>JAWDJE010000003.1:254854198-255454198 GCA_035047345.1 Bradypodion ventrale
AATGGCATTGAGAGATATCCTGCCTATCTCTCCAACCACAAGGTTGTCTTTAAGTATCAATAATTATAGCCATTGATACCCTTGTCCTCCAGGAACTTGTCTAATCCTTTCTTAAAGCTGTCAAGACTGACAGCTGTCACCACTTCTTCTGGCAGGGAGTTCCATAGACCAGTAATCCTCTGGGTGAAAAAGTACTTTCTCTTATTTGTTTGAGAACTAGTACCCAAAAGTTTCATCGAGTGTCCCCTAGTTCTAGTGTTATACAATAGGGAAAACAGTTTTTCCTTATCTACTTTGTCCACACCGTGCATGATTTTATAAACTTCAATCAGGTCACCTCTTAGACACCGTCGTTCAAGAGTTGAAAGGCCCATCCGTTGCAGCCTCAGATGGTAAGGAAGGTGTTCCAGTCCCCTAATCATTCTGGTTGCCCTTCTCTGCACTTTCTCCAACTCATAATATCCTTCTGGATGTATGGCGATCAGAACTGTACACAGTATTCCAGATGGGGCCTCATCATAGATTTATAAAGAGGCAAAATGACACTTGCTGACTTATTTTCTATACCCTTCCTAACATTAAGTTTGCTTTTTTCACTGCTGAGGCACACTGGGTTGACTCCTTCATTGAGTTGTCACCAGGACACCAAGGTCCCTTTCCTGGTTTGTCGCAGAGAGTTCAGACCCCATCAGTTTATAAATGTAATTGGGGTTTTTTGCCCCAACATGCATCACTCTGCACTTACTAATGTTGAAGCTCATTTGCCACTGTTTTGCCCACTCCCCCAGTGTCAAGAGATCCCTCTGGAGCTCCTCACAATCTCTCACAGTTTTCACTACCCTGTATAATTTAGTGTCGTCAACAAATTTGGCTACCTTGCTTTTTACTCCTACCTCTAGATCATTTATGAAGAGGTTGAAAAGCAAACTCAAACTCTGACTTCATGGTATAGGACCATAATTGTACTGTTGCCAAAACCTGGAAAGAATCTAGAAAAAGTAGAATCATATAGACCAGTATCGTTAATAAACCAAGATGCCAAGATCTTCACAGTATTATTGGCTAATCGTTTAAACAATTTTATGAGTCACTATATAAATGAGGACCAAGTGGGCTTTATGAATGGGAGACACATGGCAGACTTGACTAGAAGAGTCTTAGATTTAATAGATACTGTGAGCCAAACAAAAGAAAAAGTGGGATTAAAATCTTTGGATATTTTTAAAGCATTTGATTCTTTACAATGGATTTCAATTAAGGAAATAGTTAAAAGTTATGGATTCAGCGATAAATTCAGAAGGGTAATTGATCAATTATATCAGCAAGAAATAGCCACTGTAAGAGTAAATGATGAGGTTACCGATGAGGTAAAATTAGAGGCAGGCACGAGACAGGGCTGTCCGTTATCTCCGATATTGTTTATTATGGCTATGGAGATATTGGCAAAAGCCATAAGGGAGGATGGTAAAATAGAGGGGATTATGGAAAATAAGATAAGTATGTATGCTGATGATACATTGATAATTGTAAAACATCCTGAGACGGTGATAGAATTAGAGCACAACTGAAGGATTTTGAGGATATTACTGGTTTGAAGATAAATTGGGATAAATTGGAAATTATGGTCTGTAATATGAGGAAGAAGATCAGAAGAAGATAAAGGGAAATATCCAAGTTAAAGATAAATTGAAATATTTGGGAATAATTATAACAAATAGATTGCAAGAGTTGAAAAGATTAAATTATGAGAGTTTCAAAACTGAAATTAAATCTAGAATACATAGCTATCAAAAGCTGAAACTGTAATGGTTTGGGAGGATTGCATTTAGCAAAATGATGTTGTTACCTCGAATTAATTTCTTGTTTGAAGCATTAGCAATCCAGCAGAAGGATAAGGAAATTAAGGAATTTCAAAAATTGATTAATTATTTCTGTAATGGGGAAAAGAAGTCTAGGTTACCAAAAGGATTATGGTATTTACCTCAGAAGGAAAGTGGTTTGGGAATGCCGAATCTAGTAGCATATTATTGGGCATTTCAAATTAAGAATGTTGTGAAGATCTTGGCAAAGGAAAAAGTGATTTGGGAGGAAATTGAGGTGAAGGATTACAAGCATATAGGCAAAATGGTCTTTTTAGGATATAATTTGGGAAAGGTGCTTACTAAAAATATTATGATGAAAGGATTAATGAGTGTATGGAAGAAAGTAAAAAAGTATCTGGTCCCGAGTATCTCTCCAATTTTGGAACTCTCAGACATGGCGAACTTTCTGATTAGGATTGATAATGAAGTAGAAGAAGTATTGCATAAGAATGAAATTTTCCTGTTGAGAGACTGGTTTCGGATCTGTAGGGATGTGGTTACTAGGGCGAATTTGTTTGAGCAATTAAAAATGAATTGGTTTTAGATAATGAAGATTAATAATTGGAACAGTAAACATATGAGAGATTATGATTTAGAAAGAGAAAAGACGGATTTTGAGGTTTTGATGTTAAAAATTAGAAAGGGAGATAAAAATATTAAGGGATTAGTCTGCAAATTATATACGTTATTAAATAAGGAGGGTGATCCACAGGAGGATCGGAAATTAAAGTGGGAACAGGATTTGAATGTAAAGATAGAAAATGATATATGGAGAAATAAATGGAAAAAGAGGATAATGAGAACTATGTCGGTTAGAATAAAAGAGCATAATTATAAAATGTTATGGAGGTGATACTTGACACCAGTGAGGTTACATCAAATGGATAATAAGAAAGATAAAATGTGTTGGAGATGCAAAGATACAATTGGAACGTATGAGCATATGTGGTGGGGCTGTATTGGGGTAAAGGATTTCTGGAAAATAATTGAAAAGGAGATTGGTGAAATATTGGGAAAGATAATCAAGCTGGGTCCGGGTACCACTATATTAACAGATGTGGAAGGTTTTAATTTAAATAAGGTGGAGAAGGAGTTATTAGAAATAATGCTTACAACAGGGCGACAATGTATTGCTAGAAATTGGAAAAATGATGTCATTATACAAACTGAAGAATGGTATAAAGAAATGTGGAATCTAGCTTTGAGTGATAAACTGACTTGGGAGATTAAAGTAAAAAGGGGTAACTTGAAAGAAAATAGATTTTTGAACATTTGGAAGCCTTTTGTGGATCACTCCCTTATTGGAGTTGAAAGAAATAGACCTATACCAGATCAAAGTGGTTTTTGGAAGTAAAACAATGAGATACTCTGAGTCCTCCAGGGCAATGTAAATAAGCACTGGGTGTAATATGTGTATTGTATTTGTTTGAAAAAATTAATAAAAGTATTATTTAAAAAAGAAACTAGTGAACATAACTCTTTAGTCTGTGAGGGGGAGTATGCTGAGCTGTAGACCATCAAAGCAGAACAAGAAAACAACATTTTCAAGTGCCTTCATGGTCACTTGCCCTTTCTTTACATGAATTTTGAAAGCACATCCCCCCCCCCCCCCGATTGTCTGTAATTGGCTGGTATTCTATTGGTCCCCTTGGTCAACGAGAAGACATAGTTCCATGTCTATCGTCAACACAGTGACCTGCGTTTGTTACATGTTCTGTGTCTGCTACCAGCACAGGAAATTGAATATGCCTGTGCAGCTGCAAATCTAGTCAACTAAAGCTTAGAAATACTATAAAGCCAATTTGCATAAAAACAATTATGTGAAAAGAAGAAAGGCAGCAGCCACTTTGAAATTGGTTGTAGCAGTATCTGTGCTCTACCATTAAGCAAAGTGACTTAGGTAGCAGATTCTGGAGGTGATGAAAAGGCTGCATATGTCTATTTGTTTGATTTATTTTATTACCCACTGGGAAGAGGTGGATATGGCATTTTCAGCTTTATATTTCAAATTAGCTAGACTGTTTTGGGATGATATTCACCTTAATGTGAGCAAGGGATGGCTGCTGTTTGCTTCTTTGCCTCAGCAGAGCAGTTTGAGTTAGCTGAGCTCTCAAGTTCTTTGCTTTAACTTCTTTGTGGCAGTGCTGAAAGTGTATGTATGTCATGCTCAGCACAAAAATATGTGATGGGTTTGCTGTGACGTACTTTGAACATCCAGGTATTTGAAAATAGGGATCATGTTCAATCCATCAGTTACATTTTAGTTTTGTCTATAAGATGGGGGGGAACCTGTGTGTGTGTGTGTGTGTGTGGGGTTGTTCTGTTAATTGTAGTCATGTGCAATGCTTAACATTGATTTCAAATGCTTGATATTGTTTCTCATCTTTGCTGCATTGAAACAACCTTTCACCAATGGTTTCTTAAGCTTTTCTTAATTACTGCTCAACTCACTGCAAAATTACAATGGTATAAAACAATTGCTCTCTCTCGTCACCATGTTATGTTTCTGAATTTTAAAAAGTATCAAGAATTGATAAGGTAGGTGGGGAAAGGAATTGGTGGATAAATGAAAACATGTGGTGCCACTGACAGACTTAATAGTATTTTTCTTACCATAAATTGTCTGGTATTGAGATTACTCTCTGGCCTTTCCTCAGCACAGAACCCAGTCACTGGAATTGAGATGAAGGTCTTGTTAACACCACAACATATAGCAATTTCACCCAAATTTACATGATTTGGCCTTCTTTATAGTTTCAATTCCATTGTACAGTAATGAGATATGTTGGATTGTAATGAAGATCTGCAATATGAGATTAGCAATCTCAGTGACCAATATGAATAGTGAATAAGGCATGGTGGAACCCAGATTAGGTTGTTTTAGCACTTGGGCCTCTGAACATTCAAATAATTCCTGACCAGTCATGTGAGCCGTTAAAATATTTTAAGGTGAAAACCAGCTGACACTGAAAGGTAAAACAGTTACAGCATTATTGTGAGAAAGAAAACAAAACAAAAATATCCATTCCAGATATTGGCTATCATCATGACGATAGTCTTCCTGTTCTTAACTCCTCAGAACAGTTCTTCCGAGGAAATGCCACACCAGTCTCTCAGGTTCTTCAGCCATGAATTCCATCTATGCCCAGGGCACTACACTTTATGTTGTTCCTCATGATATGGCTTTCATTAATAGTCTTAAACAGTTATTTTTCTTTATCCATCCGGTGTAATATTTCTACATTAGCCACATAGTCAACCCATGATATCCTTAGTAGCCATGTGTAGTGATTACACTTCAGGAAAGGAAACTATTCAGGCCACAGTTCCTTAAACAGAACCTGAGAGTTAGCAACACCTGCCACACAACTAACGAGAAAACTGAAGAGCTGGCAAGAAAAGTTTCACTTAAGTTCTGAAGTCACAAAACACATACAGGTAGAGAGGTACGACTGCAGATAATGCAGAACAGAACTCTTATTTACGCAAGAGCTTCAAGCCAGAGAAAAATGTCTAGGTTCCATCTTGTGGCCTCTGTTTGCACACAGGATTACTTTTAGAATTATGTTAAACTATAGATGCAGCTCCTTCTAATGTGATTAAAACTTTCAGGATATGTGAAAAGGCAGCAGTCTGCTTCCACCCGGCATTCTTTGCATGGATAGCATTAGACTGAAGAAGACACTGTCTTCTACACATGCAGCATCTCCATGTCACTGGTGTTACCTGACAAACTGCTATCCCCTTTTTCTGTCACAGGTCGAAGAAGCTGTACAAACGGAGCACAGTGGAGACATGAAAATCACTGAAGATGCTTCACTAAAACCAAAAGGTTCTTCCACTGGCAGAACCCCTCAAGAACTACCAAGACTTGAATTTCAGACAAAAAATAAGTTTTATTGAAATACATTTAGTCGACAGCAGCCACCTGCTGGTCAAAGACAATTCTCAAACCTGCCTGCTATAAAAATCTACACATGAGCTTCCCTAACTACATTTTGAGAGAGAGCTAGAGAGATGTAATCCCTGACATTGAGAAGTCTTCTTATACTGTACATTTCTACAGATACAGACTAATCTTATCACCTATCTACTGTAACAATAAGGTTTTTACAATGAAACAATAAACTTGTAGCAGGTGGTCTTTTCATAGATATGTACAGTGATACCTCATACAATATCCAAACTTGGTTCCACAAGTTTGGACTTTATACGGATTTGGACTTTGTATGAGGCATGCAAAATCCTAGCCACGATGCCTCATACAACATCCAAATCCTTGCCGCGATGCCTCATACAACGTCGTTTCCATAGAGATACATTGTACTGGAACAGCACAGACTTCAGGGCAAAGTCAAGGAAACAGACAGGAAACTGACAGAACTTTAAGAAATTATTCTCTAAAGGCTAAAAACATTACAAAAACATCACAAACAACACTGATTGTCCAAGAACCTGAAGAATGCTGCAAAAATCCCAGGAATGCTTCTAAAAGTTCTGATGAAAAAATTCAAAAAAATCCAAATATGCACTCAAAACCACTCCTAGGCACTCTTCACCTCATGCAAAACCCACAAGAGCAATGCACGCATGTGTCCTGCCTTTTATACTGCCCAGGCACAATGCAACCTTGGAAAAACCCCAATGCCTCATACAAAGTCACAGTGACTTTGTATGAGGCAACTTTTTTCAAGGAATTAGGCGATGTTGTATGAATCCGATGTTGTATGAAGTGGACTTTGTATGTTGTATTACTGTAAATCAATTTTTGGTTTACAAAAGTAAATATTTATGCAAATAAATTGTAATGGTAAAAGATTACAATTTCCAGGGGAAAAGAGGGAGGAAATTAAGGCTTAGGTATAGGTGAAGATAATGCAGCAACCAGTGCCAGAGTTCGTTTGTGGAACCCGTCACCAATTGGCATGCTTGGCTTGAAGACAGGAACGAATCAGGAACACTGCACACCCAAGGCGGGAGGTTCAAGTGACCAGTCAGCATTGTTGGATCTTTACTTGATGAAGTACTCAGGCATTTCCACACCCAAATAATCCTATCCTGTCTCCAGGCAGAAAACCCTATCAGCAGCATTGAAACCTAACCAGAATTATGTACATATGTTAATTACAGACCCCAGAAACAAAGACACAAAAGCCACATGCAATCAGAGTGAAAGAATAATCCCTAAAACTATCAAGGCTGTGGCATTTGCTGTAGACTTTTCAGGATGTGTGGAGATGGGTTTATGGCCTTGAGGCCCCAAGTGTAAATGGAATGTTTCATTTGGAATGTAGTAGGCTCTTGGATTTACCAGAACAGGCCCAAGGTTAATGAAATTATCCAGAAAGGTTCCGGCTATGAAAATACAAAAATAAAACATGTTAGAACATCTGACAGCATTTTTAAATGATTTTTGGAACATTTTAATTACAACCGCTAATTAAACTCCAATCAGGGGTGAGAGGGTTAAGTTCACTATGCCTATGGTCAAGCATGGCTCCAAAGATGGGTAACTGCATTTTAATCCAAACCGCAATTACTTTTGAATCATTTTAAAGCCTAAATTTACTTGCCGCTGCAGCTGCGCTTGACTTTTAGGCAGGAGAAGAGGCAGAGAGAAATCCAATTTCAAAAAGCCCACTCTTTCAAGGTCTAAGCCAATCAGACATAAAGAAATTTTTACCGGCTTACTCCCGAGGATAACTTCCCTTGGTCCAGTCCCGCCAGTCCCGCCATTGGCCCTTGGCTGGTCAACCGATCCTGGGGTTAGGCCAACCTCCGGGAGTGAAAACACGATTTTTAATAATTATTTTAAAGTTTAATCCAGCATTTAAAGGGCTAACTTTCATCTTTAGATCCCCTCTGCTGTCTTCCCCGATCGCTCTGAATTTTTACTATTATTTTTCAATCGCGGCGCTATCTAAGAATCCCTGGAAAGTAACTATTTCTTTGAAGTCTGTTGATGTTCTGATTGAGTCAGTCAACTGGATACAATGTTTCAAAGTTCTAGTCTTTGAAGTTTTTTGAACTACCATATTTGCAACCCCATTCATCCGAGGACATGAATCCAGTCTACTAACTATTTTTGAATGAATACGATCGTCTGGAAAAACTGCCCGGTCTACTCTCCATTTACTATTTTTAAAAATCCCATTTTCTAAATTGGCCCAGTCTACCTTGCTTGTATTTTTTTTTTTTAAAAAAAAAAACTTGTTCTCAAAATTGACCCAGTCTACTCGACTTTCCATTTTTAAAAAAATATTGTTAGCTACTGAGGCTTGGTCTACAATTCCATACAATTGCATAGGCACTTTGACTATGGCCTTGCTTCCAGAGCAAGGCATGGTCTATCCCCATTCAATTGAACAGAACAGCTGGCCAGTCTACCTCTTATGCAAGTGAATGCCCATGCAATTGAATAGGCTTTTTGCGGAGCCGTTTTAAATCACAGTTTTTGTGATCCTTTAAAATTTATTAAAAATAGGTCTTTGCAGTTATTTATCTGAAAAGCGTGTTGAATGAATGTGTGTTTTTGTGTAGTGCTTATGCGTACATGAGCCAAACAGTTGAATTGTGGGGAAAGTGAAAAATAAAGAGTAAAAGCATTTTTATTGTAAAATAAAAACATAAAAAGTAATAAAAGGGGCAATTTTCAGATTTGGGGTAACACTGGGAACCATACCTGTCAACCTTCCCGGACAGGCTGGGATTTCCCAATTTTCAGCACCGATTTGCGCCATTTCCTGCCCGCAGCTGTCAAACCCCCAGAATTTGCAGCGGGGGAAAAGAGGTACTGCGCATCCCTTCTGTGCAGATTTCCTTCTACGCATTCATAGAAAGTGATCTGCACAGAACTGTTTGTGCAGGTCTTGTATTTTCTGGAGCCGTGGTTGACATGTATGCTGGGAACCCTGATTTTTCAGCATTCTGGACTAGTGCTGAGCAGATGCTTTGGGCTTCTTAACCAATGTGGAGAACCTGCATGTGTAACAGCAGCTCTCCATTTCAAACTATTGCTTTTCCATGTGAAGACAGCTACAAGGCTACTCTGCTGTTTTCTTAACATGTTCAAGCTAACTGTTAAGATATTTCCAAGCTAATACTGTTGAATCTTCTGAAGAACTGCAGCATAAATAATGCTCAGAAGTCTTTAGTTCCTTTTTCATTAAATTATTTATTAACAAAATTAACTATGAGAATACAACTAACACAGTCACCTCCTTGCAGGTGAGAGAGAGAGAGCCTGGAACTTGACAGTTAGTGACAGTTGATGACAGTTACTTGGTTATGTCATCAGGTAGGTAGGAAAATAACAATCACTGATTGGTTCTTTCCAGATAATTGAAAATATGTTGAGCACTCATAATTCAGCATAGTGCTGACACTAACCTTATCCTAAACACCAGAACAGGGATCTGTCAGAAATTGGGTGAACTTGTACATGGAGAGAAACTATCGGAGAGGTACTGAATTTCATTTTATTTCTGTTGAATTGGGGGCTGCAGGACTTTTTGGTGACTCACTCCTGTTCATAATGAAGGACTGAGATCTGATTGTGTTCATTAACATCATAAAGAGGGACAAAAATATGAAGACAGAGATACTCACAGTATGAGGCCCTAAACTCTTTGGAAGAATGACAGGATGACATATGATCAAGAAATATATCAGAGTTAGTATAATCTCAGGAAGTTGCTGGAGTTTGCATAATGCATCTTGACTATGTAATTTAGCAGCCAAGGAATTATTGTTCCTTACACTCTAAAAAATGTCTCTTCTCTTCTCTCCACCTTTTCTTTCCTGCACTTGTGCTGTAATGTGAGTGCTGAGCAGGTGCATCTTAACAGCATCCCAATTTCTAGTTGCTAGCTTTGCCTTGATGGGCTGTTGTCAGTCATCCATCAAGCTAATTAAAACCCTAATGAAAACTTTACTGAGAATCCAAGCATACAAATTAGAACACCAAACAATGAAGCATTATTCGCAATTACTTGGGTTGCATATTTAGAGAATAGATGAAAATAATAAATGAGGCCCTTATCAATGTGAACTAATTGCTTAAAATGTGTCATTGGATTGGTACAGGTAGTCCTACTACTCATATGGCTCATGTTTGTTTTGTCTCATCGTTGTGTACTTTGTTGCTGTGGCCAATTGGTTGCTGTCCACAACAGTTACCTATCTGGTGGTCAACCTTATAATGAGCCAGTTTGCCACTGTGAACAGTCTTGAAACTTTACCAGCTTAGTTGATGCTGCCATTGCTTATGCTTTGCTGGCATACCTGAGTTCCCTTGATATCCTGCTGAGATGATTGAGAAGGATTTCACTGAGGTAGAGTTGAATATTTATCTGAAAGCTGTTCTAGTAATTAAAAATCACTAAGTAAAAAAGAAAGAAAAAATCCCAGCCGGATATGACATTTTCAGAAGTGACCCTTTCTTTTGAACATAGCTGAGAGTTGCAGGAATCCAAGGTCAGTAACCCCATAATGACATCCCCTGACCCCCCCCCCCACTGTTGCTAGTGACTTTGTGACTATGCAATTGGTCACTTTCACACAATCTTGTAAAATATTGTTCCGTTGTTGTTGTTGTAATCAAATATTCTGATATTGCTGTAAAACATTTGCCTCCCCTTGAGACCACTTTCCAGAATATAGCTACATTCTCCCCCCCCCCTCCACCCACAAAGCAGTTATTAAGCATTTCTATGCTTCCTTCTGGGCTTGTTTCTTTTTCAATCTGACTGTCTCTTTATATTTTCCCTTTTTGAACAAAATGGTTCCTTGGGGAGTGCGGGTGAATTGCATTCTCTATATGATCAATATTTTGAGACCAGTGAGCATTTCTTATAGTGCCACTGGTGAGCAAACCAAGTTTTAAAACTACAGCATTTGATGCAGAAATTTATTATGTCTTTTGCAGGGCTTCAGGCAGACATGGGCCAGTCAAAGTTTAGAACAGTACTATTGTCAGTTCAGATGAGTATGCATTTAGCCCAGCATCTCACAAATAAAACATTATTTCTAAACATAAAGTCTTTGTAACTGTTTCATTTAATTCAACTGACTTTCTTAGATGCTGTGTTTTGAGCGTCTTTCCTGGCATTCACCATTGGCTCTGGTTTAAACATAAGATTTAGGTAAATTATTCCTTTTCATCCACTTTACCCGATGTACATTGAATAACCCTGTTCCACAAATTAAAAGTGATGAGCATTAATGCAAGTAGAATTTATGCATTCCACTTGGACTATATCTTTAACTAGCAGGGGGTACCCACTTCGCTGGGTAGTGGATACTCCCATGCGCTCTGGGTGGTGGCCTTGCCTCAAACTGCAGCCTTGCCACCTGGGGGGGCGCTGTGCACCATTGGTCCCCCCTTGGGTTGGTCCCCCAGAGCTCCCCCCACCCCAGCAGCTGTGCCCGTCCCCATTTTCCACACACACACCCGTAGTCCCAGAAGCATTTTCCCCCACCTCCATCACCCCATCACCCCACCTGTGTGTCGCCCTCCTTTGCCCGGCTGTTCGCTCAGCGCCCGCTCGTCCTCCACCACCACTGCTCATCATCATCCTCCATCACTGCCGCTCATCCTCCTCCACCGCCACTCGTCCGCTGCCGCCACTGCTCATCCTCTTCCTCCTCTGCCGCCGCTTGTCCTCCCCATCCTCCGCCGCTCTCTGTTGCGCAGGGCAAAGTGTCGGCTCTTCCAGGTTGTCCGCGCAGCTGGCATGGTGGCCTGCGGAAGTGCCTGCTCTTCCTGGCTGTGTGCACAACCATGGGGGAGGCATTTGGCCTGCACACCTGCACAGCCACATGTTTCTGTGCAGGACTTGCCGGCAGCTGGGGGCGCCCCCCTTGCACCCCCCTCTCCGGCGATGGAACCCATAGTGGGCTGCCGGTACCCCTTGCCAACCCAGCTTAAGGGGCATGGTAAGTAATTGGCATAGTTCTAGGGGATGGGTGGCCAGGTGTCGGAGCGCATATGCACCTCACAGGGAGACTCCTTGGGTTTATATGTTAAGATAGTGCACAAAATTGGGAAAACCCAACTCTTCTAATAAATATCTAGGCTTGGGATAAATTGAAGGTGCTAATTTATAGTAATTCAAAACAAGGTTCCAGTTATTCATATTATTTCATGCTTTCTAAAGACATTGTTTTCAAACTTGACACATAGTCTCAGAATCATTGTTTTCAATATGGGGAAAGAAGAGGTGGGTTAGGTTCATCAGCCTCTAAATTTTTTGGCTCACTATAATTATAATGATTTGATGTTTGCAGATTGATACGCAGTAAGCAGCAGTCAGGGGGCCAAACATATCTTTATTGCAGTGTAGTCAATCTGAACATGAGGTCAATGGTGGAGCGATGCTCCTTATATATGCAACAGTAATTATTCAAACCTGGCGCAAAGCCACATGATTGGTCAGTGCAGGTAAACAGCCAGGTGATAACACTTGATTGGGTAATGAGTAAACAATAGGTACATCTCTGGTGGGAACACAGTCCTGTGATATCTACACAAGAGGAGTATTCACAAGGGGGAAATGGAGGATCGCTAGATACGATTCATTCACATTTCACTTGGTTACATGTTTGCTTTCAATCACAGTTCGCTTAAGTTACATACACAACATCCCTCCCCCCTAGGATGGGACGAAGTCCCTCAACCATTGTGGTGGCCTGCATGTTCGTTTGGGCTGCACAGCTGCTTGGCTGAGCTCGGAGGAACTGGGGGGTTGGGTTCCGCAGACTCTCGTTCCACAGTGGGGAAGCAAGTAGTGTTAGCAGCATGTCGGGAGCACTGTCCCGATTCAGAAGAGGAACCCGGGAGGGAATGCTGCAAATCAAAACCCTGTTTTGTTTCAGCAAGATCAGGGGATCGCTCTAAGTCAAAACCTGGAAGGGGTGGAGAATAACTTAAAGGAAATTCCCGCCTGTTACTCTGAGTAGGGGGCGACTCAACAGAAAATTGCCTTGTTTGTCTGGGAGTAGAGGTAGACTCGAATACCAGAGGATGGGGGGTTACTGGGGAGAAATCAAAGCCCCACTTCTCACTTGGATGAGTGGGGGAACACTCTGCAAACTCCCCCCTGTCCTGTAACTCAAAATCTAAACTGTCGGGGTCTGGGCTTTCGTACTCTTCCCAGCCTGTTTGCAAAGGATGAAAGAGACAGGGATTCGATTCCCTTGGTGGGCTGTCTGCCATGTCTCCCCCTTGGAATAAGCGGGTGGGGGAGGACCCTAATGTTGAATCGCCCAGACCTTCATCTCCCTCGGCATCCATGACCTGATGCCTGAGCTGGTCGGTGTGTTGCCATCACAATAGCCACGTACTTGTCTCTACCTGGTAGGACACTGGTCCTGTTTGCTCGACCACAACCCCTGGGACCCATGTTGGGCCGGCAGCTGCATAATTCCTGCAATGTACTGGGTCCCCAGCTGCAAATACCTTGGTGTATGCAATTTCAACATTCCTCCCCTTATCCTCCACCCTGGTCGGATCTAACCGGTTGAAAAGCGAGACCGGTCTCCTGCGCATTAGGAGCTCGGCTGGAAAGAGTCCAGATGCCAGGGGAGTTATCCTGTAGCAAAGGAGGAACTGACACAATTGTAACTCTAAGTTCCCATGGCCCATTCGCTGAAGTGCCTCTTTGGTAGTTAGCACTTGGCGCTCAATCTGGCCGTTCGTTGCGGGGTGAAATGGAGCAGACGTAATGTGTTGAATTGCGTTCCTCTCAAGGAATGCCTGGAATTCGACGGAGGTGAAAGTACTGGCATTGTCGGAGACAAGCACATCGGGTATACCAAAACAACCGAATAGCCTCTGCAATTGCTTAATGGTTGCGGACGACGAGGTGTTGGGCATTGGAATAACCTCCAACCATTTCAAAAAGGAGTCAACCACTAGCAAAAAGAGTGCCCCTGAACGGACCAGCGAAGTCGATGTGTAACTGAGACCATGGTCCACGGGCTGTGCCCCATTCTCTAGAAGGAAATCAGGACTCTCCAGGTCAAGAACTCTAGCAACTCTCGCAAGTGCCCACCAACTGCTCAATATCTTGGTCTATCTGGGGCCACCAGAAATAGCTCCTGGCCAAAGCCTTTGAGCGCACGATTCCTGGGTGGCTAATGTGTAGCAGTCTGAGTACCTTTGAATGCAATGCCTCACGAATGACCACCCTCTGGCCCCACAGGAGGCAACCCCTCTCCATCGAAAGCTCGAACCTCTTTTGGAAATATGCTTTGAACTCCTAGGCCGGAGGAGTCATGCGCCACCCCTTCTTTACCCATGAAATAACCAGGGACAGAACCTTGTCCTTCGCCGTAGTCTTGGCAAGATCTGTGGGCACAATTGGGGGTGAGTCAAGGGACTCGATCAGCAATACCTGGTGATCCTGCTCAACCTTGCACTCAGGTTCCCCTAACTCAGGTAGGGGAGACCGGGACAGTGCATCAGCATGGCTGATCTCCTTGCCCGGGTGGTGGACCAGTGTGAACTGGTAAGCATTTAGGAATATAGCCCACCGAAGCATTCTAGGGGACAATCTGGGTGTGGGCTTGCATGTCGTGAAAATACCCAACAGTGGCTTGTGGTCGGTTACAATAGTGAACTCCCGACTGTAGAGGAAGTCATGGAACTTTTTGGTTCCAGTGACTATCGCAAGAGCCTCCCTGTCCATTTGCGCATAATTGCGCTCTGCTTTCGAAAGGGACCTTGAGTAAAAGGCAACCGGGGCTTCTCACCTGTTTTCCAACATGTGGCACAGCACTGCCCCCACCCCCACTGGTGAAGCATCGCAAACTAACACCATGGGAGTTAAGATTGCCTCTGATGACAGGAGCTGTTTTAACTCTTTGAAGGCCCTTTCCTGACTGTCCCCCCACCGCCAAACCATGTCTTTCTTTAAAAGATGATGCAGAGGCTCTGCTATGGAAGCCTTCCTTGGCAAGAAGGAGTGATAGAAGTTGAGAAGTCCCAAGAAGGACTGCAGGTCTGGTTTCGCGGTAGCGCAAGGGGTGTTTCAAACAGCGGCAACCTTTGAGTCGGAGGGTTTAACTCCTTCGGAGGTTATATTAAACCCTAGGAAATCTACTTCCCTCACTAGAAACACACATTTATCTCTTCTCAGCCTCAACCCCACCTTCTCAAACACTGTTAAGACTTTGTCCAACCTCTTAGCTAGTTCTGACTCACTCCCAGCTGTGATCAAAACATCATCAAAGTAGGGGAGCACCCCAGGGAGACCCTTGAGAAGGCGTTCCGCTAGAGATTGGAATATCCCAGGGGCTGAGTTCACGCCAAACTGGAGGCGTGTCACCTTAAACGCACCTTTGAGCGTAACAATCGTATGAGCAGCTGCTGCAGTAGGTGTGACCATTCGCTGCTGATAAGCCTGGGCCAAGTCTAATTTCGCAAAGCATTTACCCCTGTGTAAAGTGGCCAGTAAATGGCTAACTACCGGCATCAGGTAGGCATTGGGGCGAATAGCCTTGTTAATTGTACATTTGTAATCAGCACAAATCCTCACCTCCCCATTTGATTTCATAGCAGTAACAATTGGTGTCTCCCACTCTGTGGAGTCCACCGGAACCAAAATCCCCTGACCCACCAGTTTGTCCAGTTCTGCCTCAATCTTGTCTTTGAGGGCAAAGAGTACTCTTCGTGGCTTGAGCCGTATGGCTCGAATTGCTGGATCCATGTCAAATGAGACTGGGGGCCTCTTATACTTCCCGAGCCCCTTCTCGAAAACCGCTGGGTGTGCATTGCACACATCTCGCACTGGGTCAGTCTCGATGGCATTGATGCTGGACAGTTCAATTCCCAAGGGGTCAAACCACTGGACCCCCAAAAGGCAGTTCGAGCCCCACTTAAGGACCACTAGGGGCATCTTATCCGTGAAACCTTTGAACTTGACTTTGAAGTCCCCCACCCCCAAAACAGGAATCAGGTTGCCCTGCACGTCCCGCAAGGACATCTTGAGGGCCTTAAGTTTTGGGCACACATTGGGCGGGATGTGCAGAAATTCTTTCTGGGACACGATGGAGTAGGATGACCCCGAATCCACCTCTATCCTAACTGGGACCCCCTGCAACAGTACCTCAACAAAGAAGCATTGTGCATTGGACACATGGCCCATGGTCGGCTCCTCCATGGAAATCTTTCCTATGGCCCCTCCTTTTCATCCAGGATGCTCGGCTGGCTCCTGGTCCTGTTTCCAATGACGCCTGCATACCTTTGCAATGTGGCCCCGGTGCCCACAATGGTGGCATTCAGCCTTCCAGAAAGGACACTTTTTCCGGTCGTGGGACGCTCCGTAGCTGTTGCATCGGCGGTGGGCCTTCTCGCTGGCATACTTTTTGGCTGACTTTCTCCGGACTTTCTGGACATCGTCATCATCGTTGCTGGACCTGGACCCCGAGGATGACGAGACCTCCGAAGATGAAGATGAGCTGGATGAACGTGGGGGCGAACGTTGAGCGGCCTGCACAGCGGACCAGGACCCTCCAGGTGTGGCAGGCTTTGCCTTGAATGCTTTTACCCTGGACCTCACTGCTTCAGCCGCCAGAGCCTCTTGCAGGACAGAGTTGAACGTGAGATGGTCTCTGGCCATCAGCCTCCGCTGGGCTTCCTCATCTCGCATCCCAGACAGCAGGCAGTCCTTCAGGGCTTCCTCCAAGTTGTCCCACCGGCAAGGGGCAGCGGCCAACCTGAGGGTGGCGGCGTAATCAACTATGGACTCTCCCGGACGCTGGTCTCGCCTGTGGAAGGCAACTCTCACCGGGTTGATGGACACCTTCAGCTGAAGGTGGTTCTGCAGTGCAGCCAGGATCTCTTTGAGTGGGACCATATCGATGTCCCGGGGCTGCAGGAGGTGTGTTGCAAGCTTGAGCATGGGGAGGCCGCATTGGGCGAGGAGGCAAGAGTGCATTTGATCCTCATCTTCAATCAGCTTGGCAGCCATCGTGTGCCTGAACTGGTGCTCGTACAGAGTCCATTTCTCTGGTTCCTTGAGGTCGAACGGAGGTAGCTTGATGCTGTGGGAAGCCATATCCCATCTTCGTCACCAGATTGATGTTTGCAGATTGATACGCAGTAGGCAGCAGTCAGGGGGCCAAACACATCTTTATTGCAGTGTAGTCAATCTGAACATGAGGTCAATGGCGGAGCGATGCTTCTTATGTATGCAACAGTAATTATTCAAATCTGGCGCAAAGCCACATGATTGGTCAGTGCAGGTAAACAGCCAGGTGATAACACTTGATTGGGTAATGAGTAAATAATAGGTACATCTCTGGTGGGAACGCAGTCCCGCAATATGTACACAAGAGGAGTATTCACAAGGGGGGAAAGGGAGGGGGAATGGAGGATCGCTAGATACGATTCATTCACATTTCACTTGGTTACATGTTTGCTTTCAATCACAGTTCGCTTATGTTACATACACAACAAATGATCAGTATAAAGATTTGAATAGGAAGAGTTATTAATTGAGCAAGCGATGTATCATTAGACATTTGGGTCTCAATCCACGTCTTGTCGCTTTATTTGATACTGTTTTGACACAGTTCAAGCTTTCTACTAAGATTTTCTTTTGTTCTCAATGAAGTTAAACAATCTATTAAACTACATTTTTCAATGTCTTAAGAATCGCACATTTTTTGTTCCTCCTAACTTTGGTTCCACTCTCCATATCCAACTAAGGGTGTGTCTTGACTGAGCAAAGAATTGAGTTTTCAATCTTTTAAAAAAACTGAATTAAGGTCATGTTGTATTAGTGTCAGTTTGTGCTTCCTTTTTTGAAACCATGGCTGAATGTTTTTTTTAACCCTGCAGATGCTGCTGCCAAGTAATGTTCTGATTTTTCCATTCCCTTCCCTTCCCTCATAGGGTTTTTAAAATCTTATTGCTACTGCTGCCAGTGAATTGTTAGGCAGCTAGTCTCCATTCTATATGAAGGGGAGTTAGAATCATATTGCCAACTCTACCTTTGCGTCTGCTAGAGACAATCGTAGCTGCCAACATCCTTGAGCTGAGTCCCATAATTGCTGCTCTGTGCCCACTGGTTGGTACCAATTATTATTATTTATTATATTTAGCTGTCACAACACTGCAACAGTTCTCTGCCATCACAGCGAACGAATCATTGAACTGTCATATTGTTATAACTTGAAGGATGTGGAAACTCATTTTCAAGTGGCGAGATATCTTGCAAACTTTACAGGGTAAGCCAAGAGACACAATATGTGTGGACCCACACATGTACATGGGAAAATACAGCATTTCAGGAATCAGTGCAAAATAAACAAGTCCTGTTGGGTGGTTTAAAATAACCCATATTTCGGCAGGTTAATGCAGCCTCAGCTGTGCTTCATGTATTCCTGAGTCTTTGAATTGATTTTGAACCTGGTAAAAATGACACAAATGTAGTACTTTTTGTTAATCCAGACATGTCCTAACTCTTGGAGAGCTTACCAGTTGTGCCTCATTTGATTTCACTTATGTACTACTTTCTACTACTACTAATAATAATATCACTTTATTATGGTCAGTGACCAGCACAGTAAAATGAAGGGAATCGACTGTGTGACTGAACAACAACAACAAAATGCTTAAAATGCAACCAAAATGCATTACCCACAAAATCATCCATTTAAATAAAAAATAGAATAAAATCAGTTTACAAGATTTGTGATAGAATAACTGCTACTACATTTGAACCAGAAGATGCAGACAGCACTTCTTTGTGTCCAATACAAAAAACACGGAACACATCACACATCTATGCAATGAGGTCACATAGCATCTCTGATTACTGACATAAGTTTAAAGTTTAAAAGTTATCGTATGTATATACTAGATTTATTCTGATTATGCATGCCATCTTGGCTTTTGTGTACTGGACTCTTCATTTTAATAAGAACTAGCATATTTTGCTCGGCGGTGCCGGTCTCTTTAAAATGGTTTTGGAAGGTTTTTGTTTTATGTTTATGCAAATGAGGTTAGTTTTTAATTGTGGTTTTTATAAATTTTTATTTTTACGCATGGGCTGTTATAAACTGTGATTTTTTATTTGTTTTATTTGTTTTTTGGTTTTTTAAAAGAGGAAAGGATGATACAATTTTTTATAATTATTGTATTTAACCAAATAATGTGTTACTATGTGAATTCTTTTAAATAGTTGTACCTTGGATAATAATTTTTAAAATGTGTAAGAATATGTTTTTTTAAAATCAATGTTTCTATACTGTGTTATATGTTGTTGTTGTTTTTGAGTGAAAACTTATTTCTTTTAAAAATTATTTGTGATTAGTGTGAATATTTTTGAATGTTTTGATAACTTATTTCAGTAATTTGGGAATTATTTGTAATTATTTTTGAATGTTTTTGAATGTTTTTTCTCTTGTGGTCTCTGTGTGGGGCTGGTGAGCTTTTCTTGTATTCTACTATTTTTCTCTACTGTCCTCTGGGTGTCGCTTCTTCTTCTGGTAAGTAGTCTCTTTCTTTCCTCAGTTTAGTTCCGGTCGTCATGGAGTGAGGATGTCTCCTGGTAAGGCCTGTGGTTGTTGTTTTTTTGGGGGGGGGGTGTTTTGGGGTTTGGGGTGTGTGTGTGTGTTTTTTTTATTGTTTGTTTTTTGATGTTTTGTGTTTTCTTTTTATGTCTTTTATTTTTGGTTTTGATTATTTTTGACTGTTTTTGGATTGTGTTTTTGGATTTTTTGTGTTTACTTTTTTCTGTTTTCATTTTGGTTTTGATTATTTTTGGATGTTTTTGGATGGTGTTGTTTTGTGTTGGGAGTGGGGCTATTTCCGTGGGCTGGTCTCGGGGGCTGGACCATGGAAATACCCTCGCCGCTTCATACGGCGTTGGGGTGGGGGTTTTTCCGTGGGCTGGCCTGGGTGGTCGGACCACAGGAATCCCATTGCCGCTGTATGCAGTGGTGGGGGGGTGGGGGTTTCGTGACCTGCCTTTTTAATTTTAATTTTTCACACGCCGGCTGCCTCAGCATTCTGTGCGCTCATGGAGCACAGGACGCTGGGGCTTGTAGTTTGGCATGTGCAATTTTAGTTTGTGCAGCGTTTTTTCCTGCGGCTTCTTTTTAATTGGCCGTGGCGAGTTTCCGAACGTCCCTTTTGCTCGTGCCGCTCAGCCTGATTGGCTCTGGTGTGGCTCAGCACAAGGAACATTGGGAATTGAAGTTCCCTTTTTTTGTTTGCATCCAGGGGGCTCCTGCCCCACTGGCGCAAATTTCAACCCGACAGTTACCTGCGAACCGGGTTCAGGTGAGTGAACGGAGGCCTATTACGGGCTAGTAGGGCCTGGCTAAACATCCTTTGTCACATTCCAACGGTTAACGCACCATTTTATAGGTTGTTGTTGTTGTTGTTGTTCAGTCGCACAGTCGATTCCGACCCTTTGCGACCCTATGGACCATCGTTCTCCAGGCGCCTCTGTCCTCCACCATCCCCCTCAGTCCTCCCAGCTCTGTGCCCATTGTGTCTACAATACCATCTATCCATCTCATCCTTGGCCTCCCCCTTCTTCTTTTGCCCTCCACCTTTCCCAACATCACGGCCTTCTCAAGTGAATCCTCCCTTCTCATTTGATGCCCAAAGTACTTTAGCCTCATCTTTACTATTTGACCTTCCAATGAGCAGTCAGTGTTGATTTCTTCTAAGATTGACCTATTTGTTCTCCTCGCTGTCCAAGGTACCCTCAAAACTCTCCTCCAACACCACATTTCAAAGGCATCTATTCTTCTGCGTTCAATGCAAGAAGGAAAAGTTTAATATGTGTTAGATCCCATGATAATAGAAAGACCCAGCCTTTCAATTTTGAAAAACTCTCCTTAGCTGAGTCATTTTGCCTACAAAGTAGTTCTTGATTTCCCCTCTGTCGGCCTCTAACTTTTCTATTTCTTTTAGCATCAACACATTTTATTTCAGCCAGTCTTTTATTTTTATCAACTAAAGTGACATCTCCCTTTGATGGCTCAGTTTCAGTCAAAAGAATCTCTGCAGCTAAACTTTTAGAGGAACAAATATTCAGTCAGCTATCACAAAGCTGCCCTTTAAGATCTAAAGATCAATCTGCCATAGACTATGATAACAGGGGGAGGGGGGAGAATCTCATCTGTTCTTTTTTCAACTGCTTTCTCTGCTACTTTCTCTCCCCTTCCCCTTCTAATCATAAAAGTGTGCAATCTTTTAACTAATCTTTCTTCAGACTACTCATATAACTAGGTAGAATCTCTACATTTCTGCATGCTTTTCTGGAATGCATAATTACTTTCAAAAAGATTGGGTGACCATTGGGAATAATATTTGTAATTCACAGAGTAGTGCTTTAGACACTGAATCAGATGGTATAAAAGTTAGATATCTGTCTATCTTTGGCTTGATACAGAAATAAAACCAAAAACCAGTCCATCTCACACAGCAGCAACCATAGCCTTATTCAAGGTCAGAGAGTGTATAAGATTAAAATGCTTTGCGGGACTTGTAAATGCTATCTCACCACCATTGCTACCATCTTCCAGAATACAGTCTCATTTAATCCATTACTACAATTTATTTTTATTTTTTTATTTATTGAATTTATATCCCGCTCTACTCAGGCACACGGCCAACTCAGAGCAGCTAACAACAAGTCAATGAACATACTGTTACAATAATATAATGATACAAATACACAATAAATAATACAGTTGCAAAGAAAACAATATTCCACAATGGTACAGAGTATCAAATACAGTACATAATATCAGAGCATATCAAGGCAAAAGGGAAAAAACCTCTTTTCAAAAGCCACACATGTCCAAATTATAGAATGGCTTCCTTTCCCTTTAGTGAGTACCCAGCATGTTGGGGGCAAAATGCTAATTAACTTAAGAACTGCCCAGAGATCACACTAAGCGCTAAGGGGCAGTATAGAAGTGTGATTGCTTTGCCTTTTGCTTTGCTTAGTATAAATCGCCAATCTGGTCTCTTATCTTAAATTGGGTTAAGCTCCTGGTGCCAATAACATCCTGCTCAAGATGATCAAATTTAATTTGGACTGGTTGATGCCCAAGTTGGCAGCTCTCTCTATATATACAGTATATTGATCAATCAGGTTGTATTCTAGTGAACTAGGGGCTTGTGACATTTTTTTCCAATATACAAAAAAGTGAATAGATTGGGTCCAGCAAATTATAGATCTATTAATTTACTAAATATCATCAGATGAGGAATTGCAAGAGGATGTTAAAAATGGTATTGTCTTTTACTGATTTACTAAATATTATTAAGCATATCAGAGAGCACCTTGGATACCTTGGAGTCATTATTCAGCAAGGAGTCCATGCACTGATAGACATCTCTGCGATGACATTGCGCGCATGCAAATAGACTTGAGAAATCAAGTCCATCTGCATGCGGTTTTTTAGCCATTTGGATATCACATTATCCATGACATGTTCTCACCTGGCCCAAGGGATCTGACAGATTTTTAGTCCCAGCTTAACATCATTGACAAGAGATGGGCAACACTGCCTAATTAGACCACTCAAGCCCCTGTGCCACGACAAGGCTCTCACCTAGCGGGGAATAACAGAGAGTAAACAAAACAAAAGACAAAAAAATGTTGTGGCACTCTTAGTTAACTGAAAGGGGCTACAGTGACTCAGTGGGTAGGAAGCTTGTCTTGTTAGCTGGAAGGCTGGCAGATCAACAGTTCGAGACCCATGTACTGCATGAAGGATTGAGCGCCTGTCTCTGCCCCAGCTCTTGGGAACATGAAAGGAACCTCATTTGGGTGATCCCTGAGTGGAGTTTCTCCCACAAAAATCCTTTCAACCTAGAACGATTTCTGACACTAAATTATTATTATAGTTAACTGTATGCTCTCCATTTTCTTGATGAATGTATTTACATAGACAGCTAGTTGTGTGGCTTAGTGAGTTACCTATCTAGCTACAAAGCCAGATGTTGGGCGGAGAAGATTCTGGTCTATGTAGCCTTGGGCATGCTTCACAGTTTCATAGTGCCCTTAGAAGCAGAGAATGGTATGCCACATCTGAGTATTCAATAACTAAAAAAAAATCTTTACAAGGGTCTCACAAATCAGAATTGATTTTATGGCACACAGTTATTATTAGTAGTAAAATAAAACATCATAGCTGATGAACAGGCAAGTTTTAGGTTTGGGAGGCCCATTGTGGATCGGGATCTGGTGCTTCAACTCTTGCTGAATAGTATATAACAATGTCAGCAAGTGTTCTTTTTGCAGCCTTTATTGATTTCAAGTTGGTGTTAATAGAATTTAAGAGCTAGCAAATAGATCCCATCCATATTTATATATGTAGATAATATGGTAGGTGAGAGCCTTGTCGGGGTGTGGGGGCTTGAGTGGTCTAACTAGACAGTGTTGCCTCTCTCTTGTCAATGATTTTAGGCCAGGACTAAAACTCACCAAAGCATTCTCCGCCAGATCCCTTGAGCAAGATGAAAGCAGAGTGACATGTTATCCAAGTTGTTAAAACAACCACATGCAAATGGATTTGATTACTCCATTTGCATGTGCAGAATGTCATCGCAGAGATGTCTGCCAATGTGTGGATTCCTCACTGAATAATGACTCCAAGGTATTCAAGGTAAGGTACTTTGACAAGTGCAGGTTTAAAACACCTTCTGAAAAACTACAAATAAATTACTGACGATTAATAATGTTAAGTACAAGGTTATTTTCCCTCAAGAAAGATCCCTACTGAACAGGTTTCATCTTTTAAATGTGAGGGTTTAATTTTTCATTATCTGGGCACATGGCTTCCATATGTTAAAGAGGTCTTCTATCCTTCTTTTGAACAAAAGCCAGGCAATATCTCCTGGGTGCCATTCCAGTATTCCAGGCCAAGGTTATTTCACAGATGATGTATGCATCTCAGCTTTTAAAAATTATGCCCAGTGTGAAGTCATAGTAACTAAGTTCTTTCTGTCAGTGTTGGAAATTCCACATACTGAGTATACATTTAAAGACTGGGCAAATTTCCATTGAGGTACGGACACAAATTCTTAACATCTAGTGCTGGTTAAAACTACTTATTCCCAAATGATTTGGCCCTGCTAACTGATACATATCCCTCAAAATGAAAAAGTATACTCCACAAAAATTGTTTCTCTTGGTTTTACAAAAAAAAAAAAACAAGCACACACGCGCATGCGTGTGCGCATGCACATGCACATGCACACTCGCACCAATCAAAATGATAATCCAGCAAAGAACTACACATCTTTAAATTTAAGATAGCCTTTAGTAAGGCAAGATTTGTTGGGGTATGTAGTTTCTCATGTCTCCCTGCCATGTCTAAGGCCAAAGTAGTAAAACTACAGATTACGTGCCAGGACTGCCCTCACTTCTTCCTCGACCCATACAAATTGTTGGCAATCACTTTTGTTAGGGTATGTAAGTCTTCACCTCACACCCTAACTGGCTGCAAGGCATATTGTGTCTGTGATGCCTTTAAGACCCTACTGCAGGGGCACACAGGTGCTGGACTTTTCCCTGATGTGCTCCATGGGCCAGTGTATTTAGGTCAGAGCAGGATTGCAGACTTCCAGCTACAATGCTCAACTTGCCTGAGCTTTAATGCTCACCTTCCTCTGCTAACAGTGTGGACAAAGTTTCCTGTGTCTTCCAGAACCTGCTACGAGGACTGAATCTTTGCACTGATCCTGATGATGGCCTTTCCCTGATATGCCATCTGTGCTTGCTGGACAAAGAAGGACTACTTGGGGTAAGTCTCCACCAGGAGGACAGAAGCTGCAGAACTCTTTGGCTTTGCCTGTAATTACAGCTTGCATTTACACTGCTGGACTGGACTGCTACTGAACTGTATGGACTTGTATACAGCACAACTGAACTGTCTCAGTGAGGTCAACTAAGCAGCCCAAAAGAATATATCTGTTTTGTGTTACAGTTGTTGCACTATATATACTTGCACCTTTTTACTTCTTGAGTAAACCTACTTTGAGTTTTCTTCTGCACCAAGATCTGCCTGCCTGTTTTCCTCACAAGGGACCAGTTTGCAGGCGCATCCCCCCCCCCCAAAGAAAGACTCAGACACCGGTATATGGATAAAGGCATCGGGCCACTTTTATTGAATAATGCCCTAGTCCAAATTATAACTTTCAATTGGTGTAATCATCCAATTGTAATTCTTTAAGGCAAGCAGGCCGCAGTAACACTGGTAAGGTTCCTCCCAAAATGCCAATGGCAATTGGCTACATGTAACTATTTGTATCAATTTGTTTGTTGACACAAAAAAAAATGTTGACCGGAGTCAATAAACTATCTACTGACCCCACCCTATGATGTGTATCCGTTAAATATCAAGGTGATGCAGGCTGTGAAGCTCCTGCCATCACCCCTTGCCTGGTTCGACCTTAACCGGCCAAGCCTATTTCCCCTGTACCTGTCTACGTGTTGGCCAGTCAATTGCAAACCTGCCGGATACCTATGGGTCATAAATCTTTACCTTACCAGTGCTACCCGCCACACGGGGAGGCATCCATGATGACTCACCGCCCCCCCCCCAGACCGTCAGCTCGGTCACCAGGCCTGCTTGCATATCCTCAAGAAAGAGGTTCATATCTCTGGCCGACAAGTGGACCCCATCTCCTGCATAGAGATCGTAATCCTGCAAGCCTATCCTGGGATGCCAAATGGCTGTTCCCAAGCCCTTGTCTGCAAGGAACCGGGCAACAGCCCTGTTCACCGACCGGTGAGCGCGGTCAAGGGCACGGAGGTCAATGCCTCCCCTGTAAGTCTGTCGCGGCACAATGTCCGACCATAGCAGCCGCGTGGACGGCCATACATAATGTAGATAGGCTAGGTCACTGCAAATCGTGATTT
Organism: Bradypodion ventrale; assembly: GCA_035047345.1. Lineage (NCBI taxonomy): Eukaryota > Metazoa > Chordata > Lepidosauria > Squamata > Chamaeleonidae > Bradypodion > Bradypodion ventrale. The sequence continues at coordinate 254,879,961 of JAWDJE010000003.1, forward strand.
TTAAAGAGAGGCCAGTGACCTGTGCGAGATCATTGCCACCGAGGTGCAGGACAAGGACATCAGGCGGTCCAGCATCCTTGATGGAAAACAGGAATGGCAACAGTTCCCGCCATCTCATGCCGTGCTTACCATACCATCGCATACGTGCGGCTGCACGTAGCCCGAGATGGGGTCCCCACTCTGTCACCGCAGCATACTGTGCTGCCCAGTGCACGTAACTGTGGCCCACCAGCCATACTGCCACCGGTGTGCGGGGACACACAGGGTCTGTAAAAGAAGAAAAAGGAACAATGACATAACTGGTACTCATGCATGGACTCATGCATATAATGCAAAGCGCATGGATCCCCATCTGCCCATCCGGCGTATATCAGCCTCAGAGTACCCAAACGCAGCAGCAGTGGATGCAGCGCCTATCCTAAATGAATGGGTGCCGTAACGAGCCCCGGGGAGGCCAACACTGTGAAGTGCCGTACCGGTCACCTTCCAAAACTGGAATTTAGTAAGGGGAGACCCATCCTGGTGGCAGAAAAACGGGCCAGGGACCACGCACTGCCAAAAACTCATGTAGGGCACCAACCGGACAGATGTCTTCAATGGAACATCGTAGCAGTCTGACTCCACTGCCTACGCCGTGCTGATCAACCTTTGAGGACCGTATCCTCAACTGAGCCCACTCGTGTGTAACATAGACATCGTCGAGTTCCAGTGCCCTACGAGACGCATCCGCCTTAGACAATGGTACCAACTCACTGATGCGGAGTGCTCCAAAGAAGGCTACAGTGGTAGCTGCATGAAAAAGAGCCACCTCGTACCTATCATAACATAAGTTAGGCCAGCCTTGTGCAAGGTGGGTAAGAACCTCTGGTGAAATCGGGTGACGTGTGTCCGGGCGGCAGCCACGTTCACGAGTCCACCCTTCCAAAACATGACGTATGCGGAAGTCATTCACGCAGTCAGCGAAGCCCCGTGCCTTGGCCGTAAATGCCAGTGCCGAAAGCCTAGAGGCTATAGTACGGGGAGCCAACCCCTGACCGTGAAGATAAACCATGTATTGTAAAATCTGGTCTACTGGTATTGGCCACACTTCAGGTAACTGTAGTCGCCCACAAAAGACCCTAAATTGTATGAAAGCATGTTGGTACGCCTTACGCGTGCGAGGTGCCAAGGACATGCCGATCGCCTGGTTCACCTCTCCTCGCCAAATGTCCAAATCTCGGCCGGGAGTGGAGAGGGAAATTCCTCTGCTTCTGGAGCCAAGGCACGTAACCAGGAGATCTGCAGGTGGGATAAAGCATCGGCAATATCATTATTAATGCCTGGCACATGTCTGGCCCTGAATAGCACATTGAGGCGTAGGGTTCTCAAAATGAATTGAAGAACCAATGCCATGACCCTAGGGGATTTGGACGTCTGGGCGTTAACAATGTGCACCACTGCCGCATTGTCACACCAAAAATGGACCACTGAATTGGCCCACTTATCGCCCCATAGCATTAGTGCCCCCAAAATGGGGGGAAATTCCAGGAAAGTAAGATCACGTAGGCGATCCGTGCCCTGCCATGCGTGAGGCCATCAGCCATATGCCCACTGCCCCTCAAAATAAATCCCATAACCCAGAGAGCCGGAGGCATCCGACTGTACTTGAAATTTAGGGCAGACCAAAAGGTCTGATCTCCAAAAAGAGACCCCGTTGAAATCCTGGAGGAATGTGAGCCAAACCGAAAGGTCTGCCCGTATACCCCTGGTCAGCCGGACCCTGTGGTGGCATTTTAATAGGCCACCATGGCGTCACACAGACGCCTGGCAAAAGCTCTGCCCGGGGTCACCACCCTGCAGACAAAATTGAGGTGGCCGTGAAGGACCTGTAGCTCACGAAGAGACACTTTACGCTTGGCAATCAATGCCAGAATCGCCGCGGAGATCCGAGTCACTTTATCCATGGGTAACCTGGATGCCTGTGTGACAGTGTCAATTTCGATACCTAAAAAGGTGTGCGTGGTGGCTGGGCCCTCGGTCTTTTCAGGCACTAAGGGGACACCCAGTTCCAGCATAAGCGCCTGAAATGTATTAAGGAGACGCGTACACATGTCCGAGCCCTGTTCACCCCTGAACAAAAAGTCATCGAGGTAGTGGGCTACAGACCGGGACCCTGACCTGCGAACAAAGGCCCATTGAAGGAAAGTGCTAAAGCGTTTGAATGCCGAACATGAAATAGAACAGCCAAAAGGCATGGCCTTATCTACGTAGAACCTTCCTCGGAAACGAAAACCCAACAGCTCAAAGTCAGCGGGGTGCACTGGCAGTAATCGGAATGCCGATTTGATATCGCACTTAGCCAGGAGCGCCCCGGGACCACAGGAGCGTACCATCTGTAGGGCCTGATCAAATGATGTATACCTGACCGAGCAAAGGTCATCAGGAACTGCATCATTGACCAAGGAACCCGCAGGGTAAGATAGATGGTGAATTAAACGAAATTCACCTGGGGTCTTTTTTGGGACTAGCCCCAGAGGAGAGACCTTCAAGTTAGGGAATGGTGGTTCAGTAAAGGGCCCAGCAACTCTCACAGCATTCACTTCCTTACCTACACTTTGTGCAGTGACCTCCTCATTACCCTTCAGAGAAAGTAAGTTCGGGGCATCCTGCGGTTCCCGAACACCCCTAAATGGTATACGAAAACCAAATTGGAAACCTTCTAACAGGTACCTCGCATCATCCCGTCTAGGATAAGCGGAAAGCCATCGATCCAGCATAGGGATATTAATTGGGGAGGGGGCCTTTTGCGTGGCCAGCACTGTCAGAGGGAGCTCTGACCGCCCCCTGCCCACCCCTACCTCTGCCTCATGACCCACCAGCCCGCAGGCACGCGGAGGCAGCGTGAGGGCCAGAGCAAGAGGGACACTCGTGTCGGAAACGACACTGACGCTTGTTGCACATGCCGCTAACTGAGAAGCTCCAACACAGCAGGTGGGCTGGAACCCCCTGCCCCGCCAGCTGGCGGGAAACCTGCATCGCAGCAGCCCGCTGCACGGCATGGCCGCAATGGTACCTATCACCAGGCATGGGAGTCATATACAAGAGGCACAATTGCTGGCAGGGCTCATCCCACTTCATCTCAGGATGTAGGGCCACTCTCATCCTGAATTCTTCATCGTAAGCCAACCACGATGGGCCAGGAAAATCAACCATCGCCCTATAAATATTGTCAAGGTATTGCACCATCAGGATGGCCAAATCAGGCCGGGCCCTCAGGTACACCGCCATATATATGAGGTATGCCGGCAACCAGTTGGCCCAGGTGCGCAGTGGCTTACGATGACGGGACAACTCCTTGTCCCTGTCATCCTGTCCCTCCCTCTCTTCCTTGGTGGGCTCCTGATTCAAGAGGGAGAAAATATTGACATACTCCCCTCGCCAAATCTTTTCCCTCGTGGTCTGTGATAGATGATCACCGAGGGGCAAGGAATAACCAGCCGTCGACAGAGCCGTCGTCGGCACGTTCTGGATGGAGGGTATGCGCAGTGGGCCCTGAATAGCCCCTGCAACACCTGGCATACCCACAAGGGCGGACACCCCTGCCCTAACCGGGGAGCGATTTGGCAACCATGAGTTAACAGGGCAATGCGGATACAACTGCCCACCCACCGTAACGTGCCTCGGCCATGGCCACTGCACACACCCCCAGTGTGACTGGACAGTGTCGCTGGTGCACTCAATTGAACCGGATACTCACTAGTCGCACCCCCGTGAGCTGCCCCCACTGGGGGTTCTGGCCCACAGCTGGCATCGGAGCTCGCGACAGGCCTCGAGCTCTGGGGCCACACCTGACCAGTCCCCACCGGCAAATCCGATCGTGTGGGGAGCTGCGAGGCGCCAGCTTGGGCTGGCCTGATGGCCTCAAGCAGCTCGACCCTGTTGACAGCCCGCTGGAGAGGCACGGCCGACATGTTGGCCGGGATCGACGAAAGGGCCATAATTGAAGCGGTGGCTAAGCCCCCATCGGAAGGCGGTGGGGCAATGCCCATTGATGCCTCTAGCACTGAAATGCGTGCAAGAAGCGCATCAACGGTGTCTGAGCCCCCTGTATAAGGTGGGCCACTGGGCAGTTGCTGAAGGGGAAACCCGAATGGGGATCCTGGGCCCGAATAGGGCCATGCCCAAAATTCCGGCCCGTGGGGGGCCGGAGGAATGGTGGGGTGGAAACCCACACTAGGCCCACATGGGCCACCCTGTCCCGGGCCATGAAAAGGCCCTCCAGGGGCAGGGGTCCCCAAGGGGCCGGCCTGTGCCAGCCCCGCCTGGAAGCTTGTGCCGGGCTGACAGGCGGAAGCCTGGTCAGCGACATTGGCGGCAGTGGGCAAAGCCATCCCACTGCCCTGCTGTGGGGGTGCCGTCCAAGCCCTCCGACCTGATGGCTGCCCCCCGGAGGAAGAGGGGGTAGGCAAAGCCCTCCCCCACAGGCACGGCTTGGGAGCCGGATCCTTGCGCTTGGGAGCTATGTCACCCAAGCCAAATATAAGCTGCCCCCAAATCGATCCCTGGCCAGGGATCTGAATCACGATCCTGTGCCCTGAGTACCACTGTAGCAAAGAGCAAAGGAACTCCGATTGGAAAGCTAAAGGTAAGCGAAGCGAAGAGAAAAACACGGTGGAGCAAACTTCTCCGCTCCTTCGCGTTCTAAAATGGCAGCTCGGCTGCCTCGTGGCCACCCCTTTTATAGAGGAGTGGCCACGCCCCCTAACTACCCGGATGTCTAATTCTGGGGGGGGGGCCGCAAAGAGTGCGGCGGCCATTTTGGTGCCACGCTTTCATTGCCAGGTGCTAACCTCTTGCTGGCCACTGCATACCACTCTGCTAAACGTTTACATCAACAACTTTCCTCAGTCTTTTCGGGACAGAAATGGAAAGCAGAGAACTGGATTCAGTTTCTCTTCTTCCCTCAGGCACAAATTGCTGGCAAGACAATGTGCAATTATCTGTGTACAGCTAGAGTCATGAATATTAATTTGGAAGGAAAGTGTGGTCTCAGGATGAGCCCATCTGAGGAGGACAATTGACCAAGATGCCATCAGCAATGTAGAATGCCAGAGTCTGTCTTTCTGTCACTGAGATTCTGTGAGAAATTCTAAGGTCTTTGTAAGCTATCACTAAAGAAGTGATTAATTTCCAGTATTTAAATATCAGATCAAACTGCACTATATGCCACGCTCCAATAGATTTTTCTTCTGCTGCCTTAATTACTCTCTTATACGATTACTAGCAGCTCTTTTAGGGTTTTCAAACTTATTATTTTCTTTTTTTTCCCTGCTGAATTTAATCCCCTTCTTGATTTTGTATCTAAACAAGATTTGTGCCACAATAAATCTCTGCCACTTGCAGGAAATTTGCAGTCACAAACAATTAGTTCCTTCTGTGGATGGTCCAAGGTTAATTTTAGCCTCCTAAACTGTTTGCTGCCAAATCTGATAAGTGTCCTCCTTCAGCTCCAGCTGTCTGGTCCCTGATGGGATTTGGCTATGTGAATGGCATTATCAGTCCCTTAACCATCAGTAGCACTGGCACTAGGAGGCTGATAAATATTGATCTCTAGTCTCCATGAGATTATTAGATGATGCTGAGTGATTTCTATAGTTGGCTGTTCCTCAGGAGAAAGCTGGTTTTCACAAGGCTGAGAGTATTTCCCCCCTACAATTCTGCCAATGGAGATTAGTAGAAAAGGAATATATTTGCTTTGCTGGGGGAAAAACTTGGGGGAAAAACTCAGGAAGGATCTACTTTATACTTTGAAATATCGGTAAACTCATTCATCTGTGGATTTATACAGGCATTGGACATGAATGTGCAAAAACGCAAACAGTGAAGAGGACAGGTCATTGTTCCTGATTGTAGGGGGTATGGAGATGTATACTTGAACATGGTTAGAACTGTCTTCAGACCTTTAAATTGGATGCATGAAAGTTTTTTTGTAGAAGGAACTGGGAGGCATATGCAGGAATACTGTGGGTGACATGGCACGATTGTTCCCATACCTTCTCCACTTAGGGTGTCCGTTCTGGTTTAAGAACATGAAAATCTGCATTCAGATTCAAGATCCAAATCAGTCAGAATTCTCACCTGCAAGATCTAATAGTTTTCTTTGGATTTTAGTATATATGAGAATGGTTTTTATGCAGCTCGATCAAATTGTGCGAATTATGCAAACTGTGCAAATCTCATACATTATGCAAATTGTGTAGCTAAACAGCAGCTACCATTGCATGTGATGATGGTTTTGAATGATTAGAAGCCTGAGGTGGATTAATTGCCTCTTTTCAATCTATCCAAGAATCTTTATTTGCTCTGTATATATGTGTGTTTGCTTTGCTTCATAAAGGGAAAAGACAGTATTTTTGTAGGGAGGCATTTTGTGCAAATTATGGAAACTTTGGATTAAAAAGCTCTGTTGTCTGGTTCATATTCTGGACCTGAAAAATCTTATGAGGGAGTTAGCAAAACCTTAATGGGCCATCTTGATAGGAACTTGAGATTTAATGAGATTGCTTCACATTCCTTCCTGTACAATTCTACCTTCAGGTATTAAGTATGACAGGATTGTTAGGATAGTTCTTTCTTCCCTTTGGGATGATTACACATGACTAAACTGGACTTTGGACAAATCTAATACACAAATACCCCACCAGTGATGTCTGCATATTTACTGTGGTATTGAGGAAGGCTTAGAAGGCACACCAGATAGGAAGACACAGAGATTCTGTACAAAGAAAACTGGCAAGTCACAAACAACTCTTGATGTCATTAGATTACATAGTGATCCCATCCTTGGACACCTTAGAGTCATTATTCAGTGAGGAGTCTGCCTAATGGTAGATGCCTCTGCGATGACATTCTGCACATGCAAATGGATTTGAGAAATTAGTAGTCTGAAGAAAGGTTTGCATAGAATCAGATTCCCGAGGACCAAAAAGCATTGCTTTCTGTAGGAGAGAGACCCAGTTAAGAGATGCATTTAAACTGTTCCACAAAGAAAAATAAATTTCGACCACCAGGATTTCTGTGTGAAGGTTAGATTAGTCAGTCGATATACCTTCCGTATTTATCATTTCCCATTGTGCCAGAACAGAGGAAGGGTAGAATCTGTTCTCCATCATCCCAGAGTCCAGTATATGTAATAAAGGGCTGAAACTACAGGAAAAGAGATTTAGGCTGAATATTTGGAAAAACATATTAACAGTTAGAGCTGCACAACAGTGGAACCTAATGCCTCGAGAGGCAGTGAGCGCTCCTACACTGGAAGCATTCAAGATTGAATTGGACAACCATCTGTCATATCTGTTTTGATTCAGATCCCTGCATTGAGCAAGGAGTTGGACTTGATGGCCTAAAAGGCCCCTTCCAACTCTATGATTCTATGTGTGTGGCATGTCCTCAGAAGAACTATTTTGAGGTGTTAAGAACATGAAGACTATCATGAAAGCCAATATCCGGAATGGATCTGGCACCTGAAGAAGAAGAATGTGATAAAGCAAATTGGTTTTTTGAGTACACACATTTGGGCTGGTGTCATTTGGCATAATTGCATGTTTATCTGTGAAATTTCTTAATGTGTTTTGTATAATTGCATGGTTTTCATTCATTTTTTAAAAAATAAAGCAGACTCCGGAAAGGGCAGAAAAAATCCTTCCCCACACTAGAAGGTGACCAAATGCAGAGCGACAAACATCTGGAGACAGTCTCTTAAGATTGTTACCTTGGCATGTTATCATTCAGTCTTGGAAACCTCAAATTATTTCTAATTTTCCATTTTTAAATTACCGTATTTTCCGGCGTATAAGACGACTGGGCGTATAAGACGACCCCCAACTTTTCCAGTTAAAATATAGACTACCCCTCTTCCAATGCACACCAAATAAAAATTAACACACACTCAACCAAGACACGCAGCCCTCCGAGTCGAATGGGCAGGTTCTGGTGGAGAGCCAATCCACGCTCACGTTCTCCTCCTCGAGGTACAGGAAGATGTGTGCAGCTTGCTTCCCCTTGATTCATACTCCCCGCACAGAGCAGGAACTCGGCCGCAGCACCCCCCACCATATGCGCCGGACATATGAAGCAAGGGGAAACAAGCAGCAGTTAAGTACCTGTCCTATAAGACGACCCCCGACTTTGGCACAGATTTTTCAGGGTTAAAAATTAGTCTTATACGCCAGAAAATACAGTAAATTTTTAAAAAGATACATTACACGACATAATAGAGTAACACAACAATGATATACATAATACAAACAGAACTACATAAACTTCTCTTGAACTCAAATAGTACCACTTATTGACAGCAATTATACATTTTTTTAACATAACTTAAATATACAGTGATGTTAGTTATAGTTGAGTGAGAGATACTTCACCCGTGCTATACATAGGGTCTGCAAATTTTTTTCCCCCCCTTTATTATTTTCCCCAGAATTTATGTGTTTCTGGGGCAGGGCTGACGGTATTTCCTTTAGGTAGGGCATATGAAACAAATGGGTTCCATATTTCCCAAAAATCACTTTTGTTTTTCAAACCTCTTTTTATATTAATGTACATAGTTAATTTTCCATTTAAGGCTAACTGCCAAATTTCAGAGTACCATCTATATTTATTAAATATCAACTTCTCTTTCCATTCTTTAGCAATGGTTTGTCTTGATACCGATAGCAAAGTTATCAGTAATTCTTTTTTATTTTTCCATTTTTAACAGCAGGCAGTGAGATTAAAATATCCACTTCAGATATAACCAACTATAGCCTATCACAGCTGTGCTAGGGCCTCTGCCCAGCTGCCCACCAGCTAAATTTACATGGCTGAATATGCTGGGGAAAGCCAAAATAATTGTTGCAGGGTTTCTTGTTTGTTTCTTTTTTTAAGCAGAAATTTGGTCTGGCACCTTCTGTTGAATGTTTGTCAATAGTTCAAGTTGCAACATTATTTTTAGTTTGATGTGTCAAACAATGGCAAGACTCAACCACTTTTCTATTTCTTAAAATTGCCATGGCTCTAGACAGGGGTTTGCAACCTATGGCCCATGGGCCAGATACGGCCTGTGGTGCCAAATAATCTGGCTCCTCACCTTGCTCCAGCTGCCCCTGCCACCACTGAAGAAATCGGCTGTGGACTCATTTATGGCCATGAAAATGTTTTTGCTGCAGCCATAAAGGAGTCCGCAGCCATCATAAATGCGTTTACTACAGCCGTAAATGAGTCTGCTGCTATTGTAAATGCATTTACCATAGCTGTGGATGCGTTTTATGGCACCAGTCTGGCCCGCTCAGCTGTCTTAGGGGGCATGATCCCATCCACAGCTGAAAAACATTGAGAACCCCTGCTCTAATAGATGAGCCTTTGTTTCTTATATACCCCCTCTCTCTTGCATACACATACTGAAGGAAGAACTCTGCAAATATTTCAGGTTTCCAGCAGTTCAACGTGCTTTTAGGCACAATATACAAGTCCACACATTTCCTCCACTCGCACCATTTAATCAAATGAGAAACTACATTCAGAAGAGATATTCTCTCAAGTTGTTTGTTGTAACAATTCCTTGAACCTCCATATCTTGTGTCTGCCATGTGTTGTCTTGTGGTTGGCCATCCAAAATAAATTATGGGCTTAATTTGTAAGTCTGGTTGCTGAGACACTCTAGATCCCATTGCCAGTGAGTAGTACTCCAGTGGAAAAACTCACAGTTGAAAGGGGATAACTATTCTCCTCAATTTTGCTCAGTGAATGCTATGTGTTTGTATCTGTGCCCACTGTGGCTGATGGGGTGGAAGGCAAATGCAGGAACATTGCTGAGAATAAAAGTGGGTGTTTATATACAGGGACAGATGTAGAGGCATGGGCTCTCTCACTTCTCCCTCTCTCACACATACACAAGCATACACACAGAGAGAGCCTTTGGCTTGTGGTGGAGGAGCAAGCAGGAGTAGGGTGACCAGAATATAATTTTCCCCTACTAATCAGTAATCAGAGAAGAGCATTTTGCTACTTTGATCTTCCCCACCTGCATTTTATAAGGAAGAAGGCTAAGACATTTGTTTTCTTGCAGACATAACTAGTTGCAAAACCAAATTCCAACCAAGTTTCATTAAAAATCAAGGATATTTTTCTTCTTCTTCTTTAGTGGTGACCCAAGCTTATTAACATCCATAAGATGCAAATTTTAGAACTGGAGAATGTAAATGAATACCACTTTGCATTCATTTCCAAATGCCCTGGTCCTTTGCTTGGGAACATGCATAAGTACACACTTCATTATTTAAGGGGAGAATACTTCAAAGGAAGAAGTGTGTGTGTGTGTGTGCGTGGGGGGGGGGGGATTAGACAAACTTGTCTCTCAATAACATAGGTGATTTGGGACTTCAGCTCTCTCTCTTTCTCTGGAGAAGCCGCTAAAAGTGAAAAGAAGTTATTTGATTGGTCAGTTGGATATTTTTTCAGCACCTGATATCTGAAAAGCTTTGAATTTTCTGTTAGGTAGACTTTCAAAGGTTCCCAAATCTTAATGCAGAGCTTGGTGAACAAGGATTGTGAGGCCATTTGGTTTCCTTCCCTGAATTTCAAAATTTCCCAAATTCATTCAGAACACTGAAAGATCACTAGTGTATTCTGTCTTTAAGATGCCACAACATTTTTGTCTTTTCTTTAATTTTCCTTTCCTTTGTTTCTTGTCCAATCTTCCCGCACAGACTAATACAGCTACGTTTATCTGATGTAATCTTGTATCAAGGGCTTCTTGGCCCAGTCTAAATCTGGTTTAGTGTTGTGTATGGAGTTCCGTATCTTTAAGAATGTAACTGTGAATGATTACAATGTAACTCAATGTAGAACAGCTGATATAATACATAGTTCAACTGCCTCTAGAGGGTATCAAGAGGCAGCTGCAAGCGCTCGGATCACATGGGATAAAACAACCAACCATAGGTCTCCGCGGGAAAGATTCCTGCCACAGGTAACTCCTTGTAAGGTATACCGTACGTCTCAATGACGTCACGGATACCACAGCCAATGGTAGCATATATAAGGAGCTGTGTCTCCGCCATTACCTCATGTTCAGATTGCATAACTTGCAATAAAGATGTGTTTGGCTCTGTGATGCTGCCTATTGAGTATCAATCTGTAGACATCAAATTTAAAGAGAGAAAAGAGTTCACAGTAGGGAGAGCAAAGTCTCTGTAGTTACCCATTAAGAGTGCATGAAAAATTTTCCCCACCATGACGGGCTGTGTTGCATTTCTATGTAGATTAATCATTTCTAAATATGCAAGGCATCGGTATAAATTGCTATGCTTAACTTAAAGATTAAATAAAAGAATCATGGTATTCCACATTATGATTAGATGCTTTCAATTTCTGTATAAATTAACCAGTGTAAAAAAATTTAATTTAAATGTTAACCTGGTTGGATAGCTTAGTGGTTTAGTTTTCTGGTTGGGAGCTCGATTCTCCACTTTGTCTCCAGGGAGCAGAGCCAGCCTGGGTGACCTTGAGCAACATGCACAGGGCTCCTCCAGGAGAAAGGAATAACAATAGCAATTACATTTATATACTCAAGTGGCTAAGACGCTGACTGGGAGGCAGAAAGTCAGCAGTTCGATCCCAACAGATTCCCGAGTACTGCAGGACGGAATGAGCTCCCGTCTTTGTCCCAGCTCCTGCCAACCTAGCAGTTCGAAAGCAATAAATTGCAAGTAGATAAATAGTGACCACTTCGGTGGGAAGGTAACAGCATTCTGTGTACTCCGGTGTCTAGTCATGCCTGCCACATGACCACAGAAACGTCTGCAGAAGCAGACAGCATTGGCTCTTTGGCTTTGAAACAGAGATGAGCACTGAACCCTAGAGTAAGATATGACTGGCTTTTGAGCAAGGGAAACCTTTACTGCCCCACAGCACTTAGTGCATTCTCTGGGCGGTTCATAAGCTAATTAGCATTTTGCCCCCAATACACTGGATACTCATTTTACCAGCCACAGAAGGATGGAAGGCTGAGTAAACCTGGGTCCCTACCTGGATCGAACTCACAATGTTTTGGATTCAGTACAACAATTTAATCACTGCACCACTAGGGTCCTTCAAAGAATGGTAAACAACCTATGTGTATTCTCTACCTAGAATATCCATTAAATCAATCAACCTAGTTACCTCAGGATAGTGAGATTTGTAGTAACCAATTCAAAGAAAGCTGGATTTAATAAACCAAGGTATTTTTGACAAGCCTGTATATCTATATCAATAGCTAAAGGCATATCTATGATGACTCAGTGAGCCTGTGTATTATCTTGCAGGTTATTTTCTGAAATTTCTAAAATTCACATAATCACAAAAAAAATCACATTATCAGTAATTTTGGACTTGTGAAATTAATTGGATCAGGTGATCTAATGGAGTGATTTAGTGCACTTTCGGAAAGGCCCGTTCTTTCCTTACATTATTTGCTGCTGGCCTTTTATCTTTACTTGGAGATTATAATGCAGGACCAGAGGCACATTTTTATTCTAGCTAATAGAAAGAAATTAGGCATCTTCTACATTTCCTCTACTCCCAATCTATAATAGCTCACATCATAACAATATTAAAATTATACCATGAATCATTATTATTTTTAAAAGCACAGCAGCATATCACCCACGATATCGAACTCATAGAAAAACAGCCCCCGCCCAAATCAGAGGCGTGATTTTAATTTACAGTCAAGAGGGTCTCCTAGCCTGCTTGAACTCTGCAGTTCTCAAATTCATTTCTTCAAAGTGTCCTAGTCCTATGCTAATGTTTGGGGAAGTGGGAGTAAACTCTGGCAACTAAATCCAGGAATTATGTGACATGTGTATAGAATACAGGTGAACATTAGAATCTATAATGTGGTGTAGTGGAGAGATTGACAGGCCAGAGTTCAAATCCCTGCTCAACCATGAAAACCCATTAGATTATTGGAACTGGTAAAACCACTCCATAAATATCTCACTTACCTTGAAATTATAAACCGGTTCTGACTTCATGGCCAATAACTATGCAAAAAGGTAAAGGTCACCCTTGCTCTAAAGCCAGTTGTATCCGACTCTAGGGTTCAGTGCTTATCCCTGTTTATAGCCGAAGAGCCAGCAGTGTCTGCGTTTGCAGACGTTTCCTGTGGCAGGCATGCCTAGACACTGAAGTGCACGGAATGCTTTTTACCTTCCCACCGAAAACCACCAAAGTAGTCCCTATTTATTTACTTGCAATTTCTTGCTTTTGAACTGCTAGGTTGGCAGGAGCTGGAACAGAGACAGGCGCTCATTCCGTCTTGCAGTACTCGGGTTTTGAACTGCTGACCTTCCACCTCCCAGTCAGTGTCTTAACCACTTGAGACACTGAATGGTAGATATAATGGTAGGTATATTCCCTCTGGATCGGCAACACGATTCGCCCGAGGCGCTGGTCGACCTGTGGAACAGGATGACTACAGCGGCCTTGGATGAAATCGCACCACTACGGCCTCTCAGAGCTCATCGAGCTAGGTCATCTCCATGGTTCACAGATGAACTGCGGGAGCTCAAACGGGCAAAGAGACGCCAAGAGCGCCGCTGGGTGAAGACCCAGAGAGACTCCGATTGGACACTAGCTAGGGCCGCTATTAGGGCCTATCTAGTGGCGATGGAGGTGGTGAGGCGACAATACTTCACCACCCTTATTGCCTCCGCTGATAATCGCCCAGCCACCCTGTTCCGGGTTACCGGGTCTCTCCTTGGTAGGGGGACCCCGGTGCCCGGTTGGCAGGGGTCGGCTGAGGACTTTGCTGACCATCTAGTGGAGAAAATCGATCGGATTCGTTCTGGGTTTAATCCTGGCGTGGATGGGGAGAGTCCGGAGGGAGCCGGAGCACAGTCTTGCCATGCCATCTGGGACCGGTTTGATCCAGTTGCCCCTGATGAAGTGGACAGGCTCCTTGCAGCTGTGCACGCCACTGCCTGCCCTTTGGACCCCTGTCCCACCTGGTTGGTGAAAACCTCCAAGGCAGTGACAGGTGGCTGGGTTGGGGCTGTGATCAATGCATCATTGCGGGAGGGGGTGTTTCCTGCACCTTTAAAACATGCTTTGGTGTGCCCCCTCCTGAAGAAAGGTGTTGGAGAAGGCAGTGGCTTGTCGGCTGCAGGGGGTACTGGATGAAGCGGATTATCTGGACCCTTTTCGGTCAGGATTCAGGCCTGGATATGGTACCGAGACGGCATTGGTCGCACTGATGGATGATCTCTGGCGGGAGCGGGACGGTGGTCATCCATCCGTCCTTGCTCTTCTTGACCTCTCAGCGGCTTTCGATACCGTTGACCACGGTATCCTTCTGGAACGGCTCCGAGGTTTGGGAATCCAGGGTACTGTGTGGTCCTGGTTTTCCTCATTTCTGAGGGGTCGGTCCCAGTCGGTGTGGTTGGAGAGTGAGAGGTCCAGTCCTAGGCCCCTCAAATGGGGGGTTCCTCAGGGCTCGGTGCTCTCTCCTCTCCTATTTAACATCTACATGAAACCGCTGGGTGAGATCATTCGTTCCCATGGGGTGCGGTACCATCAGTATGCGGATGACACTCAGTTGTACATCTCGGCCCATGGGGACCCCAGTGATGCCGTCAAAGTCCTTTCCAGATGCCTGGAAGCTGTGGGGGTCTGGATGGGGGCTAACGGGCTACAACTGAATCCCAGCAAGACTGAGTGGCTATGGATAGGGGGTCCTGCGTTAATCCGGGAGTTACCATCGTTGGTTCTGGATGGGGCTATTTTGCCCCAGACAGACCCGGTGCGCAACTTGGGGGTCCTCCTGGATTCACGGCTACTGCTAGAAGAACAGGTGGCGGCTGTGACCAGGAGGGCTTTCGCCCAACTTCGGGTGATTCGCCAGTTGCGCCCACTCCTGGACCGGGACTCCTTGCTCATGGTCACCCATGCTCTGGTTACCTCCAGACTAGACTATTGCAATGCGCTCTACATGGGGCTGCCCTTGACGACCATTCGGAGGCTACAGCTGGTCCAAAATGCGGCTGCCCGGGTGGTGATGGGGTGTGGGCGTTATGCTCATGCTTCGCCACTGCTCCGGGAGCTGCACTGGTTGCCAGTATGTCTCCGGGTGCAATTCAAGGTGCTGGTTTTGACCTTTAAAGCCCTATATGGTAGTGGGCCAGGTTACCTAAGAGACCGCATCGCCCTGAGGACGTCTGTCCGTCCAACCAGAGCGGACCGGAGGGGCTCTCTAATTGTTCCATCAGCCAGAGGGGCTCGCCTCTCTGGCACAAGGAGGAGAGCCTTCTCCGTGTCTGCACCGGCCCTCTGGAACCTCCTGCCAACAGAATTACGTCTTCGGATGGAGTTGCTGCCTTTCAGAAGGGATCTTAAAACCTGGCTGGCAGGTCAAGTGTAGGGTGCAGGTGGAAGGGTAACCACCATGGGGTGGTTGGTGTAGAGGAACTCTTTCCCATGGTGCCTTTTCGATCCTGCAGCCCTTGCTTTTTAGGGGGTGGGTAGTCTTAACTTTTTTACTGTTTTAACTGTTTTTAGGATTATTAATATTGTCTGTAAACTCCTTGGGTTGCCCTGGGGTTACTTTTTATGTTGTTAGCCGCCCAGAGTCGGCCTTGTGTTGAGTGGGCGGGATATAAATTGAATAAATAAATAAATAAATAAATAAATAAATAAATAACTGTCTAGAAGAGTGGTTCCCAATGTGGGGGGGGGACATGTCTCACAGGGAGGGCTTCAATTCCCAGAAGCCTAAATCAGTACATTGGCTGATCAGTACTTTAGGGGATTGATTTAGGCTTCTGGGAATTGAAGTCCAAAAACCAAAGTTTGGGAAACACAGGTTTAGAACCATGCCTCAAAAATGTATTGGTAGAAGTAATACTGCAGGGAGTAGTCCCCCGAGGAGAAGAGGAAGACCCTCTTTACAAACAGCACTGTTTTTATTTCACACACACATACACACTCATATATATTTGGAATCAGAGTTTAGAATATTTGCTTTCTTGGACTCAAAGTCCCATCATCCCACTGCCCATGCTTCCTGGATGATTTTGGGAGCTGTATGCTAGGAAAGTAACTTTTCCAAGCTGTACTTTGACTATCAGAGATGGAGGCTGAAAGATCATGTTGAATCAGATCAGGCTGTATGAGTTCACTTAAATCAGCCTGGGGTTAATTTCTAATTTTGTGATGCAACTATTGCTAGAGAACTGTAATCCATGCGTTTATTACAGAGCCGCCCCTCCTCTCACCAAGCATAAACCAGGCATGTGTGAAAAGGAATTCTGCTTCCACTGAAAATTCTCATCCTTTCTGCCAACAATGTCATTTTGATGGAATAAAAGAAGCAAAACAAAAACAACCACCTTTGCAGGAAGTATAGATAACAGTTCTGACATTTCTGTGAAGTTCTGATTAGGGCAACAAAAATACTGTGTCATTCAGTACTAGCAGAGGTTGCCTCGCATTGCCGGGCTGTTTTAAATGGTATTGGAAAGTTTTTGTTGTTGTTGTTATTTTTTGTAAAGAAGAAGTTAGTCTATAATTGAAATTTTTAAAATTTTTATTTATACCAAAATTTTTGGGTGGCCTGTTATAAACTGTGATGAGTTTTGTTTGGTGTTTTGGTTTTGTGGATGAAAAAAAGAATAAAGAATGATATACTTTTTCCCAAAAAATTATTTAACCTAATATTTTTTTAGTATGTATTTTTTTAAATTGTTGTACCATAGGTAATAATTTTAAAAATGTGAAAGTACATGTTTTTCACAATAAATGTTTTTAAATTGTGTATTGATGTTTTTGTTTTTTATTTGAGTAAAAATTCAGCACAGGATTTTTGAATAGTTTTTATTTTATTTTATTGACATCTGTTTTTGATTTGTGTAAAGTTGTGATTTTGTGTTATTTGTTTTTACTTGTTTTTACTCTTGGGGCCCTTTGTGTGGAGCTGTTGTGTCTTTTTGAATTTTTTTTACTATTGTGGGCAGCAAGTGGTGCTGGTAGGGGTTATCTTGTATTTTGACTGTTTTTTCTCTTGGGGCCTCTGGGTGGAGCTTCTTCCAGTAAGTAGTCTCTTTCTTTATTCATTTCTTTTCCAGTCGTTGTGGTGTGAGGTCGTGTGGTGGTGAGTTGGCTGTTTTTCTTTATTTGGGGTGGTGGTGGTGGTTGGATTTTGAGGTGTTTGGCTGGGGGCTGGGTGTGTTTGGAAATGTTTGTTGTTGTTTACTTTGTATTGTTTTTGGTGTTATTTTTGTTTGTTTTTGTGTATTTTTGAATGTTTTTGATTGTTTGTTTTTGTGTTTTTTGGTGTCCTATGGGGGGATCCCCTCTCTGCTGTCTCCCCTGGCTCTGGAAGGCTTGGGGAGACAGACTCCTTTGGTCCCCCCAAACCTTCCAGACTCATGGGGCCCAGGAGAGGGGATCGAATCCAGGCCACCCTCTGATATTAAAAGGGAAATCTCATTTGGGGTTTCCCCTTTAATATCAGTGTGTGTGTGTGTGTGGGGGGGTGTGATCCCCCTCTCCGCTGGCTTCCTTGGGTTTGAGAGGGTTGGGTGGAGAAAAGGGGTCTGTCTTCCCAACCCTTCCGGACCCAGGAGAGCCATCGGAGAGGGGGTTTCCCCCCCAGACTCCGTTTTTAAAGAGAAGTAACCGCTTGGTTTCTTCTCTTTAATATGGGGCGTGTGTGTGTGTGGGGAGGGGATTCCCCTCTCTGCCAGGTCCCCTGGGGTCAGAAGGGTTGGGGAGACAGACTCCTTTGGTCCCCCCAACCCTCCCAACCCCAGGAGAGCTAGTAGAGAGGGGAAGCACAACACCCCCCCCACACACACACGCAGTGATATTAAAGGGAAAACTCCGATTAGGAGCTTCAGGCGCCGTTGGGGAGGGGAGCTTTGGTTCCTGTGGCTTGGCAAACTTGCTCTCCCGGTGTTTTTGTTTCTTTTAATTTTTGCGTGCTGGCTTCCTCAGCGTTCTGCGCACTCATGGCGCGCAGGACACTGGGGCTTGTAGTTATGGGTTTGTGCTTTGTGTTTGTGCTGCGTTTTTTTAAAACGGTTTTCTTTTAATTGGCTGCAGCACATTTCTGAACATTCCTTGCGCCGCGCCTTGCGAGAGCCTCTCAGCCTGAGTGGCTCTGGCGCGACACGGCGCAAGGAATGTTGGGAAATGAAGTTGTTTCCCTTTTTTCGCGTTTGTGGGGCTGTTGCCCCACTGCCTGTTTTCTCAATCCTTTGTTGACCTGCGGACCCAGATCGGCCATGTGCACGAAGGGTGAGTGCAAGCAAGTAGGGTGAGGCATAGCAACCTATAGCAAGTTCCAATGGTTAACCCTTGGTTTTATAGGTTAAGATTCCATTTTGACATATATATATATATTTACACCCTGATTAAATCTGAAGGCCATATGGAAATATGGGTGATGAAGTGTAGGGACTTTAGAAGCTCTTTTAAATTTCTGCTAAAATGTCAAAAACCGTACTTGGGTAGATCGCAGCATCCCTGTTTTCATTAAATATAGCATGTTCCTGTGTTTTCTACAGTGGCTCAAGTGTTTAAGACGCCGACTGGAAGGCAGAAGGTCAGCAGTTCGATTCCCGAGTACTGCAGGACGGAATGAGCTCCCATCTTTGTCCCAGCTCCTGCCAACCTAGCAGTTCGAAAGCACGAAATTGCAAGTAGATAAATAGGGACCACTTCGGTGGGAAGGTAACAGCGTTCTGTGCACTCCGGTGTCTAGTCATGCCTGCCACATGACCATGGAAATGTCTGTTGAAGTAGACAGCGCTAGCTCTTCGGCTTTGAAACAGAGATGAGCACTGAACCCTAGAGTCGGATACGACTGGCTTTCGAGCAAGGGAAACCTTCACCTTGACCTGTGTTTACTATATCTCAGCTCATACAGGTTTTTCAAGCCAAACATTTATTCCAAATTCACAGTTTGGGAGAATTTAACCAGTAAGGCATATTTAAGCAGGAATTTTGTGTTTTGTGCTACAACCATGTGTAGCCATGTTTAAGTAAGTGTCCCACCTTTATTTGACTATATCTCACCCTTTGCATGCAGAAACCAGAAAGTGGTTTGTTTGTTTATGTTTTCTTGCTTGCTTGCTTTTCAATCAGCACTTTCTCCCACAAGTCTTGCACTCCAAGAATTGTCCCAACTGCAGTTAGATAAGAAATGGGGATGTTAACCACAATCTTGATTCTGATTACAGTACTTTTAATTTATCAGAATCAAGAGTTAATTATTATCTCTGAATAAAGCCAAAACATTCTACAGATTCACTACCCTGCATGATATTGGGGGATATTGGTCATTCTTTTTAGTTAGCAAACTATAAGATAGAAAAAACAACAGTAGCATCTCAGAAAAAAATGAGAGATCAGCTCAGTCTCATTAGCTCCCCCTTTGCCCCCTCCTACAGACTAGCACTGAGTGATAAAATTACTCTAGAAGCATTAAAAGTAGAAAAATGATATCTTTATTTACAGTTGTCATTTGTAGTTACAGGCAGTAGAAGAAATGGGGAAACTGGAATCTACAACATGTGGAGAAGGGTACACAGAAAGAGCCTCTTCAAAGACTGTGGAATTTTCGAACCACAACTGGGCATACCCTGGGCAACGGACACCTTGTGTCAGCTAATCTTTCTCACACTAGGTCAGGCAACCGTAACTACAGAATGAATTAATGAAAGGGTGCTTTCATTTGGGCAGTTTTAAACCTGGCCTGGACATGGAAGAAAAACATGTGGAGAGCTTCCCATGCCTGATGATGTAGAATGTGATCTGAAGAAGTCTCCTATTAAGATAACAATGGAAGCAAAAAGCACAACAGGAAGAAAGGGCAGGGGTTTACTTCAAATGTCAGAGATAGGAAAATAAATTTACCTGTCATGTTAATGGCAAAGGACAATCACATTAGGCTGTAAAAGCCACCTTCTACTGATACCCAGTGTTACTTCTACTGATACCCTTTCTGCTGTTAGCCACCCTGGGTGGCGCTTGCGCCAATAGGGTGGGATACAAATGTCCCAATTAAATTTAAATTAATTTTACTGCATGCAAGATTGCTATTATCCCAACAAGTGTTTTAACTTGTGACATTTGACACAACTGGTTTTTGAAACAAATAATTAAAAAAAAACCACCTGAGTGTAACAGATGATTGTAAATAGCTTGTCAAATTCCACTATCCAGGCAGGTTATTTTCCTTGGTTCTTCTCTTTGATGTGTATAAGTGAGCCAGTTACAGTTTGTGTCTGGCAGTTCTAAACTCTGAGATTTTCCCTGCTCTGTCAAGGCTGAACTGTTTGTAATTCCTTGAAATTTAAAGTGCATGAATACTTTTTGCCAACAGATGAGTTGTAACTCCAAGTGGCAACTGTGCTTTGAGTGAGTGCAGTATTAAGCAGCTTTGTTGCTATATTTATAGTGTAGAATTCTTTTTTTATTGATTTTTATTAAAAAAAATTTAAACAGACATACAGAAAAAAAAGAAAACAATAACATTACAATACAGTAATACCTCAAAGATAACCTCAATACAATATTAACTCACATTCATAGAGGCTAGCACATAACAGTACTTATACTGATTGTTTACCATTTAACCACAATATTAGATACCACAATGTAAAATATTACTCAATCAAACAATAAAAGTTTTCTAAGCTACCTCTATAATAATTTTTTAATAATTACAAATCACCCTGTGAATATATACAATGCCCGGAGAGTTTAGGTGCTATTTCAACTCCAAAAACCTCTTTGCGATGGTGCAGGTCCTGAACTGTCATTTACCATAAGAGAATGATCCACAAACGGTTTCCATATATTCCAAAACCTATTCTCTTTTAAATTATCTCATTTCACTTTAATCTCCCATGTCAATTTGTCATTCAATGCTAGGCTCCACATTTCCTTGTACCATTCTCCGATCTGTATATCTACATCATTTTTCCAATTTCTAGCTTATACATTGTCTACCTGTGGTCAATACAATTTCCAATAATTCTTTTTCCTCCTTATTCAAACCCAAACCTCCCACATTTGTTAAAAGAATGGTACCTGACACCAACTTGACCTTTTTACCCAATATTTCACCAAACTCCCCTTCTATTCTTCCCCAAAAATCCCTTATTTTTTTACAACTCCACCACATGTGTTCATATGTTCCATCTGTTTCTTTACATCTCCAACATAACTTATCTCTTTTATTATCCATCTGATAAAGCCTTAGTGGTGTCAAGTACCATTGCTACAACATTTTAAAATTATGTTCTTTAATTCTTACAGACATTGTTCTCATGATCCTCTTTTTCCATTTGTTTCTCCATTCAACCTCCCCAATTTTTATATTCAAATTTTGTTCCCACTTCCGCTTCAAGTCTTCCTGTGGATCATTACCCTTGTTCAATATAATATAAAGTTTGCTTACAAGACCCTTAATGCCTCTTTCCCCTTTTCTGATCTTTATTACCAAATCCTCAAATTCCGTCTTATTTCTATCTAACCCTGCTTCTCTTTTATATTTTTTATTCCAGTTATCCGCCTTCAATTTCTGAAACCAATCAAAATTTAACTTCTCAATTTTTTTCCCTATTAGTATCATCATCACACACTTTTAACCAATCCTTCAATAAAAGCACCCCATTTTTATCCAATATTTCCATTTTTTCCTTATCTATTTTTATTGGGAAACACCCCATATCCGTCAATTCCAAAATTGGAGAGAGATTTGGGACTATATCTTTCTTTACTTTCTTCCACACTTCCATGAGACCTCTCATCATAATATTATTTGACCTTTTCACCTTGTCCTTTGTTCCCAAAAAAATCATACTACCAATGTCTCTATATTCTTTCATCTCCAGTTGCTCCCAAATTGTCTTTTCTCTTGCCAAGATCTTCACAACATTCTTAATTTGAAATGCTCGATAGTATGCTAACAAATTTGGCATACCCAAACCCCCTTTTTTCTGAGACAAGTACCATAGTTTCTTTGGAAGTCTAGATTTTTTACCACCATTACAAAAGCCATTGAACATCTTTTGAAACTCATTAATTTCCTTCTCCTTCAGATGGATCGCTAGTGCATAAAATAAAAAATTAATCTTTGGCAACAATATCATTTTACAAATAGCGATCCTTCCGAACCATGACAGCTTCAACTTCTGAAACTCTTGTATTTTATTCTTAAATTCCACTCTCAAGCTGTCATAGCTCAATCGTTTAAGTTCTTCTAATTTATTTGAGATAATTATCCCCAAATACTTCAGCTTATCTTTAATTTGTATATTAAGTGTCTCCACATTCCTACCCATCTCACTTGCTCCCAAATTACACAACATCAATTCTGATTTATCCCAATTTATCATTAATCCAGTTATAGCTTCAAATACCTGTAAGTGATCTTTGATCCTGTCCATTACCAGCTCCGGGTGTTTCACCATAAGCAATGTATCATCCGCATACATGCTCACTTTGTTACCCATAATCCCTTCTATATTTAAATCATCCCTTATATTTTTAGCTAGAATCTCCATTGCCATAATAAATAAGATAGGAGATAATGGACAGCCCTGCCTAGTACCAGCCTCTAAATTTACCACATCAGTAAGCTCCTCATTTACTCTGACCCTAGCATTCCCTTTTTGATATAATAAATCTATTACCCTATTGAATCTATCCCCAAACCCATATTTTTTAACTATTTCTTTAATTGAAGACCACTGTAATGAGTCGAATGCCTTAAAAATATCTAATGATAATAAGCCCACCTTTTCCTTAGTTTGGTTAACGTTATCAATTAAATCTAATACCCTTCTAGTCAAATCCGCCATATGCCGACCTTTTAGGAACCCAACTTGATCTACATTTATGTATTCCCCCATAAAACTGTTTAATCGGTTAGCCAATATTGCTGTGAAGATCTTAGCATCCTGATTTATAAGTGAAATTGGTCTGTACGATTCCACTCTTTCGAGATTCTTGCCAGGCTTTGGCAGTAGAACGATTGTGGTGTTATACCATGAAGTCGGAATTGATCCTCCATCTAAGATAGAATTATATAGCTTCACCAATTTTGGAACCACTACCTCCTTAAATTCTTTGTAAAACTCTGTCAATAATCCATCATCCCCCGGAGCTTTCCCCGTCTTCAACCCACTAATCACCTCCTTAACCTCTTTATCATTAATCCTTTCCTCCATTTTCTCCCTATGTTCTTGTTTTATTC
This sequence comes from Bradypodion ventrale, assembly GCA_035047345.1. NCBI lineage: Eukaryota > Metazoa > Chordata > Lepidosauria > Squamata > Chamaeleonidae > Bradypodion > Bradypodion ventrale. Next base: position 254,903,230 of record JAWDJE010000003.1, read on the forward strand.
CATTCCCTAACTGTCTCTCCAATATCGTTTTAAGCTTCTCCAGGTCTACTTCCTTTTTTGCATATAATAGCTGATAAAATTCCCTGACAATTTTACATTTATCTCCGTTCTTATTACAACTTGAACCTTGCTTATCAACCAATACCCCTATTTCTCTTTTTTCCCTTTTAGCCTTAGCAGCTCTTGCTAATAATTTTGAACTTCTATTACTAAATTCAAAATATTCTCTATTTAAATAAATCAAATCTCGTTTAACTTTATCAATATCCTTACCCATTAGTTCTGCTTTAAGCCTTTGTAATTTCGTAAAAAAAAATTATCTTTACTTTTCGCATGATCCTCCTGTAATTGTTTTATTTCTCTTTCTTTTTCTATCTGTTCTGCTTTATATTTTTTATATTTAAAACTTGCCAATTTTATACTTTCCCCTCTAAAAACCGACTTCATGGTATCCCATACCACATTAAAATTAACCTCATTATTATCGTTCCACTGCCAACTTTCTTTCCATCTTCCCATAATCTGCTCTTTACATTTCTGATCTTTAAACAAATTAGGACCGTACCTCCAATTTCTAACTCTTCGAGTATCTTTTTGTACTTTCAATTCCAAATATACTTTAGCATGATCCGATTCCTTGATAATCCCAATTTCCATTCCTTCTATGTCTTTAATCAAATTTTCGGTAAGAAAAACATAGTCTATTCTTGAGTAGGTCCCATGAACATGTGAAAAAAAAGAATATGCCCTTTCAGAGCCCTTAAACTCTCTCCAAGAATCCTTCAGACCCATAACATCCATCCATTTATCCAAAACCTTCCCTTTCAAGCCAATTCCACTTCTTGATATATTTGTACAATCTAACCCTGACCTTATCAAATTAAAGTCTCCAGCCACAATAGTTTTTGCAACATTCTCTAATTCCACTATTTTCTGAATTTTTTCAAGGAACTCCGCTTGATGATCGTATGGAGCATAAATATTTACCAACATGATTTCCTCATCCTCCAATTTTCCTCTTACTATCAAATATCCACCCTCTTGGTCTACAACCCTTTTTGTAATCTCAAATCCTAATTTTTTAGAAATCATGATTGCCACCCCTCTTGCTTTTGATGTTCCAAACGCCATCTCATAATGTTGCATCCATCCTAAAAAAAGTCTATTCGTGTCTTTTGACTTCTGATGGGTTTCCTGTAAAAACAGAATATCTGGTCTATCTTTCTTCAGCGCCAATTCCAGTCTCCGTCTCTTAAGAACAGAACCTGTACCCTTCACATTCCATGATATTATTTTAATACTTCCCATAACCTACTTCCTTTCCAAGCTCTAAACTCTCCATCGGGCATGCCACCAACCACCCCTTACCCCTATAACATACAAAACTACATAGAACACACACTATCTCTCTCCCCACTTTCTTACAAAAAAAGCCGCCTTTGACAACCAAAGAGGGGAGAGGGGGGACATGCAAGATGTGCCTTCCTACCGGTGCTACGCGCTATTCACCATTCTATATCGATTAAATGCTTTAAATTGTTATAATCTGATTCTCATTACTCCTTACTTGTCTCCTCCTCCACCATGATCAACAACAGCTCCTCCTCCTCCTCCCTTCGCTGCGGTGTTCCACCTGTTGCCCCACTAGCCTCCTCCCTCCCGTATTCCCTCCCCAATGCTCCCGATTCCATCAATTCCTTCTTAAGATTTATCCATTCTTCCGAATCTACTTTTACCAGTTCCAACAAGCTCAAATACTCCAATGGATTGGTCCCTTCATCTATTACCTGCATTCTTTTATCATAAAAAAAGCGCAGTTGCTGCGGAAATCTCCAGTTGTACCTTATATTTTTACTCATCAATAATTTGGTTACAGGCCTCATCTTATACCTCCAGGTTCTTTCTTTCAACGAAATATCATTGTAAACTTCTACGTCAGAGCCATCAAATTTCAAAGCATCAGGACCAGCGCGTTTCAAATGGGCCATTACTTTTAGCTTGTCTGCCCAATTTGCGAATTTTACCAACACATTTCTTTGAACCACCCTCCCTCTTCTTGGGCCCACCCGGAATACACTTACAAAATCTTCCTGGACAAATTCTTTTCCCATATTCAAACCATTTAACCACTGAACCACTCTTTCCCTTAACAAGTCCGGAGTTCATTCCACGACCTGACGGATCACAATATTCTGCTTTCTCATCATATCTTCCACAGCATCAATCCTTCTCTCTTGTTCCTCCAATTTCAGCTTATTCTCCCGCACCACCTCCTGAGTCCCTTTTATTTCCTTTTTTATGGCAGCTACCTCGGTTTGAACCAATTTCACATTTCCCTCAATTTTTTTCAAACTTAAGTCCACCTTTTTTGAAAAATCTGCAACAGATGATACCACCTTATCTTGCTTTTTCATCATTTCATTTCTGTCTTTCACCCTTGAATCCTCATTCTTCTCCAATTTCTGAAACAGCTTGCCAATTTCCACCATAATTTGGGTTTGATCGTAGGGCACTGTGGGCGGGGATGAAGACTGAGGGGCTTCCTCCATTGGTACTTTTTCCTTCTTCTTAGGCTTAACAGCTGGATCTTCTTCCTTTGCTTTCCCTCTTGTACCTTTATCCATAATAGTATAAAATCCCAAAGTTGCAGATCGTTGTAAAAATTAGTCAAACAAATAAGCCTATAACACTGCAACCCCTGGTTCCACAAGTCCAACAGGGAAACTTATATTAAGCAGAAGTCCAAAGAGTTATTGTAATCCACAAAAAAGAGCAGAAGGAACCAATATTCCCAACAGGCAGCTGAGAAGAAAAAAAAGAAGAGCGAAAAAGAAAACGATAACCCACAGCGGGTCCGTTTCCCCAAAGCAATCAGTCCAGCCAGTCGTCTTCCACACTGCAATGTAAGTGCTCCAAGGAAACAGTCACCCAAAACTTCTCCTTTAAATCCAAGCTGCCGAAAAGTAAAAAGAAAAAAGGGAGGGGGGACTGGAGGGAGAAAAAGCCCAAAATCCAAACAGGAAAGCAGGAGAAGTGAGAAGCAATATTTTCCAAAAAAAATTAAGTATTTATAATCCATACGGTGAAGGAGCAAAAAGAAGCCCAATTAATCCTTCTCTTGAAGTGGACAAGTCAAAACACCATTTTCCAGCGGCTGCTTTAACTTCTGGGTAAAAGCCCCCCTTCTTCTTCTGTGGAACGGCAAACTTTTTCCAAACACTTTAAGCTGGGACATTCACTGTTACCTTCCAATGTTATAGCCCAGACAAGTATTTTTTTAAATCACTTTGTTATCGTCAAAACACGGCGTGGTCCTTCTGGTGTGTGAAAAAAACATAAACCCAAACACGATCACTTTCGTTTTCCAGAATCACCGCCATTAACGAAACAATCACTTGTTTTCATCTACTTCCACCCATTTCCATTTCAAAGCCCGGGCTCATTAAACAAGATCTCCAGCTGAGTTTAATCTTTAGTATTCCATTCATGCACTTACATGCAGCTGTTTTCGTGCCAAACAACTTCTTGCCAGCTCCAAAGCTTCTCTGCAGTCTCGCTGGTCCCGTTCTCGGCTCCTCGGCAGAAAAGCCGCGACTGCCATCGCAGGCCTCACTCGCCAAGGAAAACCTCCCGAACTTCGACCATCCGACTTCAAAAGTTCCCAAAATTTTCCAAAAAGACAAGCAAGATTCTTAACTACAGAAGTTGCCACTTTAAAAGTTTCCCATTTCACTCCAACACATTAATTACCACTTTGTTAAGCGCGAGCATCCGAATCAAAATGTTACTCGTCGGCCATCTTAGCCAAGCCCCCCATAGTGTAGAATTCTAGAGGGGAAGGTTTCTTCTTACTTTTCCGAAGCACTCCAAAGAATAAGCCACTCTGGTTGACTGTCTCAATGGGAAAATGGCCCAGCTGATAGACTGTTGGTTAAGACATCGCAAAGTGTGTCTCCAGTCAGCAGTTCTTGGCCATATACTCTATTTGTTTATCAGCTTTAGGGCCTCCTTATAATTTCCTTATAATTTCCCCGGACACGTGGTAATTGTGTGTAGAGCCGTGTTTGTGTTGTTTCATAACCAATTTAGATTGAGGCGGGATAGTTTAGTAGATGAACCACAGTCTCACAGGTCTATTGTGTGCCAGTGTGTCTAATCACTACATTACACTTACCGTGTTTATTTTATTCCTATTTTAGTTTAATTTTCATGGGAAAGGTGGCACCTTTCCAGCCATTCAAGTGGCTAGACCAAATGGCAAAATAGGTATAAGTTCATTAAACTTGTGGCTGCAAGTTTCATGACAGAGGATCGCTTGAAGAAGCTTGGATGCTGTATATGTCACACTTTGCCTGTGATTTGTCAGATATTGCTGAGATCTCATGCTGTTCCTTCCAATATCCATATATTGCAGATCTTCCATGGAGAGAAAACATGTTGCTATTTGTTAGATGAGTAATTTCCCATCTTATGTTATAATAGTAGGACTGACAGAAGTTCTCCTTACATTGTCTGTGCTAGATCAAGTTGTTTTGAAAGATCATTCACCATTCTTTATGCATGCTATCCTTATATTCTGTTAGTAAAGGGGTGTGTGTGTGTTAATAAACGATGTTGCAAACATATTGCTGATTTATAATTTCCCCTTTCCAAAAGGTACCATTGACTTTGGAAGCCACACATTTTAAGTGAAAAATCCAGGGTTTATCTGGCAGGTCATCCATGTCTGTTGTAAGACTTGCATGAGATTTTCAGGAGAAACCCTGCAAAGGCTTAATTTTGGTTGGCTACTGATCCCAGGGCATGATGAATTGGTGAAGAGGACATGTAGTTGCAACCAGGAAATGGCTCAATAGTTACTTTCTGTTTAGGTGGTCCTGTGCCAAAAGCTATTCTGGGTACATCGTCTCGAATGTATGCATGCAATGTACTACAAAAACAGACAGAAGGTAGATATGGATGTACGTTTTTTAAGCATGGAAATTAAAACAAATCTAAAGTCTAAGTCATATTCCTTCATTGCCTATAATTCCCCCTGGCTTGGTGTAACAAAAACAAGCCAAAACTTGCATGTGCAATTGAAAGAAATGAATCGCACAACAGAGCATCCCTTTCAATATAGTTTGAATGAAGATTCAGAATGCTTATGGGAATTTCAGGATCTGCAAAGATAATTATGTGCCTTCAAGTCTATTCAGAGCAGTCAGTGGAATTCCACTTCTGGTGGAATTCAGCTGTCATGGTCCAGCTCTGCATCGAGGTGCTCCCACCCACCAATCTTTATCAGCTCTTCCAAAGATAGCAGGAAAGCACATTATTTAGAAATGAAACTGGCAATGCCTGTCAAACAGTGTGGGATTCAACAGGTTTGCACCAGTTCGCCAGAAACAGTAGCAGAAATTCTGGCTGGCCCTGCCCATCCAAGTTTTGAAATAAAGTACTGTAGTCCTAATTCAGGTGCAATGGAGGGCTTTTCCCCTGGCCACACCCACTAGACCATGCCCACAAAGTAGGTAGTAAAAAAAAATGAATCCCACCACTGCTGTCAAAGAAATAATAATAAGAAAATCTGATGAGAACAGAGCATGCCCAGTGGCCATGATATTTTACCTGATGAAAGGTAAAGAAAAAGTCATGGGTGGAAACAGAAATGGCGTGTCTGAAACACAACGAGGAGTTTTTTCTTCTCTAGAAGGATCCTGTTGTGTTACTCATTACCTCTTGGCAGCTCGGTTCCTTAGTATCTGCTTCTAGGTCTGTTAGTGTCTTCCCAAGTTTACCCTTGCTTTCTTTTGCTTTCTCTTTTTATAAAAATCCTTCTTCCCTAGAACTTGAAGCAGGGCCACTTTCAGGGGGGCACAAGGGGGACTGCCATCCGTGCCCCAGTGCTGGCAGGGGCCCAGGCACTGTGTTAATTTTTATATATTTTTTATTTTTATATTTTTATATTTTTATTTTTACTTTTTTAAAGCACAGCCACTGCAATGCCCCGCCAGAGGGCTCTGCCTCGACCCAGATATCCGTGGTCAAGGCTTTAGCCCATGAGGTGTGCCGGTCTGGCAGACCCTGTGCTGGGACTGGAGGCAGCGGCTGCTGCTGCTGCTGTGGAGGAAGCAACTGCAGCCCTGGCAGCCTTGAGCAGCGCGGGCAGCCACTGCGGGGGAAACCCGACAGCATCGTCGGGAGCGAGCATCCTGGGAACCATGGCCACTCCCGGGGTTGTCATCACTCTGCGGCGGGCAGCGGTGCCTAGTCTCCCCTCCACCTGGGCTGGCCTGACCTGGGCCCTGAGGCAGTGTGCCCGGGCACAGAGGAGGAGGAAGAGGAGGCGAGACGGAGTGCATGGGCAGCGCGCAGCACCATGGAGTCCAGCAGAGGCAAAGTAAGTGCACCGCAAGGCTGACCCACCACAATGCTTCTCCCCTCCTCCTCTTCCTCCTCCTGCCTTCCTCTTCCGTGTTCTTTCTGCTGTTGGGTTTTTTATTGGGGGGGAGGGCAAAAGAAGAAGGGGCCGGCCAAGGATGAGATGGCTGGATGGTGTTGTGGATGCAGTGGGCACAGTGCTGGGCAGGCTGAGGAGGATGGTGGAGGATGGGGGGCCTGGAGGTCGATGGTCACTAGGGTTGCAAAGCATTGGAATCAACTGTGTAACTGAACAACAAGCCCTAGTGTGGTGGTGTGTGAAGTGTGAACTCTGTGGGGCCCTGATTTTTGAACAAAGGCAAGATGTTGGAAAGAAAATAAAATAGTTCCCAAAGATAAGTGTTTTTTGTTTTTTTTTACTTTGCTGTTTGAAGCTGCAGGGATTTGGCCATACCCACAGATTTGATTATGCCCATAAATTTGGCCATGCCCACAGAGGGGCGTGGCCAAAATGTTTGGGGGGAGGGGCAATAGGATTGCTCAGTACAGGGCCCAGAAATTTCTGATGGCAGCCCTGACTTGAAGTGTCTGCATGTAGGAGAAACAAAGGAGGTTCGTGTTGAAATCCTCCCACCCCCTGATGCCCAGTTGCATACTGTCTCCCCATGGTGTTCTGAGCATGGTAACGGGGATGTATTTTCTTGCATGTAATGCACTCTCACTGTGCCTGAGTTGTGAACAGATTCCATTCTCATGACTTTTAGGAAATGGGTTTTGATGTTTTTATATGAAAACTAGCAGATTTTGCCTGGCGGTGCCGGGCTGTTTTAAATGGTTTTGGAAGGTTTTTTTTCTTAATGTTGGTAAAGAGCCAGGCTGTTTTAAATTGTGTTGTAAGGGATAATTTTTTTTGGTAATTTATGTAAAAAAGAGGTGTGTTGGTGGTTAGGGGTGGTTTTGGATGTGCACAACCACCACTACCCATACAATACCACTCCAACCACCAACACACACATTAAAAATTCCTGGCAAGGCAGGAGTGTTGTGTGTGTGTGTGAGAGAGAGAGAGAGAGAAGCAGAGAGAGAGAGTGTGTGTGTATTGTACCCCCAAACCTTCCAGAGCCAGGGGACCCTGCAGAGAGGGGATCCCCCCCTCAGGACACCCCATTATTAAAGAGAAGAAACCAAGCTCTTTCTTCTCTTTTAAAACAGAGTGTTTGGGAGGGGGGATGTATTCGATCTCCTCTTCCTGGTCCCCTGGGTTTGGTAGGGTTGGGGGGACAAAAGAGGTCTATCCCCCCAACCCTTCCAGAGCCAGGGGACCCAGCAGAGAAGGGATCGTCTCCCCCCAAAAAACCCCCAAACACTCCATTTTTAAAGAGAAGAAACCAAGTGGTTTCTTCTCTTTTAAAATGGTGTGTGTGTGTGTGTGTGTGTGTGTGTGTGTGTGTGTGTGTGTGTGTGTGTGTGTGTGTGTGTGAATTTATCTCCTCTCCCTGGTCCCCTGGGTTTGGTAGGGTTGGGGGGACAAAAGGGGTCTGTCCCCCCAACCCTTCTGGACCCAGCACCTTTCATTGCCTCCCTCACCCACACCCTCACCCTTACCTAACACTTACCTTTTCCTGGCTCCCTCCAGCTGGGTCTTTCAAAGTCTTTCCCTCCGGCGCCCACCATTTTTTGTGTTTTTTTTTAAAGTCAGCGTGCGTTCCCAGCCTCCTCTGGGCTCGTATCCCTCAGCCTGATTGGCTGAGGGGTTGCACAGTGAAAAGGACACTGGGAATTGAAGTCCTTTTTCTTTGTTCGCGTTCAGGGGGCTCCTGCCCCACTGCCACATTTCTCAACCCCACAGTTACCTGCAAACCCGGTTCGGGTGAGTGCAGGGAGGTTCGGTCGGGGCTAGTGGGGCCTGGTGCAACATCCTTTGTCACATTCCAATGGTTAACGCACAGATTTATAGGTATAGACTAGCAGAGTTTGCCCAGCGGTGCTGGGCTGTTTTAAATTGTGTTGGAAGGTTATTTTTTGTTAATGTTTGTAAAAAATTGCTTAGTCTGTAATTGTCATTTTTAAAATGTTTATTTATACATTATTATTTTTTTGGCTGGGCTGTTATAAACTGTGATCAGCTTTTTTTGGTTTTTTTGTGGATTAAAAAAAGAACAAAGTATGATATAATTTTTTCAAATTGTTTTATTTAACCAAATAATGTTTTAGTTTGTGGGTTTTTTTAAATAGTTGTACCATAGGTAATAATTTTAAAAATATAAAAGTACATGTTTTTTACATTCAATGTTTTAAAACTGTGTTTAGATGTTTTGGGTTTTTATTTGAGTTAAAACTCAACACAGGATTTTAGAAATGTTTTTATTTTATTTTATTGACATATGTTTGTGATTTGTGTAAAATTGTGATTTTGTGTTATGTTTTTGACTTGTTTTTACTCTTGTGGCCTTTTGTGTAAAATTGTGATTTTGTATTATGTTTTTGACTTGTTTTTAATCTTGTGGCCTTTTGTTTGGGGCTGTTGTGTTTTTTTGAATTGTTTTTACTATTGTGGCCTGCAGGTGGGGCTGCTAGTGGATGTCGTTTACTTTGACTGTTTTTTCTCTCCTGGCCTCTGGGTGGGGCTTTTTCCAGTAGGTCGTCTCTTTGTGTCTTCATTTGTGTTCCAGTCGTCATGGAGGGAGGACATGCTGGTGAGTTGGCTGGTTTCCTTTATTTTGGGGGTTTGGTTTATTTTGCTTTTGTGGTTGTTGTCTAGGAGGTTTTTCTGTTTGGTTGTTGTTGTATTGTTTTATTTTTAGGTTTAATTGGTTTGGTTTTTTGTGTTTTTGTTTACTTTTTCTTGTTTGTGTAATTTGTGCTTTTTCATTTTGTACTTAGTTGTTTTGTAAGTGGTTTTGTGTGTTTTGTGTGTTTTTTGTTTTAAGTAATGGTTGTTTTTAATTATGGTTTTATTTTTGTTAGGTGGTTAGCTCTGTGTGTGTGTGTGTGTGTGTGTGTGTGTGTGTGTGTGTCTGAGTGTGTGAGGGAGAGAGAGGAGGCTGCTGCCGGGTGAGTACCTCCTGTAGGCGAAGGCAGCAGCCGGAGCGCCGTTTGCTGCCTTTTCTTTGTGGAGGAATTGTTTCGCTTTGAAGGGGGGAAGGCACTGATGCCTTCGCCCTCCCTTGAAAGTGAAACACTTACTCGTAAAGTAAAGGCAGCGGCCAGAGCGCCATTCACTGCCTTTGCTTTGCCGAGGAATTGTTTCGCTTTCAAGGGAGGGGCAAAAACACTGATGCCTTCGCCCTCCCTTGAAAGCGAAACACTTACTTGGAAAGTAAAGGCAGCAGCCGGAGCACCGTTCGCTGCCTTTGCTTTCCAGAGGAATTGTTTTGCTTTCAAGGGGGTGTGTGTGAAGGCATCAGTACCTCCATCCCTTGAAGCCCCCCCTGTTTTTGTGGTTTTTTTCCACCCCGGCTCAACTTTTCTTCAGGCCGGTGGTGGTCTCGCCTTGTCTTCGGCGGGGTTACGTGGAGGAGAGGGAAGTACCTCTCCTTCCTGTTGCTCCATGAAAGAAGGCCAGCGGGTGTTTGCGTGGCTGTGAGGCGCTGCGTTCGCCTGCGGTGGACTTGTGTTCCCGTTGTGTTTTTTATTTTTATTTTCTCAGCATTCTGCGCACTCATTGCGCGCTGGACACTGGGGCTTGTAGTTTTGTGTTTGTGGTTTGCGTTCAAGTGGCAGTTTTTTTATGTGGCTCAATTTTGATTGGGCACGGCGCATTTCTTTTTGCTCGCGCCTCTCAGCCTGATTGGCTGTGGTGCGGTGCGGCACAAGGAATGTTGGGAATTGAAGTCCTTTTTATTTGTTCGCGTTCGTGGGTCTCCTGCCCCACTGGCGCATTTCTCAACCCGACAGTTACCTGCGAACCCGGTTTGGGCTAGTAGGGCCGGGTGCAGGATCCTTTGTCACATTCCAATGGTTAACGCTCAGATTTATAGGTATAGATTCTAATATTTGTGTTTGTTTGTATCTGTTGAGTTTTATGCTGTTAGCCATCCTGAGTAGGAAACTCTTTCCTAGAGGTGTGGGATATAAGTTTAATAAATAAATAAATAAATAAATAATATCCTTTTAAACTGGCTTAAGATGTTGTTTAATTTATTGGGACAAGTTTAATTGTTTCATTTTGATTTGTTTTCTTATGGCTTTATGATCTTCTTTGTGTTATTCAGTTTATGGTTAAATCTGTCTCTACTGTTGCTTTGATTCTGTTTTATAGTTGTAAACAACCTTGATCAGTACATAAGAGTGGGGTATAAATGTAATCAATAATCAATTCCTTGATTGACCACATGGGGAAAGTCCGGTGGGCTGAGACAGTATTGCAACTCTGCCAATAATTCTTTTCCTCAGGCTCAGTGCTATTTTGTGACTTTCACAGCTCCCGAATCTGCAGCCCCGTAACTTTGTGTGTTACGCCTGAGTCGGCTTCACTGTCTCCCCTCTGCTTCCTGCTTCAAAGACAAGCTGTGGAAGATTGTGGTAGCATGTAAAAATAATATTAAGCAGGAAACAAAATTGTGCCAAAATCCATCTCTCAGGATCACACCAAAACTGGACATGACTCTTCCAAAATCTTTAGAAAGGAGACCTGTGTTGTCTCAAAGTTTATTTGATAAAAATAAAATCAATGTCCATAAAACAAATTGCTCCTTTACTAAGCAAAGCATAGCAAAAGCTGTATCTCTGGCTAACTTATTCCTAAGCACGCAATTGTCCCTAGTACAGTACTTAGAATCTAGAAAATAAAAATGCGATATTTTCTAAGTGTTGCCTCATCTGGCTGCAAGGTGAAGATTAGCTGATAATCTCTAAGGTGATGGCCCTGAAGGCCACATTTCCTTCAATGTTTTGTTTCTCCACTGCACAGTTCTTCAGGAATGCGCTCCTACATTCTTGGGACGTTCTTCATTACTTCCCCCAGTCTCTCTTTGGTCTTTCTTGGGCTCACTTTTTAAACCCTTAAGTGTTACTCTTTTGAAATGTCAAGCATTTCAAGGTCAAATGATGTGCTTGAGATTTCTGTTATCTCTTAAAATCTCCCAAGGTCACCTTATCAAGATGGGCCTAATCCTAACTTGGCAAGATGCCCAAGGACATATTTTCCTCCCCCTTCTTTTTGGGTGGATGACTGCTTAGGTCAAAGTGTGTGAATTTGTTTGTGTTCTTCTGGGTAAATTCTTCTCTTAATACTTAAAGGTGCCACTAGAGGCACTTATCTAAGTGATAAAGTGGTTCTCTATGGAGACTTCTATGCTCAATGCAACTCAATGCAGGTTCGTTTCTACAAAACCTAAACTGGAATGATTAACTAAATCACACTAACACACTTACAAGCTTATTTACGCAGTTGAACCATTCAAATTCATGACAGACCAGGGATAGGCAACCTACGACCCGCTGGCCAGATCCTGCCCATGATGTCAAATCAACTCTCCCATGCCCTCACTCCAGCCGCCGTCACCGCTGGAATTGGCTGTGAACTCATTTACGGCTGTTGTAAATGTGTTTACAACAACCATAAATAAGTCCACGGTCAATTCCACTGGCAGTGTTGGCTGGACCACTAGTCCAGCCCGCCAACTGTCTGAGGGAGTGGGACCCAGCCCCCACCTTCAAAAGGTTGGCACCCCTGGACCAGACTATCAGGGGGTGAGTTCCTGCTGGTTTCAACTCGCTTTCCATTCCTTTTGCTGCCACGCTTTTCTTCTCCAGGCTTGACCAAAACTTTTCATGATTGGGGTCTTTTTACTCCACTGCAACTTGCACCAATAATCAAATAGTAATAAATAAAAGTGAGGGACCATGGTTGCCTCTGGGCCCTTGGCAAGGAAAACATAGTCCTTCTATGGAATCCCTTCTTCCATGTCTAAGACAGATGTGAAACTGCCATTTGGTGAGTTCATTTTGCAGTTCCTTTCACCTGACTCAGTGTGAGAAAGATTAGCCAGCAACACAAAGTGGCCATTACCAGGGTACACTCAATTGTGGTTCAAAAACACCACAATCTTTGAGAAGGCTCTTTCTGTACATCCCTACACCCACTCCTTCCCCTTTGCTTACCTTTTGCCCTCTATTAGAGGTCAGAATCCCTCCCCGACAGCCTTCTTCCTCATCTTGTGCCTCCCTACTCTCCTTTGAGATCTTTGCCATCACAGCAGACAAACCAACGGCTGGGGAAAGGAGACGGTACATATATGTGGCTGCTCATTGACTGTTCCGTTTGTTTTCTATTCCAAAGCCCTGCTCTGGTGCTGGTGATGATAGATATCAGTTCCATGCCTGATTCTCAGTGACAAACCCCGCAAGCAGTTTGCTGGACCGTGATGACGGGCAGAGCAGCCCTGGCAAAAAGGGAAACATGCCTGGAATTGCAAACACAGTTGGCATTTGTTATTTGAGCATTAGCTCTTGGGTTCCTTTGCCCGCGGAAGAACACAGCATGCTTTGCAGACGCCCAGGACACTCTGGCAAACATGTTTTGTTTTTAATTCCCCATCAGGCTTGAAGAATACACACTTGTGAAAGGGGGAAACTCTATAAAAGAGACCCACTGTTTCTCAAAGGCTGCATCTTTCCTTTCTCCAAAGCGGGGATCTTTTAAGATGACTCGTCTCTGTCACCAGCCCATTGTTGCTGGGTAAGAACGGCTGCCTTGTGGGATGGATTTTACCCCTTGGCAGTTGTTTTGGTTGTTATTGCTGTTGAATTGATACAGCGCAGGAACACACTAACTTTAAAAGAGCAGCAGAAACTGTGAAAGGAAAAGCATTCTTCCATTGTGCCTGTGATACAAGAAGAAATGCCAAGGGATTCTGTGATAGTCAAGCCTGGTGTGCAGTTTTCTCTTGTAAGAGCTGGCAAAATAAAAGGACAACAGGGACCTCACCCCCCGCCCCATGGCCACCATTTGGTTGACATCTTTCCTCTAAAATTAGAAAATGATTATTATTATTTTTTTAAAAAAAGGAAAAAGAGAACAACCTGCTTATCTTTACACAATCCTATGCAAGGCAGAGACTTCTAACTCCTCACACATAACACTTTAGTTATAGTGTTAAAACCTGGGCTATGCATCTGCCCTGTTGAGGCTGAAGTATTATTGGAGAAGGATAAAGGTAAAGGTAAAGGTTTCCCTTGCTTGAAAGCCAGTCATATCCAACTCTAGGGTGCAGTGCTCATCTCTGTTTCAAAGCTGAAGAGCCAGCGCTGTCTGCTGCTGCAGACGTTACCGTAGTCATGTGGCAGGCATGACTAGACACCGGAGTGCACGGAACGCTGTTACCTTCCCACCAAAGTGGTCCCTATTTATCTCCTTGCAATTTCTTGCTTTCGAACTGCTATGTTGGCAGGAGCTGAGACAAAGACGGGAGCTCATTCCGTCCTGCAGTACTCGGAAATTGAACTGCTGACCACCCACCTCCCAGTCAGTGTCTTATCTACTTGAGCCACTGCAAGATACAGAGGTTGAAAACCTGTTGTGCAGTTACAGTGATCTGTGTAGAAAGGATACGTTGCTTGTATAACCGTGCAACAGGATTTCAATTAGTGACTTCTGTTTATGTGTGTGCAGAGTCTGTTATAATAAATGAAACTCCATGCTCTGCTACATTTTACCCAGAGAAGAGAAAAAAGTAATTCATTTGGACTACAATTCCCAAGATTGCCCTAACCGCCATGGTTCCTGGCCAGGCTGATTGGTGTACTATGGGAGCAAACATCCCACCATCCTTATACCAAAGGGTTATCAACATTTGGATGGATCAAAATTTTGACGCAACAGAATGGGTTTAGCCATTTGTCCATTTTTGTTAGGCATCACCCTCCAAATATTGTCTGTCTCGACATAGCTGAAGGTCATCCTCATTTGTGGAATGGCATCTATGGAATCTCAAATGTTTGTCACCTGCTGGTCCTGCTCGGAAGCACTGCTAGTTCATTGCCACAAAGCCTTGCTGGTGCAACAGAGTAGAAATTCACACAAAACCAATGTCTATACCAGTGGTTCCCAATGTGGGGCTCATGCCCCACAGGGGGACTTCAATTCCCAGAAGCCTAAGTCAGTACATTGGCTGATCAGGGCTTTGGGGAATTGATTTAGGCTTCTGGGAATTGAAGTCCAAAAACCAAAGGTTAGAAAACACTTGTCTATATCTTTTTCTCACTTCCTATAAACTGTTGTCTGTTGACTTAGGTGTGTTATTTTGAATATAGTTCAGTAGGCCTTGTTAAAAAAAGTACAACGAAGAATTCTAATATAACTTGATTTTTAAACTTCATCCTCTCAAAAACTATAACTTCTCAGCTAGTTTTGTGGTCTTCTGTAAGTGTCAGACTTGTGGTCAGAAAAGGCTGGATATGTTAAGCAGTAGCTTCTTTCCCCAAATACTTGGAACTCTGTTACAATTGGTGTCCTAAACACAGGGGTTCTCAACCTACAGCCTGGGGGCCAGATGCAGCCCATGACACCATTTCATGTGGCCTACCACCACCTCCACCACACCCGAAAGTACCATGTGTGGCAGGCAGGGCAAAATGGCTATCCGGCCCCCGAAGCTGTCTGAGGGAGTGTGACCCGGTCCTCGGCTTGAAAAGGTTGAGAACCCCTGTCTTATCATTACAAAACTCCAATGGACCTTAAAGACTCTCTGTTAACTCTGGTTTATAATACATGTAGGTCTCTGCTGAGGCTATTAAGTTAGGGTACTCTTTGGTTTAAAGTGGCTTAGTGGATAAGACACTGAACTTGTCAACTGGAAGGTCGGCAGGTCAGCAGTTTGAGACCCAAGTAATGCACGGCGAAGTGAGCTCCCGTCTTTGTCTCAGCTCCTGCCAACCTAGCAGTTCGAAAGCAAGAAATTACAAGTAGATGAGTAGGGACCACTTTGGTGGGAAGGTAAACAGCGTTCAGTGCACTCCATTGTCTAGTCATGCCTGCCACATGCCCATGTAAATGTCTGAAAAACCCAGACAGCCCTGGCTCTTTGGCTATACACAGAGATGAGCACTGAACCCTACAGTCAGATACGATTGACTTTCGAGCAAGGATTTAAAATGTACATTTTGATCTTTTTTATGTGTATAGAGTTGTGGTTCTTTGGTTATGCTTTTGTATTTTTATGTTCTGCTCCTTCAGTGCTCTGTAGTCTTTTGCCCTCATAGGCAGCTCGTAAATCTTTTATGCAAACAGATATATAAATAACTCATCTTTTCATTCAGATATTCTCTCTGAAGAACCATGGGGTTTATTCCCAGGTAACACAGGGGAAAGAGCATGTTATGTGATTAATGGTTTTCTGTGTTGTCTTATTAATTGTCTCATTGCTGCTGCCAGATGAATGAATGGGGTCATCTAGTTATGGGAGTTAGTTTACAAGTATATATTTTGGCAAAAAGGTTGCAGAAGTACAGTTTTATTGAGAAAACACTGGGCTGCTTCATTAATTCCATTTTCAGAGAGAGAGAGAGAGAGAGAGAGAGAGAGAGAGATGTCAGCCCAAAGTCATACATCTTTGAAAAAACTGCATGTTTGTGATCACAGATCATTGAGTCAGTGGGCTTACTCTTACTGCAGCTTACTGCATCAAGTATCAATATTTCAGCCATTAACTGTGAGTGTCTACAGAAGTAGTGGACAAAGTACGACCTTCCAAGGCTATTTTTGTGGCCCTCAGCTCTATAATAAAGGTTTCCCTCGCTCGAAAGCCAGTTGTATCCGACTCTAGGGTTCAGTGCTCATCTCTGTTTCAAAGCCCAAGAGCCAACGCTGTCTGCTCCTGCAGACGTTTCTGGGGTCATGTGGCAGGGATGACTAGACATCGGAGTGCATGGAATGCTGTTTACCTTCCCACCGAAGTGGTCCCTATTTATCTATTTGCAATCTGTTGCTTTCTAACTGTTCGGTTGGCAGGAGCTGGGACAAAAACAGGAGCTCATTCCATCCTGCAGTACCCGGGAATTGAACTGCTGACCACCCGCCTTCCAGCCAGCATCTTAGCCACTTGAGCCACTGTAATCCTTAAATATAATGTCACATGGGGCAATATTATTTGAACTATGGACTCCTGCAGTCCTATTATAAACAACAGGATTCAGGAAGATTCTGCTTGGGTTAGTGGGGTGGTTAAAATGCCTTTCCCCATATAGGGGAACACTGTCCTTTCCATGCAAACTGTTTGCTTAATTAAAAACAATCAATTGTGGAAGGTCTGATGATGTGAGTAATGTCTGCTTTGACTCTGAGTGAATATAACCCGTTCAACAGCTGAAGGGGTGACCCAGCCCTAGCCCCCCAAAAGTATCCTTAGCCTGCCCAAGAAATACCCCCAGCCCATAGCCACTGCCAGCTTCTGAAGGGTGGAGGCCAGGTTATGCAGCCCATGACCTGGGGTCAGTGCCCAAAGGCATACCACAACATCCTATGTGGACGCTTCCTGGACTATACTGATGAGTGTGAATCCTTATCGGACCCACAAGATTGCCTCCCAAGCCACGAACTCCTTAATCTTCCTCACCAGACATCCCCATTCCCCATTCCATTGATTGCCCCTGTCTCCTGGTTGCCCTCTCTGCCACACGTACACCCATCAATGTATGCACACTTGTTAATGCATGACCAATGTACATGGAACCCATTATTTCAAACCCACTTCCTCTTAGCCTGTGCTGGATGTGCAATTGCACTAGGCATGCACGGACCAAGGAATATTGCCAGGTAATAAATAGAGGTTGCCCGGCGCTCCTTGCTGTCACCTCATCGTGATGCCTTGACCCGCCTGTGTGTCTGATTTCATCCCCATGAGCAGCCACGATCCCTACAAACAGCCATGCTTTATGAGTCACTTGGAAGGCTTTAAAGCAAAAATTGGGGAATATTTTATAAGAGCTAGCCATAGTTAGACTAAGCTTTCCAGAAGACAAATCCACCAAGATGCAATTTGCCCTTTTCCTTCTTTTTAAAATTACCACACAGGAAAGAGCTACGTTTTGTCTTCCTGTGACTGAAGTGGTCTGTCCGCCAACAAAAAAAAGTAGTTTCGGAAGAAAAACAAACAGATTCCATTAAAAGCCAGGTTGTTACACAAAGTGCTTTCTTGAAGTCTGTATGTCAGCACAGCTGAGCATCTGTTGGGATAACTAACCTTTATAAAAAGCAGAATGGGAAGAGGAAAAATGTGTTCGTTTCTTCATAGTTACCACAGATTCCGTTTTTAACATATGGTATCCAAAAGCTTTCCAAAAATAAGTTTTCTATTAACATTGAGTCACACCACTCTTGACTGGAAGGCTGGAGTTTGATACCCAAGTACTGCATGACAGAGTCAGCATCTGTCTCTGTCCCAGCTCCTACCAACCTAGCAGTTCGCAATTGCTAGTAGAAAAATAGGGACCAGTTTGGTGGGAAGGTAAATAGTGTTCCATGTCTAGTCAAATCTGTCATACATCCATGGAAACATCTGCAAATGCAGACAGCGCTGGCTCTTCGGCTATAAACAGAGATGAGAACTGAACCCTTGAGTTGGATACGACCAGGGGTGGTCATCTGCAGGTTCGCACCAGTTCGCCAGAACCGGTAGCAGAAATTCTGGCTGGCCCTGCCCATCCAAGTTTTGAAATAAAGTAGTGCAACACAGGGTTTTTCCCCTGGCCACTCCCACCATACCACACCCACAGTGTGGTAGTAAAATTTTTTAGAGCCCACTACTGAATACGACTGGCTTTTGAGCAAAGGTGACCTTTACCTTTACCTAACCACACTTTTTACATTCTTCTAGTGGTGCCAGGCTGCCCTGTTTCTCTGCAACATTGCATATAATCAAGCGAATGTAAATACCCAACAGCTGCCTGGGCCCACTGAGCCCTGACTCTTTCTTTGCCAATTTTACTAATCATTACTGTGATCTCGCTCTCTCTGCTCACCTTCTGTGGCAGCAATGTTATCTCCACCTACTGACTTTGTTAGCATTAGCATGCCAGCACTGTTTTCATTTGCAAACATTAGCTGCAGAGCAATGGTTGCTGCAAAGCAATAGGAAAATAAACAGCCAGGGAGACGAGGCAGGGGGAGGAAGGGGCAGAGAAACTGTGTAGAAGGAACTCCTTCCATGGGGTGGCTGAGCTGGCTTCTTCCAAGCTGAAAATCTCTGTGTTTCTGACTTGGTGACACATGGTGTAGGGTCCAAAGGTGGTGTGGCATTGCCGGTTCATTTTTCCAAATACAGTGGAACCTCGCTTAACAAATTGAATGCGTTCTCTGGGATCTTATGTACTACAAAAAAAATTGTAAAGCAAATTTCCCATAGGAATGCATTGAAATCCAAACTTTGTTAACCAAAATTCAGTTCCCCATAGGAAAGCATTGAAAACCAATTAATCCGTTCCAAAAATAATAACTGAGTCACTATTTTCTATGGATTTCCTTTTGTTATGCGATTTTTGTGTTAACTGAACCGTTTGTTAAGCAAGGTTCCTTTGTATTTCGACACCATTTGAAATTACAACCTTTTGGATTCTGAATCCTGGAATTAAGGAATTTCCAATTATCTGGAACTTTATTACACCAATAAGACAAAGCAATTTTTTTTCTTCAGGATCTGAAAAATGTACAGGGTGCCCTGAACGTCACCATAAATAGGCAAAATTGCCTTACTACAGACATGTTGGAACATGTTATCAGTGTGTGTGTAGAAAGAGAATATTTTGCAAATATTTGGGATGATTATATACATAAAGGTACATCTAGCTACAATTTCCCATTTTCCCTGTGTGTGGTGACTTTTGGGACACTCTGTAAAAAGTGAGAGCCTTCTTAGAGCCTGACTACACAGGAAAAGTCCAGGAAATACTACAGGTTTGGGGTTGGCTCATGCACATTTTTTCTTGTTTTCATTTACGACTCAAGAAAAGAGCAACTCTGTATTGGGCCTTACTGCTGGATGCCTTTCCCCCATTTAGATTACTGGCTGGAGCAGGATGATCAACACATATTGCAGCTGATCCGGGGCTGCCTCTCCCAGCCTGGGAGAGGGTAAAAGCGGCTGGCCCCCGGCCCGGAGAACCATCGCCGCCGCCGACACAGCTGATCCGGGGCTGCCCCTCCCAACCTGGGAGAGTAAAAGTGGCTGGCCCCCGGCCCGGAGAACCATCATTGCCGCCGCAGCTGCACCGGGGCTGCCCTTCCCAGCTGGGCCGGCAGGCATCCAACACCACCGATGCCGGGGTTCAGAGGCCCCATGGAGCTCGCCCGGTGACCAGCTGGAGGAGGTGGCGGGGAGGAGAGAACTGGCCACACCTGGGGCTCACCTTTCTACGGCCCCAAAAGCAGCTTCCAACCCCCACTGACACCGGATATCCGGGCCTCTCCCAGGGACTATTTGTCAGTCCTGGGATGGGAGGCTGCTGCGCCCGGCGCCCCTCCCTTTGGCCCGCCAGGCAGAGAGTTCAAGGGATGCTGGAGCTGTGCCGCCTCTTCCTGCCAGCCTTGCGGGGGAAGAGGCAGGTGGGAGCCATTCAGCCATCACCGCCAGTGCAGCTGCCCTCACGAACGTTTGAATCATGGGGCGCCTTTGTGACTGCTGGGTGGTTGAGGTTGATTTTTGTGGTTTTTATAATGTGTTATTTTCTTGATGTGATTTTTTGAATTGTAATGTATATTATGCTTATTTTTTGATGTGATATTTTGTATTGTATTTTGACTTTGAATATTGCTTTTTGAATTGTACTGTATTATATTGTATTGTTTGAGATGTTGTTGCCGCCTTGAGTCGGCCTCGGTCAGAGAAAGGCGGGGTATAAATTAAATTTGAATTGAATTGAATCTGCTGCAACAGGAAATGCGAATCTACTCAGAATCCCAAAGCCCCAATCCATGTATTTTACTCCCCACCAGAGACCATTCTACTTTTTAAACCAAATCCTTTTCAGTTCAAAGTGTGTAGTTATTTTGAACTGGTACAGAAAGACTAATTGAACACATGCATGCATCCAAAAATTGGTGCTTTGGCAAAGAACCTTCCCTCTTGCCTTATGAGGGAGGTTGACATGCTCACAGATGCATGCACAAATAAGCATGGAGCACCATCCTTCACCTGTCTGTGCATGGGAATTCTTGATGGGCTCATAGGCTTCTTCCAACTCAGCTATTCTATTATTCTATGGACACCATTCCATAAAATATGTCAAAATATACATTAACTTTTCTCTTGACAAAGTGATGCAGAACAAAATGATTCCTTTGATTTGTCATCCTCCTGTTAGTTTTTTAGAATGTTTTTTCCTATCCAAGGTTTTATAAGTTAACTGTTCTAATATAGGAATGTGCATTTTTGCCAATTTGGGCCATTTTTTTACATTTTCTTTCGAAGAATCTTGGGGAAGCATGAAATAAATGAAATACAGTACTCAACACCAAGAAGAGACAAAAGCAGGGTGATTTTATTACAAACATCCATAGTTGCAGTTGCTGTGACAGAAACTGCTGCAAGTTTTGTGATGAGAGACACATCTCACCCAGCAAAAAGGTTCAAGGATTTTTACCTCTTGCCACCCTTCTGAATACAAAGGTTGAAATCAAGTAGCAAGTCACAACTAGGGTAGGCCTATTGGATAAGTGGAACCTATGGAGGAACTGAGCCACCAAATCTGAACCACTGATTAAATCGGCCTACTTTAGTTGTGACCTGCAACTGGATATTGACCAATGACTGATCACCAAAAAAGGTTTCTGCTAGTATCAGGCTAAGACTATATCATCAAATACTGAAAAATTTGCTCCATGTATAAAACAGGTGAATTCAAAGTATTTCTTTACTGACCACATGATGCAATGGCTGATTTGGATCCAGTACAGCCCTTTTTGCTACCAAGCACGTTTTACTCTCTAACACTGAGGGGGATTCAACTTTTTCAGGCTACAACAATTCCAATGGGCTTTCTCCCATTTGGCTAGTTTTTATATGTTCTTGTAAACATATGTTTGTAGGGGGAATTTTGGTGACATAAAACAGTTGGAGTGTGGCATTCAGAAACCCCCCCCCCCCAATTCTTTCCTCTCCTTTGAATTCTTAATTTTAAAAAATTGACATATATGAGATTAGTGCTAGATCACCCTATTACCTTATTGCCAGGTCATTGTTATTAATATTTCTGATATTTATACCCCCATAAAACAATTGGCAGAGACAGGAGTAAGAAAGAAAGGTGAGCTGGAATGTGAAATGCATTGTGTCCAGTACGAATGGTGTACTCCTGAATCAATTGGTAGCCCCTATGTGATCATTGACTGTGATTTCAAATGTAATACAGATTACAAATCAAACTGCAGCAAAGCCAAATTGCTTCAGTTTGGCTTCCCAGTATAGTATACTCATACCCTCAGTTTTTTTCAACAGCACCACCAATATTTTGACTTCCTCGTCTTATTCCTTCTGGCTAGCTGGACTCCTAATGGCAAAAGCTCATCTGTCACACATGTATCTGGTTTCTTGTCCAGGTTCCCCAGTGCATTTTAACAGCAAGTGCAATCCTTTCTCCAATCTAGATACAGTAGACCCTCACATAACGACGTTGCTTGGTTCCCCAAGTAGCGTCACTATAGGGGAAACATCGTTGTGCGGCTTTCAATGGCAGCTGCGCCATCTAGCGGCAAAAAACTCTCATTATCCGCACAATGATGTTTAAAAAATATCATTAATTCGCACAACGATGGTTTTTCGTCATTGTGCGGATACTCACGTGGCAAATGACGATGCGTCGTTAAGCGGAATTGACACTATTTGAACGCATCGTTAATCGAGGGTCCACTGTATAGTAGAACCCCGTATAGCGATTTTAATCTGTTCCACAGAGCTGGTCGCTATGCAGTTTTCATCGTTGTACGATCTTCCCTATGGGAAAATCCGTACAATGATTTTCCCTATGGGGAAAAACTGTACAACGATGTTTGCCGCTAAGTGGTTTTTCCCATTGGAAAATTGTTGTATGGATTTTCCTATAGGAACGATCGCTATGCGGAACGGCTTTCTCCACTCCAAGCCTCATCGCTATACGATTTATCGCTGTATGAGGCGATCACTATACGGGTTCTATTGTATATTATTTGAAACATGTACATAGGTGCATATACCCTGCTCTTCTAATTTAACTGTACTGGTGAGCTACATGGTAATGTTTCATTGAGGACTGGACTGGACTGCAGCCCAAAGGTTGTGTGTTTGATTATGATGGAACTCAAGGTTGACTCAGCATTCCATCCTTCTGAGGTTGGTACCCTGCATGTTGGGGGCAAAATGTGAATTAAAACTTATGAACCACCCAGAGAGTGCACTAAACGCAATGAAGCAGTATATAAGTGTAATTGCTATTGCTATTTGTTTGTTTGGCTTGGATTTTTGGTGATTAGATAGCTGTATGACCCTACAGAAGGGCTTGCAGCACAACCTGCTGCTTCGATCAACATGAAAAACAGGCTTTAGTTTGGAGGAGTTGCAACTGTATGAAAGCAGTTAATATCCCTCTAACCAAATGACAGTTGCTAGTACAATCACAGTGTGCTATTTCGAGCTTCAGCCACAGATAGAAAGTGAGCGGTAGAAAGAGGCAGACAAAAATGACAGCATTACAACCCCTGGGAACAAAGAGAGGAGAGGGCAGGAATTTCTGCAATAAGAGGAAAGGTTACTGCCTAGAGTAAGAGTAATTTCTACCATGGGATTTCTAGATGGGGCTTTTATCACACCTGCAGTTAGAAGGCACTTTACAGCTATTTCCCCTTTGTTACTCAATAGATGTGCCAAAGGAAGGGAAAAGAAAGAAGAAATAATGGAGGAGGGTGGAGGAGAGGAAAAGGATGTTACATAAATTCCAGGGACATTTGGTGGAGGAGGGACAAAACTATGGTCAAAGCATCACCTGAAACTGCCCAGTGGAATAGGTAATATTTCCAAAAGAGCAAGATTGCCAATCCTATCATTAGAGGGTGTAAGGCTTCTACCTCAGGTTTGTAGAACACCAGAGACAGTGCATGTTCTTCTTCCCTCCAGTATCCCACCAACCTCTAGGTCTGTGCCACTTTTTCTCCAGGGACCTTCATTCTCTAGACCAGCGTTTCCCAAACTATGTTCCGCGGAACACTAGTGGACTTCAATTCCCAGAAGCCTAAGTCAGTATATTGGCTGACCAGTGCTTTGGGGGATTGACTTAGGCTTCTGGGAATTGAAATCCCAAAACAAACGATTGGGAAACACTGCTCAAGACCAGGGATGCCCAAACTACCGTCCATGGGCCGAATTCGGTCCCAACACAAATTCATCTGGCCCACGCTACCTTTGTTGCTCTTGGAAGTGGAAGTAAAATGTGCCCATATGTGCCCTAATCTGCTTCCGGGAGTGACGAGGGTGGTGTGGCCTGATGAATTGGCATTGGGGCCTGGATATGGCCCACAGGCTGTAGTTTGGCCATCCCTGGTTTAAGCAGAGAAAATGGCAGCCTAAAATCTATCTCATCCTGATGCAAAAAGATTGCAAAGCGTGTATTACTTCTGCTTCTGGTGGGAGGAACCACGTGATCGGCCTGCTGAACCACGAGACGGGCCAACAGCACAAAATGTTTGGGCACCCCTGCTCTAGACCTATAAATTGCCTGGCTCTGAAAACCTCTTATAACCAGAAATTTGAGGCTCTACCCATTCTGTGCAAGAGAGTGCTAGCTGCTTTTTCAGCTAAAGCTGTTCCCTGCAGAAAGGAGGTAGCAGTGGTGAGGGAGAAAGGTAAGGGAGCTGCTACAGTAAAGAGGGGGAAAAACTGGAGTGAAGTAGGGAGTGGGGATGAGGTGGAACTTGGGTATGAGGGGGGCAGGCAAGGTGAGGGAATGTTGTGATGTAGGAGTTGTGGCAGTTCACGTTGCTCCTCAGGTGATAGAAAGGCTTGGGTTGCCCCTCATGAGCCCATAATTGCTAAAATCCTGTTTTCTTTGGCCTAATGTAAAATGATGCCTGTGGAAGTGGGCAGGGCATTACAACCAAGCAGCCAACATTGTGTAACTTGATTGTGCAATTGACTGGTATGGCTCATGTTGCAACCACTGCACAACATGCCTGTGGAAATGTTTTGTGGATATTACCTTTGCCCTTCTGCAACTGTGCAGTTTCATGTTGCACACACACAATTGCAAAACTTTGTTTTGTTTCATTCAGCCCAGAGACTTTAAAAATCCTCAAATAATGCTTCAAAATGATTGCCTTTTAAGATCCTGTGCTCATGATGGTTTCATTGTGTATGTGTGTGGCCATTTTTGGACAGTGTCTCTTGTGGCTGTAAAATACTAGTGTTCAT
The DNA here is from genome assembly GCA_035047345.1 of Bradypodion ventrale. Taxonomy (NCBI): domain Eukaryota; kingdom Metazoa; phylum Chordata; class Lepidosauria; order Squamata; family Chamaeleonidae; genus Bradypodion; species Bradypodion ventrale. The sequence continues at coordinate 254,927,964 of JAWDJE010000003.1, forward strand.
ATAGAAAACAAATGGGAGAAACTACAGGTGAAACTCGGAAAATTAGAATATCGTGCAAATGTTCATTCAGTCCAGTAATGCAACTTAAAAGGTGAAACAAATATGAGATAGACTCATTACATGCAAAGCGAGATAGTACAAGCCTCACTTTGTTATAATATCGATGCTTATGGCTTACAATTTATGAAAACCCCAACCACCCCAATCTCATGTACCCCATAATCATCACATAATCTCATGTACGCTGTACACCATGATCATCACAATTATAACGAATTAAGGCATGGCATCTCTTGCTTTGCATGTAGTGAGTCTATCTCATATATTTGTTTTACCTCTTAAGTGAAATGAATGAACATTTGCACGATATTCTAATTTTCTGAGTTTCACCTGTATAGAATGACATTTAACCGATATTCAGTTATTCATCACAGTTCCTTCCATTCTTTGTTTCTTACGCTTACTGATCAGCAGAAGGTAGATCATGAATCAAAATAAGAGTAATTCAAAAAGGTGTCAATACCTGTTTGAAGCTGTTTGGTGTGTGCATCTGTATCCCTTATTTCTCTGCCAAACAAAAAAGCAGCAGCAACAACAACAAAATTATCTGGTCCCTGTAAGTCAGGGTTCCCCAAACTTTGGGTTTTGGACTTCAATTCCCAGAAGCCTAAGTTAGTACATTGGCTGATTAGTGCTTTGGGGAACTGACTTAGGCTTTTGGGGAACACTGCTGTAAGGAGTTTCCTTTGAGTTCCAACAGGAAAAGAAAGGTTTGCATTTCCTTTCATGATTCCTGTGAAGTTGAGAAATATCATTTTATTTGCAAAGGTATACTGAAGTGTCTTGTTGGGCCATAAGAACTGGAGATGTTAACAAGTATTCTTAGTGCTACAGAACGAAGGGATAATATGCCTAGCCTTCTTTATCTCTGAAATGGTGTGTAGGTGCACATTCACGTTTTGTAAAGCCCATTTCCCCACTAAACTGCAGCATCTGTAGCTTGGTGTTTGGTTATCTGTTGCAGAAACACACATGCTTCCATCTCTTGCAGTACAATAAAACACTAACGTTGGCACAATGAAATAGGAAAGGAAAGGAATCACAGCACTGTGCTGATTCTCTGTGAACACTTGGGCAGTCATACAACCAACCCAAAGAACAAGTACAGCTTGCTCTGTTTCTTCTCCATGGCCCTCGCTCTCACTTTACAATTAACATGTTTTAAGTTAATGTCACCTATACTGGATACCTGTGTTGCACATGTTTACCTTAAAGGCTATATAGAGTGAACAAAGCATGGAACAACAAAGAAAAGGAAGAGCCCATAAAAAAGCCTGTTGAAAGAACTTTGAGGTTTGAGACATACAGTTCCTAAATTATTATGTAATGCTTTTTTTAAAATGGGGGTGGCGTTGGGGAGACCAGGACAGAGTCTGCAAAAAAACAAAAAAACAGTTATTTTAACACGAATATCTTGAAAGTCTTTTAAGAAACGGTTCAGTTTTTAAAAGCTCGTAGTTGCGTATGTCCAAGAGTTGAGCATAGAAATCAGCAAACTTTTTGAAGCACCTTCCATCTTGAGAATTCTGCCCTCTCTCATACATTTTGGCATTTCTTCAATGTGGATAACACTGGAATATGGTGTTTTTACTAACACAAAGTGCTCAAGGAACAGAGTTATTAGAGCCTGGGTCTAAGGAATCACACAACTATTTCTGTGTGCCCAAGAGACTTGTGTTACATAGTTAGATTTTTTTTAAAAAAAATAGTGTCAGAAGCACACAAAGGTGATTTCTGGGTTGAAATGATGTTCAAGACCTTTGGAAATTCTGGCTCTTGGCCTTTGTGCCCATGCAATGAAACAGTTCATCACTCCCAGAATCTACTCTTAGGATTAAAAATACTTAACCAGAAAGGAATGCCATCTTTGCAAAGCTGCTGAACAGAAAATTAAATACCTAGAGGCGGGGTGAACCTTAATATCTGGCTCCTTGGACCAAATTGAGGATTGTATCACCTCCTCAAGCTAAGAGCAGAAGTGGCTGCAAAATTTTATTTATTTGGGTAGGTTAACAGTTTGGGTGGGCGACTGAACAAATGGCAGTACAATTCCTATCATTGACCTACATCTTTGAAAAGAGGACCTTAACCTGAACAGACCTGGACTTAGGGCTGCATTTGGCCACTGAGTTATATGGGAAGGTAACATCCCCTCAGTATGATCTATCTTCAGGGTTGCGCTGAGGATAAAACAGGGAGGAGGAGAACCATAAACACTGCCTTGAGCTCACTACAGAAAGAGGGAACAGGAATGTAATGAATAAATAAAAATATGCCCCTCTTTAAAAAACCCTTACTTTTACATAAGATTAAAGATCTTTTTTGTTTTTAATCACAGACTGAAACATCATGATTACAAAATGGATGGTTAAATTCAAAACCACCCTACATACAATTCTAGTAGGGAATAACCTGCCAACCACCATCACTGCCACCACTTGCTTCCACTACCAGCACCACCCCTAACAGAGACTGGTAGCTGTGACAGAGTCCATATTTGCTCATGTGACTGAACAGTGAATTCCGGGAATATGAGTGATGCTGCACAGCAGAGGCTGGTGAGCCATGTTGCATTCATGCAGCAAGCCATGGCTATCTTTGAAATCTCTATGGTGCCACATCGGGAATCCCAGCAAGTCTGCAGCTTTTGCTCCAGAGTTTTTTCTGCAGCTCCTCATCATAGGAGAGATCAGCAGATTTTGTCCTTTGCTCATTGTAAAGATAACAACCACCGACTCCTTCTAGCTCCGGGGAAACTGCTGCATAGACTGACGTAGAAGCACCCTCTTCTGGTGTCTGTAAATTAAGAGAAACCAAAGGAAAATAAATAAAGAAAAATGGAAGCATGGGGGCAGGAGCAAAGATATTCAAGACATTTGGAGCACATTATTGATATTAACATTACAGATATTAACATAGGTAAAGGTCGCACTTGCTCGAAAGCCAATTGTATCCAACTGTAGGGTTCAGTGCTCATCTCTGTTTACAGCCAAAGATCCAGCGTTGTCTGCATCTGCAGACGTTTCCATGGACATGTGGCAGGCATGCCTAGACACCGGTGTGCATGGAACACTGTTTACCTTCCCACCAAAGTGGTACCCATTTATCTACAGGTTGGCTCGTAAGTCCCTACCCATCCATATATTTCTGCATTATGTTTTTGTTGTTGTTCAGTCGCACAGTCAATTCCGACCCTTTGCGACCCCATGGACCATTGTCCTCCAGACACCTCTGTCCTACACCATCTTCCTCAGCCTGCCCAACTCTGTGCCTACAATACCATCTAACTATCTCATCTTTGGCCGCCCCTTCTTCTTTTTCCCTCTACCTTTCCCAGCATCAAGGCCTTCTCAAGTGAATCATCCCTTCTTATTTTATGTCCAAAATACTTCATCTTCATCTTTACTATTTGACCTTCTAAGGAGCAGTCAGGGTTGATTTCTTCTAATATTGACCTATTTGTTCTCCTCGCTGACCAGGGGACTCTCAAAACTCTCCTCAGAACACCACATCTCAAAGGCATATTATGTTAGATGTTATAATTCTAATGATGAGTTGAGTGCAGCTGTTACCCCAGCGTTTGGAACAATAACCCGTATGTTGAGGGTAATAGCTCACAGAACATGGCATCACATAATATTATGCAGTGAGAATGAGAAACAGCACACAAATACACTGGATACATAAGCTATATGGATGGGTAGGGACTTATGGGCCACCCTGTACTTGCAATTTGTTGCTTTCGAACTGCTAGGTTGGCAGGAGCTGGGACAGGGACGGGAGCTCACTCCGTCATGTAGCACTCGCGTCTCAAACTGCTGACTTACCGACCTTCGAGTCATCAAGTTCAGCATCTTAGCCACTAAGCCACTGCAGCCCCTTGATGGTTATTAATATGGTAGTTCTTAAGGTTCATGTTGCACAAGCAGTTTTTCTTCTTCCTTGTGCAAGAAGGATCTGGTACCTCTTGATGCAAATGGAAACATCATACATTTAAATGGGGAACTCCACTTCCACAACAGCAAATATAGCAATCCTATGGTTGCAATGCAAGCTTAGTGGGTAAGGCGCTAAGCTTGGAGACCAGAAGGACGCGGTTGGATACCCGAGAGCTGCACGATGGGGGACATGAAAGGAGCCTCGTTCGGGCATCTCCTGGAAAAAAAAAACTTTCAACACAGAGTAATCTTTGACACAAAAAGACAACGCAAGCAGTGTGGTCCAATTTGCTGGTGCTGGACAGGATCCCAGCACGTGTATTTCTTAGGCTGAATGACAAACTCTGCTGTTGATGATAGATAGATAGATAGATGATAGATAGATAAATCTTTATTGTCATTGTCCTGCACAGAACAACGAGATTGGGGAGAAAAACACTTATCAACCCAACAAAACCTAAACAAAATAAAACTATACAAAATTATCAACATACTCCCACCCCACACATACACATTTAACCCCTAAAAAGCTCTAAAACGCTAAGGCTCTAAAAACTCTAAAACTCTAAAAACTATATACAGAAGCTCCCTCACAGACTACATTGCACTGCACCCAAAGCCAGAACCGCTTTTGGGTAGAAACTGTTTCTCAAGCGGCTGGTCCTGGTCTTTATGACCCTATACCTTCTTCTAGAAGGCAGAAGCTGAAAGAGATCATTTCCAGGGTGCGTACTATCTTGTGCAATCTCTACAGCTTTCTTATAACACCTGGAGGCATAGATTTGATCTAGAGTGGGAAGAGTACGCCCGATTATCCGCTCCGCAGTCTTTACGACCCTGGACAGCATTGTTCTTTCCCTAGCTGTACAACTCCCAAACCATACACACAGACCATAGGTTAACACACTCTCTATGGTACAGTGGTAGAATGCCAACAGCAGGTCCTTTGAAAGATTGTTCTTCCTGAGAATTCTCAAGAGGTATAACCTCTGCTGTGCTCTCTTCATCAGGTCTTTGGTGTTTGCTCCCCATGTTAGATCATCCAGAAAAACCCCGACTTACAAATGCCTCAAGTTACATAAAATCCAACTTACAAAATGATTTTGTGTTAAAACCATGTCCCGATTTACACGATTTCCTATAGATTTGCTTTGAACTACATAAAGATTCATTTCCCTATGGGTTTGCTTTGAGTTATGTAAAAATTCATTTCCCTTTGAGTTTGCTTCGATTTACATAAAAACCCGATTTAAGCAAAAGCCTACTGAACAGACTTTTTTTTCGTAAGTAGGGGTTTTACTGTCATTACTGGGTAGATTTTCATCCATTTCTTAATATCAAGTTCTTAGAGGTGATCCAAGTAAAGTTAATTCAACAGTGAGATTTCCTAAATCACGCATCTCTTTGCAAATGTCAGTCTTTGACTTTTTGCTTAAAACTGTAGGAGAACCAAACCAGAGGTCACCACATGCCTTGAGAAATACTGGAAATTGAGGTTTGTTATTCAGAGCTATGGGTTTTGTCTCAGTTCTCTCCCCCCCTCCCATGCAGCATTCTTACACATAAATGGCAAGCCATGCCTTTTTCAGTAGCAGAACTGATGCGTTTCAGAAAGCAAGCGGCCATACTGAAACCTCCAGTGCAATTACTCATTTTAACCAGGATGAAATGTTCTTTAATCTGCCACAAACAGATGAAGCTGTGGGCTGTATGCATAATGCATTCTGTTCAGTGACTCAATCTGAGCCAGAGACCATGATAACCAGGGTGACAGCAAATGAAGATTGTGCGGTTTTAATCTAGCAAAAGGAAGGTAAACTAGAGGGTTCTGTTTGACACAAAGAATCACCATCAAAGTGCCATGCTGACAGAGAAAACTAGTACAGCCAAACACAAAACCAGGCCAAAAATAACCATTTGTATTCCCAGCATACCTTTCACCACATATTTAACAAATTACATCAGGGCGTTTATCACAAGAATGCTCCCAGGGTGTTTTTTATTTTTAAATTACAGATTCAGATTTTCTTCCTGACTGCCATGTGTGCTAATGTGTTTCTCATGTAGCTCAAATGTTGCAAGTATTGTCGAGTTTGTCATATGGCAAGGTCAACAACTTCAGCCCACTGAGCCTAAAGAAGGTTTATTTATCTTCATTCTATTCTCCTAACTCTGAAGCCATCTGAGGCAACATCTAAACACTATTAAACTGGATGAGCATTTGAAAATAAATAAGCAAATCAAATGAACATGAAATGGAACAAAGTCATCAACTACACGGGGGAGGGGGGGGAAATGTTCATTGTGATTTAGGACAGAAATAGAAAAATAAAAATGTAGTCTCATAAAAGCCAGTTTTTTAAAAGTGAGTTTAATATTATAGCCACCCTTACAAACTCTGCCTCAAGAGGAAAACCTTACAAGGCTTCCTAAATATTACAGAGAAAGGGACATAACATCTCTGAGAGCACATGCTAGAGCAGGGGTGGTCAACCTACAGCCCATGGCACCATTTCATGTGGCCCGCCACTGCCCTTGCCACTACTGGAAGCAGAAGTGTTTACGAGAGCCATAAGTGCCCCCATGCCTGCCATAAACGCTGCTGTAAATGCACCTGCAGCTGCCATAAATGTGTTTATGGCAGGAGGAACCATGTGACTGGCATGCTCAGCTGTCCGGGTGTGTGTGGTCTGGCTTGCGGCACGGAAAGGTTGGGAACCCCTGTGCTAGAGCTTTGGAATTATGTTCTGTTTGTTCTCTGTTACAATCTTTATCTTTCTAGATGGGATTACAAGTGCAGCATTACATAATTTACAATTATATATATTTAATTGTGCAGAGTTAACATAAGGAGTTGGGGGGTGGGAGTGAAGATATGCTTGCATTGGGATTCAGTTTCCAGTTCTACTTCCTGAGAAGGAACGAAAATAGAGATGTTTATAAAAGCTGAGTAATTTCCAGAAATGTGCCAATACAGATTATGAAAAAAAAAATAAAGGAGAAAATGAACACTGTGTCTGAAAGCCACTGTGGACTGGATACGTATTTTTAGCCAGAACTACCCCAAGATCATTCCTGGGTTGCTTGAATGGAGTTTCAGCCTCTTTGCCTTCATCTACAACACTACATCACCATCAAAGACAATTACTAATCACTCAATGAGGTAAAAAGCATATCAATGACAGTAATTCAACCTTCACAAATATAATAACCTTCAGAGATGTCTAGATGCCAAACCCCATTATCCCTAGCCAGCACACCCAATGAGAATGATGAAAGTCATAACCCATGAGAAACACCAGATTAGAGAAGTCTGCTTGTTCTATTGTAACACTATGAACAAATCCCCTAGGCCAATGCATAGCCGATGCTTAAGTCTACTTTATACCCACTGATCTATTTTTTTTTTAAAAAAGCACAGCTAATCAGGTGTAAATTCTCTTAGTCGCACTGAGATATTCTAAGAAGACTCCTAGAGATTATCCAAAATCACAGAGAACCTCAGAAGTCTTAGTAATGAGAAATCTTCCTTAGTCACCTCAGTGATCTGCACCTTGAGCAGAAGCAGGCCACCCTGGAGGGTCCAGAGACTAATTTTCTGCTCTTACAATGCTCTGCTGGTCACATCAACGCTTCTAATATGGAGTGGGTGGGATTTAAAACTATCACTGCTTGTGAGCTTTCATGGAACAAGTCTAAAGCTCAAGTCTAAAACTTTCTGGATTAAGCTTTAGGGTTGTTGTTGTTTTTAGAAGACCGAGAGCTTCATAGATAGATACCGAATGCTTATAACAGGGAGCTAGAAAATAAGATTTTTTAAAAAAATAGTATGTTCTCTATTCATACACTCACTCACTCACTTACTCATTTCACTTTTATACTGTTCACTAGCAAACTACTATAGGAGATGCACAAATAAGTTAAAGCAAGAATAGGCATGTAAGACTTTACCTCCAAAAAAGTAAAATAAAAAATAGGAAAACAATCAAACAAAGAAACACACCAAATATCTAGGTAACTGAGAATGGCAGAATTAAAATTATTATAAACTAATAAAAATTATTATAGAGCATAACATAAACATAACTGGCTCAGAACAAATACAAAATGAAATAATGGAGAACCCTCTACAACTTAATTAAATTAACTCTGTATCTTTTGTCAAATAATTATCTTGCCAAGATATGCCATTCACATGCACACTATGATATTTAAGTTAAAATTATCAAAGCAGAAAGGGTTTAAGAAAGAGACCACCTTTAGCATTCAATGGTGGTCAGTGAAAAACAAGACTACAAAGTCAACAAAAAAAGACAGACAATATGGTACAGTAATCGGCAGCCTTTTATTCTCTCAAGATGCGGCAGAGAAACATTTTTCTAAGACATTTACCAATGCATGGTGGGTGGTTTTGCATTCTCTATTTGTTACTATCTGGCACTACTTATTTTGTGTTCTCATTCCCCTCAGCTTTCTATTATTATTCTTTATCATTCAGGGTTTTTTCCTTTTCAAATCCTGCTCATTTGGCACACTAGAAGACAACCCAGGAGAAATATAATAAAACCATTGTGTCTTCCATGGAAAGACTTGTCCCATTCTATGCTTAGTCTCAAGGTTACCTGTATTGCTCTTGCAGAGAAGGTCTATTCAGCATGGAACCTTGAAAGAAAAAGCTACTATACAGTAAATGAGTGAAAGGAGTTGAATGCTTCCCCATTAGGAGCTTTCTTATACAGACAATCTAAATGGTGATCAATCATGAAAAGACAGCTCTATTACTCACCAGTGTTTACTAGATCAAATAATGTGCATTATTCTAAGATATACAAGGCAAATTTTAGACAATACATGGTTATATTTAATTGAAGGAACAAAAAGCCCACCTCCTTCCAATCTGACATTTAATATTACAGTATTTCCACTTAAGCTTCAAAATTAAGGGAAATAGCAGCTGTTAAGGACCGCCCTCCTAAAAAGCCATTTTTTAAAAAGGAAATATGATTGTACTACAGTGGTGTTCTCACATCTCAGACTGCTGGGACTAAAGAACAGGGATTCTCAACCTACGGCCCATGGGCCAAATCCGGCCCTCAACACCAAATAATCTGGGGGGGGGCTCGTTCCAGCCTCTGCCACTGCAATCAGCCATGGACTCATTTATGGACTTTGTTAACACATTTATGATAGCTGTAAATGGTGGGGGAGAAACCAGTCCGGCCCCCTCAACTGTTTGAGTGAGTGTGACCGGGCCTGCGACTCGAAAAGGTTGAGAACCTCTGGTTTAAACTCTAGAACTTGATGGCCAAACTTGAGTTCATTATGAAAACAGTGTACTTCTGGACTTTAGTCAAGGACAGAAACAGGCTCTACTTCACTGATGGCAGGCAGGTTCAAACATTTAGTGTTTAATTAGAATGAGAGATATCAGTCCTTCTCTGGGTGTTTTAGTTAGGCAACACATGATTTACATTGATAGTGTTTTTCTTATTTTTTTTAAAGCAACTGTCTATGGTATGTTTTTTTCTTGCTTGGTTATGTTTTGTTCCAGGGAGGAATTCAGTTGGCGAGAGCTTCTCCAGCTGGAAAGGTTCAATTTAGTACTAGTTTTCTATAAAACCATGCTTCGCCCAAACAAAAGCCTGCCCAGGAAATCCATGGCGAAGTAGACGGCCGGGATGTGATAAGAACAAACGGAGAGCAAAAACAAAAACACTCCCAAAACACGTAGTCGTTGAGAAATAAACTGTATCTTTAGATTCAATTACCAATTGTATGCTGCCTCGTATGCCGATACAATGATATGTAATATATAATCCTATAGTTCCGGGAAGCATACATGTGCAATAAGAATGTAATGTATCAATTACACAGAATCATGACTCAATGTCTGTAGAAATCCGATTCATGTAAACATATATTCAGCCTCATAAGGAGCAGTTTATAGCCCCAGATAAACAAAGGAAGAGTTAAGACGTCTAACGGAGTCCAGCTTCATTAGACAAAGTAAGGAAGAGACAGAGATAGAGAGAAGGAATATACACGACTGCAGTCTTGGCTGAACAAAGGAATAATCATGGCGTCTCTTTATTCAAACAGAGTATATCAGAAACAAAACTAAGGCACACACAGCCAATTAGAAATGTCCGAACCAAATAAGGAGAATGCTTCTCCCTTTTCCACGCATGCCCACAATCAAGCATTGTCTCTCATGTAGACAAAGAGGCCTTTGTTTACAAAATGTGTCGAAGACAGGCAGACAGAAACCAGATACATTCCTACAAATGTCTCTAATCAGGACAGCTTGTACTAATACGGACACAAACACTGCATGACCAGAATATAGATTCTAACAAAGTCTGGTGGCCCTAACGCTGTTATGCGCGCGATGACGACCACTTGTGAGCGGACTCAGCTGTATTTCAGTATATAACTTCTGGTTCTATTCATAGTTAACACAAAGTCCTTGGAGAAAGCCACAAAAGCTATGTTAACGGATGGTAGTCGTGCGGCGGGCCACGTCAAGCAGTTGTAGGCGGATTTCCGATGTCCATCCGGTAGCGGGACATTTCGAGTAACTTTTTCAAGTATCTACAACATAATATAAACATGAAAGTGTACCACTATCTAAACAGATATATATGTCTATCTGAGAAGCAACAAACAACGCAGTGTTAAATATTACATGTATTACAAAAATCATTATGCTGATATTCGACAGACAAAGAAGAACAAATCAAACACGTACCTCAAAGGGGATTTTCTCGCGCGTATCGCACCTCTGTGTTTCTTTCCTATGTGTGCACGCGTTAATTATTTCCATCAGAGAACTCCTTATATCGGCCAGATTAAATGAAAAACATGTGTGTCTGATGAGTTAAGCTTTTTTGACCTACTTTCAACTCCTTCAGTATTACTTACAGAGGTGTGTGTTTTTCGACCCTTATTATTAATGAAACGGAGCGGGACTATAGGAATGCGGATAACTCCCAGTCAGTATTTAACCCATGGGGCGCCAAAGTGTTAAAGCGGTGGATGTAGAATGCTTCTCTTTGTAAGAGGAAGCGCTCTACGTCCGTGATTTGATGTTTGTTTGGCGTGAAAGTTTCCAATACGACCACCTTGATGTCCTTCAGTGTATGTTTCTTATCAAGAAAATGATTGACAAGAGGGGCAGTGGTAACGCGATTCCTTATGCGGGACAAATGCTCTCCCAAGCGTACTTTCAAAGGTCGTCTCGATTGTCCTACATAAGCTAACTGACAGGAACAGATTATCATATAGATGATATCTTTTGAGTTACAATTTGAGAACCTGGTGAGACTAAGAGTAAATGTGCTATTTGGCAAATTAACATATTTGGTACACCACATGTGTACACAATATTTGCAGTGTCCACAGGCGAAGTGTCCAGAGATGCTTGCGGGAGACGTGCCTCCTGGAGTGATAATATCTGCTCTAGAGAGCAGGTTAGCAATGGTCTGCGTTCTCCTAAAGCCTATGGTAGGTTTTTGGCGGCACCCTGGTATGCAGTCCAAAATGTGCCAATGCTTGAGTATAATCCGTTTGATGCGGTTGGCCATGGGGGTATAATCTAATGACCAAAATAACCCTTGTTCTATCTGTTGCTGTGTGGTGTCACTTTGGAACAAAGTGCTTCTGGCACGTAAATCAACCTTAGAGCGGGCGGTGTTGATGATATTCATGGGATATCCTCTCCTACGTAAAGTAGTGGATATTTTACTGGCTGCTCGTCTATAATCCTGATTTTGAGTTGAATTTCTCTTGGCTCTCAACAGTAGGCTATATGGTATGTTTGCCTTCAGATGCCGTGGATGGAAGGAAGTGTACTGTAAGTATGCGAACCGATCTGTGGGCTTATGGTATAGTCTGGTTTGTATTCTGTCGTGATCGATAAATACAGTCAGATCCAAAAATGCAAGGGATTGAAAGCTCATGGTGTGTGTGAATTTTAATTGGCTGTGTTGACTATTGATCCATGAGCAAAAATTGTCTATAACTGTGTGATCTGTAAAAATAAAAAATAAATAATCTATGTATCTTTTGTAACATATAATATGGGTGAAAAACGGGTTAACGTGTGGGTCTAAAATGAAAGTATTGTCAAAATTGCACATAAATATATTGGCCACAGGTGGAGCAAAATTTGATCCCATAGAGACTCCTTGTGTCTGCAAAAAATAAGAGTGTTCAAACCTAAAAAAATTGTTTTCAAAACATATATCTATCAAATCTAACAAAAAGTCTGAAGGCGGGTGAATGTCGACCCTGGTGTCTAGAAGGTGTGCAATGAGTGTGCGAGCTTCTCCGAGAGGGATGTTGGTATATAAAGATGTAACGTCCAGGGTTAACAGCACCGCACCTGATGGTACTTGAAAATTTTCCACCATCTGAATAAAGTGAGCTGAATCTTTGATGTATGATGGAGAACGTGTAGCGAATGTGTGTATGTGGTAATCGATGTATTTAGCTACTGGTTCTAATAGGGAGTTATTAGCAGAAATGATTGGTCTGCATGGGAAGACCTCATCATTCCCTTGGATTTTGTGAACCTTGGGCAGCAGGTAGAATATCGGGACTCTCGGAAATTTATTCAATAGGAAGCGGTAAGTGCTTTCGGTGATGTAATCCATAGATAACCCTTCTTGTAAGACTGTTGAGAGAATGTTGGAGATATGGGGTGTGGGGTTGCGTTCTAGTTTTTGATAACATTGCGTATTAGATAATTGCGGCCAAGCGGCTTTAAGATAATCCTTCTTATCAAGAAGCACAACCCCACCGCCCTTATCCGCTGCCTTTATCACAATGTTTGAATCATTCCCTAAGTTCTTAATCAATTGCATATCGCTGCATGATAAATTGAAATCTGCATGGAGTTGGGATTCGACAGCTGTAATATCGCGGATGACCAATCTTTTAAACACTTCGATAGAGGGGTTGTCTACATGCGGGGTGAATGTGGACCGAGGAGCGACTAACCTGGGCACAGCCGAAGATTCGGGGGGCTCCTTGAAAAATGCTCTCAATTTCAGTAGTCTGATTAGTTTAAAGATATCAATTTTAGTCTTAAAGGGGGAGTACCGGGGTGTGGGCACAAACCCCAACCCCAAGTTGAGCAATTCTGTCTCCCTTACCGTAAGACTTCGGCTGGAAAAGTTGAATACCAGGGAAGCAGTTACTTCTTCCTGGTGCGTTTCTGTGGCCTCTGTCCTAAAAAATTACTCCTGTTGTCAGCCTTAGAAGTACTAGCACCTGTGGACCCCGGCCTGTGCCGGTTGGTTCTGAAATTGTAAGGATCCCTAGTCTTCTCGTCTGTCGAAGATTCTGCCAGGTCTGAATCAGTCGTTTCATAGTCCGTCGATTCTATAGGTCGTCTCCAAGAGACTTGCTTTTGCGGACCTCGTCTAGTGAATTGCCAATGATATATGCGTTCATTTTGGTAGTCGCTCCTGTCTCTGTTCAGTTTCTTGTTCTTGAACGCTATGATTTCATCTTTGAACATCTTCAATTTGTTATCCAGGTCAGAGAAACTGGGAAGCCAAACCTCGAGTATTGGGGGAAGCCAAAAGTTCCTTTAAGCTAGTAATGTCCTTGTCTATAGTTTCAATCTCTTGATGGCATTGATCTATTATTAATAATATAAGATCGTAAGAACACCGATCTAAGATAGCTGTCCATTTCTCTACAAAATCTTTTTTGGCACACATAGGAAAGAAACACAGAGGTGCGATATGCGCGAGAAAATCCCCTTTGAGGTACGTGTTTGATTTGTTCTTCTTTGTCTGTCGAATATCAGCATAATGATTTTTGTAATACATGTAATATTTAACACTGCGTTGTTTGTTGCTTCTCAGATAGACATATATATCTGTTTAGATAGTGGTACACTTTCATGTTTATATTATGTTGTAGATACTTGAAAAAGTTACTCGAAATGTCCCGCTACCGGATGGACATCGGAAATCCGCCTACAACTGCTTGACGTGGCCCACCGCACGACTACTATCCGTTAACATAGCTTTTGTGGCTTTCTCCAAGGACTTTGTGTTAACTATGAATAGAACCAGAAGTTATATACTGAAATACAGCTGAGTCCGCTCACAAGTGGTCGTCATCGCGCGCATAACAGCGTTAAGGCCACCAGACTTTGTTAGAATCTATATTCTGGTCATGCAGTGTTTGTGTTCGTATTAGTACAAGCTGTCCTGATTAGAGACATTGAGTCATGATTCTGTGTAATTGATACATTACATTCTTATTGCACATGTATGCTTCCCGGAACTATAGGATTATATATTACATATCATTGTATCGGCATACAAGGCAGCATACAATTGGTAATTGAATCTAAAGATACAGTTTATTTCTCAACGACTACGTGTTTTGGGAGTGTTTTTGTTTTTGCTCTCCGTTTGCCCAGGAAATCCAGCATTTACAGATCCCTATGGACAACAGCAAGTTGAGATCATGGAGGAAAGGTGGTGGAGGTGGCAGTAACATGGCATGGTCAAATGGCTCCAATGGGATGAAATCTCTCACCACAGTAAAATGCAATAGTTTGAAAATGTCCCTGCTTTGCAACCTGAGTACTCGGCTCTCCTCTTTACCCCACATATTTTTATTACAGTGGTAACCCGTAGAATGAAATTAATGTGTTCCATGGGACCTTTCGTTCTACAAAATTTTCATAGTACGAAGTACATTTTCCCTTAGGAATGCATTAAAAATCCAAACTTCCGTTCCAAACCTAAAAAAAAATAGGGGAAAAATCCCCAAACCCCTAGAGAACACATTAAAACAGTAAAAACATCTACCTACCTTGCCATCAAAACGCGGAGTGCTGAAACACAGCGGTGGTGGTAGAAACGCAGCGGTGGTGGTAGAATTGCACACTTTCCCAAGCTGCATCTGCAGCCTCGATGGTGGTGGTGGGGTGGGAGAGCATTTTCGCTTTCTTTTTAGCCTGAAAAAGTGCCGATTTCATCACTTCCAGTTTCTACGAGGTACTTCCTGTTTTTGTTTTTGGTCCTCCAAGGCCTCCCTTGGATGGGAGGGGGGCTTAGGAGAGCATTTCTGCACCATTTTTAAAAAAACATTAGGTGTGTTTTTGACATCACGGAACTCCGTTTTCAGCATTTTTTGTCACCAAAAACATGTCTAAAAATTCAAAACATGGTGCGGAAATGCTCTCCTAAGACACACACACACACCTATCCAAGGGAGGTCTTGGATGACCAAAAACTAAAACTGGAAGTAACTTGGAGAAACCGGAAGTGATAAAATCGGCATGTTTTCGGAGCAAAAAGAAAGCGAAAATCCTCCCCCACCCCAATGAGGCTGCAAATACAGCTGAAAAAAGTGCACAATTCTACTGTCACCCCCAACGCCGCAAAGGTAAGCACTGGGGACAACCTCTCTCTGTATGAAAAAAATCATACTACGAAGCACAATTTCCCCTTGATTTCCTTTTGTAGTACGATTTTTTCCATTGTAAGAACCCTTCGTTGCACGGGCTTTTACTGTACTATTCTTCCTCTTCTTGCTGTGTAGATGTGTGTATCCACTGGAATCCTTCAATTTTCCCCTAGTCCAGTGGTGGCGAACCTATGGCAAAGGTGTCAGAGGGGGCATTCAGAGCCCTCTCTGTTTGCACATGCGCTATTGCTCTAACACAGTTTGTCCAGTCCCTCTGCCTAGCAGCCCAATGGGAGTGCTTCCTTCCTTCCCCAGCACAGAGTTTGCCCCACCCCTCTACCCAGTAGCCCAATGGAAGTGCTTCCTCCCTCCCTCCAGCAGAGTTCACCCCACCCCTCTGTTTCGGCACTTGGCCTCTAAAAGGTTCGCCATCACTGCCCTAGTCTATTAAAACAGCAACATATATAGACTATTTGATTTTGTTCCTCCAAGGGACTTCATTAGATATCAACTTTCCTCTTCCCCACACTGCCTCTTTCCAACTCTTGCTCTACAGATATATTTTGTACACATACGCATGTGACTGTGATCTCTCTCTTCCGGGACACAAATCCCAGTGCAGTATACACTCAAGTAACACCAAACGGCACAAAAGTGGAAGGAGCAAATATTCCATCTCAATGAACAGCAAAAACAACGGAGAGTCGTGTAGCATTTTAAAGAGGTAACAACTTCTAATTAACAGACGTTCTTGTGGTGCAGCTCACAAAAGCATCTGATGAATGAATTGCAGCTAATCAAAACATATGCCACATTAAACTTGTTAGTAAAAACAAAGCTGAAATCTCTCATGACTTTCTCTTCTTCCCCCACAATGTCTATTTTAATAACTGACATTAACTAAACAAATAACGCAGTAGAAGAGAAATACAGTATTAACTCCATCTCGCTTACTGACATTCCATTTTCAACTACAAGCCACTTTCATAAAAGGGTCGTTCTCGTTTAACACAGTGGACACTGTAGCTTCTTTTCTAAGGGGCTATTTTGCACCTTCTATTTTCTTCTGCTCCAACTAATTTTACCTTTTAATTATTATTTTTTCCTATCAAATCAGAAAGTTTCGGTTGTGGAAAAAAGTGGAATGTAAATTGCATTTTTTAAAAACAATCCCTTAAATAGGCAAATAGATATTCCAGCTCAATGTGTTCCTGTGATATTTAGAAGCCCCACCAGGATAAAAATGGGTCATAGACTGTATTTTTAAAAGGCTCCAAATACTTTACAATATGGCTGCAGTAAATCATGTCCTAAATCCTTTGACAGAAAGGAAAACAAGGGATATATAAGAACAGTGTTACCTCTGACATTCTGTCTCACATCCCCTCCAAATTTATGCAAATCTATTTGTTAATCAGGTGCTATTTGGGCTGCAAATTCCAAGCAAAACAAAGCAATCACACTTATATACTGCCCCATCGCACTTAGTGCACTCTCTGGGTGGTTCACAAGTTAATTAGCATTTTGCCCCCCCAACAAGCTGAGTCAACCTTGAGTCCTATTCAGGATTGAACTCACAACCTTTTGGTTGCAGGGAAGCAGCTTAACCACTGCGCCACCAGTTCAAAGACAGCATGCAACATTGTGTTCCAGCACTGTGAAGTAGCTTTAGGTAGTGTGTTCCAACAGGCTCAGGGCAATGTAAATGGCAGTTTACCTCTCTGCTACATCCTCACATCAGATAGGACAGGCTGAGGTACGGGGCAAATGTGAGAAGGGCAAGTGAGCAATTAACCCAGTTATGGTTAAATCTATGCTCCCTTCCAACAAGGTTTTCCATTTCCAACTGCAAATATTTTTTCAGGAGGGCAAATGACAATCTGAAAATCCTATAAATCCACAGGCCCACCGTGCTAGGTGGAGTGGCAAAAAGGCGGGGGGGGGGGGAGGATTTAGGACCCTCTTTTTGTCTACATTGAGTAGCACCCCTTATACCTAGGCACGGATTGCTCATCTGTTGTTCTGATTGCTCAGGTTAGAAACAGCTTCTTTATTTTCCCACCAGTTTTACGGGGGCGACACTATAGTCTTCAATTTCACACTAAGATAAAATGCTGCGTCACCAGGTGATTTAAGACTAATAACCATTTTCAAAGCAGTGGTGCAACTAAATGCATTAAACATTTTCCCGCGGTAAGTAATCTATCTAACCTTCAAATATTTTGGCATCTGTGCAAATGCTAAAACCTGAAGGAATAGTGTTTGCTGTAGAGCTAATAACTAATGCAGACTTGATTTCCAAATTTCGCCTTCTGCGGTGCATCATTAAGAAATGCATTAATAAGCAGCAGAACAAGCTGTAGGTAAGTGCTGCATATTAAAAACCAACTTCAGCTAGATCTACAAAAAGGAAGCATTATAATTGCAGACTGTAATGTATAAATGAGCCATGTAATGGAACACTGCCCTGCAGAATGTCCTTTCAATTCGTTTGATTCTGTGGTTGCCTTTCTCACTCCACTCCAACTAAAATAGCCAGTATTCATAGAGGAGGGAGCATGCTATCTGCACATTTGGAAATTTATATTTGCCCATACTAATTGCAGGACTGCAGTGGCTCAAGTGGCTAAGACGCTGACTGGGAGGTGGAAGGTCAGCAGTTCGATTCCCGAGTACTGCAGGACGGAATGAGCACTCGTCTTTGTCCCAGCTCCTGCCAACCTAGCAGTTCGAAAGCAAGAAATTGCAAGTAGATAAATAGGGACCACTTCGGTGGGAAGGTAACAGCGTTCCGTGCGCGCCGGTGTCTAGTCATGCCTGCCACATGACCACGGAAACGTCTACAGAAGCAGACAGCGCTGGCTCTTCGGCTTTGAAACAGAGATGAGCACTGCACCCTAGAGTCGGATACGACTGGCTTTCGAGCAAGGGAAACCTTTACTTTACCTTTATACTAATTGCCCCATTTCATTGCAAGGGTGGTTCCACTTTGCTTACATAAGGATACTAAAGTCTGGGGTTACCAGAATCAGTGGAGCACTAGATTTCTTCCAGATTTTAAGCCAAACTTTACAGGAGCTACAAAACAAATTGAATCCTATCTTCAAAATAGGTTGGGCCTTTAGGAGATTCAGGGTATGCCATCTGCATATAGCGAGTTTTGGGAACCTGTTGAACTCCCTAACTCTCATCCATCCCAACCATTGACAGCTGTATTTCAGCACCATCCCAGAAGATCACCACTTACATGTCCCTAGTATGTACAATATAAAACAGGATAGTTTTACTATCTGATTTCCATTTCATCACAGTTACCATTATATCGATCATTTCTCTTTTCTATCTCCAATTTTTTACTTCTGAAATCCTTTAGCCATTTGAATTTTTAAGCAAAACACAGCTGTTGATTTTTTTGGGGGGGTGGGTGGGTTCCCCCCCATGCTCTTCTACTAAACTTATAACATGATATATTATTTGTATAAAATGAATAATGCAAAAAGATTGAAACAGGCTGCAGTGGCTTAGTGGTTAAGACACTGTGCTTGATGATGGGAAGGTTGACAGGTCAGCAGTTCGAGGCCCGAGTGCTGCACGAATGAGCAAGCACTGGTCTATGTCCCAGCTCCTGCCAACCTTGCAGTCCAAAAGCAAGAAACTGCAAGTAGATAAATAGGGACCACTTTGGTGGGAAAGGTAACAGGAAAAATTCCATGCACTCCGACATCTAGTCATGGCTGCCACATGACCATGGAAATGTCTGGAGATGCAGACAGTGCTGGTTCTTTGGCTGTAAACTGAGATGAGCACTGACCCCTAGAGTCAGACATGACTGGCTTTCAAGCAAGGGAGGCTTTACCTTGAAGTATCAAACATAAACTATGTATAAATATGCATATACCTTTTCAACTCTTGGGATCTTTCAGTTTTCATAATCACTACCAATGTGGCATCCCAATAAATACCAATGCTATTAAAGAAATAGCAATAGCAATTACAGTAATACCTCATACAAAGTCCGCTTCATACAACATCAAATTCAAACAACATCACCTAATTCCTTGAAAAAAGTTGCCTCATACAAAGTCGCTGCGAACTTTGTATGAGGCATTGGGTTTTTCCCCAGGTTGCATTGTGCCTGGGCAGCATAAAAGGCAGGACACATGCGTGCATTGCTCTTGTGGGTTTTGCACGAGGCAAAGAGTGTTTAGGAGTGGTTTTGTGTGTGAGTGTGGATTTTTTTATTTTTTTCGTCAGAATTTTTAGAAGCATTCCTGGGATTTTTGCAGGACAGGTTCTTGGACAATCAGGGTTGTTTGACATTTTTTGTAATGTATTTAGCCTTTAGACAATGAATTCTTAAAGTTCTGTCAGTTTCCTCGAGTTTGCCCCAAAGTCTGTGCTGTTACAGTACAATGTATCTCTATGGAAACAACGTTGTATTAGGCATCGCGGCAAGGATTTGGACGTTGAATGAGGCATCGCAGCTAGGATTCTGCATGCCTCATACAAAGTCCAAATCCGTATAAAGTCCAAACTTGTGGAACCAAGTTTGGATGTTGTATGAGGTATCACTGTACACTCATATACCGCCCCGTAGCGTTTAGTTCACTCTCTGGGCAATTCACAATTTTTGCTCCCAACATGACGGTTACTCGGAAGGATGGGAGGCCAAGTCAACCTTGACCCTCAGGATTGAACTCACAGCATTTTGGCTGCAGTACTGCAGTTTAACTACTGCACCACCAGAAACTTAAAAAAAAACCCCACAAGCATACTCTTCCTCTCAATATATAATATTTTCCTTTTAAAGGCCTCAGTGTGAAAAGCAGGTAGGAGGGAATGAGCCCAAGTGCTTATTGCTGGGGCTGCTCCCTCAAACAATCAATCAATCAATCAATCAGTTTAATTTATATCCCGCCTTCCTCAGCCGAGACCAACTCGAGGCGGCTAACAAACAGTGCTAAGCAACTGGGATTAGCTATATAATTTTTCTCACAATGCTAGGTGAAGGGGATTCTGAAAAAAGGTAAAACGAGTGACTAGATCTAACTGTTTAAGTGATTCTCAGAGAGCTAGGCCATGGGGGAAGGGGTGAAGATGATCCAAGGGAAGGCATCAGCACTGGGTCCTGACAGGTTTCCCCAAACCCTGTCAATTACCCAGCAATTGAAAATACAGTACATGATTTTGATCCTGGCAAATAATCCTTACACTTAACTTCCTGAGAAATGACAAGTAGACAAAGGTCGCCAGAAGACAAGAAATGAGAGAGGCTGGTTTTCTGTCAGCTGTGACACCACAATTGAAAGATTTTACTTAAAATATTCGTGAGAAAGCATTTACAATCTGGAACTACAGTTGCAACCACCTTTTTCCTTCATATTTTTTCCTATACAGAATTCATACTTTTTCTCATTTTCTAGTACTGTAACAGAAGTTAAACCTATTCCTTCCTTTTTAAAAGACGGACAACTCTTTGATCTGTATGGAAGTTACACCCTCTGTGGGAAATGTGAAAGGAGCAGAGAAACTGTTTAAGTTTGGTTTCAACTTGTCATTTTACTTATTTGTTCAACTTCTATACTGCACCCATCTAGCACAGTGATGGCGAATCTATGGCACGCATGCCAGAGGTGGCACTCGGAGCCCTCTTTGTGGGTGTCCATGCAGTCAACCCAGCACAGAGTTCACCCCGCCCCTCTACCCAGTAGCCCAATGGGAGTGCTCCCTCCCTCCTCCCAGCAGAGTTCACCCCGCCCTATTGCCCAGCAGGCCAATGGGAACGCTTCCTCCCCCCCAGCACAGAGTTCACCCCACCCCTTTGCCCAGCGACCCAATGGGAGCATTTCCTTCCTCCCCTGTTGCTATGCTGGCACTTTGCAATAAATAAGTGGGTTTGGGTTGTGGTTTGGGCACTCGGTCTCTAAAAGGTCCGCCATCACTGATCTAGCATGATAGTTACTCTGGGTCATTTGCAAGGGTAAAACATAAAACATCTACAGGGATGCTGGAAGGGACGCTGCCAGCTTCAGCGTTGGTGGAGCCACCACACCCCCGGGCTTTTGCTCCCCGCCACTGGGACCGAGACTGTAGGGAGGTGCGGTTTGGTGGCAGAAGGGTTGGGTGTGAGGGGGGGGGGGTTGGGTTTCCCTCTTTGACTTTGAGTTTGTGGTTTGTTATTTTGTTTTGCATTATAGAACTTGTTTGACTCTTATGATTGTTAGGGTAATTTTGATATTGTATTGAATATGTTTTTGATAATTCATACTGTAACTGTATTTTGTTGTATTATTTGTATCATATTTTATATTGTTTGGCATTCTTGTTGTAAACTCCTTCAAGTTCCCTTTATGGGGAGGAAAGCGGTATAAAAGTCTAAACAATAAATAAATAAATCTACAGAAAGTAAAACAACCAATGTTAAAAGAGAGAGAGAGAGAGAGAGAGACCAGTTCAAAACTAGGAGCAGCAGCACAGCAGGCAGTAATATAGTAAACTAGTAAAGGTTGCCCGGCGTTGCCGGGCTATTTTAAATGGTGTTGGAAAGTTTTTGTTGTTGTTAATGTTTGTAAAGAAGAGGTTAGTCTATAATTGAAATTTTCAAAATGTTTGTTGTTGTTTACTTTTTTGGTGTTATTTTTGTTTGTTTTTGTGTATTTCTGAATGTTTTTGATTGTTTGTTTTTGTGTTTTTTGGTGTCCTACGGGGGGGATCCCCTCTCTGCCGTCTCCCCTGGCACTGGAATGCTTTGGGGGACAGACCCCTTTTGTCTCCCCAAACCTTCCAGACTCATGGGATCCAGGAGAGGGGATCGAATCCAGGCTACCCTCTGATATTAAAAGGGAAATCTCAATTGGAGATTCCCCTTTAATATCAGTGGGGGGGGGGGTTGTGATCCCCCTCTCCGCTGGCTTCCTTGGGTTTGGGAGGGTTGGGTTGAGAAAATGGGTCTGTCTCCCCCACCCTTCCGGACCCAGGAGAGCCATCGAGAGGGGGATTCCCCTCCCCAACCTCCGTTTTTAAAGAGAAGTAACCGGTTGGTTTCTTCTCTTTAATATGGGGCGTGTGTGTGTGGGGGGAGGGGAATCCCCTCTCTGCCAGATCCCCTGGGGTCAGGAGGGTTGGGAAGACAGGCTCCCCCAAACCTTCCAGACTCATGGGACCCGGACCCAGGAGAGGGGGATTTCCCCACCACCTCCATTTTTAAAGAGAAGTAACTGCTTGGTTTCTTCTCTTTAAAATGGGGCGTGTGTGGAAGAGGAATCCCCTCTCTGCCGGGTCCCCTGGGGTCAGGAGGGTTGGGGAGACAGACTCCTTTGGTCCCCCCAACCCTCTCAACCCCAGGGGAGCCAGTAGAGAGGAGGAGCACAACATCCCCGCCCCCACCCAGTGATATTAAAGGGGAAACTCCAATTAGGAGCTTCAGGCACCAATGGGGAGGGGGGGCTTTGGTTCCCGCGGCTTGTCGGACTTGCTCTCCCGGTGTTTTTGTTTTATTTTTTGGGTGCCAGCTTCCTCAGCGTTCTGCACGCTCATGGCGCGCAGGACACTGGGGCTTGTAGTTATGGGTTTGTGCTTTGTGTTTGTGCTGCATTTTTTTTAAATGGTTTTCTTTTGATTAGCTGCGGTGAGTTTCCGAACGTTCTTTGCACCGCGCCATGCGAGAGCCTCTCAGCCTGATTGGCACTGGCGCGGCATGGTGCAAGGAATGTTGGGAAAAGTTCGGTTTCACTTACCAGTGATAACTTTCGTTCTTCAAGTATATAGTTTGTGAATACACACTATTGGGTTATGTGCCTGCGCAGAACGCTGATCGGAGGCTTAAAAAGCTATTGGTCAAAAGTTTTGGTGGTAAGACCGCCCACCGTACCGCCCATTTTACCTCAGTTCCATACTTAAGCCAAGCACAGGATAAACCAATTGATCTCATCCGTGCAGCTCAAGAGGGGAGGCAGGGTGGGTAGTGTGTATTCATAAACTATATACCCGAAGAACGCAAGTTATCACTGGTAAGTGAAACCGAACTTTCTCCTTCGTATAGTTTGTGAATCCCCACTATTGGGAGATTAGCAAGCTCACACTCACTTGGTCGGTGGGCAGTCGGATGAGATGGTCCCATGATGAGTATGATGGTCAGGTAGAGTGAACTGTCAAGGGCGATGAGCCCGGAGCCCCCTGGTGAGGACGACACGGCCAAGTCTGGCGTCCGCAGTGGCTCTGGTGTCCACCCTGTAATGTTGGACAAATGTAGAAGGTCTGGACCAGGTGGCAGCCTTACATATGTCCTCAAGCGGTGTGCCCTCCAAAAAGGCAGTGGATGTGGCAACCGCTCTTGTAGAATGCGCCCTGACATGCGGCGGAGGTGGCAGTGAGGCCGACTCGTAAGCCAGGTAGATGGTAGACGTGATCCATTTGGAGAACCTCTGGGCAGAGATGGGTTCACCCTTGGACTTTCCTCCATAAGCCACAAAGAGACGCTGTGACTTCCTGAACTCCCTCGTCCTGCTGGTGTAAAACAATAAAGCTCGTTTCACATCCAGCGTGTGCCAAGTCTTTTCTTGGGCGTTGGTGGGGTTCTGGAAGAAGGTTGGCAGCGAGATAGTCTGTGCCATATGAAACTGGGAGACTACCTTAGGAAAGAAGATGATATCCATGTGGAGCACCACGCGGTCATTGAAAAACTGAAGAAACGGTGCGTCTGCCCGCAGAGCAACCAGTTCACCAGCTCGTCGAGCAGACGTGATAGCCACCAGAAATGCCGTCTTCCACGTGAGGAGACGAACATCCGCGGTAGCCATATGCTCGAAAGGAGTCCTGGTGAGCGCGTTGAGAACGGCAGACAAGGACCATTGTGCTGTTGGAGTTCTGACCGGCGGGAAGGCGTTCCGCAGTCCCTTGAGGAAACGCTTTACCGTATGGTCGCAAAGGCACCAGAAGCAGGCGAACCAGCTGGAGAGTGAGCCACCACCGCTGCGAGATGGACCCGGATGGAGGTAATACTAAGGCCAGACTCCGCCAAATGAAGGAGGTAGGCCATGATGTCCTGTAGTCCCACCTGTGGAGGGGACGTCTGCTGGGATGCCAGGAAAGCACAAAAGCGTCTGTATTTGGAAGCATAAGACTTCCTTGTGGAAGGACGCCGTGCTAGCTCCAAGATCCTGGACAGTCTGGGGTTATCCTCCACGCGGTGAGGTGGAGGCTGGGTAGGTCCGAATGGTGGAGCTGGCCATGCTCCATTTGGAGAAGCGTTGGTGATTCCGGCAGCGTGCGATACTGTGACGACATGCGTAACAGTAGCGGAAACCAGGGCTGGCGAGGCCATGCTGGAGCCACGAGAATTGCGTTGGTCCAGTGTTGGTACATCCTGGTGAGGACCTTCTGGACCAGAGGAAACAGAGGAAAGGCGTAGAGGTAGTCCTGATCCCACCGTTTCATGAAGGCATCGCCCTCGGAGTTCAGTCCGATGCCTGCCCTGGAACAGTACCTGTGGCATTTCCTGTTGGACTCCGACGCAAAGAGGTCGATGCTCGGAGTCCCCCAGGCCCCGCAAAGGGACCGAAATACCCCGTCGTCCAGCTCCCATTTGTGGGCCATCGAGGTGAGACGGCTGAGGTGGTCGGCCAAAACATTCAGCTTGCCCTGAATGTGCACTCCAATCGGAAAGATGTGTCTTTCCAGGCACCTCTCCCAGAGTTGCACTGCAAGGTAAAGTAGGATGGTGGACCGTGTTCCTCCCTGCTTGTTCAGGTATGCCACCGCCGTGGTATTGTCCGAGGCCACTTGAACCACATTGCTGGTGAGTAGGGCCTCGAAGGAACGTAGGGCCTTCCAAACGGCCAACAGCTCCAAATAGTTGATATGGTGCACCATCTCGTGAGGCAACCAAACATTGTTGACCGCGAGAGTCCCACAGGCAGCCCCCCAGCCGAGGTTGCTTGCGTCGGTCAACACCTGCAACGAAGATTGTGGGGGGTAAAAACTCTTCCCCGTGGCCACATTGAGTGGCATCGTCCACCACAGTAGCTGGTCCATCAGCTCTGGAGACAGAGTCAGCCATTTGGATTGGCTCTCCCTGAGCAAGTCAAATTCGTGGAGGAGCCATGACTGCAGGGACCGGAACTTTAACTTGGCGTGAGGAATTACCGCCGTCGTTGAGGCCATGAGGCCTAGAAGTCTCTGTGTCTTTTTCGCCCTGACAAACGGTTTGTTCCGGAATTCGCTTACCCCTTGTGCAATGTCCAGTAAGCGTTTCTGGGGGGCGAAGGCTCTGGTAACTAGCGAGTCGAGTACCACTCCAATGTACTCGACGCACTGAGAAGGAATCAACTTTGATTTGGCGAAGTTGATCCTGAGGCCAAGACTCTCCATGAGGTGAACTGTGAACTGCGTGTCCCGAATGGACGACGAGCTGGTGGGGGAGACAATCAGCCAGTCGTCGATGTACGGGAAGACCCTGATCCCCTTCTGACAGAGGAAGGCAGCCACCGGAGCCATGCACTTGGTGAAGATTCTCGGTGCCTTAGTCAGACCGAACGGTAGACACCGGTACTGGTACACAGAGTTGCTGATTCGGAAGCGGAGGAACCGTCTGTGCTCCTCGAGGATGCCGACATGGAAGTAAGCATCCTTGAGGTCTATGACTGTGAACCAGTCCCCTTTGTTGATGAGGGGGAGGACGGTCTGTAGGGTCACCATCCGGAACTTCCTGGTGTGGATGCACCTGTTCAGGCGGCGCAGGTCCAGAATTGGGCGAAGTCCTCCGTCCTTCTTCTGAACCACGAAGTACCTCGAGTAGAAGCCGTTGTCCCAATCGGACGGTGTTACCCGCTCGATGGCTCCCTTGGACAGAAGAGTTGATATTTCTTCCTCCAAATGGGGGGACGAGGTGGTGAAACGATGTCTTCCTACCCGAGGCACTCGCACGAACTCGATGGCATAACCAGCGGACAAGATCTTCAAGACCCACCGGTCGTCTGTGATGCCTGACCACACCTGGAGGAAGTTCCCGAGGGGGAGGTATGGGAGGTGGAGCGAGAGAGACTTGGCCTTCGCAGTTTCAAACCCGGGACTTGGATTTTGCGTCGGAACGCTTGCCCTGTCCGTAAGGCTGGTAGCGAGGCTTGTGTTGGCACCACTGCTTGTAGAAACCGGGCCTGGGCAGGTCAGTTGAGCAACCCTGTTGCTGTGGGTTCCCCCGATACCGATGCGTAAAGGGTTGGAATTGCGGTTTGGCAGGCTGAGCCGGCGTGGTGAGCCCCAGGAACTTAGCCGTCGAATTCGTCTGCCGCAGTTCGTTAAGCACCTTATCGGTGTCTTGTCCGAACAGGCCTTGCCCATCAAACGGAAACTCTTCGATGAGCTTTTTCATGGCGTCATCGAGAGAGGTGCCCCTGAGCCAGGCATGGCGACGGAGCAGAATGGCAGAAGACATGTCCTTGGCCGCGTAATCGTTAATGTGCCTGGCCGTCCGCATCTGCTGCTCCGCCAGAAAGTCTCCTTCTGCCGCCAGCGCATCGAATCCTTTCTGGGCATCGGCAGGCAGTTTAGCAGCAAGGATCTTCACTTGCTCCCAGAGGTGGGACTGATAGAGGCCCATGGCTGCCGAGTAATTAGCGGCTCGCAGGAAGAGGGAACCGGTGGCGTAAAACTTACAGCCCACCGCGTCCAGTTTCTTCCCTTCCGGAGTCGAAGTTACCGGAAAACCGCTGACGGCCGTTTTATGCTGGAAGGCCTTGACCACCAACAAGTTCGGCAAAGGGTGCGCCTGGAGAAACTCAACGTTCTCGTCCAAGACCCTATACATTCCATCGAGTCTGTACGAAACGGAGTGCGACGACACCGGCTTCTTCCATGTTGCCTTCGCTGACGTCAACATGGAAGGAAGCATGGTGATGTGGACCGGTCGAATCGCCTTTTTGTCCAGTTTGGCGGTCATTTGGTCCTCGCCCTCCAGTGGCGGTTGGTCCACCTTCAGATTAAGAGCGGTCCCCAAACGAGTGAGCATCGCCGTGAGGGAGCGTTGATCCTCACCACGCGGTGGGTCAATCGCGCCGATAGCCTGGTCCGGCGTCTTGTCTGCATCGACGTCTCCCTCGTCCTCCTCCGAAGGCGCGCTGGAATCATCGGAGGACGAGGGAGGAATCCTGGTATCCACGTCGGGACCACGCCAGTACGGCCTGGGCGGGTCGATGGGTTGGGAGCTCACCGCATCGACGTCTGGACCACACCAAGATGATATGGGTGAGCCAGCGGAGCGAACGCTCGACCCTCGAGAGGTCGGCGGAGCAACAGCAGGACCAACATCCCTGGGGCTTGCGGTGGTCGGCACCGGAGCCGCAGAGGCCGCAGGCATGGAGGCCTTGAACTGTTGGGCAAACGATTTTGCCATTGCCTCGAACATCCCTTTGAAGAATTCCACCTGGGACGCATCCACCGCCGATGGTTGGGACAAAACGGTGGCCGGTGAAACGGTGGTCGGAATGATCGGAGACGAAATGGTGGCCGGAATGGTGGTTGCCGGTTCGTCTATTGTCGGAGTCCTAGGCCTCGGGGAGACAGACGCCTGCCTCGTGGGTGGACGGCCCCTCTCACGAGGCGGAGAAGAGAATACCTGCAGTGGGCGAGCTGGAGCCCCAGCCCTGTGACCTTTTGCAGGAGATCCCGAAGAGGACCGTCCGCCCCATATCGAGGATCCGGGTGAAGGACATCTCGCGACCGAAAAAGGAGACGAGGGCCCTGGAGAGACAGGAGGGCGAGCCGTAGGTGGGAGTGATCGCCTTTCCTCCGACCTATGTTTCTTCTTCTTCTCCCCATTTTCATCCTTCTTTTTCTTCTTTCTGATGGAGAGAGTGGAAGAAGAAGGAGGAAGCGGCAGAGGCCGAGAGGGCTGAGAGACACCAGCGGAGGTGGAAGCAGCCACGGCGGGAGCCAAAGCGAGCTCCATAAGGTGCACTTTCAACCGGTTGCTCCGGTTCTGAACTGCAAGTCGAGTAAAGTTCTTACAGTGAGCGCAGGATTGGCTCTGGTGAGATTCACCCAGGCAAAAAAGACAGAGGCTATGCCTGTCAGAGGCAGGGAACTTCTTGAGGCAAGCAGAACACTGCTTGAAGGCTGCAGCCATCAAAAAATTCTTCCGACGGAAGGTTCGAGAAGGCGAGCACCCCGAAGGGCAGGCCAGCCGCCACCCCCTTGAGGGGGGAAACGGTGACCGGAGCGAGTAGGTAACTGAGTCCACCAGAAGGAAGAAACAGCACCGGGGTGGCAATCCTGCCCAAAGGACAAGGTCGCCGAAAAAATTGTTAAAGTTCGTCAAAGACTTTCCCTCAGAAAAGACGAAAAAATTGAGGAAGCTCTCAACGATCGTCCTGCTGCTAAGGCGGAAAGAAGAGAACTGAGGTAAAATGGCGGACTGGGGCCTCAGAGTGGGCGGTACGGTGGGCGGTCTTACCGCCAAAACTTTTGACCAATAGCTTTTTAAGCCTCCGATCAGCGTTCTGCGCAGGCGCATAACCCAATAGTGGGGATTCACAAACTATACGAAGGAGAAGGAAGTTGTTTCCCTTTTTTTGCGTTTGTGGGGCTGATGCCCCACTGCCTGTTTTCTCAATCCTTTGTTGACCTGCGGACCCTGATCGGCCGTTTGCACGAAGGGTGAGTGCAGGCAAGTAGGGCGAGGCATAGCAACCTATAGCCAGTTCCAACGGTTAACCCTTGGTTTTATAGGTTAAGATTAAAGAAAAAACATTAGAAGGATTCAAAGGAGGGGCAGATGTTTAATGGTAGGGCTGCTCTGGAGCAGCATATGCAATTCAGCTTCTTAGATCCACCATCAGACCAGAGGATAGTGTAAACCCGAAAAGGTCCCAAACAGAAAACCTCTCAAACAGGTGTTTATCCTTCCAGGCAATAATTTTTATCACACCATCTTTACCTTTGCTTAAGTCCTCTAGCAACTGCTAATTCTCACAATGTCACCATTTTCTCACTCTCCACAGATATGTCTCAGTACCACATTCCAACCTTTGAACCTCAGGCGATTTGTTATCTTTTGATTTTCTCATATCTGTTCCAGTCTTTCCAGCTACAACTGTCCACATTTCCCCTTCACAACCATTCCTTATCCTCTTTATTCCTAAGTGCATGAGGCTGCATTTTCTCAACGTTGTGGGGGGAATTCTACTCTGCATACATTCAGAGGTTATCTGCTTTACTGTTATTTTTGCTTAAGAATTCTCCCATAAATTCTTTGAATGATCTCTTGCTTAATCACTTATGAATGCTCCCCTGAACATTCCAAATTTGCTTAACACTAACAACTATTATCACATTGCAAAATTAAACTGGTATCCTGCTGAGTAACTATTTCTGGTATTATCCTCCTGAACAGTTATCCTGCTGAGTAACTATTTCTGAATAACTATTCTGGTAACTATTTCAATATGCTTTTCACACATACTTCACAAAAAATTGTTTAAGAAGCTGATTAGTATGAGCTATACCCTTACTGTCAGAAAATGCAGCAAAAAGAGAAAGGAGAACATTATAAGTTTGCCCAGAGCCAATGCCAATCTAGCTTTGTTAAATACTATGAACTCTTTTGCATTTTTGGTTCTCTCAAAGAAATAAACAATATTATGTAAGAAAAGTGGCATTTTGCTGTGGCGAGTACTGTCCCAGAGAATAATGTCAGTCTAATAGGCTCAGGGAGAAAATGGGTTCTTCTAAATAACAGGCTGCAGATGGTGACTGCAGCCATGAAATAAAAAGACGCTTACTTCCTGGGAGGCAAGCTATGAGAAACCCTGCCAACAAAAGTCCACAAAGTCAAAGCAATGGTATTCCCAGTAGTAATGTATGGATGTGAGACCTGGATCATAAGGAAGGCTGAGCACAGAAGAATAGACACTTTGTGGTGCTGGAAGAGACTCTTGAGAGTCCCCTAGACTGGAAGGAGATCAAATCAGTCAATCCTGAAGGAAATTAACCCTGACTGCTCATTGGAGGGACAAATACTGAAGATGAAGCTCAAGTTCTTTGGCCACCAAATGAGAAGAGAGGACTCACTTGAGAAGGCCCTGATGCTGGGAAAGATTGTAGGCTAAAGGAGAAGGGGACAGCAGAGGATGAGGTGGATGGATGAAATCGTTGATATGATGGGAGTAGATTTGGCCAGTCTGCGGAGGATGGCAGAGTACAGAGAAGTGTGACGTGTGGTGGTCCATTGGGTTGTAAAGGGTCAAACCTGACTGTGTAACTGAACAACAACAACAAAAATAACAGGCATTCTCCCTGATTCACCATGGGTCTCCATTTGTGGCCTCTATGGGCTGAGAACAGATGCAGAAGGACAGCATTTTCTGTGATGGTATGGAAGGGAAAAGATCTCTCAAGCCTGCATACATCTCATGAAAATTCTCCCATCAGGGAAAATATTGGCCAGATGGGACTTAATAAGATGCACCAGAGGAAGGCAATATTTACTGGTCAAAAACAACAAATTGGAATCTAACTGATGAGATAATGAGGCGCTCCTTGGTCATGCAATCAGTCACATGACCACTCATGTGACCCAGATCTGGCACCTTATGAATTAGCCATGGTAAATTATGCAAACCTTATATAAACACCAGTTGTAATATGGGCAGTATTATGGTAATAAACAATAATGAATTATGGAAGCAGATTGGCACCTAGATTGTGACAGCAGAATGGCTTTGAACGCAGGAAGCTTTCTTACACGGAATTCACCCAGATTCATTTTGTTCAGCACTGTGTACACACAACTGCAGGTTCTCTATAGGATTTCTGAGTTCTACCCAGATGTGCCAAAGACTTTGATGTAGGATTTATTATGGTACAGAGCTACTATCTCTACCCAAAATGTATATTATAAAAAAAACTGTGGCCTGACCCTACTTTCACATTTGCATATGTGATATGATAAGTTATGTAAGCTACTGGAATCGTGAAGGAAGGAAATTGGCTGCCCAATTTTTGTTCTGTATGGATGTCCACAATGAATGTCCTACTCTTATTCTGTAATGTCAAAGGATGGGTATCAACACTAATCACCTTGGATCCTTTGCAGGTTTTGTGCAGCTCCTTTAAAGCCACAACACAGCCAATAAGTAAGCTGAAACATTGGAAGAATTAGTGAGGTCGCAATACAATCAGCCCCTCTGAAAACTAAAACTTAAAATAATTGTTTGTTTTTCATTAGTTCTATAATATCATTAATTAATTAATGAAAAATGGCTGACTTTTTAGTTCTTAAAATCTGTGTACACTAAGAGGATTACAATCATTTGTGAACTTTGTATAGCTTTAGGCCTGGAATACAGATGGCGCAAAAGGAAATTAAGTTAATTTTTATTCAAACCAACCATCCTCTATCACTCTGTAAGATAAATTGCTTTAATTATTTTCCTTTTACTAAACCTATGTTCCCATCATTTCAAACAACAAGTTAACTATGTTTTTAAACAATCAACATAAACGAGGGTAAAAGTGAGATATTAAGAACCCCTGGTCAAGATCTGGTATAGCAGTGAAGTCTTATTGTGTCTTTTTTTGTTTCTTTATGAACTGGCAATGGCAACTATCCAGTCGCTATATGTAATATGGTGCTAGATGTCAAACATCCTGGCATCTAATCAATGGAAGAATTGGCTAGAAATTTTCTTCCTTTGTATGAACAATTCAGCAATGGAATGAATTCCTTGGGTTAGACCAGGGGTGGGGAACCTGTGGCCTTAAGGCCGCATGCGGCCTTCTAGGTCCCTAAGTGTGGCCATGGTTTTGATTTTTTTTTGAAATTATTAAGTACATAGCAGTTAGATATTTACAAAATAATGTAAATTTTTAGTACAGTATATCTAAATGAAGTTTCTTGAATACAGCCTTAATACTGTATATTACAGCTAATTTAATGATGCCTTCCAACAGGAAAAGGTTCCCCACCCTGGGTTAGACTGTAGCATTCAACAGCACCTATGGCACATAGTTCTGCAGGTGATCTACATAAATACCTTTACAAGGAAGCCAAATTAGTGAACTTGGGGAAGGTACTGGCCACATCTTCAGGATTAGATAGCCATGCTTTGGCATGACAGATGGCTTAAAAGGTTTTAAATGTGTTTTGTTTACAATTAGCTGCTCCACTGCTTGCAAATGAAGCACTAAGCATCTCCCACCATTTGAAGTGCCCTCTCTTTGAAATATTGCATGGCAGCTTAATGAAAAGAAAAACCATGAGAGCTTTGTTAGATTTGTTAAATATGACAACAATGGAAAACAAAACAATGTTCTTCAGACTAGAAGTGTTCAATATATATTTCAGTCTCCAACAAAGAAGGTGTCAAAGACTGCACTAACTATGCAACCACTGTATTAATTTCCCAAAGTCATACTTGAGGTTTTGTATCAAATATTTTTTTATCATGTATAAAGTGTGAAATTCCTGATACTACAATTGGATTTTCAAAGAAAGATGCACTAGAGATCATATTGCAAATATACATTAACTATTGGAGCATACAAAAGAATTTTACAACAACCTCAGTGTGCACTTTATAAACCACAACAAAGCCTTTGACTGTTTAGATAGTGAAAAGCTACAAATTGTTCTAAAACAACTGGGTATGCCTGATTTTTCTACGGAGTCTGTATCTGTATTGTGCACAAGAAGTTACTAAAATGCAGTTGAACATTAAAAAGCCAAAAATCATGATTACAAAAGAACATAACTTTAATGTTGCCAATGAAAAAATGGAAACGATTAAAGATTTTATACAGAAGATTCTGTATAAAGATTCTCCATTTGGAGACTGCAGCCAACAACTCAAAAGAAGACTGAGACTCAGAGGTGTAGCTATGAACGAACTAGAAATGATGTGTCACTCGAGATAAAAACTAAGATCATTCAAACTAACATATTCCCAAAAATGCAAAAATGGATAGTAAAGAAAGTCAACAGGGGAAAAAACACCCTAATTCATTCAAAATGTAGTACTGGATGAGAGCTTTAGAGATACCATGGGCCATCAGAAAGACAACTGGGTTCTAGATCAAGTCAATACTGAAACTAATACTGTCACACTCTATGCACTTCATGAGAAGAAAAGTCATCCTGGAAAAGACAATCATGTTAGAGAAAGTAGAAGACACCAGGAGAACTAAAAACCTGGCTGGTGAAGCAAGTGTAGGGCATCGGAGAGGTGGTGACCTCCGCCTGCTGGCTGATAAAATAACAGCAACATCGCTCTCTCTTTTAATCCTCTTTCTTTAATCCTCACTTTTAATTTTTGTAGTACTTTAAATTGGGTTTTTATGGGTGTGGTTTTAATGTTTTTTGTATTGTTGTATTGTTTATAATGCTGTGAGCCGCCCTGAGTAATTTTGAGTTGGATGGCAATACAAACTGGAAATTAAAAGTAAAACAATTAAATTAAATTAAAAACAGTTAGACCAAATATTGGAGGCAACTTGATGGGTGGTATATAACAACAACATATGGTTCATCTATGACAGTGTGTATCTATGTTGAAATGAAGGCTTATTAACTGCTTCTCAGGGACACCATCGTTGCTGCTTTCTTTTTTGATTTGGAAGTGTATTAGCTGCAAGATAACTTCAGGTTTCTCATCTGCTGCATGTACTATACTGACAGTGACAACACGTAGAAGTGAAGCATTTTGTAACCTGCCAAATTTCCTCAAAGCACTGTCATTCTTAAGTGTAGTAACTGCTGGCATAGTGAGATTCTCTCTTTTTGTGAACAAAACTTTAAAATATCATTTAACAGGAAGATCAGGATAATGGCTGGGATTCTGGTTTATCATCATAGTGAGAGTGATAGAGTGATAGAGTGAGAGAGCGAGAGCGCGTGTGTGTGTGTAAAAAAGCCCCGAGAGAGAGAGAGAGAGAGAGAGAGAGAGAGAGAGAGTAAAAAAGCCCCCAACCCGGTATTTTGTTAAAATAAATTGCATACAGATTGGAGTTGACCTGTCTTGCATGCTGTGGGAGATATTCTAGCCCATTCTGTCCCAAGCATGTGACATTATTTCTGTGTTTCCCAACTGTGAAGGAAAGGAAAAGTCACTTGTACAAATGAGGGCTAAATGTAAATGGCTATTATAAGACAGGAGGTGCTTTGCAATGCCCTGACTGTGCATCCTATTCACTCAAAGCTCATACAACAATAATATTTCCACAGTTACGTACACATTCAATCCTAATAGTACAATAATATTTTAACAGAGATTAGGAAACTAAATTGATTGAACGGAAAAACTGCAAAAAAAAGGTTATCTGAACAGTGACGCACATTTTCTCTTTGCGCTACACTTCTGTGGAATGGTTAGCAGAGCAAGTGCAAGCAGATCTCTTTCTCTCTCTCCTTCTACACTGTACGACTTCTCTCCAGCATCTCAGTGATTGGAGAGTCCAGGGGAGATATCTTGGGGTTTACTTGGCTTTCGAGCTTTCACTTACCTTCTCCTAGCAACTCTATTCCAACTTTCCCTTTCCCCAATGCAAATTACTAACCATTTTACTATGAATGCAAAAATAAGATATGAAGCATCCACAATATAGTTGCCCTACCTAACGACAGAAAAGCAGCTCTTGGCTCTGCTTTGTAGTCATCCTGAAATTATAAATATACTTCTGATTCAGGTCTTCCCCTCACATTTGTCTAAAGACAGTGTGTATGCCTAGTTACAAACAATCCAACGGCCTGGTTCATGGCTACTGGTTCACACCAGCCTGCGCTCCTTCCTGAAATTGGGTCACTGGAAATATAGTGACATTTAAAGGGAAAATTATTCAGGCCGAAGGGAAGCTATTGAGGAGGTATCTTCTGGAGATATAGATGTAGATATACAGGGATTGCAAAAGGAAAAATAAAATAAAACTACATTTATGTACAGAAAGGGCCATGTGCTGATATGCAGAGAAGAAGGTGGTGGTGGCGGCACAATATGTCGTTGTAAAGCCAGCTGAGAAAGCAGGAAGTAGTATGAATTTCACTTATTGGCCAAATTTCTGTCGGGAAGCAGAACATGTAGAAATTTCTACAAAAGAGAATATGGATGTATCACAATTGTATAACATAAATAAACATGATTCAGGGACAAATGAAATCTGTTATGTCAACATAAAAAAAGAGATAATTACACATGTATATCCAATAAACATTTACCCCTTCCTTCCCACTCTTTGGTTACATGAAATATTTACTTAGACTCTACTAGCAAACCCAGTTCTACAATGTAGTGCAGGGGTGCCCAAACTTTTCAGGCTGTGGGCAGGTCACGTGTTTCAGTGGGCCGGTCACATGGTTCCTCCCACTGGAAGTGGAACTAAAACGCACCCGTATATGCACAAATTGCTGCCGTAAATGCACCCCCGGCTATTGTATGTTTTATGACAGCATTTGTACATGCGTGGGTGCATTTTAACTTCCACTTCTGGGGTGGGCGGCGCAGGCCGTTTTATTAGGTGGTGCGGTCCAGATCTGGCCCACGGGCCATAGTTTGGGGACCCCTGGTGTAGTGTTTCTGCACTATTATGCCATTGTTCAGTTGCTTAATTTCTTGGGAGGAAAAATGAGATATACAGTAACTCTCAGAGCTTTACTCATAGCCAGACAGTACCATCACAACTAGCAGGAGGAAAGAAAACCCCTACATGCTTTTGAGAATATGAGAAATTATTGAACTGCATCTTAATACAGTTAGTTCAAGAGGCCTTTGTTTCAGTTCAGCAGACCGCTCTTATTTCTTGACAGTTCAAATATGCCCTATGATCTCTAACAGACTCATTGTTTTTCCCGTTTCAGCGTGGCTTTACATCAGAGGGCAAATGTATAGATCAGCAGTCCTTGCAAAGTGTTAACGGATCACAGCTGTTACAGGAGATCAGTGCCCCTTGATTCACAAGAGAACCGGCAAAGGACTCTCCAAAATCAACACTAAGGATATTAAACTCTTCTATAAGGCAGAATATGAGCTAGGCATGCAAAAGGTAAATGAAACATGCTCAAAAACACCAAAGCAATAAATTCATTAAAGCAATTTTTTTGAGAGGGGAAAGCAAAAAAATTCATATTATAAACTTTTTCACTTTTTCACCATCCCTTTTGAGTGTATCCAGATTAGCAAGGAAAATGGTGTCATCACAACCCCCTTTTGTCGTTCTTCAAACTTTACTTCCTAGGTTGCTTGTTCTTCTTTCTGATCTAGCCTCACCTCAAAATGTCAGAAGGGTACAATATGGAATTATGCAGTGCTATGGTTTCGTACTTTGCATTCACTCACTATAAATTAGAGCTGAAAAACATAGGTAAAGTTCGACCTTGCTCAAAAGCCAGTTGCATCTGACTCTAGGGTACAGTGCTCATCTCTGTTTATAGCCAAAACTATCTGCATCTGCAGACGTTCCCGTGGACACATGGAAGGTATGCCTCAACACTGGAGTGCACAGAATGCTGTTTACCTTCCGACTGAAGTGGTCCCTATTTATCTAGTTGCAATTTCTTGCTTTCGAGCAGCTAGGTTGGCAGGAGCTGGGATGGAGTTCATCCCGTCATGCAGTACCCGAGAATCGACCTACGACTTTCCAGTCA
Source organism: Bradypodion ventrale (assembly GCA_035047345.1). Taxonomy (NCBI): domain Eukaryota; kingdom Metazoa; phylum Chordata; class Lepidosauria; order Squamata; family Chamaeleonidae; genus Bradypodion; species Bradypodion ventrale. The sequence goes on from JAWDJE010000003.1 coordinate 254,965,023, forward strand.
GCGAGTTCAGCGTCTGTTATGTATGTTAACTGTGTTTTCTGACAGGAGCGGAATGTATCTTTTCTTATGTATCTATTCTTATGCAAATAAGTGGATCAAAAATGTGCACACTCTGTTAGCCAATGGGCTTGTTGTATTATTGTTACTGTTACTGTTTATAGTGTATATAAGTCCGAGTTTTGCCCCATCCAAAGTGTGTTCAAACCCCACTAATAAAGAGCTGAATTTCACTACTTCACTCATCTGCTTCTTCATTCCCTGAACACAAAAGCATCTTAACCACTTGAGCCAGAATATACTGAATTGTTAATTCCCATCACCCTGGGCCAGTCAGGCTCTTTCCACTAAATCTTATGAATCTGCCTTCTAATGAATCAGATCAGTGGTGTACCTAGGCAAGTAAAGTCTGTTCTAAAAGCTTGGAAATTTTACTTTGGGGTATACCTGTCAACTGTGGCTCTGCACAATCTGGGACCTGCGCAGAATGGTTCTGCGCAGGTCGCTTTTTAAGCATGCGTAAAAGCCTTCTACGCATGCGTAAAAGCAACTTGCGCAGAACCGTTCTGCACAGCTCGCTTCTATGCATGTGTAGAAGGCTTCTACGATCCCCTTCTGCACAGAAGCCTTCTATGCATGCGTAGAAGCGAGCTGCACAGAAGGGATGCGCAGTAATGCCTTCCCCCCATTGGGAAATGTCGAAAATCGGCGCCAAAAAACGGGAAATCCCGGCCAATCCGGGAAGGTTGACAGGTATGCTTTGGGGCGGACTACAGCTGGGGACACTGAGAGTAATGTCCTCTCAGTCTTTGCTCTGATGATAGACACATCGTAAAGGCTTTCAAAATTCTAGACATTAATGAATGGGAAGTATAGTACTTCATTAATGGCATGATTTTCTCCATTCACTAATATATTTTTCCTTCTCTAACATGATCTGCTCAGCACCACTACTCCAACTGTTTAAGAGTATTGAAAAAGGAACAGTTTTATTTTCTGCCAGTTTGAATACTGTCTTGGGATTGGGGCGGGGCGGGTATCCAGTCCTCCTTGAACTGCAGTCTGGTCTAGATTCCTCAGATGGCCAATTCCCCAGGACTTTCAATGTTTAAAGATTTCCCAGGTTTCTGCACTTCCTTTCCAATTTTCAGTTTTAAAAGTCTGAAATAAGTTAGAATAAGTTAGAATGAATTGCCTGTGGAAATCAGATCTGCTTCCACTTTAATGGCTTTTTGTAAATAAGTAAAAACCTTCCTATTTCATCAAGCTTCCCCTTCATTAGTAAACTGATTTTACATCGAAGTATTCCCCTTGTTTGTTTTGAGTTAACTGTGTTTGTTAGCAGGAATAAGAGAATGCAAATTATATATTACTAGCAGATTTGAAATGGTTTTTGAAGGTTTTTGTTTTATGTTTATGCAAATGAGGTTAGTTTTTAATTGTGGTTTTTTAAATTTTTATTTTTACACATGGGCTGTTAGAAACTGTGATTTTTAATTTTTTGTTTTTGTTTTTTAGCTTTAAAAAAGAGGAAAGGATGATATATTTTTTTATAATTATTGTATTTAACCAACTAATGTGTTACTATGTGAATTTTTTTAAATAGTTGTGCCTTGGATAAAAAATTTTAAAATGTGTAAGAATATGTTTTTTTAAATCAATGTTTCTATACTGTGTTTAGATGTTTTTTTTGTTTTTTTTGAGTGAAAACTTATTTTGTTTTTGAATTTTTGTGATTAGTGTGAATATTTTTGAATTTTTTTATAACTTATTTCAGTAATTTGGGAATTATTTATTATTTTGAATATTTTTGAATGTTTTTTCTCTTGTGGCCTCTGGGTGGGGCTGGTGAGCTTTTCTTGTATTCTACTATTTTTCTCTACTGTCCTCTGGGTGTCGTTTCTTCTTCCGGTAAGTAGCCTCTTTCTTTCCTAGGTTTAGTTCCGGTCGTCATGGAGTGAGGACATCTCATGGTAAGCTCTCCGGTTTTATTTTATTTTATTATTATTATATATTTTTTTGGGGGGGGGTTCTGTGTGATGTTTTTGTGTTTCCTTTTTCTGTTTTTAATTTTTGGTTTTGATTATTTTTGACTGTTTTTGGTTTGTGTTTTTGGATGTTTTTGTGATTACTTTTTCGGTTTTTATTTTGGTTTTGATTATTTTTGATTGTTTTTGGTTTGTGTTGTTTTGTGTTGGGGGTAGGGGTATTTGTGTGGTCCGGCTTGTGTGGCCGGACCACGGAAATTGCCTCGCCGCTTCATGCGGCGTTGGGGTGGGGTTTTTTCCATGGGCTGGCCTGGGTGGCCAGACCACAGGAATTCCCATCACCACTTGATGTGGCGTGTGGGGGGGGAGGTATTTCCATGGGCCAGCCTGGGGGGCCGGCGGTGGGGGGGTGGGGGTTTTGCGACCAGCCTTTTTATTTTTATTTTTCACACGCCAACTGCCTCAGCGTTCTGCGTGCTCATGAACGCTGGGGCTTGTAGTTTGGCATGTGCGATTTCATTTTGTGCAGCGGGTTTTTTCCTGCAGCTTTTTTTGTTTGGCCGCGGCGGGTTTACCAACTTTTCTTTTGCTCGCGCCGCTCCGCCTGATTGGCTCTGGTGCGGCACGGCGCAAGGAATGTTAGGAATTGAAGTTCCCTTTTTTTGTTTGCATCTGGGGGGCTCCTGCCACCCTGGCGCAAAATTCAACCCGATAGTTACCTGCGAACCCCGGTTAGGCGAGTGCAGGGAGGCTCGGTCAGGGCTAGTGGGGCCTGGCTAAACATCCTTTGTCACATTACAACGGTTAACACACCATTTTATAGGTATAGATTGGTGTGATTTGTTGTTCTATTGGGATGCCATCTTGATAAGCATTATATTTTGCCTATATGATTTTTAAATGATGTTATTTGATGTTATTTGTGGAGCTCTTTTTAGTATTGTTTCATGCAATGTCTGTGAGCTGCCCATAGTGATGCTTGCATGAACTGGACAGGATACAAGTCAAACAAAGAAACAAAGATAAAATAAAGATATGAAAAGTAAGGAAAGATGACACTTAAGAGGAATTTGGGGAAAAAACAAAGAAAAGTGAGCACAACAGTTTAAAGCAGGGATTCTCAACCTGTGGCCTGTGGGCCAGATGCGGCCCACAGCACCATTTCATGTGGCCTCCATCACACCAGGAAGTGCCATGTGATGGGGGAAGGTCAAAATGGCTATCCAGCCCCCAAATGACTTAGGGAGCATGATCTGGCCCCTGGCTTTAAAAGGTTGAAAGCCCGTGGTTTAAAGGGAGACAAACTTTGGATTTGTGGTAGATGTAAACATGCTGCTAATCTGCATCCATCTTTTTTAATTCCACAGATACAGGGCTATTAACAGGTACTGAATTCATATTTTAAGTTTTCCCCCCATATAAATTGGCAATTTCATTTTCACTTTTTGTGTGTGATGGGCTACCTGCAACCCCTACCTTTTCTTTTATCATTTTCTTATATTTTTAAATCAAAAATACATACATAATAAACAATAAAGACAATCAAAGCAAAGTAACAAAAAACATAAAAAAAGACATGCGGGTTCTGCGCACGCAACTGGCATACTGTCCCTGAAAGAACCATCATTTGGGAGATTGCTCCTTTGAGCTTTGGTTCCGAGGGGACAGAAATTGGGGAGCGGATTAATAGCCATAGTTTAATTCACCCACAGCTGACCTGACAAACAGTTCGGGCAAGAGGAAATTGGATGACTAACTCACTAGTCATGTAATAGGTAATAACGCACCCGCGGATTACCTCAAGCCTTAAACCAACATCAGCCAGTGTTTACCCCAGGATAGCATGGAACAATGGAGTTCCCCTGTCAGTGTTTAATTTAGTTAATTAACTTCCCCGGGAGAGGTTCCCAATTAACTCGTGTAAACATGGTACGTGGATCTTGTCAGATGACAGTTTCATCACACGCAGCCCTCTTACTCGATATATATTGATGATTTTCCCTCAATAAATCACTGGTCTTCGCTCCATCTTGTCTCGTGTCTCATTGCTTGACCAGTCTCCTCCGGGACCCAACAGCCGCTTCGTGGCCCCAATCCAACAAAGACATAAAATAATATCAACAGATTCAAATCCTTCAGGCATCACTTACATTTTCTTATCCATACTCTATTACCTTAAAATTCAATTTCTCATTTTTTAATTTCCACTTATATATCATTAATCATATAATGTTACTATAAACTTCAAATCTCAATTTTTAAAATAAACATTTTGTTTTTATCTCTTTTAAAATACCTGATATCAATTGCTTTCTCTTATTTTATATTACCGACGTTGGTACAGATTCCTACAAAATGGGTCTGTTGGCAGCGGCGGTACAAGGCGGTAGGAAACCGAAGAACAAAGGCCAAGGAGCATGTCACAATTGTGGCAAGGTCGGTCATTTCGCTAGGGAATGCCGATCCAGCAAGGGCAGCAGCCAACATGCCAGCCGCCCCAAGGCTCCTACCACCCCGTGTCCGAGATGCAATAAAGGCTTCCACTGGGCCAGATACTGCCCGAATTCGGGAAACCGGAACGTGGGCATGTCTCTGGCCCCGGTCCAAACAGAGACCTCCATCGCTCTGGGAGAGCCAGAGCTGGATTAAATTCCGATCACATTCCCGGCATTCCGAAGGCGCAGGCCAGTCCTAAAGGCAGCACGGGGCTAGATTTGACTTGCCAGTCAGAAGTCACATGCGACTTGCCAGGCACAGTCTATCTGGTCGATTCCCAGTACATGGGACCCCTGCCTAAAGGCTACATAGGCTTAGTTTTGCCTCGTAGTGTTGCAGGAGCACGAGGAATTCTTGTAATTCCGGGAGTCATTAACTCCAATTTTTCAGGTGTTCTCCAAGTTCAACTCTGGACACACCTACCCCAAACCATTCACAAGGGAGACACGTTAGCGCAACTGATCATGGTTCCTTGTAACTCTCCAGCAGGCAGCCAGGAAAGGCTCAGGGACAGCTCAGAGTCTGGGTCGGAAGACCGCTCGAGCACAGAAGGGGCAGTGCAAGGATACCAGGTCTTAGCGGCAGTGGAGACCAACACACAGTGGAAGCGGCAGCCAGTCATAAAGGTATTTTTAAATAAAAAAACCTTTCACTGGATTGCTGGACACCGGAGCTGACATCAGCATGTTCAGCCAGAGTCAGTGGCCGCGTGAGTGGGCTATCGAGCCGGTCTCCGATGTGTGTGGGGTAGGCGGTATTCAGGAAGCGTTTAGAAGCCAAGATTGGTAGAGGTCACTATCCCTGAGGCTGACAGCACAGCGGTCATCCGGCTGCACATTCTGGACATGCACGTCAACCTTTGGGGGCGAGACATTCTGCAGCAGTACCGTAACACTCTTACCTTCGGGTAATGGCTCTGCCGCTTAAATGGCTGACCAACACGCCAGTCTGGGTAGAGCAATGGCCGGTAGTAGGGGAGAAATTAGTCGCCCTGAAACAGCTGGTAAAAGAACAGCTAGACGCAGGACATATAGAGCAGTCCACCAGTCCTTGGAATTCACCCATATTTGTCATCAAGAAAAAGTCAGGGAAGTGGCGACTCCTTCACGATCTCAGAGAGAAAAATAAATGTATCCAGCCAATGGGTCCGCTTCAATGCGGCATCCCGAATCCGAATATGATCCCCGAGGGTTGGGAGATCTTGGTCGTAGACCTTAAAGATTGTTTTTATACAATTACCCTAGATGCTAGGGATAGGGAAAGGTTCACCTTTACAGTGCCAGTCGTGAACCACAGAGAGCCTACTCAACGTTACGCGTGGAAATCTTTGCCACAGGGGATGCTCAACTCGCCCACCCTACACCAAATTTATGTTCACAACGCACTGGAAAAGTTCCGAAACCTTCACCCCACAGCTTTAGTGTGTCATTTCATGGATGACATCTTGGTCGCGGCAGCGCAACTCGGCAGCGAAATGTTTAAAAATCTCCAGGCCACTCTGGGGGAAAAAGGGTTACTCATTGCCCCAGAGAAAGTTCAGAGAACCGAGCCGTTTTCATACTTGGGCCATTGGCTTCTCCGTTCTTTCGCAGCACCAGTTTTGCCACAGATCAACTTAAAGGATTCAGTCACCCTGGTAGAATTACAACAGGTTTTGGGAAATATCAATTGGGCCAGACCGTATTTCAGACTGGATACGGATCTCTTGAAACCGCTCTTCTTGCTGCTAATGTTAGGTAAGCAGCAGGCAGACCGGATACAAATTCCTTGAGAGGCGCGCTTGACTCTCGAGAAAGTCAACCAAGTTCTCAGCCAGAGATGGGTGGACAGGATTAGTCAGGGGCCTATATGCTCCGATCCTAAACCTGTACATCGTTCAGACCGAATCCATGTTTATCGGAGACCTAGGGGTGGACTCCGAGCGAGGGGCGAGTATCGTGGAATGGGTGTATTTACCACACACCTCTTCCCGAAACATCGTTCCTCCACAGGAACTGGTCTCCACGGTGATCTACCGAGGAAGGCTGAGAGCTAGGGACATCTCAGGCACGATTTAGCAAAAATCGTGGTCCCATTCACAAAAGAGCAGGTTCAACAACTGATACAGCTCGGTGACTCGCTTTCAATTGCCTTGGAGGGATTCACTGGATGCTTGGCATACCATTTGCCGAGAGACCCCAGACTCGTCTCACTTCAAACGCAGTCAGTTTGTGTGAATTGATGTCACTGGTTCCACTTCAGGGGGCTAGGACAGTTTTCACGGATGGGAGTCGTACTTATGGTGTTCTTACTTGGCAAGAGGACCAGGCTTGGCGCACGCTTCTAACTCTTCCACAGAAGTCCGCGCAGCGGGCGGTGTTGGCAGCGGTGAACCTCACTTTGTGCACTTTTGCCAAAGAACGCTTAAACATAATAACTGACAGTCAGTATGTTAGGAATTTGCTTCACAGTCTACCGTGAGCGTACATCACTCCTGCGATAGACAAAAATCTGTTGAGTCTGTTTCTCACAACTCAATTTCACTTGCGGAACCGCACCGAAGCGCTCTATATCACCCACATCAGAAGTCACCAGGACTTGCCCGGTCCGATTTCCGCAGGCAATAGCAGAGCACATGCGGCCGCAAAGGAAATTCAGCAACGGTCGGTTTTGGGAGTCTTCACAACTCCAATTCAAAGTCATGCATTCTTTCATCAGAATGCCAAAGCACTCGCAAGGCAGTTCAACCTGCCACTTTCCCAAGCCCAAGGCATAGTCCGTTCCTGTCAGCATTGTGCAGGGGCAGTAGGGGGCCCCTCGTGGGGGGTCAACCCACGAGGGACAGAGGCCAACAAGGTGTGGCAGATGGACGTCACACATGTTCCGCAGTTTGGCAGATGGCAGTACATGCACGTTTGCATTGATACTTTTTCACAGTTTGTTTGGGCAACAGCACAGAAGGGAGAAACGGCTTCCCATGTGGAGCAGCATCTGCTTTCCTGCTTCACTGCCATGGGCAAAGCACGGCACGTGAAAAACCGATAATGCTCCAGCTTACAGCTCCAGGCAGCTGGCCGACTTCATTGCCACCTGGGACATTAAGCACACCTTTGGCGTTCCGTACAATCCGCAAGGACAAGCGATTGTGGAACGGGTCAATCGGACGCTTAAGTCCTACATTGACAAACAAACAGAAAGGGGGGAATCACCTGCCCTCCCCAAAAATCAGGGTCAGGCACAACATTGTCTGAACAAGGTATTGTTTACGTACAATCACCTTAATATTTTTTCGGATTGCACTCCGCAGGAGAAGCACTTCCGTCGCTCGGAAGCTCTCCCGCGGCCGATGGTGCGTTACCGAGTGCCACCGGATCCTTCCTGGAAGGGCCCACCGCCACTCATAACATGGGGAAGAGGGTATGCTGCAATTATGTCTCCTACAGGAGTTGTCTGGATTCCAGCTCGGTGTGTCAAGTCTCACTTGGAGTCCAATGGCGTGGACCCAGGCCGTTCCGGACCCGATCCCGGAGATGGAGGACCTCACCCTGATGGGGAGAGGCAAGCGGAGGAGGCGGCGGCAGCAGATGACAGCGCTGAAGATCACCTGGGGAATGGCCAAGTCCCTATGCCAGGAGGCGGCGGAGGTCGTTCATCGCGAGGACAAGGAGCCGACACCGGAGAACATCTTGATTGCAGCCTTTTCCCTGATCACAGCTAATTCCGTGATGACCACCATCATCTTGATCCTTTCCCTGCTTGCGGGGGGAGGCGTTCAAGCAGCTTCGCTGGAAGCCAACAACCTGATGCCAGGCAGAGATCTCTCTGCCCGGCTGCAGTACGTTTGGGGAAGATTGGCAAACCTCGTCAATCAGTCCGATTTTTGCCTGAGCCAGACCACCGCTTCTGCCTCAATTCTGAGCACATGCCTCATCCCGGTGTGTCACTCCCCAGATGCGCGCATCAGGAATGGTGACTGGTTGGTGAAGCGGATATTCGGTCCGTTTTACAAGGCTGCCTTTTCAACGTATGCGCACTGGGGAACCCAAGTCACCAAAGTCTTGCCAGCTGATGCAGCCACTCTCTACACTCCCTGAGTGGCGGTCAGCCCGAACTCTACTTGTGCTCGAATGACCGGCTGTTCTGCAGTCGAAGGGCCACAGCGCCGTTGCCTCGACCCCGGCAGCAGCAACTGGACTTGTGATAACCCAGAGACTATTGATCCAATGTATGTTCACGTTACCTTGCCTTCAGGATGGTTTTTTACATGTAACCAGTATACTTGGAACTACATTCCTGCAAATGTATCTGATTCCCTTTGTTGTAACAGTCGTTTGACATTGTTGCTTCCCACTAGAGACATGGTTGCATCAAGCAAGAATGTACCTTCACACATACTGCACGCTCATGCCACCCAGTTAGACAGCTCATGTGATAGTGACATTAGGATTCTGAGTAAAGCTGAGTATGTTTCGTTAGCAGTCAGCTTGTTCGGCGTGCCAGGCTTAGCCGTAGGCAACGCTCAGAGAATTGGTCAATTGGCTTGCGCTTTGGCAAAAGCCATTAACCACACCTCCTCGGCGATAGCGCTGCTTAATCAAGAGCAGACAGAGCTTCACCATGCCATACTGGATAATCGAGCAGCCATCGATTACCTCCTGTTATTACATCATTTGGGTTGCGAGTCTGTCCATGGCATGTGTTGTTTTAACCTCACGGACAACTCGCATAAGGTACAGAATCAGCTCACAGATCTCCATACCTTGGTTAAAAACATCAAGGAAGACGCTACGTGGGGGTGGTGGAATTCGTTATGGTCCTGGTTCCCATGGGGATGGTTACGAACAACACTCAAGGTGATTGTGGGGGTGATAATACTGGGAACGACTGTGTGTTGTTTCGTGCAATGTATTCCGTCACTGATGTCGAGATGTCCCCCATGGAGAGAACCCCGGAATGTCCTCACTCCACGTCAGCTGATGCCACTCCTACGCCGAGCCGTCTGCCAGGTCCAATCAAACAAATAAAGGGGGAGTGCAGATTCCGCGCACGCAATTGGCATACTGTCCCTGACAGAACCATCGTTTGGGAGATTGCTCCTTTGAGCTTTGGTTCTGAGGGGAAAGAAATTGGGGAGCGGATTAATAGCCATAGTTTAATTCACCCACAGCTGACCTGACAAACAGTTCAGGCAAGAGGAAATTGGATGACTAACTCACTAGTCATGTAATAGGTAATATCGCACCCACGGATTACCTCAAGCCTTAAACCAACATCAGCCAGTGTTTACCCCAGGAGAGCATGGAACAATGGAGTTCCCCTGTCAGTGTTTAATTTAGTTAATTAACTTCCCCGGGAGAGGTTCCCAATTAACTCGTGTAAACATGGTACGTGGATCTTGTCAGATGACAGTTTCATCACACGCAGCCCTCTTACTCGATATATATTGATGATTTTCCCTTAATAAATCACTGGTCTTCACTCCATCTTGTCTCGTGTCTCATTGCTTGACCAGTCTCCTCCGGGACCCAACGGCCGCTTCGCGGCCCCAATCCAACAAAGACATAAAATAATATCAACAGATTCAAATCATTCAGGCATCACTTACATTTTCTTATCCATACTCTATTACCTTAAAATTCAACTTCTCATTTTTTTAAATTTCCACTTACATATCATTAATCATATCATGTTACTATAAACTTCAAATCTCAATTTTTAAAATAAACATTTTGTTTTTATCTCTTTTTAAATGCCTGATATCAATTGCTTTCTCTTATTTTATATTACTACTGTTAAAATAAACAGAAAAATCAAAATAACCACCTCTGTGCTATTTACAATGTCCTTTTCACTGGGATTACAGCTTTCCTTTTTTTGGCATGGTCTTTAGTTGCAATTTATAGATTTTAAATTCCCACCCCACTTGTAAGTTCTTTCTTTCTTTTTTTTTTGCTGGCTTCATTGTAGAATTCTCAGGGAAATAAACAGGACTTCATAAAATATGTCCTGTTTACTGGAGGAAGGCAAATATTAATGAAGCATGGGAATTGGGCCTATTGTCCAACCAAATAAAGACATTTCAATTATAAGGAGTGTCACAGTGCATTCAATTAGTGGGATTGCTCCAGCCAGCCAGGTAAAATAGTTTTCATTTAGCAGCTGATCTGCAAGAGTCTGTTTTGCAAAGACAAAAGAAAATTTAATTTTAGACTTAACTGATACTTCACAGAAGAAACAGATAGAATGAATCAATGAAGGAATATCAGGGATTACCATGCAATATTTTAGCAGCTGGTTCACTCATTTGATAAAGGCAATTGTCTACTCTAAAGCACATGAAGAGCACAATGCCACAAAAAGCAGTGGAACATAATTACTATTTCAGTCTGCTGTTGCAACAGCTTGTTGGGAAGTGCCACCTTCTATTTGCATATTCCAAAAGAAAATTAATATTAGCAGATGAGGCTAACAGAAACTGTAAAAAAAAAGCCTTTAAATGCAGCTCACACAAGAGAAAAACAATATACAATACTGTATACTTAAGTGATAAAAATAAATATTTTTCTTTCATAATATGTTAGGGATATTCCAATTATTATACATTACTATTCATTTTTATAAAAGATAATAAGTGAAGATGGAGAACACAAAGACTTCTTTAAATAATTCTACCAATGACTGGTAGTGATAGGGATGTAATGTATACATGGGAATAGTATTGTGTAAGATACATGAAACTATCTTTAAGGGTTTCAACAGAGCAGCACCCAGCTGAATTCACCGAGTGGGTGACTGAGCAGAATATCATGCATAAATTAGGGCTTCTCAAAAGCCTCATTGCTTCGTGCCAAAAACTGCTGTATGCCTAAACTACTGGATGCATGCTAGCCAGACTGCTTGCTAGCTTTTCTGCCTTATGAACATCACTGTTTTGCCTGGAGGAAAAGGCTGCTAGCTTTGCTGACACTCTCTGGAGGAGAGAAAGAGCCAGAGCAGTCTTCAGAGGCCTGGAACTCAACTGAAGGAACAAGCCTGGACAAAAAGGGTGTTTGCCCAACCTACAGCCAGCCAGGAAAAGGCTGGAGTTGCAGTGAATACTTTTACTGTGTCTCAGGACTTAAAGTAGTGCTCACAAGGACTTACAGATTGTTTATCTGCCAGAGAGGAATCTGTTATTTATGTTATCTTTATGAACTATTCTGCTGAGTAAAAGCTGTTTCTGTTGCACTGTTACTCTGCATCTCTGCTTGTTATTGTCTGGGAGAGAGAGATAAAACCACACGGGCACCGCCACTGCTGCCAAAAGCTAACTGCTTAACTCTGCATGATTTGAACCTAGACCACAACACCTAACAGGTAGTTTATGAGGTATGCACTAGACAGATATAACCACTTCAAATTCCCCCTAAAGCATAAAGAATTTAGGGCTAGTATAAAGGAACTTTCCATGTAACACAGCTTTATTTCAGACTAGCAGGGGTGACTGGCTTCACCCAGGTGGGATTTGGGGGGGGGGGGGCACTGTCCTACCTCCTGGGGTTGCGTTGCTCAGGTGCTCCTTTTCCTGGGCTGACCTCTGTCCACTGGACTCCTGCCCCGCCCTGCCAGCTGGCCTGTCAGGCCAAGGGGTAAGGTCCTGTGATGTCACATTGGCTGACCACTCCCAAGGACTGACCACTCCCAAGGGCTGATCAGGTTTGGGCAAGACATCACAAAGGGCATGACATCGCAAAGGCCCAAACCTGGTCAGCCTTGTGATTGGTTGAGGACTAAAGGTTCAATTTGAGGGGCATAACCCCCCATGGGCTTCGGGACCCCAACAGTGACCTGCTCACATGCGCAAGGTACGTGTGTGCTGAATTTCACGGGGTTTGGTCAAGGGGTGTGGCAGCCCATTCTGGACACACCACCCACACATTATATATAAGATAACCAATATTAACACAAAGGAAGGGCAAAGACACATTCTCACAAATGATTTGATAGATACCTCATATAGCTCTGTGAGTTAAGCATCTAGGTGTGGAACCAAAGATTGGGAGTTTGGTTATCTCCTGTGTTTCCTAGGAGAAGACCTAGCCTTGGCTAAGCTCCACAGCCTCAGCAGACCCTCAGAATGTAGCACTAGTAAACCACTCTATGCTTATAAAACCCTGCAGAGGATTGCCGTAAGTAAGAGCTATGTTGAAGGATCATCAAAGATGATGATGTAAGCATTCAAAGGGCCCTCTTTATTGAAATTTACTATGCCAAGCAATAGGAGAATGCTAATTTACAATTTAACAGAGATTGTAAGGTGATTTTATTTATTTATTTTTATTCTTCAAATTTCTATTGCCGCCCAATTCGGCAATGACTCTGGACGGCTAACAGCAATTAAAAGTAACATCAGAAACTAAATAAAAGCCCTTAAAAACCCCATTAAGAATTCTAAATAATTTACCAACTCACCCCATCCATTAAAAGAGAGAAAGAAATCTTAGTTATATAAGCCAGCAGGCGGGGGTCACGCCTCCATCGGTGCCCAACACCTGCCCTGCCGGCCAGGTTTTCAGTTCTTTCCTAAAGGGCAGCAATTCCATCTGCAGCTGTAACTCTGTTGGCAGGAGGTTCCATAGGGCCGGTGTGGACACAGAGAAGGCCCTCCTTTTTGTGCTAGAGAGACGAGCCCTTCTAGCAGATGGTACAATTAGAGGTCCCCTCCGGTCTGCTCTGGTTACACAGACAGATGTATTCTAGATATAAATAGGTGGACTTTACAATGTGTATTTCATTATGGTGATGGTTACTATTTTTGTTTTCATAAAAGTTGATACAATGAGTTTTTGCTGTCTGGAAAAAAATAGATAGACAAACAGATAGATAGATAGAAAAAGTGAGAAAGGAAAGAAAGAAGACAGACCACAATTTTCCACTCTTCCCCCTGCCTCTGGGCACTTAGAATAGGGAACACTGGATTGAGGACTCTTTCAACACAAGAGTGCTTGATATGCTAGATACCTCTGTAGCAATGAAGAAGGGGTTACATTCAGCTCCCCTGGCTATTTTGTGCCACCAGCATTCTTAGCTCTTTGTATATCCTAATGTTTTTTAAATAGTTTGCTTGAAATTTGCCTTGTGCCTTCTGGAAGCATTGAGCGTGATTTTTACCATATTTTGAGCACCACTGTCCCTCCAAAAGTAAAGTGTCACTTTAAAAAACAAAATATATTTCTAGCCACGGTAAGACTCCAAATTGTGTTATTTTAAAAGTCAAATCTATTTCTCACTTGACAAAAACCATCATAGTATATAATTACTACATTTAAAAATGAAATAGGCAAATTAGCACCTTTAACCATATGTTGCTGGGAGTGTGGACCTCAGGCTGCCAGCAAATCAGAGAAATATCCTCCAGCCCTGCTGAGGCTCCTCATTTCTGCCCTATGCCATTATCCACACTTTTTTGTGTGCTAAGAGTAGTGTCAAGAAGAAAGCCTGAGAGATAGAGCTGGTGAAACATTGCTCCCAGCCTTCCTTATAACTGAGCATTGCTATTCCCAGCACGAGAAAGGGAAGAGGCTTATAGACACCAGCATAATCATAGAGATGGCATTTATTTGGCTTCTCTCTCAGCCCTTAAAGAGAATGTGGAAGGAGATGCTGACTGAGAAGCGGCAAACGACGACTGAGTTGCCTCACAACCGTTATGGGTTGCTCCACACAATGAAGCAAAGCTCTAAACCAAAGCAAGATGCCACAGGGATCCCTATGGTTCTACTAAGCTGTCCACCTCCATCTTACTCTTTTTCAGTAATGGGAAGGCTGAAAACTGCCAGACCAAGAACACCATATGATGGCAAGGCACTGTGTGTGAAGCCTGGGCCATGTCAAATCCAGAGCTCTAAAGAAAGCATTCTCTCAGTATTTTCACAACTGAGAGTTGCCTCAGATGTTTTGCACCAAAAAGGCATGAGGGGAAGGATTGATTGGTGTGGTACTGTTGACCAAGCTATTGCTTCCTGGGCAGCAGCAGCATTTAATTTAATTTAATTTTTTGACTTGTTCGCCACCTACTCAGGGAAGCTTGACTCAGGCTTACATAAACTAAAAACCCTATACAATAAAAACAGTAGAAACCCCCGCCCCCCCTTAAAACTCCCACCCACCCCATACAGGGGAGAGAGGGTGCATCTCATGGTAAGAGCCAGCGGGCAGGAGCCACATTGCCCTCAGGGCCCCATACCTGTTCCACCAGCCAGTTCTTAAGTCCTTCCTGAAGGGCAGCAACTCCGTCTGCAGCCATAGCTCTACTGGCAGGAGGTTCCAAAGGGCCGGTGCGGACACGGAGAAGGCCCTTTTTCTTGTGCCAGAGAGGTGAGCCCCTCAGGTCGACAGAACAGTCAGGGACCGTCTCCGGTCCGCTCTGGTTGGACGGACAGATGTTCTTAGGGTGATGCGGTCTCTTAGCTATCCTGGCCCACTACCATATAGGGCTTTAAAAGTCATAACCAGCACCTTGAATTGCACCCAGAGGCAGACTGGTAACCAGTGCAGCTCCCAGAGTAGGGGTGAGGCATGGGCATAACGCTCACGTCCCATCACTACCTGGGCTGCTGCATTCTGGACCAGCTGCAGCCTCCAAATGGTCGACAAGGGTAGCCCCATGTAGAGCGCATTGCAATAGTCCAATCTAAATCTAAATATCACATTGCATCTAAATATCACATTAGCACAGTCAGTTGCTGGAAACTGGAATGGGCCTAGTTGTGACCTATGGGCTCCCAACTGACCATATCTTGTTAGAACATAAGAACATAAGAACAGCCTTGCTGGGACAGACCACAGCCCATCCAGTCCAGCATTCTGTCTCATACAGTGGCTCACCATTTCCTTCAGGGTATTCCCAAGGAGATGCCTTCACCTGCTTAGGATTCCCTGGAAATGGCATTGGGAGATATCCTGCCTATCTCCCCAACCCAGAGGTTGCCCGTAAGTATCCATAATTATAGCCATTGATACCCTTGTCCTCCATGAACTTGTCTAATCCTTTCTTAAAGCTGTCAAGACTGACAGCTGTCACCACTTCTTCTGGCAGGGAGTTCCATAGACCAGTAATCCTCTGGGTGAAAAAGTACTTTCTCTTATTTGTTTGAGAACTAGTACCCAAAAGTTTCATCGAGTGTCCCCTAGTTCTAGTGTTGTGCGATACCAACCTACCTACCAACCAACCAACCAACCAGCTTGTTTTTTTTAAGTCACACAGGCAGATAAGAAGATCGCACAACATAAAATACTAGAAATCACTTAATACATATACAGTGTTTAAACAACATACAGGAAGTGTTCATTACACACAGAGAGAACCCAAAATGGAGCCACTACTATATTAGCAGTTACCTTCATGAGAAGCCAGCCTGTCATCCATTTGACCACTTTTGCTGCCCAACAAATATTCTGGTAGAGATCAGTGTTCACAACTCCTGGATCCACAACATTAGAAGTCACAGGGCTCCCTTCTTCTGCCAGGAGATGTTGCAGTCGATAGGCAAACAGTACAAGGGCAAGTTTACTTTGGGCATAGGCTCCATGGGGTGAATACAAGCAACTATGTGGCCATAGGGAGGAAAGAGAGACAGAAAACTGCATAAATTATCAGGAGACAACACTGCATGTTTCAAGAGATATGTTTGATTCCATTTTTTTAAAATCCAAGGGAAAAATGTGGGGTAGCAGGAGTACCAACTAATGTACTCATCATTAGAAGACAGATACCTGCAATAGCCACAATAGATTTAGTTGAGAGATTTAGGGAAATTGTTTTAAACAAACCTGTATATTAGCACAAAGTATTATACAAATGCTACACTGGTATGGTTCTTGCTTGGAGTGTTGTTGTGGCAAATACATGATTTGCATTAAAAAGTTGTCTTGAATAATACAAAGATTAAAACAAAAACAGAGAATGTTTAAGAACGACTTTATATCCTGATTGACATATTGTAAAGTTCACATAACTTTTAATAGCTTTTTCTGAGCAATGAGACATGCAAATAAATACAATGACAGCATTTTCATTATAATTTTTGCTTTCTTTCAAGTCAGCTTAAAAATAGTATTGTACATTCAAGTGTCTAGGAAATCACTTTTCCTCCCAACTGGTATCATTACCTTTTCAAAGGACCCTAACAACAACCATCCCGTTGCAATCACTTTAGTCTTTTTTGGGTATCTACTCGGACTGCATAATACATCAGTGGTAATAATGAAGGCCATTTAATATCAGTTTTATTATGCATGGGGAAGGCATTCCAAGCAAGTGGTCACCAATTGTCATTATTTTTATTTGTTATGTGTGTTTTTATATATGTGTGTGTGTGTGTGTGCTCAATTATTACCACACCTTTAATATTAATATTGGAGTATTGGAAAATTTCAGATTTGATGGGAGGGGATCACAGTTCTGGAGAGCTTGGAAATGCTATCTTTTTGGACTTACAACTACCAGAAGTCCTCAAATAGTGGCCATGCTAACCACAGAATTATAGTAAAATAATAAGTTTTCCAAGATCGGTACAGTGTGGACATCTATGAAGGTTTATGGTTGGCAAAGTAGAGCAAAGAAGCAGATCTACATAATCTGAGTTTAAGGGGCTTTGTGATTTTTTTAAAAAATGTATTTTTCAAGTGATGTTGAAATTTCAATGACATCTACATATAATTTCCTGCAAAACCTATCCACACTTCTCCTGATATAATGGCTGACATCTAGTCATCACACCTAGAGTAGGCTCATTGGAATTTATATAGACGTTGAATCACCAATTCCCCACTGATTTAACATTCCTACTCTGTTTGAAACTCATTGCTGGATTCCAGCCAATAAAATAAAATATAATATAATAGGAAATTATCTTAGTGGTCTTAAGGCTTTCCATTATAATATAAAATAATCATTACCAGGAGCCCTGGTGGCATAGTGGTTAAACTGCTGTACTGCAACCAAAAAGTTGTGAGCTTGATCCTGACCAGGAATCAAGGTTGACTCAGCCTTCCATCCTTCCTAGGTTGGTAAAACGAGTACCCAGTATGTTGGGGGCAAAATGCTAATTAACTTGTGAACCGCCCAGAGAGTGCACTAATCTCTATGGGGCAGTATATAAGTGTGATTGCTTTGCTTTGCTTTACGTATGCATTGTGTGCCGTCAAGCCAATTCCAAACCTTTCCAGAGTTTTTTGGTAGAGAGTACACAGAAGTGCTTTACCATTCTTCTGGGGTACCCTGAAGCTTGCACTTGGCCATGCAGAATGGCTCTTCTCCCAGGAGGCACAGTGGGGAATTGAGTCCCAATCTCCAGAAGATAGCTTAAACCACTGAGTTATCCAGCCAGCAAAATAAACATTACAAATTAAAAAAAACAAAGATGAAACTGCTTTCTTCATAATTTCAGGTTGCTACAAGAAACCCTAATGAGACATAGAAAAGGGACTTTTGTTTCTTATGAAAGTGCTCTGTCCAAATACCAAAGCCAAAAATAGCTATTAGCTCTCAGCTCCCCCAGCAGCTTAGTGGTTAAAATACTAGCTTGGAGACTGGAAGGTAGGATTTTGCTACCTGATGGTCGCATTTGGGGACATGAAAGGAGAATCATTTGGGTGTCCACAGAGCGGACTTTGTCCAGCAAAAAATCTTTTCAACCCAGAGTAATCGCTAACACAAAATTATTAACTCATTTTAAAGGACTTCTATATACAAGTGGATCCAAATATTATCTTTACAATGTGAACCTCTAAAGTAGTTTTGGTTGATCGATTTTGAACTAATGATTCCTCATCCTAACTTTAGCACTTTACTTATTTTATCACATTGGAGGTCAGGAGTAAACCCTATTAATTCCCACTTCATGAAACCTGAGAACTAAAAAGTTGGAAGAAGGGAGAAGAAGAAATCAAATGCTCTAACCTCCTTTCCAAGGCAAAATAATTATCTCACTAGTCCAACCCAGCACAACATGGCCACACTTTTCCACGAACAAACAGCCAAGAACCCATACAAGGTGCAACAACAACAGAGTCCCAATCTATACTTATAAAATGGTGCGTTAACTGTTGGAATGTGACAAAAGATGTTGCACCAGGCCCCACTAGCCCCGTCCGAGCCTCCGTGCACTCAGCCGAACAGGGTTTGCAGGTAACTGTCGGGTTGAAATTTGCGGCAGGTGGCAAGAGCCCCCCAGACGCAAACAAAAAAAGTGAACTTCAATTCCCAACGTTCCTTGTGCCACGCCGCACCAGAGCCAATCAGGCTGAGCGGCGTGGCAAAAGGAACGTTCGGAAACGCGCTGCGGCCAATCAAACAAAAAGCCGCAGGAAAAAACCACTGCAGTAAACCAAACACACGCACGCAAAACTACAATCCCCAGTGTCCTGCACGCCAATAGCACGCAGAACGCTGAGGCAGCCGGCGCGCGAAAAATAAAATAACACACACCCCGGCCACCGCTGCCCTTACTTTTCATGGGCCAGGGATCGAGCCTGGCCAGTGGAAAAAAAGACACCCCCCCACCCTTTTCTTTCCACAGGCCAGGGATCGAGCCTGGCCCACGAAAAAAAGACACCCCCCAAAAAAAAAGTACACACAAAAAGATTCAAAAACAGTCACAAAAACAGTCAAAAAGAAACACAAAATCATCCAAAAAGTAACCACAAAAACATCACAAAGACCCCCCCCCAAAAAAAACCCCAACACACACACACCCAAAAAACAACAACCAGAGAGCTTACCAGGAGACGTCTTCACTCCATGACTACCAGAACTCAACTGAGAAAATAAAGAAAATACTTACCGGAAGCGACACCCAGAGGACAGTAGAGAAAAATTGTAGAGAGGAAGAAAAGCTCACTACCCCCACCCAGAGGCCATAAGGGAAAAAAACATTCAAAAATATTGAAAATAATAAGATTAATTCCCAAATTAATCAAATAAGTTATCAAAACATTCAAAAATATTCACACTAATCTCAAAAAATACCAAAAAGAAAAAAGAAATCACTTTTCACTCAAAAAACCCAAAAAAACCCAAAAAATGCGTAAAAATAAAGATTAAAAAAAACCAAAATTAAATTTTAAACTAAATAATATTAAATTTAATTTAATTAATTAAATTAAAATAAAATTTGCATAAACATAAAACAAAAACCTTCCAAAACCAATTTAAAGAGCCCGGCACTGAGGAAGCGGCGTGCAAAAAATAAAAATAAAACACACACTGGGAGCGCAAGTCCGCAGGCGGACGCAGCGCCTCGAAGCCACAAAATCACAAAACCCTTCAACACCATTTAAAACAGCCCAGGACTATTGGTTCAAGAAAAAGCAAAACAAAACACTTTACTATCCAACACAATTTTAAAAAGCCCAGCACCGCCGGGCAAAATATACTAGTGAGTTATAAAAAGCCAGAGGGCCTTCAATTGAAGAATGCATCTCACACAGTTTCCATAACAGTCTAGCATTCCAAAGTTGAAAAGGAACAAGAACCTGGCCTGTATATTTTAGGCACAAAGAATTTTGTCAAGACCACTTAGCAATCAAAGAATTTCACACTATTTGTGTGTCTTTTTACAACCCTTGTAAGGTAGGTGAATATAATTATTTCTACACTACAGATGGGGTAGGGGACTGAAGTTGCCTAAGAGATCTGCAGAAAGCACCTCTAAGTGGAAGAACTAGAGCAAGGATTAACCAATCCATAGTTTAGCCATTATGCTACACTACATCAGTTCTCATCTTTAAGACTAACAATGAATTTATTTATTTATTTATTTATTTATTCACATTTATATTGCCGCCCACTCAGCAAGTGACTCTGGGCGGCTCACAGAAATCAGACATCACCCACATAAAAGTTACTGACCTTAAAAACTTTAAAAATCATTAAGAACTATTTAAAAATACCCTCCCAACCCCGCTAATTAAAATTATAACTAAAAGTGCAAACGGCCTTCAATGTATGAGCCAGCAAGGGGGGCGCTATCACATCACCAATGCCCCACGCCTGCTTTGCCAGCCAGGTTTTCAATTATTTCCGGAAGGGCAATAGCAGAGCGAATGAATTCACCAAATGAATGAATGAACCAAAAGGTGGCTTCATTTTGGCAGTTTCATGTCTGGTCTAGACATGGAAGAAGCTCTTGAAATACAGGAAATAGCCTTCTACCATCAATTTATTTGTCCAGCCAGCTGAGCACTGTTTTATTCTGATGGAAAGCACATTTCAATGGGTTATTTCACTTCACTTTGAGTAGATGAACCTTGAGGAACTTTCCAACTGAATAGAACTATAATTCTATGCTATGAATTACATCTCAGACCATGAATGAGATAGAGCTGTATAACTTCCTTTTTAAAATACTGGGTGTTTTCTCCCAGAATACTCCATACTTCGTAACTTTTTATACTGTATTTCTTTCATAAAGGAGTTCCTTCCAGCACTTCTGGATTGGAGAAGTCGAGTCCAGATTTTCCTGATAAAACTCATTCAAATCAAATTAAATCACTTTAGTACGGTCAATGATCAGCACAGAAAAAGGATTCAAGTGCATGAGATACAATTAAAATGTATTACTACAAACATATCTACTTGAGATAAAATAGAATAAAATCAGTTCAAGGAACTTCTAAGGAATTTCTAGATTCAAAGCATGTGCTCTACCAGAAGGAGCTATGGTCACATGTGTTTTGCCTCTCTTGAGAATTAGGATTTGAGGCTGACAGAGGTTACCTAGTGTCAGGTTTTAGCATAGATTTACACAAGAAACTGTTTTTAATACCAGAGTTGAATCCCCGAATATAAGAAATATGTAATAGGAAAAATAACTTATGAGTGTACATCATTATATTCTCAACCTGCCCTCTCAGTTGATAAAATCAGAATGCAAGTCTTGTATAAGATGACCACAGCTTCAATCAGGCAACTCTCTCCCTAGAAAACAGACACTAGTAGCTATTTTGGAACCACATAAGTAGGACTTTGGAGATGACAGAGGGAACAAGAGCCTGCCCCCTAAGTTTCTGTATCCATTCTCAATTGTCAAATAACCATTAATACATTTATGCTTCTGGTTGTATTTTTAATGCAATACCTTATTTTCAAGAAAAATTAATGTATCCTTTTTGGCTGTTAGATGGCTAAACAGCTCCGTAAGTTAAGCATCTACTGTGGAGCCAGAGACTGAAAGTTTGACTCTACATCATGCCTCCTGGGAGAAGAACCAGCCTGTACTGCTTGGGCAAGGTTAACAATCCCATTATACAACATCTAGAAAACCATGGAAAAAGGTAATCATGTATCAGAATTGACTTGATGGCACATCATCATTATCATCTATAAAACAGTCAAAACAATACTATGAAAACATTGACTGATATTATAACCAAATCCGTTAAATAGCAGTGTAGTATATATGCCATTCCGAATATCATTGTCCTCTGTAGCTCTGATGGTGTTATTTCAAAAATTTACAGTTGGTTGCAGTATTTTACTACATTCCATGCCATTCTTCTTAGTGCCCCAATGACTATAGGGACCATTGAAGTGTGTTGTATTCATATTCAAGTTATTTTTACTGTCAGATTTCTGTATTATTTAATTCCCGCCCCCCATTCTTTATCTTCACCTCTGGCATCCCCTACAATAGGAGGTCCCCAACCTTTTAAAACTGGGGCCGGGTCACACTCCCTTAGACTGTTGAGGGACCAGACTGGAGGTCCCATCATCACCACGCAAAGCTGACCACACACCCCACAAAAACCCCATTCTCCCCACACAGCTCCCCTGCTTCCTGGCCTGGAGGAGCTTGTCGTGTGGGTGAAGGAAACGCACCCACGACTGCTTCCATCACCAGCACTACCTCAATCCTTGTCTCCTCCACTTGGCTTGGTGTGTCCCTAATGGTGCTCCGTAGCAGAGTGGATGTTGTAAACCTTACAACATCTGCCCTGCTATGGAGCGCTGTCAGGGACATGCCAAGCCAAGCGGAGGAGACAAGGATTGAGACAGTGGCGGCGGCTGGAGCAAGAACAGGGGACAGATGATTTGGTGCTGTGGGCCGGATCCAGCCCATGGGCCCTAGATTGAGGATCCCTGCCCTCCAATTTCAATGTCAATTATCTAGATGTTTCTTCATTTTATTACTGTAATGTCTGGTGTATTAAACTCAAGGTATCTGTCAAGTTTTGATCTGAAAATCTCACAAGCTCTTGATGTTCCCATGAATTCTTGGATGTTGGTTGATTATATTTTTACATAGTGACCAGTGTATTAATTTTTAAATCCTATCTTGTCTTGCTTTGAGTCAGTCTGCACAATCTTTGAACATTCACAAATGAGGTGTGGCATCTTTTTCTTGACAGAATCAGCATTTGCTGTTTGCACTGATTCTTTCAATTTTAACTTTTATAACATTAGCATAATCATCATCTGCATGCTGTTTTGTGCTCTAACTATTTCAACCTTAAAGTTGTGCTCATACCCCCTCCCCCGGTATTGTAGCTATGTGAGAGCAGAATGTAAAGTGACCCCATTAGGACTATGCTTCAGTTGCTGTTCTTTTCGCCCTGCATTGTTCACTTCATTGCCCCCCTATTGCTGACAAATGGGCACACCTTGATGACACATATTGATTGACACAAGGTTAAAATTATACATCAAGTGGCTACTTGATATAATTTCTAATTCCCCAGAGGCCTTCGCCCTCTGCCGCCGCCTTCTTTGAGCTAGTTCTTCAGAGTCCCATTACTGAATACTACTCATGACAGTCAGCTATAATTAACTTCATTATTGCCAGAAGTCAAGATTTCCTTATTGGAACAACTTATTTCTAAAAAAATATCAACTACCACCACCCACACTATTTCTTTTCCCACCTATTTCCTTTCACTTTTCAAGGTGCTAATCTGCCTTAAAGTCACAGCCATTAAGACTTTACCAGATGGATAATAAAAGAGATAAGTTATGTTGGAGATGTAGAGAATTTGATGGAACATACGAACATATGTGGTGGAGTTGTAAAAAAATAAGGGATTTCTGGGGGAGAATAGAAGCTGAGTTTGGTGAAATAATGGGTAGAAGTGTTAAGCTGGTGTCAAGTATCATTCTTTTAACGAATGTGGAAGGTTTGGGTTTAAACAAAGATGAAAAGGAATTATTGGAAATTGTATTGACAACGGGTAGACAATGTATAGCTAGAAACTGGAAAAATGACATAGAAATACAGATTGGAGAGTGGTATAAAGAAATGTGGAGTTTAGCACTGAATGATAAACTGACATGGGAGATTAAAGTGAAAAGGGATAACTTAAAAGAGAATAGATTTTGGAATATATGGAAACCATTTGTGTACCATTCTTGTACGGCAAATGATAGTTCAGGACCTGTACCATCTCAAAGAAGTTTTTGGAGTTGAGTAGCAAATAAACTCTCCGGGCATTGTATATATTCACAGGGTGTTTATTATTTATCTAAAGATTAATGGTAGCACAGAAAGTTCTTATTATTTTGGATTTTGAAACAATGGTTTTTTCCTAATATTTTGTGGTTATATAGTAATTAATGAGTCTAGATATTGTTATGTGCTAACATTCAGTAATGTTTGTTAAGATGATACTATGGATTTGTTTATGTATTGTATTGTTAGTCATTGTTTTCTTTTCTTTTTTGTATGTCTTTGAAAAATTCAATAAAAAAATTATAAAAAAAAAAGTCACAGCAATCTGTGTGGTCTGATGGCCAAGTACTATAAAAGTGATACTGTGTTCTATGTTTAATGAAAGGCTGGACACAATGTGCTGACCTAGTCCTTAACTTCAGAAAACAAAAGAAGGCAAGATATTACAAAAAACATTGTTACTGTAATAGTTTTCTTTGCCTCAGCTTGAATGATGACCCAGTTTCCTGGGGCAGAGTTCATTGAAGACTTATGGCTTTTCTGTGACAGAAGGGTTCTTTACACATCCATGCATGTTTAGTGGAAACCACTAACATTCAGATAGATTTCCGTTCTTCATTAGCAATGCCCAGTTTCACAGGATTTTCACATGGGTACACAGAAAGAGCCTCCTCAAAGATTGTGTTATCTTTAAACCACAATTAGGAGTGCCCCAGGGAACAGCAATCTTGTTCCAGCTAATCTTTCTCACACTAGGTCAGGAGAAAGGAACTACAGAATGAAAGGTGGCTTTATTTTGGCAGTATCATGTCTGGCCTAGACATGGAAGAAGAAATAGGATTTTCTGTAGAAAACAAAGGTACAGTAATATCTCATACAAAGTCCTCTTCATACAACATAGAATTCATACAACATTGCCTAATTTATTGAAAAAAGTTACCTCATACAAAGTCGCTCGACTTTGTATGAGGCATTCAGTTTTTCCCAGGTTGCATTGTGCCTGGGCAGTATAAAAGACAGGACACATGCGCGCATTGCTCTTGTGGGTTTTGCACAAGGCAAAGAGTGTTTAGGAGCGGTTTTGAGCATGATTTTGGGTTTTTTTGAATTTTTCATCAGAATTTTTAGAAGCATTCCTGGGATTTTTGCAGCATTCTTCAGGTTCTTGGACAATCAGGGTTGTTTGACATGTTTTTGTAATGTATTTAGCCTTTAGACAATGATTTTTTTAAAGTTCTGTCAGTTTCCTGTCTGTTTCCTTGACTTTGCCCTGAAGTCCGTGCTGTTACAGTACAATGTATCTCTATGGAAACAACATTGTACGAGGCTTCGCAGCAAGGATTTGGACGTTGTATGAGGCATCGCGGCTAGGATTTTGCATGCCTCATACAAAGTCCAAATCTGTATAAAGTCCAAACTTGTGGAACCAAGTTTGGACGTTGTATGAGGTATCACTGTATTTGTTTGCCTTCTTTCAAATCAGATACTGACTTGCCCACTTCTTCTCACTGGTCACTGAACTAACATACTCCACTTCAATAATTCATTATAGAGAATGGAACAATAAGTGTGCCAACTTTTACCTAAAACCTACACCTTTTTGGGTCATCTTAGCTCCTTTGAAAAACATATGAAAAGATACATCACCTATTCGCTGCTCTGCTTTTGAGAGGGTTGCCTCCAGGCACTGTTGCCAAGATAGCCTCTGTCCAACCAGTGGAAAGATTTATTTGGGTGTTATCTAAAAGTAAACTCAAGCTTGTCTAATGAATGAGTCTGCCAGGATATCCACTGGGGGCATAAAAAGCGCTGAAGTAATCTTGAAAAAAAATAATTTTCCATCTTGCATGCATCTATGCAGGATCTACATAGCTGATGTCTGGGTAGTAACCCCATGCTGAAGAAGAGAAAAAATTCTGACACATGATACAGCTGAAGGAAACTGAGTGCCCAAGAAGGTTTTACCACCATCTCTTAAGGAATATTTGGAAACCACATGATCCAGTATTCCCCGCAACAGGCACTTGCTACATGATACAAATTATGTGATATAAGCATATGAATATGTGTAAGAGTAACACATCGGTCAATTTTATTTAAAAATAAGCCCAATGAGCCTCAGGTTACAGTTGTTTTGGAAATATCATGGTACATATTTCCACCCAAAGTACAAAAAGCCTAAAAATGAAATGACACAGATAGCACATGTTGTAAGGTAGAAGTTGCCTACATTACAATTGGGGGTGGGGGTGGGGTGTCACTTTCTTCTGCTTTTCAGATTACAGGCCAGCCTGTCGAAAGATCCGTAATAAATTGACATCAAAAGCATTGTTTTTTTAAAAGCACTAAGGTCATGTCATTGGGGAACAATGTGAATTTAAACAGAACTAGTTCAGTTATACTAACCCACTATTCCAATTCCAAAGTTTTAGAACTACTCAAAGGTTTCAAAGAACAAAAGAAATCTTCTGAAGCTATAAAAAGTTCAGAGAAGGTGTGGAGACTCATTCAGCATAAGCAGGTGTATCTTTCTTATGACTTTCTTTGATGCAAAACCTCCCAGGGCCTTTTTAATCTATCATGCTGCTACAGTGACAGCACTACAATAAATGCCCAGGAGAAAGATAAGCTGGAAACTACTGCTTAGACTTTGAATCCGTCTTGTATGTGAGATGAAATCATTACAGTTATTTATCTAAATGTATTTTTAACCTGTAAAGCGGTATCCTAGATCACTAGAAGTCAGAACAGAGAAACAGGTGGGAGTTAGATCAATATATGGTTTAATAAGACGTTTACAATGTCTTTTTTAAAGTTGTTAAGGGTCACAGCAGTTGCACTGCTTTTATGTTATAGAATTTATGTAAGTAAAGAACTGTTCTTTAAGCACAGTGTTCATACAAACACTGGCTAAGAAAAATAGGTCCTTCTATTAGGTCCAACTTTAAGACATCATTGCAACTATATGAAAAGCATGCATGCAAATTCAAGTGTCCTTCTCGAATTAGCTGATGGTCCTTTATCATAGAGATAATTGAAATGAATCTGTTATCATTATAATCATATTATCCCAATTCTCATATGCATACAGTTTCAGAGAAACACAATGGGGGGGGAGGCTGTCAGAATGCTACAAACTAATGGCATTTTGTTGTATTACCATTAGCACGTTTGCTAAGACAAAGCTGTTAAACAATGAAAACACAGAGCTATTCTAGGTGTTGGTAGCAAAGGGCCAACAGATATGTACAGTATATGGGATTTAAAACCAAGTTTAAGATTAAATTTGTCAAAAGCTATACATCTTAGACATAGGCCTCCTTTCTTAAGACTTGGAATAATGAGACATAATGACACCAAGACACTATCCTGTTCCTTTGATTTCTCCAGCAACTGTTCCTCCCTTGAAATTCAACCAAGAGTCTTCCGTTTTGAAGTAGAAAGGTGACCATTTCTGTTAGTCTGTAATCTTTAGTAAGGAAGTTGAGCTTTTTAAGCAGCAATTGATGGTGGACAGTGGCAAATGCTGCTGCAAGGTCAACGAATGCTGATCCAGTTATTTTATGTATTTTAAAATTTCTTTTTTATACTGAGTTTAATTTAAGATTTGGGTCACACAGCTCTTGCCAGGTCTAAAGCCTGCCTGTTCTGGAATTAGAGGATGTTGAATTTTAGGGGGCAGATTATTTAATATTTTTTTCAAACATTCTGTACAAATGGCATAGTAGGGAGAGTGTTGTTGTTGTTCAGTCGCACAGTCGATGCCAACCCTTTGCGACCCTATGGACCATTGTCTTCCAGGCACCTCTGTCCTCCACCATCCTCCTCAACACACCCAGCTCTGTGCCCATTGCTTCTACAATACCATCTAGCCATCTCATTTTCTGCCGCCCCCTTCTTTTGCCCTCCACCTTTAGCTTTTGGTATCTGATGCTCCTTTGCATGGTTTCAGTATAGTGATTACTTATTTGTTTGCTTATCCAGCAGTTATTAAGGAGTTGAAGGAGCCATTATTTTATGTTTTACTCAAAATGTTTAATTTGCTTGATCCAGATATTGAGTCTAGTCACGCTGCCACTCTTACATTTTCTTATGGATTCCTATAGTTCCATCAATATGAAGGTAGTAGAAAGTTCATTGGATTTGGCCTGACTATCCCTTTGGTGTTTTAATTTTTAATATGCATTGGTCGATCTTCCCTGTCAAAAACAGGTGGTGTGCTATTTGATTTCGGATTATATTTGCATAAAGTGTCCTTTAGTTTGAATTGCTGCTCAGTCTTTTCAGTAGTCTCCAAGCTTTCTGGTTGCTTCTTGCCATGTCAGGCTGTCATAATGTCTCTCCAGTGAGATTTTTTGTTTGTTTTTGCAAGAGGTGGGATGCAATTTCTCCCAGCTTTTATTGTATATTTCTTAAAAGGTTTTTTTTAAAAAAATATGAAATATAATCTAAGCTTATATCTTGGTGCTCAAATACATATTGATTCTATAGGTAACTTTCTTCCATGACAAAAATCAAGTTTAACTTCTACAAGTTCTAGTATCTATTGCAATTTAGTAGAATTACAGAACCATTTTTGTAAATATTTGAAACCTCAACTGATAGTAGATTTTCTAGTCTTTATACCAGGCACTTTGTTTATTTAGAGTTATAACACTGCTGCTTTGGGGGAAATTATTAGAAAAACTATACATAATATAAGTAGTTTATACCTTTTCATGAATCTCAGCTACAAACAGACTGTCTGGCCAGGTTATCCTGTTATGGTCATGGAGTAGAGCAGGAGTTCTCAATCTTTTTAAGCCGGGGGGCCAGGTCAATCTCCCTCACACAGCTTCATGGGCAGGACGGACATTTTGCCCTTCCTCCACCACATAGCACTTTCTGGTGTGGTAGAGTTGGTGGGGCCCACATGAAATGGTGCTGGGGGCTACATCCGGCCAGTGGGCCACAGGTTGAGAATCCCTGGAGTAGACCATACTGCCAGCGACTCAACGCCAAGTATCAGGTGGCGGTTAACTAACCTGACAACCCCGAGGACTAACGGGTGCCAAAGTCCACAGGGAAGGGTGATGGTCCCCAAGTGTATTAAATCCCACTTGAATCCATCTTGATGAAGGGCAGCAACTTCACCAATACTGACATAGGGCTGAGGAGGACTTTGTGTGCCAAAAAGGCTCAGCACCAGAAAGTGACTTGTGGAACTGGATCAGTGGTAAGGGTGTCATGTTGAGATGCAGGAGGCAACTAAAGGGCCACTGCATTATATTCTCAGGACAGTCTTAATGGTATGGGTACACAGAAAGAGCCCCCTCAAAGATTGTTATTTTTGAACCACAATTGGGCGTACCCTGGTAACGATAAACTTGTGTTACCGGCCAATCTTTCTCAGGACAAAGGAACTGCAAAATGGATTCACCAAAAGGTGGCTTCATTTTGGCAGTTTCACGTCTGGCCTAGACAAGGAAGAAGAAGCTACGAACAACAGAATTTTGTTGCCTCTTCAGATATGCCAGCCATTCCTTATTCTCTTCCCCACAACTACAGGTTGCAACATGTGGTGTGGCTCTTACTAAGAGGTGCAAGGACAAATACTAGAAAAGGAACCAACTCCTCCCTAACCAGTGGCCCATTTGTGACTCTTTTTTAAGACTATCCTTCCACATGCCATAACTTACAGACATTTTGTATTCCAATGCCCACAGGCTGCAGCCAAGAGGGCTGACAGGAGTTGTACCCTAAAGCATGCTGAAGGCACTAATACTCTGGAGAAATTACATCATTTTTATCAGCAGACTGCTGTTGATCAAAGACTTCATTTTTGTGATTCTGGAAAGTTCATGGGTTGCTTGCAGTGAAACAAAGCTGTACCCTAACATTTAAATTTGCCAATTTGATGTCATTCCCATCATGCAACCAGAACAAACCAAATACAATTTTGGCCACTAGTTCAGTGACAAAGGTTTACCTGCAGGTTAATCTGGAGGAAGGTAAATGAAAAGAGAAGTAATAGTATTTATACAAATGATAAATAGGTACCACTTCACTGGGAAGGTAAACAGTGTTCCGTGCACTTCGGTGTCTAGGCATGCCTGCCACATGTGCATGGAAATGTCTGCAGACACAGACAGCGCTGGCTCTTTGGCTACAGGTATAAACAGAGATGAGCACTGAACCCTAGAGTTGGATACGACTGGCTTTCGAGCAAGGATGACTGTTGTGTATTTAAGGAAACGTGTTTGCCATTTTGTCTTTGTTGTGATAGAGTTTAATATGTATTTGATTTACTATGGTCCAAAGTCTCGCAAAACTTGGGAAAGGTTCTGAATGAGAAGTGCACGACAGAGCTGTCAACGGTTCTAATGGTTTTTTCCAACTGTCAGTTCTGATCGGAGATAAATAAGGAATGTGAGGGTGTGTTGTTAGCTCTGGTCACCTATTCTTATTCTGAATAAAGTTGTGTGTTTGGCCTGTATTGCTGGCTGCTGCCTATTGTTTATAGAACATTAAAGTGACCTTTACCTTTACCTTATATTATCACTGCATAACAGAACAGTGATGATATTATGTGGCAGTGCAAACTATTTTGCAAGGCAATTCTGAAAATGGGGGCAACCCAAACAAAACATTATAACTTTTTAACTAGGCTTGGCATCCTTTTTCCTGCTGGTAATGTAAGCATCATACTACGTGGCAATATTGGATCATTTCCTGGGGCTTTTAATCATGGATGCAGAAGCACAATATCCTACATTCATAAACCGGAGGGTTTTTGTTTGTTTGTTTTGAAGAATTCAATCTATCGCATGCCAGAATGGCTGCCAACTGTCAAAAGTGCTGAGGAGATTTGCCAATAACAGAGCAGTGTGGATGAGATAAACTGACAGCGGAGGAACATACGACTGTGTGTAGGCTGGAAATCCAAACACAACGAGTGAAGGGATATTGATGCTTATGACACTCTTCAGTTTAAAACTGGTTCCACAGAAAATGGCATCAACCAATCCCCAAAAGGGCTCAGGTGGAACTGGGGGATCTTAGGTAATAATTTCATTAACTATGATCTAAAATCATTTTATTTGTGGAAAATGTTTTATAAAAGTCTATTATTATTTTTTCAAACCCACTTTAGTGATTCATCCAGATTATGTTCAACAACACTTCAATAAGGTGTCTAAGGTGCGGATGGACAAATTCCCCCAGATTCATATGGAATCGGCCTTAGCAAACTAAACAAGGTATCAGATAAGCCATAAACATGTCTATGCATTTTCCAAAACTTGACTTGTAGCTCTCCTAATGACACTAACAGAAGCACAAAATGTCTCATAACCAAATCTTTATCTCCACATTACTCCCCCCCCCCCCAATGCCTCTTTTCCTGCTCTAATTATTTGCCTGATGCTGTTGTTGGCTCTAAGGTGGTCTGGCTTGGGTGGCTTCCCTGCAAAGTTTTCTCCTTTCCCTTTGTTGTCTCTTGAAAACATTGAAATGGCAGCATCTCAGACAAGGGATGATTTGGGAAATACTTCCAGATCAAACTTTCTTCTCTGCCTCTTAAAACTAAATTGGGCGAGAGAAAAATTATGTGCTCCACAGCAAGAAATCTTGGTCCACAACATGCTTTGGAACACTATTCTTAGTTTAAAAAGCAGCATGCAAGCAGGGACCTTGACTATCCCAGGCCCTTCCTGTATTTTATTTTATTAAAAGGTATTCCCTCTCCCCCCACTAGATGAAAGCCTTGTCGTGGCGTGGGGACCTGAATGGCCTAACTAGGCAGTGTTGCCCATCCCTTGTCAATGATTTTAGGCCGGGACTAAATCTCACCAAAGCGTCCTATGTTGGATCCCTTGGGCAAGGTGAGAGCGGAGGGCAAATGTCATGGTCCGCCTAGCCAGCAGGTTACATGATATCCAAATGGTTAAAAATCAGCATGCAAGTGGACTTGATTTCTCATGTCCATTTGCACATGCGGAATGTCATCGGGGAGACATCTACCAATGAGCGGACTCCTTGCTGAATGACTCCAAGGCATCTAAGTTTTTTTTTTGACTGTCACGTAGTTTTAAATATTAAAACAATTAGATCTGAAAAAAATCTGCATAGGGTAAATAGTCTAAAGGGGGAAAACACTTTTAAAATAAGATGCAAATATGTGTTGTCACCGCAAACATCTTTGCAGAGGCATCTGAACAGTCGATCAAAATAAAGGAATTGTATTGTAGATTTTTGCAGAAATGGTCTCCCACCTCATACATTCAACATGTCTTTAATATGGCAGTTGCTCTTTGTACTTATTATCTGTGCTTGTATTAAAATGTTTTAAAAACAAATAAATAAACATTGATGTGGATTTGGAGCAGAAAGTGAGGCATCATCCAGGAATCCTAGGTCCTGTGAGAGGCTATATAGTCTCTCAGGAATAACTGGCTAGACAAGAATTCCTTCACACCAGAAATAACAACCTGTTCCAACTACCTCTTGCCCTGGGACTGAAAAGCAAGGGGAAAGGATTAGCCTCCGTCATTGGCTATTCCAATACCGAGAGACAGAACATACTCTTCAATTAACCAAAACACTAGAGAAGGTCAGTCTGTCTTTAGTTACACTTAAATGCATGGTAAAACATACCACTTTGTTCTGGCCTTGCAAAATTTGATCTTCCACCTTTACCCACCTGCCTTATTTTGTGCATCTTGTGATTTTAACCTAGTGAATGGGCTTCTTTCTCCATTAATGATATGAGCAGCTCTAGAAGGAAAAAACTATCTGATAAATTATTGCATGCTATAAGGAAGTTTGGAATACAATTATAAATTATAAATTAATATGTGAGATTAAAGCTAAAAAGGATTGTCAAAAATGGATAACTTTAAAAATAAAGGGAGATTTTTATAAAATTTGTTCTATTGAAAGGGAAAGGCTGGTGCGAGAAACATTGTATTTTTGAGAGAATAGGAGTACAGCAACTAAACAAGAAGAAAAGAAGAGGGAAAAATGAATTAATACTCTAAATCTGTTTCCCAACCTTTGGTTTTGAACTTCAATTCTCAGAAGCCGAAGTCAATTCCCCAAAGCACTGATCAGCCAATGTATTGACTTAGGCTTCTGGGAATTGATGTCCCCCTGTGGGGCGTGGGCCCAAATGCTGGAAACGCTGCTCTAAATGGTCCTTAATGTGGTAGTAGGCACAATGCTTTGTGATACAACTTGGTTTTGCTTTGTTTTTTTTTTAATGTTTTAAATAAAATATTTTTTCCTTAAATTTCAGCAGTACTGTGAGTGAACCCTATGGCCCAGAGATCATATTTATGTGTCTACGCCTGGGTCATTATGGGTTGAAGCAAATCTGCTCTGGAGATGCTAGCACAGTGACGGCTAATCTTGGCACTCCAGTTGTTCTGGAACTTCAATTCCAGAAGTCCTGATCAGCAGGAGTGCTGACTTAGGCATCTGGTAATTGAAGCCCAAGAACAGCTGGAATGCCAAGGTTAGCCACCAGGGTTCAAGTAACTCCCTGCAGCAGATATCGAGGGTGTACTGAGGCTGTAAGCTGAGATGGAACCACCACCTCTGCATTCTATGTATGGAAGGCATTCCACTGGCATCAAAAGGTCGCTCAGGTTTGGCTCTAGTCCTAAAAGAGAGAGGGCTAGCATCAACATTGGGTGAGAGATCTCTTTTTCGTACCTGTTTTGTAGATCGTTCAGGTGCAATTCGCCTACATAATGAGTGGCTGACGAAAGAGTGACAATTCGTGCATTGTGGCTGCAGGTTCCCGACTGCTTCAATGCTTCCAAGAGAAGGTTAGTCAACAAGAAGTGCCCCAAGTAATTAACAGCAAAGTGCTCTTCAAACCCGTCCTCTGTTTTCCTTTCAGGCACCAGCATCACTGCAGCTGGAAAGTTAAGAAAAGGAAAAGGACAGTGAAATCTATGGGATGCAGATGAACAGAGACCCCAGGAGTGCTCTCTCAGTCTTTTCATCTGGAGGTGCTCCAAGACTGTGCAGTTTATCCAAGGCTACAGGGTCTGGCTCTTCTCCCAGGAGGTATAATTGAGAATTAAACTCCCGACCTCTGGCTTCACAGTAAGATATCCAACTCACTGAGCTATCCAGGCAGCATCTTGACATAATCTAACTTTTTATTCTGTGTAGCTTTTAAAACTGAATTATGTTATTAAACACTGCTTGTTCCAAAGGATAAATATTTCAATACTACAGTAAAACCCCAGCTTACGTATGCCTTTACATAAAATTTGACTTACGTAAGGATTTTTCAATAAAATGGTGTCCTGGTTTACGTAAATGTCTCAATTTATGTAATGCGATTTCATATGGGTTAGCTTTTTCCTATGGGTTTGCTTTGGTTTATGTAAAAAACAGATTTACATAAAAGACTACGGAACGGAATGTTTACATAAGTTGGGGTTTTACTTTATTTCAATTTTTCAATGAATTCCTATTCAAATTAATTGCTGATACTCAATCTCTGCTTTTTCCAGCTTAAACACAGACAATGCTCACAATCTCAATGTGAATACATTGATTATTTCCTCATTGACATAAAACTGCAATTCTCCTAACTCTGGTTTATAATTCTATTAAAAAGTATTTAACATTCTGTTTCCTAGAGCCAGAAGGGATGGTGGCATATTACATTTCCACTTTTAAAGGATTTTTCTACACATTTCAGATATCATTCTGTTTAAAAGCTTCAGATGCAAATCAACCTTGTTACACAAAACATGCTTCATGGGCACTCTTTAACACAGTGTCTTTCTAATACTAATATAACCTTTTAAAAATCTCTTATTTTCAACACTGGGATGGTTGACAACCAGCAACTCAATGCCAAATGTTGTTGTTGTTCAGTCGCACAGTCGATTCCGACCCTTTGCGACCCTATGGACCATTGATCTCCAGGCACCCCTGTCCTCCACCATCCTCCTCAGCCTACTCAGCTTGGTGCCCGCTGCGTCCACAATGCCATCCAGCCATCTCATCCTTGGCCGTCCCCTTTTTCTTTTGCCCTCCAACTTTCCCAGCATCAAGGCTTTCTCAAGTGAATCCTCTCTTCTCATTTGGTGTCCAAAGTACTTCAGCTTCAGCTTTACTATTTGACCTTCTAAGGAGCAGTCAGGACTGATTTCTTGCAAGATTGACTTATTTGTTCTCCTCGCTGTCCAGGGTACTCTCAAAACTCTCCTCCAACACCACATCTCAAAGGCGTCTATTCTTCTGCGCTCAGCCTTCCTAATGATCCAGCTCTCACATCCATACATTACCACCGGGAATACCATTGCTTTGACTATACGGATTTTTGTTTGCAAGATGATGTCTCTACTTTTCACTATGTTCCCCAGGTTTCTCATGGCTTGTCTCCCTAGAATCAGTCACCTCTTTATTTCATGGCTGCAGTCACCATCTGCAGTGATCCTAGATCCCAAGAAAGTAAAATCCGTCACTGCTTCTACTTCTTCCCCGTCTACTTTCCAGGTGCTGATAGGGCCTGTTGCCATTATCTTGGTTTTCTTGATGTTAAGTCTCAGGCCAGCTTTTGCACTCTCTTCTTTCAACCTAATCAGTAGCTTCTTTAAATCTTCCTCACTTTCTGCCATTAGGGTGGTATCGTCTGCATATCTCAAATTGTTGATGTTGGGCGGTGGTAAATAACCTGACTCCCTAAAGGGGGCAACAGCTAAGAGTGGATGAGCCCCTTTAGGTGGGGTGATGGTCCCCTCAGTGGAGGAAATGCCACTGGAAACCATCATATTGGGCCCAACAGCAAAAGAAATGGAGGAGGAACTTTGGTTCCTAATGGTCATAGAGGCGGAAAAGGCCATGCCAGATGGACTGGCTGTGAAGGTGCACCTTGTCCATATCCTAAAGGCTGCAGCAGTCCATTGCAGTCCCGGTGTTAAATCCTCCACATCTCATTTCATGTGTGCGGCAGGAGATGGCTCTGAGATCATAGTGTGTGGGTCACTTCATGGCAAGCAGGGATCCACCTTAAACAAATTCATGTCAATGGTGTTCTTCCTGCTTCAGGAAAAAATGCATTCTTGCGTATGAGTTGCAGCCGACAATTTGAAAAAGCTGGAAGGAAAAAGCTACATTACTTTTACTAAGTAAATTCTTCTTTCACACATCCCTTTTTGGAAATAAGATGGAGTCGATGGCCTTATAGCTCCTTTCAACTCCCATTATTCTATTCTTTTCCTTCCGTGTTTAGGCCAGATGTGAAACTGCTAAAATGAAGCCACCTTTTGGTGAGTTCATTCTGCAGTTCCTTTCATCTGACCTAGTGTGAGAAAGATTAGTCCAGCAACGTAAGGCTGCCATTAACAGGTTACGCCCGATTGTGTTTCAAAAATACCACAATTTTCGAGGAGGCTTTCTCCATTATTCTATGAAACAAAGTTACTACCATTTTTCTTCTTTCACTGGCGGATGCATTTAATGAATAACAAATAGGCAGTGTATCCCACCACCATCCAGAAATAAAATTACTACATTAATGTGTGTAATGGCCATCTCAAACAATCTATACTTAGATTTTTTCCCCTGCAATGTATTTATTTATAGTGTCATTTTAAACTTCTAGAACAAGGATTCTCAACCTGTGGCCCATGAGCCGGATGAGGCCCACACCACAATTTCATGTGACCCCTCACCGCCTCCACCACACCGGGAAGTGCCACGTGGTGGAGGAAGGGCAAAATGGCCATTCGGGCCCCGAAGCTGTCTGTGGGAACGTGACCCGCCCTCTGGCTTTAAAAGGGTGAGAACTCCTTGTTCTAGAAGGAAATAACATGGGTATTCAACCTGTTTCAGACAAAGGTAAAAGTCTTAAAAGAATAATATGTACTGCTTTTTAAATTATTAACTGCACTACATTCACTAGGCACTGAAAGCTGTACAGTACTGTATTGATTTTCTACAGTCCAGGCATTTCATTAGCTATACTCAAGGGACCTCAAGAAGTAAACTTGACCAGCAAAAGCTGTTCCATTTCTCTGCTGACAATAACTGTAAAATGATGTTGCCAAGACCTACGGTACTCAACTTCATTTGCCAATCTTTGGATTGGAAGGCTTATAATAAGCAAACAGTTCTTCGAATGTATTTCATTATCAATTGTCCTCGGATTCTTAATATTTACTAGTGTCTCTAAGCAGATTAATGTTCCCTGGTGTCTGAAGCAGATGACAGTAAGTTTGCAACAAAGATTGGCAGCATACAAAATGCTAGTGTCACCTTAAAAATTCCCTCTCTGTTTTGCTAAAACTGTCATTTATATGCAATTTACTAATTTAGGTTAGCAAGCTTGGTTTCAAAAGCCTTTGATTAAACCGATACCAACAGAGAGAATAAGGCAGCAGGAAGAATATTTATGAAACATTTGTATACCAAGTGTCAATGCATATCTTTGATCTGGTGTTAGCGAATACACAAGCAGATCTGCCTGACATCAGGATTCTGAAACAATCTATATAATTATACATTAGGTTTTGGAAGACTGTTGTTGCTGTTACATGCCATCTAGTCATTTCCAGTTTATGGCAACCCTATGAATGAGAGACCTTCAAAGTGTCCTGTCCTTAACAGCCCTGCTCAGCTCTTGCAAAATTAAGCTTGTGGCTTCCTTTAGAGAGCCAATTCATCTCATATTTGGTCTTAATCTTTTCGTGTTCTTTTCAACCTTTTCCAGCATCATTGTATTTTCCTAATAATTTTGATTTCTTATGATGTGCCCAAAGTAGGACAACCTCATTTTCAACATTTCTGCCTCCAGGGATAATTCAGGCTGATTTGTTCTAGGTCTCATTTGCTCATCTTTCTGGTAGTCCAGGGGACCCACAAAGTTCTCCTTCTAGCAGCACTTGAATGAGTCCATTTTTTCCCTATCAACTTTCTTTACTCTCCAACTTTCACTGTTTATTATAATACAGTAATACCGCATACAAAGTCCGCTTCATACAACATCGGATTCATACAACATCGC
This sequence comes from Bradypodion ventrale, assembly GCA_035047345.1. Lineage (NCBI taxonomy): Eukaryota > Metazoa > Chordata > Lepidosauria > Squamata > Chamaeleonidae > Bradypodion > Bradypodion ventrale. Next base: position 255,002,918 of record JAWDJE010000003.1, read on the forward strand.
CTAATTCCTTGAAAATGTTGCCTCATACAAAGTTGTGTGACGCTGTATGAGGCATTGGGGTTTTCCCAGGTTGCATTGTGCCTGGGCAGTATAAAAGGCAGGACACATGCGTGCATTGCTCTTGTGGGTTTTGCATGAGGCGAAGAGTGTTTAGGAGTGGTTTTGAGCGCGATTTTGGATTTTTTTGAATTTTTTCATCAGAATTTTTAGAAGCATTCCTGGGATTTTTGCAGCATTCTTCAGGTTCTTGGACAATCAGGGTTGTTTGACATGTTTTTGTAATGTTTTTAGCCTTTAGACAATGTTTTCTTAAAGTTCTGTCAGTTTCCTGTTTGTTTCCTTGACTTTGCCCTGAAGTCTGTGCTGTTACAGTCCAATGTATCTCTATGGAAACGACATTGTATGAGGCATCGCGGCAAGGATTTGGATGTTGTATGAGGCATCGCGGCTAGGATTTTGCATGCTTCATACAAAGTCCAATGTGGAACCAAGTTTGGACGTTGTATGAGGTATCACTGTAGTTCTCTTTATCTTAACTTGAATGGTTGCTGTGTTGATAGTCAAACCTTGCCTTAGACCCTTAACTGCCTCTGCTACTTTTTGCTTCAGAATTAGAGCCAATTCATTTCTTCTCTGCCATTTCCAGAGCAGAACACTTTGTATTTATATCACTGAAAATCTCCTGTTTTAATCCACTGCAGTGTTCATATGTTTCATATCTTGGTTTACACTACAGTTTCCATTTGGAATATTATGAAGTCTGAATTATATCCTTATATATATATTAGTTCTGATGAATGTCTTTTTGCAGGATGAGCAGGCAGAGCAGTAGACAGATGGATGGGGCAAAGGCAGATTATTTTATCTTCAATAGACTAATGTCAAAGATACACTGTATGGTGTAGTAGATAATCTAATAAACTAAGTGTCAGGAGGCCTGGATTCAAATTCCACTCCTCAAATATCTCACTTAATTTGAAAGAACTATTAGTACCACTATAAGCAGGTTCTGTCTTGACAGCACATAACAAAACAAATATCTCACTAGGGCAAGCACTGTTGTCATATCTAATTAAATGCTATACTAAAGGACAGTAATCATTAGTTAAAATGAGAAAATATGTCATATAAAATACCCATTTGTTTTCGGGGCAGGGTGGGTGTGATTTAAGGTTATTTTAAGTCATGAGTATGCCCTTGATCAGTGAAAGACAAATTTGTTTACGTATGAGAAATCATGCAAGTGTTGTGAGTGGGGAGGAGGGAGAGAGAGAGAAGTAGAATGGAGTGCCCTCCATTGATCCATAAGATTCAAGCAGGCATGGTTGAGTGAGATGTTAGTGTAATTTTTCTGTTTGTCTATTTATTATATGCTGAAAGTTAGCTAAATCTATAGATCAGTGGTGGCAAACCTATGGCATGCATGCCAGATGTTACATTCAGAACCCTCTCTGTGGGCATTTGCATCGTCGCTCCAGCACAGAGTTTGCCCTGCCCCTCTGCCCAGCAACCCAATGGGAGTGCTTCCTCCCTTTCCAATACAGAGTTCACCCCGCCCCTCTGCCTAGCAGCCCAATGGGAGCACTTCCTCCCTCCTCCCAGCACAGAGTTCACCCTGCCCCTTTGCAGTGCAGACAGCAGCCTGTTGAGTTTGGGCACTCGGTCACTAAAAGGTTCGCCATCACTGCTATAGATTAAATCTTATGTAGTCTGCATAAAAATGGACACGATCCTGCCTATGGGAAGACTTGCCCAAGGTCCTACTAAAACCTAATATCAAGTTGAAATTAGTGCTGTATCGTAATTATTCTCTTCCCTGGTTTTAGAAATTCCCACTGGCAAAAGGTACAGTGTTGCCTTGATAAGTCACAGAGGTTGGGATCCCCAAATATGGCACAACACTAAATGCACACTCTACTGTTATCAAATGAAGTCACAGTAGTTTCAACAGCAACAGGATGAAACTTCAAAATGGTAGAACAAGAAAAACTGTTACAAAGAGAGAGAAGCCAAATAGCAAAACAAAGCCACCATTTTAACATAGATATCACAAAATAATTGTGGTATTCCATTCCACCTAGTTTTTTAATTCCAATGTGTGAATACCCACAGTATACCTACATATAAATAGGGACCACTTCGGTGGGAAAAAATCTTGGGGACATGAAAGGAGCCTCATTCAGGCATCCCCTGAGCGGAGTTTCTCCAGCAAAAATCCTCTCAACCCAGAATAATTTGTGATACAAAATTATTATTATTACCTGAAACAGTAAAGTGGAATATGGAAGCAGTTTCCCTAAAAATCTAGCAGTTCACAATGCTTAGAATCCCCGCAAATATGCCTTATAATCTCTCAACAAAACACTATCTCTTTATTCTACACTGTTACAAGGCTTTTTTTTTTTTTTAAACAGTGACAATAAGAACAAAATAGCTTGGTTTTTAATACTTTGAAAAGCAAGCCAAATGGCAGTAAATCTAAGTTTTTTTCTCATACATACATATGTACATATGCACGCAGGCACATACATACATACAAGGGCTCACAGCTTGCATGTATTTTTCATATCATCTCTCTTGGAACTAATAAACTATTTTCTCCTTCAGTGCCCACATGACAGCTATTAGACAGCCACAGTAGGTTACGTGAGGAGAAATACTTTGTTTGCTTATTACAGAACAGAAGAAGAGAATACATTTCTTCCTGACAAGTAAAAAAATAAGATTAGTTTTTACAAACAGTTATTCATGCTGTTACATATTCATGATAATATTTTAACCAGTGAACATGGAAATCTTCTACTGCAAAGAAATCGGACTATATATTGCTCTGAAATAAAAGTAAAGAATTACATGTAGGATCTGATCTGCACACCTTACAATTATTTAAATAAATGCATCATCAAGAACAGCAGATATATACACTTATAACCCTGTCCTTAAATCACCCTATCATGTTTTCCACCTGGGACACTGATAAGAAATATTGTACAGTTTGAGAATATAACTGCCTATGAGCTTATTTGCCAAATCAATGAATCATGATTCTTTTGTCAAAGGAGTCTTGGAAATGCACCTCACCACCTCTTCGAAAGTGTAACTGGAGGCACCAACATGCAGTGTCTTTTGCCTGTATGTTAAGTGAAGAGATGGCTAGATGTATTGCTGCTTGTGTCAATACAGTGGATGATACTGTATTGCATTATAAGGTCACCCTTGCTCGAAAGCCAGTCATATCCAACTCTAGGGTTCAGTGCTCATCTCTTTTTATAGCCAAAGAGCCAGCGCTGTCTGCTTCTGCAGACATTTCCGTGGGCAAGTGGCAGGCATGACTAGACACTGGAGTACATAGAATGCTGTTTACCTTCCCACCGAAGTGGGTACCTATTTATCTACTTGCAATTTCTTGCTTTCGAACTGCTAGGTTGGCAGGAACTGGGACAGAGAGATGGGAGCTCACTCTGTTGTGCAGTACTCGGGTCTCAAACTGCTGATTTGCTGACCTTCCAGTCATATACCTACAGTACATCAAGTTCAGCATCTTAACCACTAAGCCACCGCAGTCCCGTATTACATTATAGTGGACATATAATAGATGATCATACTACGACAAGTCTGACTAGACAGTGTGGCTTCATAGACTCAGGTGAGAATGCTTAAGTAAAGTGGCACTGGACCACCTTCACCTCCAGTTCCACCAAACTTCTCTAGCAGAATTCTGCTGTTGGATCCCAACACAAAACTACATCCAGTCCTCCAAACAGGCAATCACGCAATATCAAATACATTTTGACATTGGATATTTCCTAGTAATTGCCAAATGTATATTTTATCTTTTCTTTCACTACTACTGCATATCAAATTGTTTTCTTCAGACAAATGATTAGCGAACCAACTTTTCAGATTCAGAAACAGTGCAACTATATACTGCTGCTAAAAAAATCAATAACAGCCTGTAACAAAGAAAACTGATGCATATTTGCTAATTCAAAGAGCAGAGTAAAATAAATAAATAAAACAATCTCATGAATCCTACAGGGCAAATATTTGCGTGCAAAGCATGTTTCAAAAAAATCTCACCATTATTGATCAGGACGTGGAGCAGACAATTCTTCGCTTGAAATGCTTGAACAAACTGATGTACAGACTTCATGGAAGCCAAATCACAGTATAAAAACTCCACTGTAAAGGAGGAGAAAAAATACCTTATGTCACACCAGTCAAATGAAAAGTATTATTTCATATTGGATTCAATATTATTATTATTTTTATTTAGATTTGTATCCCGCTCAACTCGGCACAGGCCAACTCAGAGCGGCTAACAGCAAGTTAATATAAGTACAATGTAACAGTGTGATGATGCAAAAATAAATAATCAATACACTTACAATACAATTACAATAAATTCCACAATACAATATATCAGTACAACAATCAGTATATCAAAAGGACATATCCAAAAAACATATCAATAAGCATATCAACAAAACAGTGAAGCCACAGGACATATCAAAAACAATCTAACCAAGTAATAGAAAAAGAGACTTGGAAAATCCAGCTGCAGATGAGGAAGTGGCAGCTCCAGCTTCTTTTGAGCTCCCCACCTGGTGGGGGCCAGAGGAATGGGCACCGGGCGCAGCAGCCTCACATCCCGGGACTAATGGAATAGGCCCTGGGAGAGGCTCAAGTCCAGTGTCGTCTGGAGGTGGTGAATCGCTTTTGGGCCCGCAGAAAAAGCGAACCCCAGGAGTGGCCAGTTCTTTCCTCCCCACCTCCTCCTCCGGCAGGCTGCCAGGCAAGCTCCGCGAGGACTCCAAGATGTAGGTGGTGTAGTCTGGATAATTTACAATGTTCCATCAATATAGCCTACTATTATTTATTTGTTACATTTATACTTGGATATTCTTCTGATGAGCTTAGGACAGCATATGTGATTTTCTTCCTTCTTTTTAGTAACAACAAGCTTATATGTTAAGACAGGCCTAGAGACTTGCCCAACTTTAACTACTGAATTTCTTGGCTAAGTTTGTATTTGAACTACTGTATCTTCTAAATTTTGGTCTAGCCCTTCAATCAGTATAGTATATGGGCTCAAAAATGTCCTGCAAGAAGCTGGCACAGCTAGTAAACAAACATTTTTTTTCCTGTTTCTACCTTTATATTTCACTTTTTATATAGATTTTGGAAAATGCTTTCATTATTTTCATCTCTCTACTAAACATTTGTTTAGACTGTTACTCTGGGAAGTGAACATAATAATAAATACAATTAATAAATACAAAAAATCAACCCACCCACCTACCATAAGCCCAAGGAAAGCCCTTTGTGTTTAAAAAAGCAATGGCAACAGTAATTTAGTAGCGGAATACAGCCGCAAAATCAACAAGATGTCAGTGAAAGCCTTTTTTAAGGTCCTGCCTGTGCTAGCTTTGAAATATAGAAAGAAGAGGGGCTGCCAGAAAAGTGGTGGGAAAGAATTACATAATAAAGGTGCCGCCACCAAGAATGCCCTATTTCTGGTGAAGGTTTTACTAGCCTTCCTTGGAATGGGCAACCGCAGTCCACACATTTAGGAAGACCAAATTCATTGGAGAAAGATTTAATGAGTAAACATGGAAAGCTATTGCAAGTGGTGAGATCTTAAACCAGTGATGGTGAACCCTGGCACTCCAGTTGTTCTTGAACTTCAATTCCCAAAAGCCCTGATCAGCAGAGGTGCTGACTTGGGCTCCTAGTAACTGAAGTCCAAGAACACCTATGGTAGAGTGCCAAGGTTCACCATCACGGTCCTTAACCATTCAGGGCTTTATAGGTTAACACCATAACCTTGAATCTGGCCCAAAAGCCCACAGGTAACCCATGCAGCCAAGCAAGCATAGGGGCGATCGGATCCCAATATCAGTTCCCTACTACCAGCCAGGAAACCACATTCTGAACGTATTGCAGCTTCTGAACCATTTTTAAAGGAAACCCTACGTGAACCATATTAATCAATTCTCAAAATTACCAATGTGTGAACCAGCATCATGGTGGACATTGTGTCAAGGAATGAATAGAGCTGGGCTATCTGCTCTGAGATGTTTAAAAAGGCATGGCAGATACAGTATTTGCTTTTCCATGGAGAGACAAATCTAGGATAACATCCAGATTCTAAACCTGATATTTCAGGGAAACAGCAACCCTGCCTAGACAAGGTTGGATACCACGCAACCTGTCAGATAAATTCCCCAACATCAAGAGATCCATTTTGTATGGATTCAACCTCAACCTGTTAGTTTTCATCAAGTCCATCGTTGTGGCCAGGCAGCAATCCAGGAATTCCACTGCTTGCACTGTCAACAATAATAATTTCATGTCAGGGATTACTCTGGGGTGAAAGGATTTTTTTTGCTGGAGAATCTCCATTCAGGGGACGCCCAAATGAGGCTTCTTTCATGTCCTCAAGTGCAGCACTCGGGTATCGAAACTCAACCTTCCAGTCTCCAAGCTCAGTGTCTTAACCACTAAGCCACCGCACTGCCAACAATGAAAATAAGAGACAGAGTTGCATATGATCAGCATATTGCTGACATCACACTCCAAATCTCTGAATGACTGCACCCAGCAGTTTCATATAGATGTTAAACAGCATAGGTGAGATCCCTGTGGCACAAATATTGCTGTACCCATGATGCTGAAGTCAACTCACCCAGCTGTACCCTCTGGACCCAGTCTTCAAGGAAAAACAGAGCCAGCCTATGGTCCCTTCAATTCCTAATCTCGGTAACCTGTCCAATAAAATACTGTTTTTGATGAGAGAACAGAAAGGGTGAGCAGGGAATACCCCTGACTCATTGAGGAGGTAATTTAGCCAATTTTAAGATCAATTCCCCATTCTGCCTCTTGGGAGAAGAGCCAGTCTGCATAATCTCGTGCTACTTGCATGGTCCTAGAGCACCACCTGAAGAAGAGAAGAGTAAAGTACTTCTTGAGAATTTTATATCTAAGAAACTCTAGCAATAGTTGCCGTTAGTCAGAATTGTCTTGACTGATTATAAACTAAAATTAACACGAAACAGTGGTTTGTGTTAGTTTCCTAACACAATGTTTTTCCATTTCCTGTTCTGCCATCAATAGGACAAGGATAGATTCTACAAGACTTCTAAATTCATACTAGTTCTGATCAAAGAAATCACACAGGATAAATAAAAAGTAAACTCTCTATCAATCTTATTCAGACCTAACTGGAATATATGTAGCCAAAGGCAAAACCAATTTAGCCACTCACTGGTCTTTAACATATGTTAAAATTACAATTTCGCTTATAGTCCTGGATAACAGAATTTCATATCAGGTTTGTCCTTTGTATTACTATTTATCAAAGAATTAAAACAAATCTTATGATAAAAATAGTCTAATAGTTTTCATTTGTTTGAAGCAGTCTGTTTAGTGAATACTTTTATTATTAGAAGACTACAGGTATTTGATGGCATCATTTGCTAACATCATTCAAATTCTTCCTCCATCTAAATTGAGGCTACTATGTTATCTCCCAGGAGGCAATGTATTGACCTGTATTTGGTACAAGGCATCAAAAACAAACATTGCAAAATGCATTGAAAATAGCACTACTAATTGCCTTATCGCGGGAGGAATAATAATCCTTTATTTCATGAGAAGCCAGGTTGTGGTTTTGAAATGGGGAACACATAAGAGATAGAGGAATCCTTGAAATTAAGATATGGCCACCAAAGTAAGAAAACAGCTCAGCTTAATTACCATATCACCCTCCAAGATCTGCTGTGAATATTTATTTATTAATTTGTTTTAGAATGAGTCTGAATTACTCTGGGGGTTTTATTTGGCAAATCCTATCATGGACTGCAGCCTATATAATGAGCAGAAGTAGGCCATATTCTACAAAAACTTATCCCAAATGAACTTGCTTATCTTTTAAAGTGCCACAACACTGTTGGTCTTGCTACAACAGACTTAGCAAAACAACTGGAAATTTGAGGAATGGACATTTACAGCATCCCAATGAATTTATTTTTGGCAAATAACACTGAAACATCTGCAAACAAAACAGAACAAAAGTAATGCTGTGTTTTGAATGAACTCTATTATTTCTATCAAATGAAAACACACTTGTAAGTGAAGCGGGACAGTTATTACTAATGAAATATGAATCAAATGAGAAACGTGAAGTCATTTCCACACTAAGCAAACCTTGTATAAGAAAATTAAAGCTTAATTCGTCTTTTTGAAGAAAAGTGAGTGTCCGGGACTTTTATTCATTATTAAAGCTGATGAACTATAAGTGAGGCAGGAGCATTACAAAATTGAAATCTACTTCAGAGCTACTTTAAAAAATCTAATGTGAATCCATGGTGCCCTTATAGGATGACATTGGCTGAAATTCAGTAGTAAGTGGCTATGAAAAGAAGCCTATGGAATTATTGGGACTTACGGAGGAGGTGGCTCACCAAATCCTCACTCATTCAATGAGCCTAAGTCTAGTTGCAACTCACTATTAGATTCTGTTGTTGTGTCACTTCACCAGAGAGAAGGAGGCCATGATGACCTAATAGAACCTATTTACAACAAAGTCATTTTGGCAGGTAACACTGAAACATTTGCGAACAAAACAATCATTGCTAGAGAAGAAAGACACTGGGATGTTCCCAATGATCACTACATTTCTATCAAATGTCAACATGCTTGAGCAACAGGGACAAATCTCTTCTTTACTATTCACATGCTTTACTATTTACATTTTTAAAGGCTCAGCATCTTCTTCATGGAACAGGTGTATTTTATGCTGTATGCATCTTTAAAAAATAGCAATGATCAGCTCTCATTTTTTTAAAAAAAATGTTTATTCGTATCTTAGAAATTTCTACTACAATTTAAGCATTTCAAGACCATTTAAATGATGGATTTAAATAACTCTGAAAAATCCCCCGACTATAGGATGTGCAACAAATCTTGCTATGATGTTTAATTTGTACTGTGTGGAACATAAAAGATTACTCTAAGAATATAACATAGACGGGGATAGACATATGCAATTTGGATTTTTTTTTTAACTTGAAATTCTCATTTCTAGAAATTTCGCTTGTCAGAGCCATACCTCCAGACACTTGAGCTGTGTCTCTCTCACCTGGATAAAAACCAGGTAGGCGTCATGGTCAAAGACAGGTTGAATGCTGGCCTAATTGTCGTCATCGGCTGCTACTCATATCAGAGTATACATTTTTCCTGGAAGTCATTTTCACAGTTGATGGATTTGTCTCTGGTGACTCAATAAAACCAATCCTGGCATGAAACATGTGACTACACACAATTATGTGATCCTCGAAGGGGCGGGGAGAGGGGTCTGCCATCTGAAATATGGAAAAATACGTGGGGGTGGGGGGCCAGGTCAAAGATTACGTAATCCACTTGGAGCTGTTGTGGTTTTGAAACATGGCACTTTTTTAGGTTTAAAAATGATCTCTGGGAATTTTGATCCGATTTGAGATTATTGAATTGCTTGTGAAGTCTATTTCTATTTTACCAATAGTGAAAAGCTCTAAAAATTAGAATTTCTATACAAAAGCTCTGGGTTATGTAATTTTAAAGGGAGGGGGGTTCGAAGCGAAAATTATGGTCGGATTACATGGGGAGAGGGGGTCAATTCCCCCCCCCCCAAAAAAAAATGGATCACGAATTATTGAATGGCCCCTTACGCTGAATAGATGGTGGAGGGCATAGTTGAGTCTGATGAAGCTTTTGTGCTTGTCACTTAGCCATTTTATATCTGCAGTGTTCTCCTTCGAAGTGATCGGTAGCAGCAAAGATGGTTTAGTGCCAAGGTGGGCAATCTACAGGTGCTGCCTCCCAGGTTTGTGGGTTTATATCTGACACCTTCATGGTTTGTTTCAGCTGGTCCTTATAATGCTTCAAAGGAACTCCACGAGCTCTTGTACCAGAGATAAGTTCCCCATAAAGAATTTGATGAAGAAACCTGGAACCATCCATGCAGTAGACATGCCCTATCCATCTAAGACAATAGACTATGATGGAAGCTTCAATGCTATTTACATGTGCCTTCTTGAGAACTGCAATGTTGTTGTCATAGTCATCCTGCTTGATGTTCAAGATGGACCTTAGCTTCTGTTTGAAATTAGCTGGCCTAATATCCTGTAAGAAAAGGAAGTTGCCCAAGGGTTTGCTGGATTTTCCCACAATCAGGCTATGTGTGTTAAGTACATCCTTCAACTTGTGTTTCCCAGCAGTTATTATAGAGACACTAGCAAGGGTTGCCCGGCGTTGCCGGGCTTTTTTTGGGGTTTTGTTTTTTAAAAAATATGAGAAATGGTGTTGGATGATTTTTGTTGTATGTGTGTTTAAATGAGTTATGTTATTTTTTAAAAATATTTTTTTATACATTGGTAGTTTTTTAAACTGTTTTAAATAAATTTGGATTTTTAAAAGTTGAAAGTTTGATATATATTTTTTCCCAATAATTGCATTTTTTAAAATATATATATATATATATATATATATATATATATATATATATATATATATATATATATATATATATATATATATATATATATATATATATATATATATATATATATATATTGGTGATAGGTGTACTTTGGATAAGATTTTTTTAAAAATGTGTAAGTGTAATTCGAATTCATTGAGTGTCATTTTTCCTGTGGCCACTTGGTGGTGCTGTTGCGTAATGTTTGTCCTCTCCTGTGTTTTCTTCCTGTTCTTTTGCCATTTCAATTCTGTTTCTCGTTGAGGCTTGACCTTTCTTGGTAAGTTGTGATTTCCGATATGTAATGGGTGGGTTTGGTGTGAATTGTGGGTGGTGGGGGGTTGTGTTTTTCCTTGTTTTTTTTGTGTGTTTGTTGGAGATTTTCTGTGTAAATTTTATGTGTTTGGTGTGGTTATTTCTGTGGGCCGGCCTCGGTGGCTGGGTGGCCCATTGAAATAGCATGTGTTGGGATTTTTTTCGCAAGGCAGACTCGTTGGAATATGTACGCTGCCGGCCCGTGTTGGGGAGGGGGGCCTGGTGATTGGGGGTTAGGAAGGGTGGGTTAGGTGGTGGGGAGGGGAGCTGTATTGTTTTATGGTGCTTTGTTTGTGTGGAGTTGTGAAAGTAGATCGGGGTTTCCCCTTTAATATCAGTGGATGGGGCTTGCGACCCCCCTCTCTGCTGGCTTTTCTAGGGTTGGGAGGTTTGTGGGGAGAAAAGGGGAATGTTTCCCAAATTCTTCTGGACTCTGGACACCAGGGAGAGGTGATCGATTCCCACCCCCCTCCTTAAAACAACTCCGTTTTTAAAGAGTAGAAAAGACGGAGTTTTTTTAAGGATGGGGGTGGGAATCGATCCCCTCTCCCTGGTGTCCAGAGTCCAGAAGGGTTTGTGAAACATTCCCCTTTTCTCCCCACAAACCTCCCAACCCTAGAAAAGCCAGCGGAGAGGGGGGTCGCAGCCCCCACCCACTGATATTAAAGGGGAAACTCCAGGCGCCGTGGGTGAGGGAAAGAAAGCCGGCTGGTGTGTGTTTGGCTGTGACGCGGTGTGTTGTTTTTCTTTTTAATTTTTCGGGCGCCGTTTTCCTCAGCGTTCTGCGTGCTCATGGCGCGCAGGACGCTGGGGCTTGTAGTAATGGGTTGGTGCTTTCTGTTTGTGCTGCGTTTTTTTAAAATGGTTTTGTTTTGATTGGCTGCGGCGCGATTCCGAAAGCTGCCCCGTGCGAGAGCCTCTCAGTCTGATTGGCTCTGGCGCGGCGCAGCGCAAGGAATGTTGGGAAGTGAAGTTCTTTCCCTTTCTTGCCGTTTGTGGGGCTGAGGCCCCCGTGCCGGATTTTTAAATCCTTCGTTGACCTGCGTAGGCAATTTGGCCGTGCGCACGAAGGGTGGGTGCGGGTCAGTAGGGCGACGCATAGCAACCTATAGCCAGTTCCAACGGTGAACACTTGGATTTATAGGTTAAGATTGTGTTTGTGACACTAGAGTAGAACAGAGGATCATGGCAGGCACAGCCCTGCTATTTGTATAGGCTTTTATTTCTTGTAGCACTAGCCTTTTACTCATTATAATCACTCAATTTTCAATGAGTGTGTGAGCAAATGTTTATTTCACAACAGTGAAAGCTGATGTGATGAAAAAATGACTGCCCTATATCTTTTCTTTGAACAAATGTTTGTTTGCCAAGCTGCTGTTTAGCTATAACTATATATTTTCATCCATTTCAGGCTCTGAGCATATACAGCAACTCAGGGCAGTTTTAGTTCATTTATTCATTACTTAATGAAAGATATTGATTGCCTAAGTTAGCCTTAAATTGCATGTAACACTCATAATTCTGAAAATAATACCGTGCACAGTAATATGTTTCCTTGAAGATACAAAATCAGAAAAGGAGAATAACTGGAAGCAGCAGAGAGTAACATTTACAATCTCACATTCTCAGACATTTTCTTCTGCTGCATAAAGCTGCAGCTGACACATACAAAGTAGTGCTTCGGGTGATGATGGATTGGAAGAAACACCACTGCCAGCAGGCATCTGAATTCAATCATCTAACACTTGGAGGCTGGGGAACAAAATAGTTCTCATTGCTTATATACTACAATATTTTCCTTTAGTTCACAGTAAGGAAGAATATTTTGAAACCAACCTATTTTGAGGTCTTTGTGAAAAACAAAATATACATAATCTACTAAGTGTGCAATACTATTTGGGGGGTTGAGCCCCACTGAACCCAGTGTCACTTATTTCTGAGAAGACAAATGAGAATCCTATAAGTTATGACAATGGTGCTTTTAAGGCACCTGCAAGGAGACCAGAATTCTTGAGATAACTGGAAGATATCCTGGACAGAGAAAATGTAATACAGTGAAACCTCATATAACAATCACCATTTTGGGGGAAATGGTGTCCCGCATAACAATTTTCCATATGGAAAAAAATCATACAACAATTTTTCAATGGGAAAACCACTTAGCAAATAAATAATTTTTTAAAAATCGTTGTACGATGCATCCCATAGGGATAATCGCTATATGATGCATGTATCATATAGCAATTGTTTTGTACAATAACGAGCCCTATGGAATGGATTAAAATCATTGTATGAGGCACCACTGTACATTGACATGAAACAATGCTGAAGAATCCTCATGAAGCCAAAGTGGAAAGACAACAGTGGTACACATTATATAGCATCAAAGCTGGCTTTTCCCTGAAACATACACTTAACATAGAGTTACAGAAAAGCCTAGTGCAGTGTTTCCCAACCTTTGGGTTTTGGACTTCAATTCCCAGAAGCCTAAGTCAATTCCCCAAAGCACTGATCAGCCAGTGTGATGACTTAAGCTTCTGGGAATTGAAGTCCAAAACCCAAAGGTTGGGGAACACTGTAGTAAGTGATGAGTAGCACAGGACATTGAATCAGTGGGATACTGGGATTTGACTCAGCAAAGCCCTACTTATTCAGTGAGCCTACTTTAGTGTGACTTACTACACTAAGTAATAACAAGACTTCAACCAGGAAGTAAAGCAATCATAAGTCACAGAATAACTGAGTAGGTTCAACCCCCTGCTCAATGCAGGAATCTGAATCAAAGCAGATATGACAGGCGGCTGTCCAATTCTCTCTCGAATGAATATATTACTAATATGCTATTTTTTGTTTTCATTGCTCTAAATTATTTTTAAAATATAAAAATAGTCAAGCTTTACCAATTACTGCCCTCAGCAACAATTTAGGCATGAAAAGAAAATATACTTTAAATACTTGGGAAATGAAGTCCCCCTATGGGGAATAACTATGGTATATCTTTTAGATGTACTTCCTTGCAAGTGTTCATGTGACACATTCATCAACTCCATTTCAAAATGTACAATTAAAGGATCCCTATATGTATGTCTTACAAGAGCTGATATGGGCTGTTGAGGACAGGACATTTTGGAGATCACTCATTCATAAGGGCTGTCATACGATAGACAAAACATGATGGCTCATAATTTGTATGTGTGTCTAAAAATATAATGTAAGTGAGCTACTGAAGCAAAACTGTTAAAATAACAAACATATCAGAGATATGCCAGAGGAATTATGGACAGAGATGTGGGACATCATGCAGGAGGCGCAAGGAAAACCATACCAAAAGAAAAGAAGCGTAAGAAAGCAAACTGGTTGTCGGATGAAGCTCTTAGAATAGCAGAGGAAAGAAGGAACGCAAAAGACAAAGGAGAAAAGAAAATCACTTGTATACAGAATTTCAAAGAAAAGCAAGAAGAGATAAAGAAAACTACCTGAATTAGCAGTGCAAAGAAATTGAGGAAAACAACAAAAGAGGCAGGACTAGAGAGCTTTTTTAAAAAAAAAGGGAAATCAAGGGAACATTTAAAGCAAAAATGACCATGATAAGGGACAAAGATGGAAAGGAGTTAGCTGATGCAGAAGAGATTAAGAAAAGATGGAAAGAATACACAGAGGAACTCTTCAAAAAGGACCTCAACACCCCACATAATAACAATGAGGAGGAAATTGAACTTGAACCAGACATTCTGGAGAGCGAAGTCAGAAAAGCACTAAAAAGCACGGCAAACAACAAAGCTAGTGAAAATGATGGTACCCCAGTCGAATTTTTCAAAGCCCTAAAATATGATGGAATCAAATTAATGCACTCAATATGCCAATAGACTTGGAAAATAAAACAGTGGCCACAGGATTGGAAAAGATCAGTATACGTTCCAATCCCAAAAAGGGCAATGCCAAAGAATGTTCAAATTATCGAACAATCGCGCTCATCCCACATGCTAGCAAGGTGATGCTCAAGGTAATACAGGATAGACTTCAGCAGTATGTAGAGAGAGAATTACCAGAAGTACAGGCGGGTTTCAGAAGAGGCAGGAGGACTAGAGACCATATTGCCAACATACCTTGGATCATGGAGAAAACAAAGGAATATCAGAAACAAGTCTACTTTTGTTTTATTGACTACACCAAGGCATTTGACTGTGTGGACCACAACAAAATGTGGCAAATAATTAAAGAGATGGGAATACCAGAGCACCTCATATGCCTCCTGAGAAATCTATACATGAAACAAGAAGCAACAGTTAGGACAGAACACGGAATGACGGAGTGGTTTGGAATAGGAAAAGGAGTAAGACAAGGCTGCATCTTATCACCCTGCTTATTCAACTTATACACAGAGCATATAATGCGCAATGCAGCGATGGAGGAATCACAATATGGGATCAAAACTGCTGGGAGAAACATCAACAATTTGAGATATGCAGATGATGCCACACTAATGGCAGAAAATGAGGAAGACCTAAAGAATCTCTTGATTGGGTTGAAGGAGGAGAGTGCAAAAGCTGGGTTGAAACTCAATATCAAGAAAACCAAAATAATGGCAACAGGCTCTATCAGTCCATGGAAAATAGATGGGGAAGAAGTAGAAGCAGTGGCAGACTTTACTTTCTTAGAATCTAAGATCACTGCAGATGGGGTTGCAGCTACGAAATAAAAAGATAACTGATTCTTGGGAGACAAGCTATGAGAATCCTGGGGAACATAGTGAAAAGCAGAGGCATAACCTTTAAAACAAGAATTCGCATAGTCAAAGCAATGGTATTCCCGGTGGTAATGTATGGGTGCGAGAGTTGGACCATTAGGAAAGCGGAGCGCTGAAGAATAGATGCTTTTGAGATGTGATGTTGGAGAAGAGTCCTGAGAGTCCCCTGGACAGCAAAGAGAATAAACAGGTCGATCTTAGAAGAAATCAATCCTGACTGCTCATTGGAAGGTCAAATAGTGAAGATGAAGTACTTTGGACATCAAATAAGAAGGGAAGATTCACTTCAGAAGGCCTTGAAGCTGGGAAAGGTGGACGGCAAAAGAAGAAGGGGGTGGCCAAGAATGAGATGGCTAGATGGTATTGTGGACACAATGGGCAAAGAGCTGGGCAGGCTGAGGAGGATGGTGGAGGACAGAGGTGCCTGGAGGTCGATGGTCCATTGGGTCACAAAGGGTTGGAATCGACTGTGCAACTGAACAACAAAATCAGAGAATAAGCAAAACACCAACTCAACAGGACCAAACTTTACAGCATATCAGAATAATAACCAGGGAACCTCTGCTGTTGTCAGTTGTAAAAGCCACATTGATTTGTATACTTGTTTGTTATACTGTACTAACTAACCATTGCGTACCTCTGTACCTGGTGTGTATAATTGATGCTATGAAGTCTCACATTTTGATTCACAAAAGCTAACATTAAAATAGTCTTTAAGGTGCCACAACATGAATGGTTTTTTGTTTGTTTACTCTCTGATATGATTGCACAGACTAACAGGGTTCCATTTAAAAAATGTTAAAATAATAAATACTCCTGTCTGAAATACTTCTACCTATATACAGCTCAGGAATCTAAAACAATACAAGGAATGAACAATGCCCTGTGAGATAATTACTGACTGAAGGAACATCTATGACACATTGAAAAGTAATAAAGAAACCACACACTGTACCTACACTTTACACACGGTAAGTCATCAGCATTTCAGTATTCTGTCTGAGAAACATTACACAGATATACTTCAAGAGGAAATAGATGGGTCTGTTCTGAACAGCTTTGTTGTTGTTGTTGTTGTTGTTGTTGTTGTTGTTGTTGTTGTTGTTGTTGTTGTTGTTGTTGTTGTTGTTGTTCAGTCGCACAGTCGACTCCGACCCTTTGCGACCCCATGGACCATTTTCCTCCAGGCGCCTCTGTCCTCTACCATCCCCCTCAGCCCTCCCAGCTTTGTGCCCATTGTGTCTATAATACCATCTAGCCATCTCATCCTTGGCCTCCCCCTTCTTCTTTTGCCCTCCACCTTTCCCAACATCAATGCCTTCTCAAGTGAATCCTCCCTTCTCATTTGATGTCCAAAGTATTTTAGCTTCATCTTTACTATTTGACCTTCCAATGAGCAGTCAGGGTTAATTTCTTCTAAGATTGACCTATTTGTTCTCCTCGCTGTCCAGGGGACTCTCAAAACCCTCCTCCAACACCACATTTCAAAGGCATCTATTCTTCTGCGTTCAGCCTTCCTAATTGTCCAGCTCTCACATCCATACATTACTACTGGGAAAACCATTGCTTTGACTATTCTAATTTTTGTTTGCAATGTAATGTCTCTGCTTTTCACTATGTTCCCCAGGTTTCTCATCGCTTGTCTCCCAAGAATCAGTCGCCTTTTTATTTCATGGCTGCAATCCCCATCTGCAGTGATCTTTGATCCTAAGAAAGTAAAATCTGTCACTGCTTCTACTTCTTCCCCGTCTATTTTCCAGGAACTGATTGGGCCTGTTGCCATTATCTTGGTTTTCTTGATATTGAGTCTCAAGCCAGCTTTTGCACTCTCCTCCTTCAGCCCAATCAAGAGATTCTTTAGATCTTCCTCACTTTCTGCCATTAGGGTGGTATCGTCTGCATATCTCAGATTATTGATGTTTCTCCCAGCGATTTTAATCCCATATTGTGATTCCTCCATCCCTGCACTGCGCATTATGTGCTCTGTGTATAGGTTGAATAAGCATGGTGACAAAATGCAGCCTTGTCTTACTCCTTTTCCTATTCCAAACCACTCTGTTATTCCATGTTCTGTCCTAACTGTTGCTTCTTGGTTCATGTACAGATTTCTCAGGAGGCATATGAGGTGCTCTGGTATTCCCATCTCTTTAATTACTTGCCACATCTTGTTGTGGTCCACACAGTCAAATGCCTTAGTGTAGTCAATAAAACAAAAGTAAACTTGTTTCTGGTATTCCTTTGTTTTCTCCATGATCCAGCGTATGTTGGCGATGTGGTCTCTAGTCCCCCTGCCTCTTCTGAAACCAGCCTGCACCTCTGGTAATTCTCTCTCCACATGCTGCTGAAGTCTGTCCTGTATTATCTTGAGCATCACCTTGCTGGCATGTGGGATGAGCGCGATTGTTCGATAATTTGAACATTCTTTGGCATTGCCCTTTTTTGGGATTGGGACGTATACTGATCTTTTCCAATCCTGTGGCCACTGTTTTATTTTCCAAATCTGCTGGCATATTGAATGCAGTAATTTGACGCCATCATCTTTTAGCACTTTGAAAAATTCAACTGGGATACCATCATCTCCACTAGCTTTGTTGTTTGCAGTGCTCTCCAGGATGTCTGGCTCAAGTTCAATTTCTTCATCATTGTGATTATCAGGAGTGTTGAGGTCCTTTTTGTAAAGTTCCTCTGTGTACTCTTTCCATCTTTTCTTAATTTCTTCTGCATCAGTTCTGAACAGCTTTGGATGGCTTATTGTAGAAGACAGTAAGACAGGATTTGTTTTCCAAAGGAAGGACTTAAATAACTTCTAAACAATGCTTATAAACCATCAATTTTCTTGAAGCAAAGTTATATAGCACTGTGTCTGTGTGTGTGAGAGAGAGTGGAGGAGGAGGGAGATTGACTTTTAAGAGCAAGCAAGACTTTGCTTCTATTTCAAAGCAACCTTTCCAGAATGATATGAACCAGAATGACTGCAAACCTCCTGACAGCCATACCCTGTTAAGCTGCTCTGTGAGTTGTGAAGAAGATGGTAAGTGATCACAAGTATTCCTCCCCCCCCCACCCCACTCCATTTTGGAAGCAACTGCAGTCTTCTTTCCTTAGCATAAAGCTCTGGCCTCCACCTTTGCCCTTAGAAACAAACAGCTTTTTAAAAGCTATAGATAAAATCTTTAACAGAGATAGTGGGATGCTACTTGGCTAACAAAATAGCTGATGTTATTCCCCCCTCCCATTTTGTAGCGAATATCAGCCGCTGGGCGGCGCTTAGGTCCCGGAGGAGACTGATCAATAAGCGATACGAGGCAAGGAAGCAGGATCAGATCAGTGTTTATTGGGAAAATGCATACACCTTTTATAGACCAGAAGGCAAGGGGAAGACAACCGTCACCAATAAGCCAATCACGATACCTGTTTACTCAGGTTAATTGGGGAAACTCTTCAGGGGAAGTTAATTAGCAGGGGCAAACATGGGATGAGGAGGACTATTGTTTGGGGCTTAGACAGGGGTAAACATATTCTCTGTTTGCACCGGAGATTTCCTTAACCAGGGGATGAGTGAATTATCCAGGTGGTAATTGAGGTCTGCGAGATGCTGATTCGGCAGAGTCGTCGATCAGGCTAGATACAGCCGAATTAATCCCTATCAATAATTCACCCCCCTTATGCCCTGACAAGGGCCAGAGGCCAGGAGTTTGCCCGCTGGTTTAGCCTCTGCCAGAGACCACTGGTGCCCAACCGGGCACGGGGAATCTTCACCTCCCCTTACTTTTTTATATTAAGAGCCTGACTGGCGACTCTGCGTAACAGCGGCATCAGCTGTTGGTCTGGAATGACGTCACGGGGTTTCCTCCTGCGGCATCTCGAGATCAGCGAGGGAATACATTGAGCAAGACAGCAAACTGCAATGCCTAGTATCACTACCCCCACCACCACTTTGATTACCGTCTGAAGCCACCCCCATGGGATCCACGACCACATCCATTTCCACAGTGAGCTCCACCAAGCCCCCCATGCAGAGCCCTCTGTGATGCCAGCCACTATAGAGTGAAGATCTTCGATCTGGCTTTGAATCTTACGAGAGTTGTCCGTAAGATTAAAGCAGCACATACCATGAAAAGACTCGCAGCCCAAGTGGTGAAGCAGTAGGAGGTAGTCGATAGCCGCTCGATTATCGAGAATGGTATGGCGAAGTTCCGCCTGCTCCTGGTTGAGGAGCGCTATCGCTGAGGACGTATGGTTGATGGCCTTTGCTAAACCGCAAGCCAAGCGACCAATCCTCTTTGCGTTGCCGACGGCTAAGCCTGGCACGCCAAAGATGCTGACTGCCAAGGAGAGATACTCGGCGGGTCTCATTACTCTGAAGCTGCTTTCACATGAGCTGTCTAACGTGGTGGTGCGAGTGTGCCGTATGAGCGAAGGGACATTGGATACATTGGAAACATTAGGAACATTGGGACTTGGGGCAATCATATCCTTAGTGGGGAGCAAGAGTGTCAAGCGGCTAATACAACAAATAGCATCTGTAATGTTAGCAGGAATGTAGTTAAACGTATATTGGTTACAAGTGAAAAACCATCCAGATGGTAGGGTGATATGTGCATATGGTGTGCCGCGTGGCACTGGGTCACTGCAAGTCCAATTGCCGCTGCCCACATCGAGGCATCGGCGCCGGGTTCGGCCGATTCCGGAGCAACCGTAAATTCGGCCACAGGTAGAGTTCGGGCTGACCGCCACTCGAGGAGTGTGGAGAGTGGCCGCATCAGCCGGTAAAGTCATGGTTAGCCGCATCTCCCAACGGGCATATTCCGAGGAAGCCGTTGGGATGTACGGGCTGAAGAATCGCTTCACCAGCCAGTCCCCATCCCGGGGGTGTGCGCCTGGAGAATGGCACACCGGGATGAGGCAGGTGCTGAGGATTGAGGCAGAACCGACGTCCTGTCTGAGGCAAAAATCGGACTGGTTGACAAGGCTTGCCAACCTTTCCCAAATGTTGTACTGCATGCGGGCAGAAAGGTCTCCGCCCGGCATGAGATCGCTGGCCTCCAGTGAGGCGGCCTGAACGCCTCCCCCCAGAAGCAGGGTGAGGGTCAGGATGATGGTGAAGGTCGCTGAATTGATGTTAATCTGGGCGAAGACTGCTGCAACAAAGTTCTCCGGTGTTGGCTCCTTCTCCTCGCGTTGGAGGGCGTCCTGGGCCTCACTGCAAAGGGACTTGACCATCCCCCAGGTTATCCTCGGTGCTGGGGTCCGCGTCCGCCGCTTCTCCCGGTGGGTCTCCTCGGTCAGGGTGAGGTCCTCCATCTCCGGGATCGGACTCGGGTCGGTCTGGGTCCACGCCATGGGGTTCCAAGTGAGGCTTGACGCACCGAGCCGGGATCCAAACGACACCTGTAGGAGACATAACTGCAGCATACCCTCTTCCCCAGGTTATGAGCGGCACCGGGCCCCTCCAAGAAGGGTCTGGTGGCACTCGGTACCGGACCATAGGTCGCAGGAGAGCTTCCGAGCGGCGGAAATGCTTCTCCTGTGGCGTACAGTCCGAAAAAACATTAAGGTGATTGTAAGTGAACAATACCTTATTTAAGCAAAACTGTGCCTGTCCCTGTGATTTGGGGAGGGCTGGTGGCTCCCCCCTTTCTGTTTGTTTGTCAATATAGGACTTTAGCGTCCGATTGACCCGCTCTACAATCGCCTGCCCTTGCGGATTATAGGGAATTCCAAATGTATGTTTGATGTCCCAAGTGGCCATGAAGGCGGCCAACTGCCTAGAGCAGTAGGACGGGGCGTTATCCGTTTTCACGTGCCGCGGCTTGCCCATCGCCGCGATGCAGGAAAGGAGGTGCTGCTCCACGTGGGAGGCAGTCTCCCCCTTCTGCGCCGTGGCCCAAACGAACTGGGAAAAAGTATCAATACAGACATGCATGTATTGCCATCTGCCAAACTGCGGCACATGCGTAACATCCATCTGCCACACCTGATTGGCCTCTGTCCCCCGTGGGTTGACCCCCCACGAGGGCCCCCCCGGCGCCCCTGCACAATGCTGGCAAGAGCGGACTATACCTTGGGCTTGAGAAAGTGGCAGATTGAACTGTTGGGCGAGTGCCTTGGCATTTTGGTGGAAAAAGGCATGACTTTGGATCGGAGTGGTGAAAACTCCCAAAACGGAACGTTGCTGAATTTCCTTTGCGGCCGCGTCCGCTCTGCTATTGCCCGCGGAAATCGGACCCGGTAGGTCTTGGTGACTTCGAATATGGGCAATATAGAGCGGCTCCGTGCGGTTTCGCAAATGAAATTGAGCAGTGAGAAACAAGCTAAGCAAATTCTTGTCTATCGCGGGAGTGATGTAAGCTCCCGGTAGACTGTGCAGTAAATTCCTAACATACAGGCTGTCAGTTATGATATTTAATCGTTCCTGGGCGAAGGTGCGTAAGGCAAGGTTCACGGCTGCCAACTCTGCCCGCTGAGCGGACTTCTGTGGAAGAGTTAGCAGCGTGTGCCAAGCTTCGCCCTCCTGCCAAGTCAGGACACCATATGTGCGTCCCCCATCGGTAAAAACTGTCTTGGCCCCCTGAAGTGGGACCAGCGAGAGCAATTCGAACAAGCTGACTGTTCCTGTCTGGAGTGATACGAGTCTGGGGTCTTTGGGCAAGTGGTACGCTAAACTCCCAGTGAAACCTTCCAAAGCTATCGGAAGCGAATCTCCTAGCTGCATTAACTGATGAATTTGTTCCTTGGTGAAAGGAACCACAATTTTGGCCAAATCATTTCCTGCAATGTCCCTAGCTCTCAGCCTGCCGCGGTAAATCACCGCGGAAACCAGCTCTTGGGGCGGAACGATGTTCCGTGAAGATGTGTTAGGCAAGTAGACCCACTCCACAATTTTCGCTCCCTTCTCTGAGTCTACGCCTAGCGCCCCAGTGAACATGGATCCTGACCGTACGATGTACAAATTCAGGATCGGGGCATATGGCCCCTGGGCGATCCTATCCACCCACCTTTGGCTGAGAGCTTGGTTCACTTTCTCGAGCGCCAAGCGCGCGTCTCGAGAGATTTTTATCTGGTCTGCCGGCTGCCTACCTAAAGTTAGCAGCGAGAAGAGCGGTTTCAGAAGATCCGTATCCAATCGGAAATACGGTCTGGCCCAATTAATGTTTCCTAAAACTTGCTGTAACTCTACAAGGGTGACTGAGTCCTGTAAAGCTATCTGGGGTAAAACTGGCGCGGCAAAGGAACGGAGAAGCCGATGACCCAAGTATGAGAAGGGCTCGGTCTTCTGCACCTTTTCCGGGGCAATGAGTAAACCTTTGTCCCCCAGGCTGGCCTGGAGGTCAGAAAATATTTCGCTGCCGAGTTGCGGCAACGCTACTAAAATATCATCCATGAAGTGACACACAATAGCTTTGGGGTAAAGGCTTCGGAACTTTGCCAGCGCATTGTGGACAAATATTTGGCACAGAGTGGGCGAATTGAGCATGCCCTGTGGCAAATATTTCCACGCGTAACGCTGCGTAGGCTCGCTGTGGTTCACAACCGGCACTGTAAAGGCGAACCTTTCCCGGTCCCTGGGGTCTAAGGGGATTGTATAAAAGCAATCCTTGAGATCTACAACTAAAATCTCCCACCCCTCGGGAATCATATTAGGATTTGGGATACCGCATTGAAGCGGGCCCATCGGCTGAATGCATTTATTGATCTCTCTGAGATCGTGGAGGAGTCGCCACTTCCCCGACTTTTTCTTAATCACAAAAATTGGCGAATTCCAGGGACTCGTGGACTGTTCTATGTGTCCTGCGTCTAGCTGTTCTTTCACTAGCTGCTTGAGGGCAACTAATTTCTCTCCCACTACCGGCCATTGTTCTACCCAGACCAGAGTATCGGTGAGCCATTTAAGTGGCAACGCCATTACCCGAAGGTAAGGGTGGCACCGTACTGCTGGAGAATGTCTCGCCCCCAAAGATTGACGTGCACGTCAAGAATGTGCGGCCGAATCACCGCTGTGCCGTCAGCCCTTGGGATTGTGACTTCTACCCACTCTCGGCTCCTGAACGCTTCCTGAACGCCACCTACCCCCCACACATCGGAGACCGGCTCAATGGCCCACTCCTTCGGCCACTGGCTTCTGCTTATCACGGTCACATCCGCTCCGGTATCGAGTAACCCTGAGAACACTCTTTTGTTCAAAAATACCTCGATAACGGGGCGCTGCTTCCACTCAATGTTGGTCTCCACTGTCGCTAAGACCTGGTATCCTTGCACTGCCTCACTCGCGCTCGAGCGGTCTGTTGAACCAGGCTCTGAGCTGTCACCGAGCCTTCTCGGGCTGCCTGCTGGCGAGTGACAAGGAACCATGATCAGTTGCGCTAAGGTCTCTCCCTTGTGGATAACTTGGGGCAGGTGTGTCCAAAGTTGGACCTGGAGAACGCCTGAAAAGTTTGAGTCAATGACTCCTGGAATTATGAAAATTCCGCGTGCTCCAGCTACACTACGGGGCAAAACTAAGCCTATGAAGCCTCTGGGTAAGGGTCCCATGTACTGAGAGTCGACTAGATAGACTGTGCCTGGCAGATCGCATGTAACGTCCGCCTGGCAAGCCAATTCTAGCCCTGTGCTACTCTCGGGGCTGGCCTGTGCCCTCGCAGTGCCTGGAATGTGTTTGGAACCTAGTCTGATTCTGGGGAGTTCTGGATCTGGGTGAAGGAAGCCTCTGTTTGGACTGGGGCCAGAGACGTGCCCGGATTCCGGTTTCCCGAACTCGGGCAAAACCTGGCCCAATGATAGCCTTTCTTGCACTTCGGGCAGGGGGTGTTCGGAGCCTTGGGACGGCCGGACTTTTGTCCTCCTCCCTTGAATCGGCACTCCCTAGCGAAGTGTCCGACCTTGCCACAGGAGTGGCATGCCCCTCTGGTCTTGCTGTTACCCTGAGGTCTTTTCCCCCCCTGCACCGCTGCCGCTAGCAGACCCATCTTGTAAGAGTCCGTGCCAACGTCGGAACATGCTCGAATCATGTCCGTTAAGGTTATGTCGGGGCGATTGCCCATGGACTGCAAGATTTTACGGCAGTCCAGGTTGGCGTTATCCTTTGCTAGCTTGATCATGAGCTCTTCCTGGGCTTGCTCATTCTCAATCTGCCTGCTAATTGCCTCTTCCAGGCGATTGATGAAGTCCATGTAGGGCTCCTGGGCTCCCTGCTTAATGGCGGTGTAATTTTTTGCCGTTTTGCCAGATGCTGGGACCTTGAAGTATGCCCTATAGGCAGCCTCGGCTGACATTTCTAGGGTGGCGAGAGGCAAGTTAATTTGAGCGTTGATGGGCTCATAGTTACCAGAGCCATACAATTGCTCAGGAAGCACCGCGCCTCCCATCCTAGCAGCCCGAGTTTGAGCCTCTAGGCGAAACTCGCTGTCCCAGATCATGTACTGGCTAGGGGTTAGCATCATCCTCATGACGGCTTTCCAATCATGGGGAATCCACATGGTGGTCTCGCACACTTGCCGAAGCGTGCCCCTCGTAAAACGACTTTGGAGCCCTGTCTCTGAAATTGCTTTCCGTAAAGCCATGAGAAGCTTGTACGGGACTGGGGAGTGTACTACCTGCTGTGCGCCCGTGAGCGCGTCCATCTCCATGCGGATTGGACAAATCTGTCTGAGCTCAGCTAGCTGTTCTGCTGACAATTCCCCCTTCTTTAGCTCTATCTCAGCTGTGCGCTGAAGGGCACTCTTTGCGGCTAGGGAACCTGGAGCTGTCAGAGAAGCGCCTGCGCTTCTCATTCCTTGCATTCCTTCGGTGACGTCTGCAGCTGTCACCGCGGGAAGGCTCCCTACGCTACTCTGCTGATAGCTAATTGACGGATAGAGCGCCGTGGGCGCAGTCGGTCCGACTGGCTTGCCTGATGGCTCAACTAACGGGGGTTCTTGGGCCTCTATCCGGACTGGTTCGATCTGCTCTAAGAGTCTCCTACACTTCCTCCATGTACTCACTATCCCTCCTGGAGCTTTCGGGGGTTGCTTAATGCAGTCTCCTATCTGATCCCAGAGCTTCAGGGTTAACGTACCTACTTCTGGGTAAAGTAGGCAGTGTTCCCCGAGGTACGCCAAAAGTCTCACTAATTCCTTGCTGTGAAATCGTAATTTAAATACCCTGGCCAGGATCTTAAACTCCTCCTCTCGAGTTTTTTGGCTAGCGGACGGACTTGGTCTATGAGAACAAGTCCCCATATTACCTGCAGTGGGGTCTCCGGAAGGTTCCTTCTCGGGACGAGTCGACGCGTCTTGTCAGGCAATAGGTTCGTGTGTCTAGTGTCTGGGGTAGACCTCGGAGCGTGGACCTTCCGCCACGGGCCCTTCTAACGGCCTCTGCGATGTCAGGGGCTCACAGCCTGCCCTGAGCGGAACGCGTTTCCCTCTATGGCAACCTCCTCGAAAGCGGGAGCAAGCTGTAGGAATGCCTCTCTGGAATGCCTCGCCGCAGGCCACCTCTCCGATCGGCTGGCTGCCGGTCGGAGCGCCGCGCTGTCCTCCGGGGTGACGGGTCGCGGTTCGAGCGTAGAACCGGACCGCGTGGTTCGCTACTCACCAGTAGACCTCTCCGGGGTCCTTTACTCACGAGTAGAATCACGTCTCGGGGTCACCAGATGTAGCGAATATCAGCCGCTGGGCGGCGCTTAGGTCCCGGAGGAGACTGATCAATAAGCGATACGAGGCAAGGAAGCAGGATCAGATCAGTGTTTATTGGGAAAATGCATACACCTTTTATAGACCAGAAGGCAAGGGGAAGACAACCGTCACCAATAAGCCAATCACGATACCTGTTTACTCAGGTTAATTGGGGAAACTCTTCAGGGGAAGTTAATTAGCAGGGGCAAACATGGGATGAGGAGGACTATTGTTTGGGGCTTAGACAGGGGTAAACATATTCTCTGTTTGCACCGGAGATTTCCTTAACCAGGGGATGACTTAATTATCCAGGTGGTAATTGAGGTCTGCGAGATGCTGATTCGGCAGAGTCGTCGATCAGGCTAGATACAGCCGAATTAATCCCTATCAATAATTCACCCCCCTTATGCCCTGACAAGGGCCAGAGGCCAGGAGTTTGCCCGCTGGTTTAGCCTCTGCCAGAGACCACTGGTGCCCAACCGGGCACGGGGAAACTTCACATTTATTTAAAGCATTCTTTGAAAAAATTCTGCACCCGTGGCTTGCAGTAAAAAATGCGGGGAAGAGGTGAACAACTGACATTGGGCACTAAACATAAAAGCCAAAGACCTAGCAACACCAGCAGCAAACAGAAATAACTAATAAACATTAATTCTGCGATACCCTTAACAGCTAAAAAGTGACATGATCACACACTTTCAATAGGTGGGAATCAATTAAAATAAGTGCGACTTAATTCAGCACATTTTCCTCCCATCCACAGCACTGCCAAACCCTTGTGCTATAGATGTTAAAACATAATGCCTAGTCTAAGACTTGCTCCATTCCATTTCAAAATTGACAATGCAAACTTCATGACTCTGACATCAAGTTAATCAAACTTTTACCTTCTTTCTCTCTCCCATCTTGCACCTCCAACCAACTCTTCTTTCTGATAAAGTGATCAGGAAATGTTGAAAGACTGGCAGTTGTTTTGTGCCTATCTGTTGTGTCCTAATGAAAATATTGCCTAATTATGAGCTTTATATCATGGCTGGTTTAGCAATGAAACAATCCGTAATAGCAGTTCTGTCCACTTCTTAATTTTCTTAGACTAACAGTTATGTTAGAGGTCACATTTTGATTAAAAACATGCAAAACCCCATCACATTTTGTTCTATCTTCCTATGTGTTGCATCATTACAATTCCTAGTGTTATCTAACAAACAAAGCTGCATACGAAAAGCACTCAGAGATGCTTGATCCAAATGCTTACAACATCTAAGCCTATTTATAATTTTTTGTGCACATTAAATGCACAAATGAGCCATGAAACTAAGGCAGACGTGATGCATGTGCTCCAAAGTCAGACACAGAAGTATTTCTTGGTGCTTGGAATTTATAATAAACAGTAGAAGGCTATACAAACAATGTACTTGCATTTCTCAAAACATTATACATTTTATTCTATAGTCCATTTTGATTTTTCATTTTTATTGTATGTATCTGTATGCGTCTACACACAGCTGAGTTGATACTAAGCTTCCTTCAACAGCTCTTTTTATGTATCAACAAATATATTTCAATACTGTATTCATTTTCCTAACCATTGTCTACTCCCTTCTTGTTTGCATCTTCCATGTTGCACATATACATTACTTCACTGACGGCCACTTGGTATTTTACGCTTTACTAAAGGGTATATGCATTTTTGCTCAATCTTTGCTATTACACACACACACACAAACACACACCTTTGTTAATAGCATGACAAAGTTATTAGAATCTGTAATATATAAGTATTGATTACTGCATGCTGAGGAGTAATTATTATAAATTCTGAAATCTGAAAGGAATAAACAAATTCATAGGTTAGGTTATAAAAGCTAAAATCGAAGGAAAAGCAAATGTCAACTCTGACAAAAAAAGATGAAACTGTGTCACACCTCTTCTGTGAACGTTTACAGATTGTGCAGACAGACTACAAAGCAAGACATGACAGTGTTGCACTGGTTATTATATAAAAAATATAATTCTCAAGAATTCATCAGAACAAATAGAGAATGTGTTCGAAAATGATCAAGATCTTGTGGGATCTTGAGTTTAATGTAAGAGTAATAGAACAAAGAAATGTCTAGATAATTGACAATGCATACCAGAGTTGAAGAAAAAGAAATTAACAAAATATAGAAACTTTGCAATAGAGATAATATGATTATAAATGAAACACAGTTCAGTGATCTTTATAGTCATTGGAGCACTGAGAACAATACTGCAGAATTTCATAAAACCAACTGCAAATTTCTGAAATGGCATCCGAGATGCAGAAGAATGGTAAATTTGGAACAGCATATATACTACACTATTTAACAGATGCTTAGGTTTTCAGTTAGAAGTTGTATGTCATACAAAATGTTTTTATAATATTGTTTGCTTGCATTTTGTAATGTGTGCATACGGACGCACGCACGCACGGACGCATGCACGCACGCACGGACGCACGCACGCACGCACACACACACACACACACACACACACACACACACACACACACTCAGTACTACCTGGGTAGCAAGGTGACAACATCTTCCAAAAAATGGTTTCTTTGAAGACCCATCAGCTGGTATATTAACACAATTTTCTTGTTTCCATATTGGTTGGTCTTTTCCACAAATTTGGTTATGTTCTCCTCACAGAGGACAAAATAAATTTGAGGACAAAAATAATTTGATTTAAACAGAGATATAGACAAATCGTGACCGGTCCATGGTTTGGATGCCCCTGAAGTAAGAGCAAATATCTTATTCTGTATTAACTTCATTTGCCCTTAGTGGCATCATCACATTATTATTATATGACAACTTCCACTGTTTTCAGGGTAGAAACATGAGGTGTAGTGGCACCACTATAGTGGTGCTTGGTAACGAGTGGAGTGGTGCAAAGGAACTAGCTGTGGAAAGGCGGGAATATTGGAAGATATTTTGTCTCCTTCTTACATATTTCTCTTCCAACAAAACTACTGTATTACCAACAAAACATCCAGCTCACCCCTTATTTTGTGAGTTGGAGTACAGCAGTATCTAGAAAGTCACACTTTTTCTTTCTTTGCAACAGACCACATACATGCTAAGACCTAAATAACAAGTCTTATCGATCTATGTCATGATGGAACTTGTCCCCTTGATGTGATAATAAGCAATAAAAGCAACTATACCTTGGGAAGACATAAGCAGTACACTTGATTGATTGACAAACTCCTTAAACATCACATTTCTAGTTTTCAAGGCATTTTATCAAAATAAGGAAACTGTCTTTTCAAATTTACTGAACAACCCAGTTAGATTTTTAAAAATGCCATGTATTTCTTGATTTAGAAGCTGTCTGGTTCTGTTAATACAATGAGGAAGATGTTAAAAACACCACTCGTCAACATAAATCTGTCTGCTGTTTAAGTTAATCACCAGAAATTATGCAGGAAGTATTGTTTTATTTTGTTTTTTGCTTAGATTAGATTCCATCAAGTACATCTAATCTTATGTGTTTACATCTTGCCACTGCTTGGGTGTTACATCATCACAGCCTACCAATGTTTCAAATTTTCTTTCCCAAAAAATGGCCCTGTTTAAATTTATGATTTTTGCCAAAATAAAAAATGAATGAGAAGCTTCCCAAGATAAAAAGTGAACAATAAAGGTAGTGAGAAATGGCCTTTGATTTTTTATTTATCAAGTGAAAATGAATTGAAGAATAATGTGTTTTAAATACAAACTACACCTGCTTTGTACTGTGCAAATTTAAATATAATCTTATAGTTTTGTACCCTGGTCAGCCGAATATAGTTAAAGAATTAGGCAAACAGAGACTTTGTTTGCAATCTGAATTACATTAAGGTAGCTATCAGTCTGGACTGAGGCTAGCCAGATTAATTCTTCATTTCCTAAAGTTCTGGAGTCTAGACTCTACACCAGGGGTGGCCAACCTTGGTAACCCAGGTGCTCTTGGACTTCAATTACCAGAAACTCAAGTAAGCACACCTGCTGATCAGGGTTTCTGGGAATTGAAGTCCAAGAACACATTGGGCACCAAGGTTGGCCACCCCTGCTCTTAGGGATGCCATAAGTACCATTTTTCTGTGATTTTAATGGATTCAAACTGTCCCGCAAGGTTCATGTAAAAACATGTAAAAATCCCGGTTCAAAGCTATGGAGAATTCCTTCTGACTGCAAAGTGTTAAATGCATAGAGTCAGCATTCCTAGAGTGGAAGGGAAGGGAAGAGTTGTCTCACTTCCTATCTACAGTGTTTCCTTCCTCTCTAGCAATGCTGACTCAATGCATTTAACACAAGACCTCTTCCAAAACAAGTCCCTTCCTTTTCTCCTTCCAGAGTGAAACGGGGGCTCCAAGGGCTGCATTTCTGTTCCAGACTTTTCTGTTCCAGACTTTCTTCCAAGAGATCCTCGTGTGGGGTTTGAAGGTGAGTCCAAGAGTGTGTGTGTGTGTGTGTGTGTGTGTGTGTGTGTGTGTGTGTGGCTTTGAAACAGAGATAAGCACTGAACCCTAGAGTCGGATACAACTGGCTTTTGAGAAAGGGCAACCTTTACTCCTGTCCCATTTTGGGGGGAGAGAAATATGGCATCCCTACCTGCTCTACACAGTTCAGACAAGAAGGAGAAGCAAAACTGTACAACGGTGTTTTTCTTCTTCTGATCTAGCTATCAAAAGCTGGTCTTAAGTTGGCCCTGCTGTCAAGCTGAAAAGGAGGCGCCAAGCGTCTTTTTGGATGGACTCATTTAGGTCTCCAGGTTCATGTCCTGCCTTACTGCCACAACATCATGATTATGATGCAACCAACACAAGGGCCTAACTTCCCTCAGGCTTCACTGGGGTCAGAATAGAGATTGGCAAATGACAGTCATGAGGAAGCTGTGGTGTGAATGGCTAACCCTATCCATACTTTCCCCCTTCCAATTTAGAAGTGGGAATAGGAGTTGGAGCTTTAGGGGACAAGAACAGGCTGCCCCACCAATCAGTTCAGATCACAGCACAGAAAGCAAGGCTAGGAAGGGAAGAAAAACAGTGTAATCACCATCAGTAATGCTCCAGGGGGATTTTCTCAATGCTCTACTCTGGCCCTTGTCATCAAGGACAGCTACTTATTTTACTGTCAAAGCTATTCAGTTTCTATATCTGGCTGCTGTCATGCTTCTGAAAGTCATTTACATTCCCCTCAAATGCTACCACTCAAAGAGGATTCTGATGGGATGAAATGGGGAGGGGGGATTTACATGTCATTATTAGGGTACATGTTAAACAAGAATTTAGTCACGTTGAAATTTTGCAAAAAGTATAGCTCACTGCTCCTGTAACTTTTATTTAAATCAGCTCAAGGCTTTCATACACTATTACCCTTCTCTTATGGCAAAATGATGATACAGTAGACACACACAGCTAAAAAAATAATCAACAAGAATTAGGAGTTTTGTGATGCAAATGTCCACAAATTCTGAAGCATTGAGGGAAAAGAACCTTTTGTTTTGGGAGAATGGAAAATCTGAGTAAATGGATACACGCAATACAGTACCTACCTTTATATCAAAGTAGAACTTATTTTACTATTTTAGCAATATAATATGATTCCTTCATAATGTAACCAGCATAATTATACTTTTGCATATTTAAGGCACTTAAAAATACAAAAATCACTGTTTTGTTTAAGTTTATTTGTGAATATGTCCTACAGGTATATGATGGAGAAAGATGCCAACTGTTGTCCCATATGTTACCTAAGCACATGTATCTTAGGTTTTGCTACATAAGGTAAGGTTTCCCTTGCTCGAAAGCCAGTCGTATCCGTCTCTAGCGTTCAGTGCTCATCTCTGTTTCAAAGCCAAAGAGCCAGTGCTGTCTGCTTCTGCAGACGTTTCTGTGGTCATGTGGCAAGCATGACTAGACACCAAAGCGCACAGAATGCTGTTTACCTTACTACCGAAGCGGTCCCCATTTATCTACTTACAATTTCTTGCTTTCGAACTGCTAGGTTGGCATGAGCTGGACAAAGATGGGAGCTCATTCTGTCCTGCAGTACTCGGGAATCGAACTGGTGACCTTCCGCCTCCCAGTCAGCGTTTTAGCCACTTGAGCCACTGCAGCCCCACTGCTACCTAAGACCAGTGGCTAAACTAAAACCTTCAGCAAGAAAGAAGGTGCTGATCACAGGAGAAAGGCTCTGTCTGTTTCTCTCTGTAGGGTTATTTGATTTTGTGCTTGCTTTTTTCTAGGAAATCAAATTAACATATGTGGCTTGCACAACTATCTGACCAACCTGTAATTTAGAATACCCATTCATCTGTTTCCATGTGAGAAATAAGAAGAATATGAAAAAGGCAATACTGTATTAAATTTCTAATAGAGACACAAACAGTCCTTCTTCTAGTGAAACTGCCTTCCCCAAACTAGAGAAGAGTAAGAAAGTAAGAATTCTGGGGACTTCAGTAAAATCGTACTACAACACATTTTTACTCATTCCGAAAGAGAAAATATGTTTATCAGAATTCCCCCCTCATTTTGTAATCTATTTTTGGCCTTGAAAAAATGATAACTTTTGTTTCTGGATTTCCCTCCTCCTTTCCCCTCCCACTAAGGGCTGTTTAGCTACATCAGGGGTTCCCAACCAAAGGCCCATGGGCCGGATCCAGCCCCCTGGCTAAATTCATCTGGCCCCTGGGCCGAATTGCCGTCAACACCGGAAATGCCCTGACTTTACTGGTTCACTGAAACACTGCAAAAATACGGCAAAAAATTGGAAAATGGCTCAAAAATGTTCCTCCCTTGTTCCCTCCTCCATGGGAAGCGGCAAGAGGTGGGGAAAATGCCGAGAAATGCAGCGCAAATGCATGCACTGTTGCTGCAGGAAGAACCACGTGACCAGGCCCTCAGCTAATTGAGGGAGCGTGGTCAGGTTCTTGGCAGGAAAAGGTTGGGAACCCCTGAGCTACATTCTTGGGGTACACAGAAAGAGCCTCTGCAAAGATTGTGGTATTTTTGAACCACAATAGGGTGTACCCAGGTAATGGCAACCTTGTGCTGCCGGCTAATATTTCTCACATTAGTTCAGGCGAAAGGAACTACAGAATGAACTCACCAAAAGTTGCCTTCATTTTGGCAGTTTCAAGTCTCACCTAGACACAGAAGATGCTACATTCTTGTTCCTCACACTCTATGACCATCAACCAAGGAACCATTCCACTTTGCCTTCCTTGACAGCTTCTTACAGTGAGTGTCAAAGCTGAGTCCTTTCCCCCCCTTCCAACAGCCCAGTGCTTGCTTCTTCTTCTTCTTCCGTGTCTAGGCCAGATGTGAAACTGTCAAAATGAGTTCATTCTGCAGATCCTTTCGTCTGACCTAGTGTGAGAAAGATTAGCCAGCAACACAAGGTTGCCGTTACCAGGGTACGCACGATTGTGGTTCAAAAATATCACAATCTTTGAGAAGGCACTTTCTGTGTACCCCAATGCTTTCTCAAACTTCATTTGCCAAAGAAGCACTGTAGCTCACTTGCAGAAAAAGGCTTTCTAGTGGCAGCAGATTGCCCACATAAGCTTGAAAACTTGGGTAGCTTATGAATACAGTATTTTATATACACGAAAGTGATAAAGATAAGTTTGACTATGCAGGCAAGTATTCTGAAGGCCAAAGATGAAAGGCTGGATGGGTGCAGCCATTAAGTAAGATGAGCCTGTATTGGTGTTGGTGGTGGGGTGTCCTTCACTTCATGGAGCCTGGCAGGAATGAACCTCTTTGCTTCCTCTGCTTTTCTAGTTAGAAAAAATTCCAAATGCAACCAAAAGAGAGCAGAAAACAGAACAGAATCCCGAATCTCCAAAATATGCTACATCTAGTAAAGGTTTCCCTTGCTCAAAAGCCAGTCATATCTGACTCTAGGGTTCAGTGCTCATCTGTTTCAAAGCCAAAGAGCCAGCACTGTATGCTTCTGCAGACGTTTCCGTGGTCATGTGACAGGCATGACTAGACAACGGAGCACACAGAACGCTGTTAACCTTCCCAACAAAGTGGACCCTATTTATCAACTTGCAATTTCTTGCTTTCAAACTGCTAGGTTGGCAGGAGCTGGGACAAAGACGGGAGCTCATTCCATCCTGTGGTACTCGGGAATCGAACTGCTGACCTCCCGCCTTCCAGTCAGCATCTTAGCCACTTGACATCTACCTCTCTGCAAAATTAGCATTACAACACAGCACAGCAAAAAATTATAGGAGGCTACAAGTTGAAATATCCATTCTTTTAAAACTAAAGTGTAGCTAGCAAAAATTGTTGTTTGGGGTCATCTGGGGACATCGTCAACGTTCCTAAGCACTGAAACAGTTGCAACAAGCATGTATGTGCAGAGCTACAATTGAGACTTGCTGCGGAGCTACAATTGGGACTTGCTGAAGCCACACCTGTCAACTGCGGCTCCGGAAAATCCGGGACCTGCGCAGAATGGTTCTGCGCAGGTTGCTTTTTATGCATGCATAAAAGCCTTCTACGCATGTGTAAAAGTGACTTGCGCAGAACCGTTCGGCGCAGCTCGCTTCTACACATGCGTAGAAAATTTTTACGCATGCATAGAAGGCTTCTACGATCCCCTTCTGCACAGAAGCCTTCTACGCATGTGTAGAAGGGTTCTACGCAAGCATAGAAGGGTTCAACGCATGCGTAAAAGCCTTCTACGCATGCGTAGAACCGAGCTGCGCAGAAGGGATGCGCAGTAACGCCTTTCCCCCGCTGCCAAATTCCGGGGTTTCGGCAGCAGGAAATGGCAAAAATCTGTGCCGAAAAACAGGAAATCCCGGCCAATCCGGGAAGGTTGACAGGTATGGCTGAAGCCTTCATGGTAAGGACTTGGCTAAACCCTTTTGCTGTAACCTAGCTCACCATCTTGACTAAATCTCCAATACCTGATCACCTTATTAATATGGGGACGCTTCACCTACAGTTTGAATATTTTCAGCTGCACCATATTTGCTCTCTGCCTTGATCTACTGCCACAATTATCTAATTTTCCAGCCATTAAACAGTCTGTTCCAAACCTGGCAGCCAAAAACATTTTGCCAGCGTAACTTGCCAGACAGTAGCGAGACACAAAATGTCTGGAAACCTACCAACAGAAAACATAACACAGGACAAAAAGAAGCTTTACAGGCAGCAGAGAAAACAGACGTGTGAAAATGACGCCTGACAGGAAGAATCTGTTCTTCCTTCACAAAAAGACGTAGCTCCGCTTTGTAAGCAGTGAGCTGTATGGAGCAGAGAAGAGGCCATTTTTATTTTACAGGTGGTTTAGTAACTTGAATTGAAACCAAATGACAACCGTGTCTTGAGGGAAGCCATTTTGCAGAAGATTTATCATGGAGCCCTCTGAGTTCAATCGCTGAGAAGAAGAAAAAAAGCCAGATCACTAAATTCAAATCAACACAGGACTCATCAAATATGTAACACACTACAGGTTAGCACATCAGGCACCGCACTTGAATATCATCCGATGCATGTTAACACTGTTTAAAATCTGTATTTTAAGTATTTACAATAAATCCACAGAATACCTTAGTATTCACTCCATCTTCAAGGCAGTTAATTCGACGAGACTGAGATGGAATTTAAAATCAAACTAGCATGAGGTGGCCATCTTCGACTGGTTTTTTTTTTTTGGGGGGGGGGAGGGAGGCTCAACTTGTGGCACACTATGTGCGACCCCTGGTAGTCGCAGGGGTTAACTGGCATGTCCCCCTATGGTGCAGTTGTCCTCCACCCTGTAGGCTCACCGCGAGACACACACACAGACCCGGCACTTTGGGGTGTCTGTGTGTGTTGAGAAATTGCAAGTAGATAAATAGGGACCACTTTAGTGGGTAGCTCATGCCTGCCACATGACCATAGATACGTCTGCAGAAGCATTTAGCATTGATTCTTGGACTTTGAAACCGGGGTTACCCTTCCAAAGGGGTGTGTGATAGAGGACGTGTCCCTGGGCCACAGCGCCTGTGGTGTCTATGAAGCGAGAGTGATGGGGGGGATTTCCTCCCTCCACTCTGGCCCCATAGACAACACCATGACCCGTCCAGTGAAGGGGCGAGAGTTCTCAGGCCTGGGGGCGCGGGTTCTCGCGCCGCCTCCCCTGCCAAGGGGAAGGCATGCAATGCTGGCTCAGAAGTGGCGGTGGTTGGCATGACACACGAAGGCCGTGGGGGCAGGGAGCGCACACTTGGGTCCTCATGCTGGATTGGCTGAGGCGTGCCACAGAGGATGCTGGGATTCGTAGTTTATGCTTTCCCCCGTGTTCGTGGGGCATAGGCCCCACTCTTGGCCCCTGTACCCTCACGATGCTGATCTCGGGGACAAAAGGTGAGTGGCATGCATCACGGGATAGGCTCCACGGGTGTGGAAGCACATTCCGCACACATACGGCCACATCTTTTCCTTATAGTTATAGATTTGAGATGAAAACCTCACTAATTTACCATGTCGTTATTGTTATTACATGCTATTAAGTCATCCCCAAATTATGGCAACCTTGTTCAGCTTCTAAAAATCCAAGCCTGTGGTTTCCTTTGGGGAAATTCATCTTGTATTTTGTCTTCCTCTTTTCATGCTGCTTTCAACATTTCCTAGTGTTATTGTCTTTTCCAAAAAAAATCATGCCTTCTCATAATATGACCAAAGTAGGACAGACTTAGCACTATATTTCAAGCTAATCAATTCTTTCCCTGTTAGCTATCTTTATTGTCCAGCTTTCATACCAGTACATAGTAATCCGGAATTCAAGAGCATGTGGTCTCATATACTACATCCTGTCTGCATGTACAGTCATCTATTGAGTTACTTTAAGTATATATTTGCAATAAAGAGACTGTGGATTTTTGCAGAACTCTGTGACTCACTCGCACAGTCTGAGATACTATGCAGTCAGATCTTGCATTAAACCCCCTAACCACCTGTGCTACATCTTGCTTCAGTATTAGTGCCCCATCATTTTGTTTCAGCTGGACATTCCCAAAGTAGAATACTTTGTAGTTGTCTGACTGAAAATATCCTGTTCCAGCCCACTGTTGTTCACTGACACTAAGCACAAAAATGTTTATACATTCCATTTCTTGCTTTAAGGGTTCCAGTTTGCTTTGATTCGTCTCACATTCCATGTTCCAATTGTATCTGTTGCACAGCATCAGACTTTCATTTCTGTGCATGTCAGCCACTAGAATCCTTTCGGCTTTAATCTAGTATTGTGACCATCAGTGTGTTATTTGGGGACAGGTGTGTAGAAAAGGTGGCATATGATCCAACACTATGTACTGCCTAGTTTTGACTTTCCTAGATCTCAGAAAATAAGTTAGAAAAAGCCAAAATTTGCTAAGCAGCTTTTTGACTAACTAACTGTTAGTCAAATGTTACTCTATACTAGGGGTTCTCAATTTTTTCAAGTGGGGGCCGGGTCACACGCCCACAAACAGTTGAGGGGGCCAGACTGGCTGTCCGCCCACCATTTATGACTGCCGTAAATGAGTCTGTGGTTGATTCCAGCAGTGGCAGCTGGTGCAAGGGCGGAGGTTGGATTATTTGGCACCGTGGGCCGGCCATAGGTTGAGAACCCCTGCTCTATACCACCAAATGCAGTTGTAATGGGAGTCTACCAAGGGTTTTTACAATTGTTGATTTGTATTATCTCTAGACATATGTGGAAAATTGTTTTGTTTTGTGTGTGTGGTGTTGTTGGGTTTTGTGTTGTGTCTTGTTGTTTTTTTTTTGGGGGGGGGGTGTTTTACATGCTATCAAGTTGTTTTTGACTTATGGCAACCCTATGAATAAATAATCTTCAAAATGCTCTGTCCTCAACAGTCATTCTCAACCCCTGTATGTTATAGTTTGTGACTTCACTTAGGAGATCCATCCATCTTGCTTTTGGCCTTCCTTGCTTCCTGCTGCCTTCAACTTTTAAATTGTTGTCTTTCCCAGAGAGTTTTGCCTTTTGTGTCTATGAGAGTTGTGCCCAAAGTAGGACAGTATCAATCTCATCACTTCTGCCTCCACAGAATTCAGGCTTGGCTTCCTCTAGGACCCACTTGTTTGTCATCTTGGCATTCCAGGGTATCCACAAAGCGCTCCTCTAGCATCACATTTCAAATGAACCTATTTTTTTTCTTATCAGCTTTCTTTACAATCTAGCTTTCACACTCATGCGTGGCAACTGGGAATACAATAATATGGATGATTTTGGTCTTGGTTTCCAGTTATATGTCCTTACATTTGATGGTCTTTTTTATTCATTCATTGTTGCCCTTTTCAAGTCTCAGTCTTCTTCTGATTTTGTGGCTGCAGTCTCCATTTTGATTGATAATTGAGCCTGGATATATAAAATCTTTCACTATCTCTCAGTGTGGGCAGTCTCAAAATTAGGTATTTCACCCTATAGTAGATTTTACTGATGATCAGTAACCTAAAGCAGAGATAGAATTCTACCTCAAGAACATGACAAGCCCTTGATAATGATATGATAGAATGTTCTCAAACTGTTAAACAACTTGCCTGCCTCCTTTGCACTGAAGAGAACAGACAAATTTTACGTAATTACAGATTATAGCAAATTGTGGCTGTCAAAAGGCAATAAACATCTGGGTCAAAGAATGAACACAAATATAGGTAGGTTGGAATCATTTTGCTTGGTGAGTGGAGTGCAATGTTGTGTCCAGTGGCTTGCCTTTGCTCAAGTCTGAGATCACATAGTTAGAAAGTACTTATCTTCATACCTCCTTACTTGATGTCATGAAACATTGTACAATTGCATAAGTAAAAGAATGGATAGGAGTCTGGCCACAAAGTTTGAGATATTCTGGAGTCTGCTACTGTCTCTCAGTGTGATCTCTTGATTAACATATATTAAAATCAGGCTTGCAAAATATTTGATTTTTGGTTAAATTAGCATAGCACAAAAGATTCAATATTGATATTCATGAAAATAACAAGGCAGTCAGTGTGCAATAGTGAGTTGAAGTCCCCACTAAGCTATGAAACTAACTGACTGATCTTTGTCCTGTCACACACCCTTAGTCTTACCTACTATGAGGATAAACTGGGACAGAAGAAAACCACTTACATTGTCTTGAACTCATTGACAGAAGAGGTAGGATGTAAATATTATATAAAACAATCAATAGGTATGCTATGGCAACACAAGAAGCTTGTACATTATATATATTTTTGCTAGATCTCAGTTTGACATAACAAGATAGTCGGTTCCACTATTTAAAATGCACAAATAAACAAATATTTCTATAATGTCTACTAGCCTGTTATTCTACTGGCTGCACGTCTCAGATGGTTATAAAAAAATATAGGTCTATATTTGATGGCTTGAGGACAGACTCTGTCAAGTTCAATCACAATAAATGAATAGTATTTTCATTCCATATAAATCCTTCAAATCAAAATCAATCTGTCAAAATGTATGAAGATCAGACCTGACCATCTTCCTTAACCTTTATAATTTAATCCATTAAAATAGAAACTGCACTTGAACAACAACAAAACCTTATATAGTAGTAAAGGAGGACTGAAAAGGACAAAGATAATCAAGAAAAGACTGCTAAGGAAACCATAACCTCCAAAATAAGTTATTTAAAGAAAGCTCAGAGAACTTTGCACAGTACTCTCAGTGCAGTGTTTAACTTCAACAATGCATAAACATTAGATATCCTCCCTGACCTTTCATGTTTTAAATCCTGTCTTACAATTCATGTCCTCTGGAAAAATCTTATGAGGTTTAATGAAGCTACTCCAAGGAAGCACATCAAGTATTGTAGTATACTGAATTATATTGAATTATATTGTTAATACAGCTACTTCACAAATTATTTCAAAACTAAGGTGTCATTCAATTTTATATCTTGCATACACACATTATGTGTGAGGAAAAGCAGAAGGCATCACGAAAAACAGAGACTGACTGACTCAACAAAGGAAACCGTTGCCTTAAGCTTTCAAGACCATGGGTTCTCAACCTACGGCCTGTGGCACCATTTCATCTGGCCCACAACCTCATTCCAGTTGCCACTACCACCTCAATCCTTGTCTGCTCTGCTTGGCTTGGTGTGTCCCTAACGGCGCTCCATAGCAGGGAAGATGTTGTAAGGCTTACAACATCCACCCTGCTATGGAGCACCGTTAGGAACACATCAAGCCAAGTGGAGGGGACAAGGATTGAGGTGGTGGTGGAAGCAGAAGTGGAAGACGTGCATGGCTTCCCGTGTCTTTCCTGGGGGCCACAGGTGATGGCAGGGGCGGGACAACCTGAGCTCCCACCACTCCCCCTGCTGCTGCTGCTGGCGGCAGCGGGGGGACGGGACATCAGTCTGAAGAGGTGTGAACCGGCCCCCAGCTTTAAAAGGTTGAGGACCTGTTGTGTCTAAGTGTTATTCATTAAAGTCACTATTGGCACCGTAAAGCCTACGGCGGAATAGCACACCTTTTGCAAAGGCGGCAATTTCAAACTACTGTCGAAATAGCTGATTCGTCAGTACAAACTTCCCGCTTTCCCGGAAACCTGCCGAAATGTATCCACCTGTGTAACTGCCATTCTCACTGTATATAAGCTGGCCACCTTGTATGTGTTCCCTAGTCTGATTTCCTGAGCTGATAATAAATCACTTGTGTTTGACCCAATCCTGCTGGTCAGAATACTTCTTAAGCGCCGGACTCAGCAGGACCCCTGTTCAAGACCATAACACGACTATTAATTATAGGACCTTTTAAAGCTCATAAATTCGTACCAACGCCAGACGTCAAGGGTAAACTGTTGGCATATAACAGCAATGTATACATAATGAAGCCAAAACAGTTTATGGAAGAGCAGTGTCATTCTGTTGCCTACATTGGAACACCTTGTTTCTTTAGTCCTACTCAGTTACTCTTAAACTGCATGTTCACACAATGATGAGAGTGCACTACATCCTGGTTCCATGAACAGCCTACTCTACTAGATAAGCTTCCTCTTCTCCAAAGTGTCAATATGATCCTCCCTTCATTGCACACAGACTTTTCACCTCTTCATTACACTCAAATATAAAGGACAACATATATTAAGTTTCAATGAGGGAATGCAGCTTGAAAGACCAAGAAGGCAAAAGATGTTGAAGTAGTAGCCATTTAGATGAGGCAGGAGATATTCCAAATGAGAATCAGGGAGTAGGCAAGGTTTATTGTATTTATTTATTTATTTTTCACACTTATATACCGCCCACTCAGGTATAACCCAACTCAGGGCGGTTTACATAGCAGACAGTAAATACATAAAAGACACATGATAAAACAAAGTTAAAAGTTAAAAAAACCACCCCTAAAAGGTGCACATGAACCGAAGGGACCTTGGGGGAAGGCACACTTCTCTATACCAACCACCCAAGGGTACCCCCATCCCCACCCGCACCCCAAACTTGGCCCGCCAGCCAGGTCTTTAGTTCCTTCCTAAAGGGCAACAACTCCGTCTGGAGACGCAGTTCCACAGGCAGGAGGTTCCAAAGGGCCGGTGCAGACACAGAGAAGGCCTTCCTCCTTGTGCCAGAGAGGCGAGCCCCCCTGGCTGATGGCACAATTAGAGAGCCCCTCCGGTCCGCTCTGGTTGGATGGACAGACGTCCTTAGGGCAATGCGGTCTCTAAGATACCCTGGCCCACTACCATGTAGCGCTTTAAAGGTCAAAACCAGCACCTTGAATTGCACCCGGAGACAAACTGGTAACCAGTGCAGCCCCCGAAGCAGTGGTGAGGCATGGGCATAACGTCCACACCCCATCACTACCCGGGTCGCGGCATTCTTGACCAGCTGCAGCCTCCGAATGGTCATCAAGGGCAGCCCCATGTAGAGCGCATTACAGTAGTCTAGTCTGGAGGTCACCAGAGCGTGAGTGACCATGAGCAAAGAGTCCCAGTCCAGGAGCGTGCGCAACTGGTGAATCACCCGAAGTTGGGCGAAGGCCCTCCTGGCCACAGCCGCCACCTGTTCTTCTAGCAGCAGCCGCGAATCCAGGAGGACCCCCAAGTTGCGCACCGGGTTGGTCTGGGGCAAAACAGCCCCATCCAAAACCAAAGATGGTAGCTCCCGGGATACCGCAGGACCCCCTATCCATAGCCACTCAGTCTTGCTAGGATTCAGCTGTAGCCCATTTGCCCCCATCCAGACCCCAACAGCCTCCAGACAGCTGGAAAGGACTTTGACTGCATCACTGGGGTCCCCACGGGCCGAGATGTACAACTGTGTGTCATCCGCGTACTGGTGGTACCGCACCCCGTGGGAACGGATGATCTCACCCAGCGGCTTCATGTAGATGTTAAATAGGAGAGGAGAAAGTACCGAGCCCTGAGGCACCCCATATTTTAGGGGCCTAGGACTCGACCTCTCACTCTCCAATCACACCGACTGGGTCCGGCCCCTCAGAAATGAGGAAAACCAGAACCACCCCTCTCGAAAAGACATGTTAATTATAGCCCTGACCCAGCCACTTGTCACCGTCTTAGAGGCTTTTACCAGCCAGGCGGGACAGGGATCCAATGGACAATTAGTGGCACGGACCGCCGCAAGGAGCCTGTCCACTTCATCCTGGGCAACTGGATCAAACCGATCCCAGGTAACACCGCAAGACTGCGCACTGGCTCCCCCCGGATCCTCCCCGCCCACGCCAAGTTTGAACCCCGAGCGAATCCGATCGGTTTTCTCCACCAGATGGTCAGCAAAGTTCCCTGCCAACCAGGCACAGGCCCCGCCCTACCCAGGAGGGATCTGGTCACCCAAAACAGGGTGGCTGGGCGATTATCAGAGGAGGCAATAAGGGAGGTGAAGTACTGCCTCCTCACCATCCCCATCACCTCTAGGTAGGCCCTAATAGCGGCTCTAGCTAGTGTCCAATCGGAATCGCTCTGGGTCTTCACCCAGCGGCGCTCAAGGCATCTCTTTGTCCGTTTGAGCTCCTGTAGTTCTTCAGTGAACCACGGGGATGACCTAGCTCCACGGGCTCTGAGAGGCCGTAGTGGAGCGATTACATCCAAGGCAGATGTCGTCGACCCATACCACAGGTCAACAAGTGCCTCAGGTGAATCGTGTCGCCGATCCAGAGGAAATTCCCCCAGTTCCCTCTGGGATCCGTCCGGATCTATCAGTTGCCGGGGGCAGGCCATTTTAATCGACCCTGCCTCCTTACGATGAAGTGTTGCCCCCAGAAAGTCTAGAGCCACCAGATAGTGATCTGACTATGGCACAGGTGTTATGTCTAGCTTCTGTAAATTCAGATCACTCTGCCACCGCCCCGACAAAAAGACTAAATCTGGCGTGTGGCCACTGCCCCTGGTCGGGCCCTGAATTACCTGAGCCAGGTCCATAGCTGCCATGGAAGCCATGAACTCCTGTGCCACCTCGGAACCAGACCCCAGCAAAGGCAAATTGAAGTCCCCCAAAACCATCAGTCTAGTGATCAAATACAAGTGAAAGAGGAGGGGGGATACAGAAAGGGTTAGAAAAGTACCACTATATTTGAAATATAAATAACATGGTGGCACTACATACATTTGT
Organism: Bradypodion ventrale; assembly: GCA_035047345.1. NCBI lineage: Eukaryota > Metazoa > Chordata > Lepidosauria > Squamata > Chamaeleonidae > Bradypodion > Bradypodion ventrale. The sequence continues at coordinate 255,046,743 of JAWDJE010000003.1, forward strand.
AGTTATTCTTATACTGATCTATGAATATTGAAAACTTCATGTTGTCCATTATTACTGCAAATATATAGTATTTAACACACTAACAGTGCCCAACCTGTTAGGGACACCCTAGCTATTTACTGCAATGTGGCCAGTGACTGTAATCCAGAGAAAATTTAGGGAAATTTAAAATAACATCAGAATCAGGGACACATTGTTAATTGCTATAGTCCTGCCAGCATTTACTGCAGATGTCACTGCACTGATTTCTCCCAGAAAATCACATACACACAAATGTGAGGGTGCAACATTCAAGTCTTTAATGCAAATCTTTCTTGCTACCTGCATTGATATGGTGAGAACCGACGCCATTTTTCATAGTGAATTTATAATGTAATTATTTTCAACTTGCATTCTGTCACCTTCAATGGAATCTGTTCTTTCTTCAGTTCTACTCAGTTGTTCTTAAGCATTTTTCTCTAGCAGCTTGGAAACTATTCCCTGGGTTTCAAATATAAAACTATAAGACTAAAAATAATATTTATTGTCTGTGTCTAATAGTGAATTACAGACAAAGTAATAAACAAGCTGTGCATTTGATCTACTAAAATTAAGGATACAAACTGTATAGCAAAACTTGGATCTACATTTGCAAAAAGAACATACAGTACTTAAGAAACAAGGAGATAAAATGTCATTTTTTTTTAGGAAGTGGGATTGTTCAGACAAATAATGTAACATCATCCCTCTGTGTGATCTGGTCCCAGTATAGCCTGGAGAACTCTACTCAGCTATAGCCTTAGGGATCTCTATGGAGCCAGCTGCTGCTGCTAGTTGGCATCTGAGTGCTATGACAAAGATGTCAGAAGAAGAACAAGAATCATGGTATGATGTGATGGCTTGAATAGAACTTCAGAACTCATGCATTTTTCTCAGCAAGATAAAATGTTAACAGTGAAAGTGTATTCTTGGGATTTAATAATTTCACAATAATTTGCTGTGCAGCCCAGTTCCCTTCAAATACACTCTCACACAAGCTTTTTCTCTTGCGCCTCACTCTCAGCATGTGGTGCATGTTTTAAATGCCCACTGACATTAAGTCAGAACTGATTTATAGCAGTCCGAATAAAACTCTCAAGGCAAGCGAAGTATTTAAGGAATGGTTTTACCAGTGTCATTCCCATGGCCAAGCTGAGATTCAAACCCAAGTCTCCTGAGTCCTAGTCCATCACTTCACTCCATTGGGTATCCAATATTTACAATAAGAAAACAACAACAAATAATAATAATAGCACCTCCAACAATAAATAGTACTGTACCTTTCAGTATTTCTTTGATCATACACCAACATTTCACAAAGTTTTAAACAGTGAAATCAAATGGGTAAACATTCATTAAGACGTGTATGTTTTTAAGACTAAAGAAACAAGGAGTTCCAATGTTCAATTTTGCAATTTGTGCAGCTCAGTTTAAACACACCTTTTGTTTATGAAATAGCTGGATAGCTGGTAAACAGCCCAGATGTTTATGTGAATTGAAAAAATAATTTAGTTCATAGTCAGATCTATAAATTGCAAGCTCCTCCCAAAGGCATAATTGTCCATGAAATCAAAAACATCTTTGCAAGTTTAACTGAGGACTAATTGGCTCTCCAATAATAGCTGGGATGAGCAACTTTTGCACATTCAGGAGCCAATTTTCTGTCCCAGTATCCTCAAGATTCACACAACTCCTTCCCTGAAAGAAATGAAAAAGAAAATTTTAAACTAAATGTGAACCTCTTTGAAAAATTGGCATTTGGAGATGTTAAATAATATGGAGTATGGGGTGTGTATGACAAATTTAGAAGATAAATCATCATTTTGGGAGGCTTGCAAGTACATCGATTGCTTTTTCCAGTTGAAGAAAATTTCTTTGGGGCACTTAGCCTCAAGAATATAGCAATGTGCTATTGGCCACAAAAACAGCTCTGAGGTCTGCATACAACTACACAGGATCAGAGGTTGACCACCTCTGGTGTAAATTTTCTTGTATCTTCTTTAATTCTGCAATCAAGAGGATAGAATGCCATAACCTCATTTCTTAAGTTCTTTACTAAACTTGGAGAATCCTGCTGAGAACCTCAGTGGTAATGAAATATTCACACAGTAAGAAAAGAAGGCCCTCACTGTGCAATTTTTTTAAACAAACTGAAAAACAAACATATGGGAACTCCACATCTTTTCAAATGTTTTTATACCAACTTCTTTATCACTAAAGTTTACATTCTATTGTCTAAATTTATTTTCATAATCTAGTAACTGTGATGGACTCTCAAATCTTGATTTAAAGTTCTCTAAGCGTTCAGCACCTGAAATCCCATTTCTTAACACAGTACGTCACGGTTAGAGTAGGCCTACTGAATGGGCATTCAGTAAGTCAGCTCATTTGTAAGCTCCACCGATTCAATGAGACTATTCTAGTTGTGACTTGCTATGCTAAACAACAGAATTTTAGCCATAATTCTGGGTCAAATTCAATTTAGTCCTTGTTACTACAATATCCTCTTTATCTTGTGAGACTATAGGGTGACAAGCACACACCCAAAAACCTTAGCCCTATTAGTTAGGGAAGATAGTTGGTTGTTTTTTGTTTTGTTTTTTGGAAAAAAATTAACATCGGAAATAAGTTATTTGTTTTATTTTAAAGGCATTGACTATATTGAGTTTACTAATTTGTTTTATTTTTAAAAAATCATACCCCATTTTTCTACTGCAGTCCTAATGCTTGGGTTAATCATGCTTTACATTTTACTTATTTCAATGGTACACCATTGTAACAAATGTTGCTGGATAGGCCCCAAAGAAAACTAAGTCATCTGAAGTAACTTTATGAATTAGTTTACATAAATTACTTCAGTAACTGATGTTGTGTGCAAAGGCGTTCGATTGTAAGAATGGCAGGTTTATGCCCTAGTCATTAATCAGAAACAGTTCTCATTTACAAAATTCCCTTTTTTGACGACAAAAGTATGTTCCACATGCTTATTTTTAATTAAACCATTATTTACATTCTTCTAATAGGAAGTACAGCTGCTTTCCAAAATTCACCAGTGCATCTGAAGTACAAGTTCACTGCTGTTGTGACAATTTCCTCCAACTGCTACCATATGCTCTCTATAAAAAGATAAGCTTTCTTTTGAAAATAATACATGAATTCCAGTACTAGCAAGTTCTGCAGAAATGTGACAGGGATAAGTTTCAGCATCTCGTAGCCTCAGCCCTAAATTTATTTGGGCAAAGGCAGCACTGATATCAAGATTAGAATACAAAATGTTATTGCCATTGCTTTTTTGAAAATTTAAGACCCTCTGGAAGGTAATTACTAAATATTAGTTTGAAGATAACACAGCTAGAGTCAAACATATGACATATGGAGGGGATATACAGACAGTAAATTTGTGATCTAAATAGCGAGCAGACAGCTAATTTCAGCCTGTTTGGGGCACAGTATACATTTCTAGAAGGAAGATGAGAATACAAGAACTGCTTTATTACACCAGATCAAGCTCTATCCAATTCAGTAATCTGTGTCCAATCAAATGCCAGCTCTTTAAAAAAATAAACAGAGGTTTCTCCCACATAAACTGTTTATTTACGGGAACCACTGACACAACTTCTTTTTCTAACAGGCAGCTAGGATGCAATGCATCCTGTCCTACGTCACAAAACCTTTCAGTCCAGCTTTTCTCCAGGTGAGCACAATTTAAGTGTGAAACTCCCTTCTTCTTCTTCTCCCATATCCAATTCCGAATATTGGTGATCCTCATGGCGATCAGCCATGGGACTGTTCTGCGAATATAATGTCATGGGCCCATCTCCCATCACCACCCAGGCCACTGCATTCTGGACCAGCTGCAGCCTCCAAATGGTCGACAAGGGCAGCCCCATGTAGAGCGCATTGCAATAGTCCAGTCTGGAGGTGACCAAAGCATGTGTCATGTGTGACCATAAGCAAGGAGCCTCTATCCAGGAGCAAGCGTAACTGGTGTATCACATAAAGTTGTGTGAAGGCCCTCCTGGCCACGGCTGCTACCTGCTTTTCTAGAAGCAGTCGAGAGTCCAGCAGGCTCTCCAAGTTGTTATGTCTAGTTTCTGTAATATCAGATCATCCAGCCACCGCTCCGACAAGAAAGCCAGGTCCTGGGTGTAGCCACTGCCCCTGTTTGGGCCCTGGATTGCTCTGAGTAGCCTCAGAGCCAATTCCCAGCGAAGGCAAATTGAAGTCCCCGAGAACCATTAGCCTAGGGAACTCCAGTGCCAACGCTGAGACGGCCTCGAGGAGCCCAGGCAAGGAGTCCCTTACCCTGCAAGGAGGCAAATACAGGAGTAAGACTCCCACCTGACCCTTAGGGCCTAAGGGCCTCACAACCCGGCACTTGTGGAGCATCGGCCCTAGCAACTCCCATAGACTACCTGGCTACAATGGCGACGCCACTACCCTTCCCCTCCTCCTTAGGCTGGTGCCAGATACCGAAACCGGGCGGTCATATTTCAGACAGAGGTATGCCGTCCTCTGGTCTCAGCCAGGTTTCGGTGATGCATGCCAGGTTGGCCCGCCCCTCCAGAATAGCATCTTGAATCAGGGGGGCCTTGTTACAGACTGACCTGGCATTCATCAGCAGCAGCCTATGGGAGGGGTCACCCTGGATCATCTGCTCAGGACCTAGAGGTGTAACCAAGGGGCCAGAAGGAGGGACAGAAACCAAACATCGGTTTCCCATTCCCCGAATGTGGCCCGCCCCTTGGTACCTGCCATATCGCCCCAATTTGGGCCCCAGGAGCCTCCCTGCCTATTTCAGACGGATTGCTGCCCCACCTTTCCAACTGGTGATGCTGGCTCTCCCCCCCCATCCCTCCCCACTTAAAAATCCCCAAAACAGCCATCGCCCTCCCTAGAACTTCCCAAGCGTCCCCAATTACAATTGGCATGTGGCCAGTTAAGTCTTTTGGACCTGCCGCCAGCGCAGATGTTCCTTGCAAAGCCGGCGGAGTAAAAACTCCTTTCTCTCTCTGAACCCACAGAGTGGGATGCCGAGGGTGGTGGGCAGCTGCCGCGTGACCTTTTAAGCCTGCCACTGGCAGCGGCAGCGCAAAATCCTCTCCCCCCTCCACAACCATGGAGGGAGATGCCAAGGGTGGTAGGTGGCCACAGCACATACTTCTAAGCCCACCAACAGCACAGGTGTTTCTCTTGGCGCTGGCGCTGGTGCTGTCGGCGGTAAGTCCTCTCCCCCCTTCCGCAACCACGGAGGGAGACACCGAAGGTTGCGGGCAGCTACAACACATCCCTTTAAGCCTGCCACCAGCGCAGATGTTGCTCTTGGCGCTGGCAGTGGCAGCGGCTGCGGCGGGAAGTCCTCTCCCCCCTCTGAGACCACGGAGGGAGACACTGAAGGTGGCGGGCAGCCACCGCACATCCCTTTAAGCCCGCCACCAGCACAGGTGTTGCTCTTGGCGCTGGTGGTGGTGGTGGTGGTGGGAAGTCCTCTCCCCCCCTCCGCAACCACGGAGGGAGACACCGAAGGTGGCGGGCAGCCACAACAATCCCTTTAAGCATGCCACCAGTGCAGATGTTGCTCTTGGTGCTGGCGCTGGCTGTGGTTGTGGCGGGAAGTCCTCTCCCCACCCTCCGATACAACGGAGGGAGACACCGAAAGGGGCGGGCAGCCACAGCACATCCCTTTAAGCCTGCCACCAGCGCAGGTGTTGCTCTTGGCACTGGTAGCTGCTGCGGCGAGAAGTCCTCTCCTCCCCCCTCTGAGACTGCAGAGGGAGACGTCGAAGGTGGCGGGCAGCCACAGCACGTCTCTTTAAGCCTGCTGCCAGTGCAGGTGTTGCTCTTGGCGCTGGTGGTGGCAGCGGCAGGAAGTCCTCTCCCCCCTCCGAGACCATGGAGGGAGACGCCAAAGGTGGTGGGCAGCCACAGCACATCCCTTTAAGCCTGCCACCAGGGCAGGTGTTGCTCTTGGCACTGGTGGTGGTGGCAGGAAGTCCTCTTCCCCCCTCCGAGACCACGGAGGGAGACGCTGAAGGTGGCAGGCAGCCACAGCACGTCCTTTCAAGCCTGTTGCCAGCGAGTATTGATGAAGCTGCTGCCTTATATCAAAATGGATTCAAGTGGGATTTAGTCCACATGGGGACCATCACCCTTCCCTGTGGACTTCGCCAAGGCTGCTACTCCTCAGGGTTTTCAGGTTAACTGCCACCTGACTCTCGGTGTTGAGTCGCTGGCAGTATGGTCTACTATGGTGAAAATCCCAGAATAGAGAATTCTAGGATTTAGAGTCCCAAACAAAACAGAACAAACAACATCCACAAAAAATTTTTTTTTGGGGGGGGTGTGTTAAAAAGATAAAAAAAGAAGTCAAGTTGCAGAATTAACAACACAATAGTCATTTTGATCAATTGTTGTCCAAAGAGGAGGAGGAGATGTCATTCCAAAAGTTACTTATAATGAAGGTTAATATCCATGTCTTTCTACTTCATTTATTTAATAGAATAAATCTTTTCAATGCTTTGTTTCATGCAAAGGCAAACAGTGAGATTCAAGGAAAGCAGGTTTGCCTACATTTTCTAAATGAAGCTGTATTTGTATAAAATAGGAAATCATAAGAACAATGTTTTGACAACATTTTGGAAATCCTAATCTTTCATATAGGATTCCCCCCCCCACACATCTGTTGTAAAGTATGAGGGAGAACTATGCTTTTCAAACTTGTGCTCTTTGGGATCATCCCGTTATCTATATGATATCCTGAAACATATTCACTTGGTTTTTAGTAGGAAAACTGCCAAAGTATTTCTATTCATGCTAACACAAACACAGTAAATAAAACTGATGTCTAGCACATCCTGCATGACTAAGTTGGTGAAGCATTTAGGCTCTTTTAAGAATTGTGTGGGTGTTTTATCTTTTAAACTTTTAAAAATTAAAATGTGCATATCACAAACAAAATTTCATTTTATGCTGTACACCTGGCTAAGAAATAAATAGCAATGATCACGGCCATTTCCATTTTATTAATTATCTACCAGCTGTTATTAAAAGGTCTTCCTTGCCCAGTGCAGCTGAACTACTGTGGTTTGACATTTTCCATTTTTGTGTGTACCTGGTCAGTGGATTTTCGCCCAAAACGAAACAGCCAATGCATTCATGCCAGTCCACAGCACATACTCAAAGTATTACTGCTGATAACTCTTTGATTGTATGCCACTTGGTAAAAATGTTTTAATCCGGAGAAGCAACATTGATTTCTTCACAAACACCAGATACCGAGGTGGTAATTCTTTCAACTGACTTTCATGTTATTACCAAACCCAATTAAGGATTACAAGTGCTTTGAGTTTAATTGTAGAAAGGTGCTGCACTACCTTTAAAATTATATATTTTCTTTCTTAAAGGAAGCAGGTGGTAGCAGTTCTTTGCTTGGCTGTGCTTCCATTGTATGTCACAGCATTACTGTCTATATTGCAACAATCTATGTACAGTAGAAAAAGAAAAAATCCAATCTATACATGGAAGCTATCTATACCTATAAGGAAGGATGTTAACCGTTGGAATGTAACAAAGGCTCCCGCACCCGTCCATATTGTCCTGTACCAAGCTGCCTGCACTCGCCTTTACCCGGCCTGCACAGCGCCGCAAGGGTCCCACAGTCGGCAGTGGGGCAACAGCCCCATGAACGCAAACAAAACAAAACAACTTCAATTCCCAACGTCCTCTATGCCGCGCCGCCCCTCAGCCAATCAGGCTGACAGGCGAAAGCAAAGAGAACGTTGGGAAAGGCGGCGTATCCAATAGAAACCGAGCCTCAGAAAAAAAACCACCACATGAACGCAAACAAAAGAAAGAAACCTTCAAGCCCCAGCATCCTCCGCGTCATGACCACTTCAGCCAATCAGGCTGAAGGGCACGAGCGCGCAGAATGCTGAAAAAGCTGGCATTCAATAAAATAAAATAAAAATGCCTCACGCAACAAGAGCGCAAGGCTGCCACAGGCAGACGCAGCGCCTCTAGGCCTCGCAAATAAAAACCCGCAAAAAACCACGAGACAACCGCCGGCCTTCTTTCCCGGAGCAATGGGGAGAAGAGGGACTCCCTCTCCTCCATGCTACCCCACCGAAGACACGGCGAGACCACTGCCGGCCTCAAGGTAAGTTGAGCCGGGATGGGGAAAAAAGCAGCAGGTAGCAATTTGTCAGGAGAAGCACACTCCCTGGCGAATGACTGGATGCTGCCTTTCTACTACCCACACCACTATTTCGAGAAGTACCATGAAACAGCAGTGGAGGTAATAGAAAAGCAGCAGCCAGCAATCCGCAAGGAAGAGCACCACCCCTTACGGATCGTTGCCTGCTGAACTCCCCATTAGGTAAGCCAGGGAGAAAAGGAGGCCAAGAGAAGAGAACTATGGTGAAGCAGATAGTTCTTCTCTGCCTCCTTTTCACCTGACCTACCTAACGAACATTACCGGATGAAGAGCTATCTGACTGCCGGCTTTTCCTTTTCCCTATCGCTGTATCGAAACCTAATTTCGAAGCAGCAATGGGGAAAAGAAGAAACAACAGACAGGCCATTCTCCACACAACAAAATACAACAACAACAAAACCAAACAGCTAACCAAAACGCAAAGCAACAAAATTAATAAAACACAAATAAATAAACAAATAATTAAAATAAATCCATTAAACAGTAAAACAATAAACAAAATCAACAAAAACACCCAAAATACCAAAGGCTATTGAAAAACCATAAAAGCACACTAAAAACACCTATCTACAACACGAAAATAGAGAAATCAACAAACAATAATAACACAAATTAAAGAAATAAATACGGGGGGGGGGGAAATCAAAAAATAGATAATAACCAGAAATAATTAAAACACTTAAACACATCTAAAATCCACAATACAAACAAACAAACAAGCCAAAACACTTTGAGGGGTTTAAGTAGAAACTCTCTACTTAAACACCCCAGCCCAACACCACAAAATAAAAAACAAAACAAAACAGAATAAACAATCAAGAGCACTTACCAAACACGTCCTCCCTCCATGGGGTCCGGAACTAAACTGAACAAAGAAAGGAAAATCGCAATAATCTTAATAACAGCCCCACCTAGAGGCTAGAAGAGTAAAAACAGTAAAAAATCAAAATGACAAATATAAATAAAATAAAATAAATCAAATAAAGTCACAAACCACAAATGCAAAACACCCACACACAAACCACCCATAACAAAAAAAAACCACACACACATAAAAACTGCCCGGCAAGGCCAGGCAAACTATGCTAGTCAGGAATATTACTTGGGGAGATGATGATGGGGCATCTGCAACATATAATGAGATTTGAGATTCATTTTAGCTAGCCTGAAGAGATTTTAGAAAATACATTTACGTATTTGATATTCTACTCAGATAAAATAAAATAAAGCAAGGATAAAATAAAACAAAGGAAGAATAAATTAACTGGGTCAACCTAAAAAGTTGGAACATTATTTGTTTTGTCACTTGAAACCACATTGTCTCCAGAAGAACTGCTATTCTCCCTAACATGTGTGAAAATCATTAATAATATTTACTACAGACAGAATGCTAAATAAAAGACTAGGGTGTGGATAATGGCCATGAAAGGTAACTAAATCAGGCAGTACCAACAGATAATGCCAGAGAAACAGCAAAACACAATAAATAATATAACACAGCAAGGTAAAAAATCTTCACAAAAAAAATCAAGACTTGTCATAAACCAAATCTTTGGAATGAAAACCCCAGACAAAATGATATTCCATCAGAATTCTTTCCTAAGCTTAATACCAGGAACAGCAAACTTCTACATCAACAGAAATCATGTAGAATTATTAGAACTGTAAGTATTATCTACAGTAATAGTATTTTATAATGAATTCATCGAACTATGTACAAAGAGGCAGTGATCTCTTATTAGAAACAATACTTCTGCATTGGTCATATTGGAAATGAAGGTCTGCCATGAATTTCTCATGGACTCATCTAACGGAAGCAAAATGGATTTGCCTTTTTATAGAAAAAAACAGCTTCCACCCTGGCAGTTAATTTGCACTGCTCGGGCAGGATACCAAAAGTGTAAAAAGCAATAAAATCCAACAAATATCAATAAAATAATCAAATATTAACAAGAAACAAGAAGAAAAATGAAGATAAGTTTAAAGATGAATCTAATCTGCAAAACAAGGCATCCTGAAATATTTAAAACTTGCATGCCAATATGTTGCTTCTGTGTTTACAACAAACTTCTCCCTTCCCCTTTGTCTGCTGTTTTCTTTGCTCCTGCAACATTTCCCCCCAGTCCAAATCACCTTAGCTTCATTTCACCTGCCTGTCTAGATAGCAACTTTAAGCAGGGGTGGCCAAACTATGGTCTGTGGGCCAGACCAGCCCGTGGCGCCAAATCATCCTGCCCCCACCACCCTCGCCACTACCGGAAGTGGGAATAAAATGCACCCGTGCATGCACATAATGCAACCGCACGTGTGCATGTCGCTGCTGTAAATGCAGCCACAGCTGTCGTAAATGCATTTACGACACTGCGGATTTATTTTACGGTGGGAGGAACCACGTTACTGGCCCGCTCAACCACGTTACTGGCCCGCAGTGCAAAAAGATTGGCCACCCCTGATTTAAAGCATCAATCTACAATCTCCTCATTCTCACTCCTTCCTCCTCTTTTGGCTGCCTAGTGTAGTTCAACTTCAAGAGCAGGCTTCTGGGTCCCATATGACCTCACAAGCCCTTTTCAGTGCATCAAGTCAGATGCAAAACTTGTGACCTTGAAAAATTGGACTTAAACTCTCATCAGTCCTCTCCATTGTTTTGCTGGCTAGGAGAGCTTCAGTTCCATACTAGTTAGAGAGCCACAAGATACTCTCCCTTGCCATTAACTAAGCTTGAACATAATTATTTTAACTAACTGATTGATTGATTTATCATTTTTAATTCATATATGTTTGCAGATATAAAAAATGCCTAATAATAAAACCAATAGTAACAAGATATAAATATGTCATACAAGCAAAAACTGGAACTGTTAGCAATTTTACGAGCATGACAGAACAATAGAGATCACATTTCTTCTCTATTTTGCTCTGACTTCTTTTTCCAGTGGGGTTCCACTTTCATTTTGAAAACTCACAACTAGTTAACAAAATGAATACTCTCCCAGTGCCACTCCAAAGTGTGGGTGGAGAGCCTACAAACAGCAACATACTTGATGGCCTGCTGCTCAACTCCACCCCACAACACCACCATATAAAACTCTTCTTAGAAAATCCAACTATAATGTTACGTGGGGACTGTAGGGACTAGTCACCTCTGTGCACCCCCTTTTCCAGTAGTGTCGTTGCGGTTTCCAAGCTGCTAACAACCATCTAGGTTAGGAGTTCTCAACTTTTTAAAGCCAGGGGCTGGGTCACGCTCCCTCAGACAGCTTCAGGGACCAGTTAGCCATTTTGTCCTTCCTCCACCACATGGCACTTCCTGGTGTGGTGGAGGCATGGGGAGGGCACATGAAATGGTGCTGTGGGCCACATCTGGTCCACAGGCAGCAGGTTGAGAATCCCTGATCTAGGCTGCTGCGTAGGGCATAAGATAGAACCTCTCCTCCACCACAGTGATTTGCAGCAGAACTGCTGAGGTGGGGAAGTGTTTTAACCTTGTCCTATCCCCAATAATCCTACTCAAATCTGAAGTTAAATCCCCTGATCTGAATCACACACACAAAGAGAGCACAAACACCTGGGGAATCCTTGGCTGCCCATGGAATGCTGAATGTGATCCTCAGTATCATGAAGGTGATACTGCCATGGAACAACCAGTATTCAAAGGCAGTGGTCAGGATCCCATCACTTACTTGAGCTGGCATTAAGTCCAACATTATAAATGTCAGTGGCAAATTGTTCCCAATTTTGTTGTTGTTGTGCACATGACTAATGTATGCCAAGAAACACAAGCACCGACCTTATGACTACTCACAATTCCCCCCCACAGAATTTTTACCACTGGAATTAACACCACTTGGTGATATTTGGTGAATTCATAACAAAAATATAGCTTTTCTGATCAGATTAGCATTAACTAGTCATAGACTTACAGGCTCCAACCTGTCTTAAAACCACCAAAAGCTAGAGTCATCTCACCACATGTCTTTTCCCCAAGTCACAGTCCATCTATATATTCCATCAATTCTACAATCAATCCTCTTAATATATATTTTTTAAAATCTGCAAACACAAGATCCAGTATTATAGCATAATTCCATCTGCTCCTTCCCTGCTTGGGCATGACACTGACTTAAATGACAGGCTGACAGAAAAACCAGTCCCTTTGCCCAAGTACTATAGCTAACTGTACATCCATATAATGTATTCCACCTAGTTCCTTCAAGTTTACAGATGTCATACATGTGAGCACATTTTGGTCTGACAGTTACCAAGGCAGAGATTAATAATGGAATACATAAGATGCTATCCAAAGTCTTTTTTGCATCATAGCAGCTGAAATAAGAAGTTCCTGAGGGTGAAACTACACAGTCTGAATACAAGAAAGGAATTACACAAATGAGAATCAAGTGGGCATATGTAAAAGTCAGGTGGTAAAAGAAGGACAAAGCTGTTTCATGCAAAATAATCTCAATGGGGTATGGAGTATAAATACCATATGGCAGTGGTGGGCATCAGCAGGTTTGCACCAGTTCGCCAGAACCGGTAGCAGAAATTCTAGTCCAAATTCGGGTGCAACACAGGGCTTTCTCCCTGGCTATGCCAACCATACCATGCCCACAGTGTGGTAGTATTTTTTTTTGAGCCCACCACTGCCATAAAGGGATGTGTGTGAAATAAGCATTTTGCAACTGCTTTTACAATAGAATTTTTTGAAGTGGTTAGCCGCGTTAGTTTGTATAAGGATATCAGAGAGTAAACAAACCAAAACAAAACAATAATGCCATGAAGCCTCACTCTTATATCTGACGAAGTGAACTTGATCCACAAAAGCTAACATTAAAATACAGAAGTTAGTCTTTAAGGTGCCACAATGGTTTTTTTTTTTACCTTTTTATTGAATTGAATTGAATTGAAATTTATTCTTATATACCGCTTTCCTCGTCCAGCAGACAACCCAAAGCGGTTCACAATGCATAACGTACAGAAATACAATATAGCACCAATACAAAGCAAAATACAATTTCACAAGCAAAACAACAATGCAAAATTGCACAACAGTACATGGTATTACACCAACTACAATACAAAAATGCAACAAATACAAATCAGCCAGAACCACCCACAAATTCCCATGCCTTCAGAGACCCTCGAAGGGGGAGGGTGGGGTCTGGAAGCCTCTTCGCCCCCAGAGGGGCCAGGTGTGCGGCAATGGCATTCCGCTGGGCGTCCCCCTCGCCTTTTAAGTCCTAGGGCAAGGGGGGGCGGGGCCCAGGGCTCCGGCCGGTGGCGTGGCCGGGAAGCCTCTTCACCCCCAGTGGGGCCAGGTGTGCGGCGGTGGCGTTCCGCTGGGCGTCCCCCTCGCCTTTCAAGGCCTAGGGCGAGGGGGGGTGGGGCCCAGGGCTCCAGCCAGTGGCGTGGCCGGGAAGCCTCTTCGCCCCCAGCGGGGCCAGCTGTGCGGCATTTTGTTTTGTTTACTCTCTGATATACTTTTACACTATTATTCTTGGACATCCTTATTACAGTATGAAAAAAAATCTTCCTCAAACAGAATACCTTGGATCAATAATGTTTTAGATATTTATGCATTACTCTCATTTAGATCTATTGCTCCATTAAAACTGTAGAAATAAAGGTGTCCTGGAGGTATTTAAATACCATATATACTTTGTTTCATACTGCAACCAATGTCTCACCACTGAAGCAGGGCTAAAATACATGAAAAGCTCAGTACCATAGCTGAAAATGTAAAACAAAGAATAATACAGTCATACCTCATACAACGTCCAAACTTGGTTCCACAAGTTTGGTCTTTATACGGATTTAGACTTTGTATGAGGCATGCAAAATCCTAGCTGCGATGCCTCATACAACGTCCAAATCCTTGCTGAGATGCCTCATACAACGTCGTTTCCATAAGAGATACATTGTACTGTAACAGCATAGACTTCAGGGCAAAGTCAAGGAAACAGACAGGAAACTGAGAGAACTCTAAGAAATCATTGTCTAAACGCTAAATACATTACAAAAACATGTCAAACAACCCTGATTGTCCAAGAACCTGAAGAATGCTGCAAAAATCCCAGGAATGCTTCAAAACATTCTGATGAAAAAATCCTAAAAAAATCCAAAATCGCGCTGAAAACCACTCCTAAACACTCTTTGCCTTGTGCAAAACCCACAAGAGTAATGCACGCATGTGTCCTGCCTTTTATACTGCCCAGGCACAATGCAACCTGGGGAAAACCCTAATGCCTCATACAAAGTCTCAGCAACTTTGTATGAAGCAACTTTTTTCAAGGAATTAGGCGATGTTGTATGAATTCGATGTTGTATGAAGCGGACTTTGTATGAGGTACTACTGTGCACTAGACTGTTTAGCCTTCTCACAGGGAATGAAAGTTATAGTGCAGGGGTGCCAAAACTTTTTGCACCGCAGGCCTGACCAGGACAGCTAAATGGGCTTGACTACGCCCCCCAGAACCGGACGCATTTACCACAGCCAACACTGCAGTATTTACGACAGGCAAGGGCACGTTTATGGCTGATGTAAAACATGACCACGCATGTGTAAGCACATCCGCTTCCACTTCCGGCTGAGGAGGGGGCAGTGGCGGACCACATGGATTGGTGCCACAGGCCGGGGCCGGCCCCCGGGCTGTAGTTTGGGCACCCCTGTTCTTCTTCTTCAGCTGCCGTATCCATTCTGGATATTGGCTATCATCCCCTGTTATCATTTCCAGAGCAACATCTGCACTTCTTTCCAAATCTTTTCCCAGTCTGTGACACAGAGCATCAAAAGCAGCTTGCTAGATTTTGCTAAGATCCTTGCCACATTCACTGAGACAATGAACTGGCACTGTTATATATATGCTCTCTCTCTCTTCCTCAGTCTCGGCTACTAAACAACTAGCGGCAGTCCAGCATCAGGATGGCCTCTTATAGAAGCACATTATAGCATATAGCATTCTGGAAAGAGATTGACTAATTCATGGCAAAACACCTCCAAAATACTACATGCCTGTTTCCTGTCAGGCCAAAGATTATTGTTCATCTAATATTTGTTTATAATGCCAAGAAAAAGAAAATATTTCAGAAGCAGTGCAGCAGGGGAACTATTTACCCTCTGTGACACTATTTTACTTTGAAAGCTATCCCTCAAAATACAAATATTTCCATTTCATAAATTTTTAATCCTGTGCCAACCTTTGACCCAAATAATTTGAGACAGCACAAATGCATTCAGAGATATGTCTAGACACATTATTTAATAAGAATCTTATTAGGATTTGCTTACTGTCACACTGATGTTCCATTCTCTTTAGGGCTGTCACAAGTGCTATGTTACGCTGAAAACATTTTGTGTTCATTGCATTATGTATGCAATATTCCAGTTTCTCATGTATTGAAAGTATTTTCTCAGCACATAAAAGCTAAATGTCACCCTTGCCTTGTTTACACATAACATTCCTTGCTGCACAAATTGACCTCTTTTGCAGTTCTCAAAGAAAGAAAGAAAGAAAGAAAGAAAGAAAGAAGTAAACTTCCATGACCTGATTTGCAAACTGAAATCTAATTATCAACATATACTGTACTGTGGTATTGGCACAATTAAAATCCAAGTATCACCTTTGCTATTTCTGCTGTTGTTCTAAACTTTTAGCTTGAACACACACCAAGAAAAACAGATGTGAACCAAGTGTGACTTACTGAAATAAAAAAACAGCAATTCACACAAATATCTTAACTAAGCCATACAATTTAGCAAGACATCTGCCTGTCTCCCTTGGGCCTCTAGATCATACCTGTCAAGCGTGGCTCCGGACAATACGGGACCTGCGCAGAACGGTTCTGCGCAGGTCCGTTTTATGCATGCGTAAAAGCCATTTACGCATGCGTAGAACAGACATGCACAGAATGGTTGCTTCTACGCATGCGTAGAAGGGTTCTACGCATGCGTAGAAAAGTTCTACACATGCGTAGAAAGGATCTGTGCAGAAGTAATGCACAGTAACTCCTTTCCCCCCGTTGCCAAGATCCGGGATAGCGGCAGCTCCGAGCAGGAAAGGACGAAAATTGGCGCCGAAATACGGGAAATCCCAGCCAATCCGGGATACTTGACAGGTATACTCTAGATGCATGATTCTTCTCCTCTGCTTGTTGTATCTAATCATACAAACGAAGTCCAAATATTCAACACTATATGAACTCACCTCTGAGTATTTTTAAAAGCTACTGTTCAATATGAATAAGAGAAAAATGAGAAACAGAACATGTTCCTACCTTTAGTTGGTTGCCACATCTACAATTAAGGCAGTAGCAATATGAGAGGTAGATACTGGTATTGGTTAAGAGTTCTGGGACCAATAGCCAAAACCAGTAGGTTTTCCTTTATACGAGCAATACTAAGGAAGAAATTGAGAGATGGCAAAACTACAACAATGCAGTTTCCATTGCAATCTTTGGAAGTTAAACTGCTGAAAAGCCCATGCAAATATAGCATGAAGTAAATGAAGTAATTTTCCAAAATTGTCTTTGAGGCCATCCTAGATCCTGTTATACATCTTGAGTTAATCACCCTGCTTTCCTACAACTTTTTTGAAAAATCCTTGTATGCAACACTAGCCCCAACTCTTGTACCCTATTTAAGTGAAGTGTGGGCAGCTATGATGCTCCAGGTATTACTGGATTGCACTTTTCAGAATCCTTGATGTTGTTGAGCAGGGTTGCTGGGAGTTCAGTTCTACAACACTAGTAAAGGTAAAGGTCACCCAAGCTTGAAAGCCAGTCGTATCCGACTCTAGGGTTCAGTGCTCATCTCTGTTGCATAGCCGAAGAGCCAGCGCTGTCTGCGTTTGCAGACGTTTCCATGGTGATGTGGCAGGCATGACTAGACACCGAAGCACATGGAATGCTGTTTACCTTCCCACCATAGTGGTCCCTATTTATCTACTTGCAATTTCTTGCTTTTGAACTGTTAGGTTGGCAGGAGCTGGGACAGAGACGGGAGCTCACTCCATCCTGCAGTATTCGGGTATCGAACTGCTGACCTGTCTGCTGCCTTCCAATCAGCATCTTAGCCACTTGAGCCACTGCAGTCCCTTCCTAATTGACTGCCCTCGATGTTAGGAGTATGGTAGGTTTCCATAAATAAGAACTGACCTGTCAGTATGCAATTATTATTTAAATGTAAGAAGTGGGATATTGCTAGTAAAGTATGAAGAAATGACAGCATTACTACTCCAGCCAATGGGTACTGTTGGTGGACAAGAACTAAGTGCATGTGGAGTACATTTGTCTTTCTCTTGCTAAATTCTGAACTTTACTATTTTGCTACGTATATTTATTTCTTCTCTCTGTATCACTCATGTTAGTGGAGGTGGTCTCAGTTCCCTTCCCTCCCCAACTGTCTAACACATGAGTTCTCAACCTTTTCAAGCCGGGGGCCAGGTCACGCTCCCTCAGACAGCTTCAGGGGGCGGATGGCCATTTTGCCCTTCTCCCACTGCATGACACTTCCTGTTGTGGTGGAGGCGTTGGGGGGGCCACATGAAATGGCACCATGGGCCACATCTAGCCCAGGGGCCGCAGGTTGAGAATCCCCGCTCTAACAGATCTAACTTACTTTCTCTTCCTTACTATTTTTTGCTTAGCTCAGTTTTTGATACTGTTAAATAGTTTGCTCCTGGTTCACATTTATCTTTTCTTTCTGATTTATAATCTTATTTTATTTTCTCCATATCTATTGTACTCTTAAGGATCTTAATAACCACATTTGACTCACATTCAGAGACTTCAGCTCAAACTTTGCTTTAATAACTTGGAACTAGTGGCTCTAACCCCCTTTTACCATCTCCCACACAGTTTAACAATCATATTAGCCCTAGACATCTCTTTTCAGCACTGCACATATTTTTGAAAATTCCTGCTAATCTTAATTTCCAGAACGACATTTTTCTACTTCTCCTCAAGTTCCCATACCTTTCTAAGATCTTCTTAGATGTCCAGTATGTAGACTGCTAGACTCACACTCTTGTGTCATATCCTTCCTTCTATGGTGACCACTGTGTGACCAGAATGCTGAATTAGATAGACCTTTAATCTGATCCAATACAGCTTTTACTGTACAATTAAGAGGGAGTGCATAGGAAGCATCAGAACTGGCAAGAACACATAAGACTGTTGCACTGGGGAGGGGGGGGGGACCTGGAAGCAGCAGACACCAAGAGATCTAAGCAAGGGAATGACCCTCAGCATCCTCTGAACGGATATGCACCTCAAGTCCATTGACTCAGATTGTGGCAAGAACAAACATTCTTGAGGGTACCCAAGAGCGCAACCAAATTAGACGATGGAGGAAGGAGCTCACTGGACAAGGAGTAATATTAAAGGAGGATATGGCTGATGAACTCAACCTTTCCTATGCCACTTGGAGGACCCTGAATAGGCTGAGGGTTGGAGTGCCTAAATGTAAGACCAACATGATCAAGTGGGGGCTGTTGGTGGACAAGAACTAAGTGCATGTGGAGAGATATAGAATACAGTTCATTTACTAGTATGCCAGTTACTACCAGTAACATGTACCCCAATGAGGATTTAATTTTGGCCAACAACAAAGCCAAGAAGGTGGCTTCATTTTGACAGCTTAAGGTTTGATCTGGATTTAAAGGAAGAAGTAGCAAAAAGTGGCAGCAGATTACTCAAGAGAAAAATGAGGATCAGACGGGAAAGCATTCTGCAAGGAGTCCAGTATGTTGTTGAAAACATGACGGGCTGAGAGACTGATCTTGTGTATCTCTTTAAAGAAAAATATGGTGGGAGATTCCTGGGCAAGAGAGATTTCTGCACAATAACACCAAACAAGTGACTGCATTTTGGGGTTTTATCACATACAGTACTTTTTCTATCTATACAAGAACTAGTATATTTTGGAAATCAATTATTCTTAATCTTTCTACTTTGAGGAGAGAGAGAAAATATATGTATGTGAATGCACATAAATAAACAGATAGATAAAACTGTTTAGTCTTAATGCACCAATACGGTTTAAATGCAGAAATTAAAAACCACACAAGCCAGAAAATAATTAACACAACAGTTTGAAGCAAGAATAGCAAGAACTACAGAAAGGTTAAGCACTTGAGAGAACAATATTGTTGTAGCTAACCTATTATATCCCTTCTTAACACTAATCCACATCGAGAGACTTTATTTGCCACAGACCTCCTGCATGCTTTTGCATAAGTATTCAGCATGGATGGTACAACACATGCTTAGTATTGGCACATAGGTGAATTTTGTATGGAGAGGCTGCTATGTTATGATTAGGAGCATACTAATGCCTTATGTATTCTGATGTATACCGCTAGCTGGTGCTGTCCTGCCCTACTGTACCTCTTGGTCCCCATCACACCAACTTGGGTGGGCACCACTCACCCTATATCCCGCTTATTTCCCAACTAGGAAGTAAAACATGGAAGAGATTAAATTACTTCTTATTACAGATTAAGGTAAAGGTAAAGGTTTCCCTTGCTCGAAAGCCAGTCGTATCCGACTCTAGGGTTCAGTGTTCATCTCTGTTTCAAAGTCAAAGAGCCAGCGCTGTCTGCTTCTGCAGATGTTTCCGTGGTCATGCTAGGTTGGCAGGAGCTGGGACAAAGACGGAAGCTCATTCCGTCCTGCAGTACTCAGGAATCGAACTGCTGACCTCCCACCTCCCAGTCAGCGCCTTAGCCACTTGAGCCACTGCAGTTATTACAGAGCACTTCACCAGTAATGACAAAAATGTTGGGAAATAAACATTGCCTCTAGATACTGTTGGACTGCAAATTCCCATCATTTCATTGGAATTATTATACAGTAAAACCCCGACTTACAAATGCCCCGAGTTACATAAAATTTAACTTACATAATGATTTTGTGCTAAACCATGTCCCGATTTACACAATTTCCTATGGGTTTGCTTCGAGTTACATAAAGATTATTTTTCCTATGGGTTTGCTTCAATTTACATAAAATTCCATTTTTCCTATGGGCTTGCTTCGAGTTACGTAAAAAAATTTTTTCTATGGATTTGCTTTGAGTTACATAAAAAAACGATTTAAGTAAAAGCCTAAGGAACGGACTTTCTCATAAGTAGGGGTTTTACTGTAGATTATTTTGTGCCAATTTCACTTATTGAACTCTGCCCTTAGATTTGCTGCTACAGCCAGGTTAGAAATACTTTTTTGTTGTTCAGTTGCACAGTCGATTCCGACCCTTTGGACCATTGCCCTCCAGGCACCTCTGTCCTCCACCATCCTCCTCAGCCTGCCCAGCTCTATGCCCACTGCGTCTACCACACCATCCATCCATCTCATCTTTGGACACCCCCTTCTTCCTTTGCCCTCCACCTTTCCCAGCATCAAGGCCTTCTCAAGTGAATCCTCCCTTCTCATTTGATGTCCAAAGTATTTAAGCTTCATCTTCACTATTTGACCTTCCAATGAGCAGTCAGGGTTGATTTCTTCTAAGATCGACCTAATTGTTCTCTTTGCTGTCCAGGGGACTCTCAGGACTCTTCTCCAACACCACATCTCAAAGGAATCTATTCTTCTACGCTCAGCTTTCCTAATACCATTGCAAATAAAATAAGATCACAATTCAGTATGGTCTTTGGAGCCAATGGAGGGAGCAGTTCAATAATATCCACACAGCCCTTCAAAAATCTTTAATATAGGTGGTTTGCTCCTCTGCTACCCAAGAAACAGTTTTGAATAATATATGCTTTGCGATATTTGCACACAATAAAGTAGAATAAATTTAAAAGAGTACTTATGTAATTAAAGATTAAAATATAGTCCTCAGAGGGGTTAAAAAAAGTTGACAGAGGCATATCAAAATACCTTTTGCATTCAAAGTTTCTTCCTTTATCTTCATCACAGTTTCTTGGCCTTCTTTTTCATTACAACCAGCTGTTACAAAAACAAGGTAACAGAGAAAAATAATTAAATAAGAATCACTATTAATATAAAAGAATACAAATGTATAATGTCACGTTAAACTATGCAAGCAATCTACAAACATAGCATATTAAATATTTAGCAAACTAAAGCAAACAGTTGAAGGAAGACTAGAGCAAAGAAAATGGTGAGTATTTACAATACTGTATAATAAAAACTGGCCCAAATTTTATTGGTGCTCATCTTCAGGACTGTGGTGGCTTAAGTGGTTAAGACGCTGAACTTTCTGACTGGAAGGTAGGAGTTCGATTCCCGGCTACTGCATGACGGAGTGAGTTCCCGTCTCTGTCCCAGCTCCTGCCAACCTAGCAGTTTGAAAGCAAGAAATTGCAAGTAGATAAACAGGTACCACTTTGGTGAGAAGGTAACAGCATTCTGTGCACTCCGGTGTCTAGTCATGCCTGCCACATGTCCACGGAAACGTCTGCATATGCAGATAGCTCTGGCTCTTTGGCTATAAACAGAGATGAGCACTGAACCCTAGAGTCAGATACGACTGGCTTTCGAGCAAGGGCAACCATTACCTTTACCTCAGGTTTGTGTAACTTGCTGCAGCTAATTTACAAGGAAAGAAGAGATGGCTAGGGTGTTACCATAAAGGGAAAGCAGGAGGCAACCACCCCAAACAAGGGAGTCAATCAAGGAATAAAATCAAAGCATTTAATATGCAGAAGCAGAGCAACCCGGACCAAATCCAAATAGAGCAGCTGAGAAATGGGATCTCACAGTTAGAAATTCATGCTGGTCAGACTAAGTACTAAGTGTGGTGATCAAGGAAACAATGAATGGTACAAATACGGTAAATACTAAGTGACCACAACACAATCATACATAAACCAATAAGTATCCCAGCCTACTCTAAAAAAATATACATAGAACGGTAAATATCAAACTCTCCGGACCAAGATTTCAATCAGGTTACAAATACAATCTATACAGAATGATACCCCCAGTGGGTTTAGAAAGTCCAAATAATCAAATACGAAATGAGAGGTCCGAGATCAAATAGTCCGTATGAGTCTGTGCAATGGATAATCCGAGTGCTACTGCGCAGTTCAATCTTCAAATATGACAGAGAGGTAAATCATGCAGAAAGGTAAGTCAGTCCATATCCTTCCGGTAAAATGGATATTTCGTAGTCCTTTATCAAGACTCTGTAGAAGTTTGAAAAGACGTGCTCTACAGGACCTTCTTAGCGTAATTTCATGTTGGGTCTGAGTGTAGCCGCTACCCCGTAATTTGGCAGCGGGGGAAATGAGCTACTGTGCATCCCTTCTGCGCAGCTCACTTCTACGTATGCGTAGAAGGCTTTTACACATGCGTAGAAGGCTTCTGTGCAGAAGGGGATGCGTAAAAGCCTTCTACACACGCGTAGAAGTGAGCTGTGCAGAACGTTTCTGCGCAGGTCCGTTGTACGCATGCGTAGAAGGCTTTTACGTATGCGTAGAACAGACTTGCGCAAAAACGTTCTGTGCAGAAACGTTCTACGCATGCGTAAAAGCCTTGTACGCATGCATACAATGGACCTGCGCAGAAACGTTCTGTGCAGGTCCTGTAATCTCCGGAGCTGCTCTTGACAGGTATGAGTATGGCCCAACTCTAATATAGTAACAGGCATTCAATCTGGAAAGAGTACGAAGACTCTCCGGGGCTGGCATGATGAAACTGATTCACACTATAAAAGGAAGAGGATATAGCCAAATCTTCCTCACAGTTCGATATTATCCAGACTATTTGCTAGACTAAGTCTCACCACTTCTCTTATTTAAAAAAACCTTTCGCCACTTCTAACAGATTGAAAGATAATTGCTATATCTTGGCCACTGTCAATATAAAGAAGACCAAGGGAGGGAGCCTTCATTTTTCATATGCTGTTTCTGAAGGAGGATTGTAAATAGTTAATTTGCTACTGCTTTCCTTTTTTACGCATCTTTCTCTCAGTCTTATGCAAAGGTTTTAGAAGGAGAGTTCAGTATGTTTTTTTTAAAACTATAAATATAGACGTAGCTCTGCCTCCATCAGATCAGCTTTTCAAGAATATTCACACTGACATGCTGACTCACCTTGCTTCCGCCATGAAAAAAAGAGAAAGAGGTTGATGAAAAAGGAGGGGAAACCAAATTACTCCAACATAATTTTTTTTCTTATAGAAATCAGCTGCAGTTGCACAGCACAAACATTCAGTTTGATCCTAATCGCTGGAAATAGATGCAGTGTCAACAAACAAACCCTCCAGTAAAAGTGACATATCCATGGAACTCTCTTTTTTAAAAAGCTATAGGCATGAGACCAAATCATCTCACTTTTTTCAGTTTAAGTGATTTTCTACAACTGGGAATTAATGCCCAATCTGTCATACTACAGAGGTAGCAATACAAGGAGAAAATAGGCCTCTATGACAATCAATACAAGACTTCCATCTAATCCTTCTATTCTTCTATCAGCAGTTGCAGAACAAGAATATTAAAACGTCCAAACTCTTGCTTTAACTCCTGATAATATTAGTTTTTTTAATAAATTTTTATTGAATATAAAAAGATAAACATTACAAAAAAGAAGAAAATACAGAAAAGAGAACACGTAATTTAAAAGAAAAAAAACATATTCAATTTTTATCGAATCCAATTACATTAAACATAACATAAACTACTAATAATCACCCTGTGTATTTACAAGTTATAAGAGCCTGCGGGATATTGCCTTTTTTACCATTTCCAAAAATATATATACTCTGGTACAAGGCTATTGCTCTGATCTCCATTCAATGAGTATTCCACAAAAGGTTGCCAAATTTTCCAAAATCTATTTTCTTTAATTTTTCCCTTATATTTGTTTATTTCCCATGTCAGTTTGTCATTCAATGCAAGATCCCACATCTCTTTATACCATTCCTCTACTTTTAGAACTCTATCAAGTTTCCAGCTCCTTGCTATACACATTCTAGCTGATATCAGCATAATAGCTATTAGTTCCTTATTGTCTTCATTTACTTTCAAATTCTCCACATCTGTTAACAACACCATATTTAAATTCAATTCACATTCTACCCCCATAATATCACATATTTCCTTCTCAATTTTTCCCCAATACTCTTTTACCACTTTACAATTCCACCACATATGTTCATATGTTCCTAAAGAGTTTTTACATCTCCAACACATTTTACTTTTAGCATTGTCCATTTGAAATAATCTCTCAGGAGTCAAATACCACTTCCATAACATTTTGTAATTATGCT
The DNA here is from genome assembly GCA_035047345.1 of Bradypodion ventrale. Taxonomy (NCBI): domain Eukaryota; kingdom Metazoa; phylum Chordata; class Lepidosauria; order Squamata; family Chamaeleonidae; genus Bradypodion; species Bradypodion ventrale. Next base: position 255,071,203 of record JAWDJE010000003.1, read on the forward strand.
CTTTCATTCTTACCGACATAGTTCTCATATATCTTTTTTTCCACTTATCTTTCCAATTTTTTTCCTGAATTTTTATGTTCAAATCCTATTCCCAGCATGACTTCAAAGTTTCTTGTGGATTACCTTCATTATTTAAAATTTTATAAATCCTGCTTACTATACCCTTTAATCCCATATCTCCTTTTCGTATTTTTAACAACAGTTGCTCAAATTCTGTTTTATCCCTCTCTAAATTACTTTCTTCCTTGTATTTATCAGTCCATCTATCCAACATTACCTTCTGAAGCCAGTTCAGATTCAACTGTGAATAAATTACTGCTTTATTCTCGCTATCTTTAGAGGCACGAACCCAGTCCTTCAACAAAGAAACATTTTTCCTTTCCAGTACCATCTTTAAACTATTATCTAATTATATCGGAAAACTTTTGATATCATCTAATTCTATTATAGGAGATAGTTCTGGACTCAATTTCTTTTTGACCTTGTTCCAAACATTCAACATTGTTTTCATCATTCTATTTTTAACACTAATTTTCCCTTTCTTATCGCCTAGAAATACCCCTTTACCCATTTTTAACTCCTTCATCTCTATTTCTTCCCAGACAACCTTCTCCCTTGCTAAAAGTTTTATAATATTCTTAATTTGGAAAGCTCTATAATAATTTCTTAAATTAGGTATTCCCAATCCACCTTCTTTCTGAGATAAGTACCAAAAAATCTTAGCAATTCTAGGCTTTTTTCCTGCATTACAATAATTATTTATTATGTTTTGAAAATCTTTAATTTCCTTATCAAACAACCTAATTGGCAACGCATCAAATAAAAAAAATTATTTTTGGCAACAACATCATTTTAGTTAACGCTATCCTACCAAACCATGACAATTTGATTTTTTTATACAATTCTATTTTCTCTTTAATTTCATTTTTCTGTTTATCATAGTTTAATCGCTTAAGGTCCTCAATTTTATTTGAGATACTTATTCCTAAATATCTCAAACATTCTTTAATTTGAATTTTAAATTTAGCCTTAATTCTCTCTTGTTCCTCCTTCTCAACATTACAGGCTATCATTTCTGATTTATCCCAATTGATTCTCAGACCTGTTATCTCTTCAAAATCTTTTAGATGTCCTTGTATTTTTTCCAATGCCTTTCTAGGATGCTTCATTATTATCAAAGTATCATCTGCATACAAACTTATTTTATTTCCAGCCATCCCTTCAATGCCTTTATCCCCTCTTATAATATTCGCTAACAACTCCATTGCCATTATAAACAATACTGGGGATAGTGGGCAACCCTGTCTTGTACCTGCTTCTAATCTTATCTCTCCTGTATTTTCATCATTGACCCTGACTTTTGCAAATCCAAATTGATATAACTGATCTATCATGTTACAAAATCTATCTCCAAATCCATAACATCGAATTATCTCTTTAATTGTAACCCATTGCAGAGAATCAAAAGCCTTAAATATATCTAATGACAATAATCCAACTTTCTCTTTTGTATGCCCTGCTATGTCAATCAAGTCCAGAACCCTCCTAATTAAATCAGACATATGACGTCCTTTCGAAAATCCCGCTTGATCCTCCTCTATATATTTGCCCATGAACCCATTTAATCTTTTTGCTATTATTGCTGTAAATATCTTAGCATCTTTATTTATCAGAGAAATAGGCCTATAAGATTCCACTTTTTCAACATGCTTTCCAGGCTTTGGCAGCAAAACAATTATAGTTCTGTTCCATGATGTTGGTATCTTTCCCCCATCCAATATATAGTTAAACAATTTCACTAATCTTGGAACTACACTATGTTTAAATTCCTTATAAAAATCCGCTGTCAGTCCATCCTCACCCGGGGATTTACCTAGCTTCAGGTTGGCTATTGTATCTTTTACCTCTTTTTCCGTTATTCGCTCCTCCATTTTATTTTTATGTTCCAATTCTATTTTTATTTGCACCTGTTTTTCTAACTGTTCTCTCAACTTTTCTATATTAATATCTCTTTTAGTATACAAACTCTGGTAGAAATCTTTTACAATCTCAATCTTATCATTAGCCTTATTACATCTCACCCCTAATTTATTTATCAAAATTCCAATCTCTCTTTTCATCCTCTTTTCTTTAGCAGCTCTTGCCAATAATTTAGAATTCCTATTACTATATTCAAAATACTCTCTCCTCAAATATAATAGATCTTTTTTTTACCTTCTGCATATCTTTTCCTATCAACTCTGACTTTAACCTTTGAATTTTATCAAATGCTTTTTTACTATTGGTCTTTATATGTTCCTCTTGCAAATACTTAATCTCATTCTCTATCTCAGACTGTTTGTCTCTACGTTGTTTATTTTTAATACTAGCCAACCTAATGCATTCCCCTCTAAATACCGACTTCATGGTATCCCAAACCACATTATAGCTAACCTCTCCATTATCATTCCAGGCCCAACTTTCATTCCAATTTTCAATTATCTTTTCTTTACTCTTTTGATCATAAAATAATTTTTCATCATATCTCCAATTCCTCCTATCCTTTTTTTCTCCATCAAGTCTCAATTCCATCCAGAGTTTTGCATGATCAGATTCCTTAAAAATCCTGATTTCTATATCATCTACATTTTTAATCAAATTTTCTGTGGCCAGGATATAGTCAATTCTGGAGTATGTATTATGCACCTGTGAAAAATAAGTATAAGCCCTCTCTTGTCCCTTAATTTCCCTCCAAACATCTTTTAATCCCAAACACTTCATCCATTTATCTAGTATCTTCATTTTGACTGGTCTTCCAGTGCTAACTACATTAGTACAGTCCTCCGGGGCCCTTATCAAATTAAAATCTCCTGCCACAATCATATTAACTAATCTCTCTTTTTCCAATATACCCAATACTTTATTTAAAAATTATTCTTGATGATCATTCGGGGCGTATATATTTACCAACATTATCTCTTCATCCTTTATTTTCCCTATAACTATTAAATATCTGCCATCTGGATCGGAAATACTCTTTAACATCTCAAAGCCAAGTCTCTTCGAAATCAAGACTGCCACCCCCTTGCTTTAGAAGTTCCATAGGACTTTTCATAAATCTGCATCCAACCCAAATAAATCTTATTTGTGTCCTCTGTTTTTTGATGTGTTTCCTGGAGAAAGACTATGCCCGGCCTATCTTTCCTCAAAGCAAATTCCAACCTCCTCCTCTTCATTTGGCTGCCTGTACCTTTCACATTCCACGTCAATACTTTAAAAGTCCTCATAATTTATGTAACATCCTTGCGTTTTGACCACCACAGACTCTTTTTTGAGTAATTACCTTCACCATACATATAACTACATTTTTTCTTAAAACAAACAAACAAACAAAAAAAAACATTTAACATTCAAAATTGTCCTCCCCACTCTTCTTACCAAAAAGTGGCCCTTATTCTTCAAAGGGGGGAGGGGGGAAACATGTAAGATGTGCATTCTAATTAAAGCTCTAGCGCCGACTCTCCTCTTCAAGATCTAATCTAATTAAAGCCCCTCAAATTTCCCTTGCCCGTCTAATCCCCCTCTCTAGTACCCTGCCTCACCCTGGCACCTCCGCCACCTGTCCCTCATCCTCCTCCTCTGCTCCTGTGGCCCCCTTCTCTTGTTCGATCCCTGACTCTCTTTGTGTACCCCACGCTTCAAACAAGGCCTTCCTCAAGGCTCGCCACTCTCGAGATGCTGTTTTAACCAATCCTATCTGGCACAGATAATCTAATGAGTCCATTTCAATATCTATTGTATGCATATTTTTTTCATAAAAGAATCTGAGCTGTTGAGGAAACTTCCAATGATAAACAATTTCACGTTCTCTTAATAATTGTGTCACAGGTTTCATCTTATAGCGCCATACCCGTTACTCAACAGATATGTCGTTATAAACCTCAACATCACAACCATCAATTTTTAAAACGCCAGACCCAGCTTGTTTTATAAACGCCATCACCTTCAACTTATCCGCCCAATTTGCAAATTTAATCAACACATTCCTTTGGACTTTTCTCTCCTTCCTTGGGCCCAATCTAAAAACACTTGCAATATCTTCATTTACAAAAAATTTCACCATGTTCAAATTATTCAACCAATCCACTATTCTTTCTTTTAGCTTATCTGGCGTTTTCTCCGACAAATTTCTCATGACCACGTTCTGTTTTCTCATCACCTCTTCCATCAGATCCAATTTCTTCCCAAAACCCTCCACTTTCAGTTTAACCTCTTTATGTTCCTCATGAAGCCCTTTCATATCATTCTGCATTAATTTCATATCCTTTTGCACCAGATTCAGAACTTTATCCACTTTCTGACTATTAGCTTCCGCTTTTATAGAAAAATCAGTAAACATGCCAACAAGTTTCTTATGGCTACCCATTAACTCCTCCTTATCTTTCACTCTCACATCCCTCATTTCTCTGAATCCTTTCGTAGTCGTTTCATCCATCTTATCAATTTTTTTAAACAACTTCCCCAGCTCTACCAAGATTTGGGTTTGGTCCATTACTCCCGTCTGCTCTACTGCTGCTGTTGCAATGATAAAGATACATCAGCACATGGCGCTTTCTTCTCCTCTTTTCTTGCATCAGTCTTTTTTGGTCTTACAGTCTCATCTTCTTTTCTCTTCTTCATTTTGGTTATAAAGTCTTCAAACAAAGCACCCAGAGTCAAAACACTTTTATACCCAACAAGCACTTCACCCTGATTTTTTCCCAGCTTGCTTTAGTATTCCCCCCCCCAAGCAACCAAACCCCACTCCAACTGAAGAAAAAAAAAGCTCTTCAAATCACTCAGAGCTGTACTGTTATATCCAAAGAGGAAGACCAACTACTTTATATCCACAATGTCCAAAGGAAGTGAAAAAAAGAAGAAAAAAGAAAAAAGCAGAGCCACAGGGTAACTTATCCAAACTCCAAGCGTTAACGGGCAGGGGAAAAAAAAAGATGAGAAGCAGCTATATTTCCTTCACTCCAGAGAACCCGACTGCATCCCCACACAGATGAAAGAAGGAATATTTATACATCCAGCCACATTGGCGGCTCCTGAACCCGGTCTCTCCTCCAATCTCCCAGGCACACCAGCCATGTTCCGCGCCTTCCAAACGGTCTCTTCCTTATTCCATCTCAGCTCTGCTAAAATCTTCACCTTCCCCCTCTCCGACCTCCGTTTCCAGCCTCAATTTCAGCATTCCAGCCATTCCACCATCGCTTCACACTCTCCACTCCTCTCCTCTCAGCCGTCCTCAGAACTTTTAACTTTCGTTTCTGTTCTTCCTCACTGCCATTACTCCTTCCTGGCTTTGCCCTCCATTACCAGGCTTATCCCTCCTCCTTCCCTCCACACTTACTGTGCCCTCTCAATTGTCCGGCTCCAAGACCCTGTTCACCACCGCCAGCGTCCTCTTAAAATTTATTTTTCCTTTTCTCTCTCTTAAAGTTCCAAAGCTCCGAAGCCCATTTCACTTTTAAAAATTGCCAGAAGCCCGTCAGACCCGAGCTGCAAGCTCAGCACAGCCGACGCTGCGCTTCCCTCGCCGCCAGCTCCTCGAACTCCATCTCTGACGAAAATAAACTCACTTGAAAAGACTCCCAGGCTCCAGAATTAAGCTCTCTGGCAAGTCGGTTCCAATTTTTTGTTATTTAGCCACTTTAAAGTCCCATTCTCGGCACGAGCAAAGCAATGTATGTGTTAACCAGGCATCATCTTAGCCACGCCCTGATAATATTAGTTTTAACCAGGAAATGTATTATCTGTTAACAATCATCATATCTGTTAAAAACTACAACAAATTCCATATGAGTGCAGTTTTAAGAAGTAATGTATTAAAATATGTCCTTTACCTACACATTTTTGTCTTAATGTATCAATCATGTAAATATTTATCCTAGTAGCAGAGTGAAAAAGCAGCTCAAAAAAGTTATTTATTTTTAATTATATACAGTAGTACCTCATACAAAGTCCGCTTCATACAACATCGAATTCATACAACATCGCCTAATTCCTTGGAAAAAGTTGCCTCATACAAAGTCGCTGCGACTTTGTATGAGGCATTGGGGTTTTCCCCAGGTTGCATTGTGCCTGGGCAGTATAAAAGGCAGGATAACATGCGTGCATTGCTCTTGTGGGTTTTGCATGAGGCGAAGAGTGTTTAGGAGTGGTTTTGAGCATGATTTTGGATTTTTTTGAATTTTTTCATCAGAATTTTTAGAAGCATTCCTGGGATTTTTGCAGCATTCTTCAGGTTCTTGGACAATCAGGGTTGTTTGACATTTTTTTGTAATGTATTTAGCCTTTAGACAATGTTTTCTTAAAGTTCTGTCATTTTCCTGTCTGTTTCCTTGACTTTGCCCTGAAGTCTGTGCTGTTACAGTACAATGTATCTCTATGGAAACGACGTTGTATAAGGCATTGCGGCAAGGATTTTGCATGCCTCATACAAAGTCCAAATCCGTATAAAGTCCAAACTTGTGGAATCAAGTTTGGACATTGTATGAGGTATCACTATACTGCCTTTCTTCCAAAGAAGTGATTGATGGCACCTCACAATCAATTAAAACAAGATTAAAAGGTAGTTAAAACTACAGTGCCATATTATATTTGAAACCAATTAAGCAGGAAATAATAATTAAAATTGTCATGTCAAAAACCCTTAAAAGCATGCAGATCAGGGCCGTAGCCAGGGGGGGGGGGCTTACCCACCCTGACTAAACACCCTCAAACAGCTGGCTAAAAGAGGGCGCAAAGCACAGTTTCCCATAGGAATGCACTGAAAAGAGGCTTTCGCCCACCCACATCTAGAATCCTGGCTACAGCCCTGATACAGATCTCTGATCAGTAGTGGGAAAATGTTTACAGTACTAGTTATCCCACAATAACATTTTTGTGTCCAAATCAACTAAAAGCCTGCCTTAAAAAGAAGAGCTTTGCCTCCTAGGGGAAGAGGCCAACCTGGCTTTCCAGGTGATGGCATTCCACACTGTGAAAGCAGCCCCTGGAAAGGTCCTCTCTGGCACCTGACCCAACAAGGCTGTTAGGGTGGTAGAAGCACCAAGCCAAGCACTTCAAGAGAAGGAAAAGCAAAATAAGTGACTGCTTATCAAACATGCACATTTAGGCTTGGAATGGAAGCTTTTTGTTACCCTCAAATCGTGGAATTGTTTTGCTTCAGTAGTCTAGTAGAGAAGTCACATTAAGGGATCAGGAACTTAGATACCTCTTTCCCTCTCTCTCCTCTGGGTTGAATTATGTCCTCAATGCCATAATTTGCCTCAACAGTTAGCCATAAATGTAGCTTTATTCCAGTAGAGATGAGAAGTACATTAAATTCTAACTAGAGCTCCTCTCTTATCCAAAGAACAAAATGGATATGCAGATTTTCATTCAGAGCAGTAGTATTGTATTGTATGTTTTATTTATATACCGCTTTTCTTATTTAAAAATAACTCAAAGCGAACCAAGTGCAGGACTCCTGGGTCTTCTTACACTCATACTCCCATCAGCCTTAGCCAGCAAAGCTAGTGAAACCAATGCATATGTAAAACAATCCATAGCTAAAGTGAACAATGTTCAACAGCAGAGATTTCATGCCAGAGAGAAATTGGGGTGTGTGGGGTGTGTGCAAGCCCATGGCCTGATTCTGACCCTCTGACTAAGATGAAGAGATTAGCAATTGTAACACTTACACTGGTCCACCACAGGCCATAGATTTAGAACCCCTGGTTTATACAATACTGTACAAGCATCTATGAAACTGTTTGCAGCAGCAAGGAATGAAAACAACATTCGATCATGCACAGTGGAGTTAAAATACCAAATTACTTCTAGGCTTACGTAATACGGAAAAGAAAAACAAAATTAACATTTTATCTCCTGATATACAAGAATGCTTTACAAAGACATATTTATCATCTATCAAATGATATTAATATTATTTAATACTATCTATATCAGGGGTGCCCAAACTTTTTGGGCTGTGGGCCAGTCACGCGGTTTAGCGGGCCGGTCATGTGGTTCCTCCCACTGGAAGAATGTTTTGCAACAGGATGAGATAGATTTTTTAGGCTGCCATTTTCTCTGCTTAAACTAGGGGTGCCCAAATTATGGCCCATGGGCCAGATCCTGCCCCTAACACCAATTCATCCGTCCCGCAACACCCTAATTGCTCCTGGAAGTTGAAGTAAAACGGGCGCATTATACTTCCACTTCCAGGGGCAAAGAGGGTGTCGCAGGAGGGATGAATTGGTGTCGGGGGCTAGATTCGGCCCACAGGCCATAGTTTGGGCACCCTGATCTAGATTCTAGAAGAAAAAGGAAAGAACTTTAGCTTATTCTAGTCACAGATGCTGAGATGCTTGGAGCATCTTCCACTCCAAACTCCTTCTTCCTAGCTGCTTAGTGGCAAAATCTTGGAGGAGGCATTTCCTTAAAAATGGAAGCACATTTCAAGAACTAATAGACAATTCAGAGTAAGACACACCCAAGACATTTCAATAAGTATTTTAAGTACTTTAAATAAATTATGAAATTCCTGTTTCAATTTTATGGTCAGAACTAGCATCAGACTCGTGAAGTATTTAAACTAAGAGTAGGAGGCATATTCTTATTTTCACTTTTGGTTCATAATTTATCAAGAAAACTAAATAATCTCCAACCTCCCAGTTTTGTCCTTAGCATCTATGCTTGCAACTATTTAACTCATTATTATCAATTACTTACAGAAGAGCAACTAGTTCCTCCCTTCTCTATCTTCAGGGTTTTTTTTAGGTTTTGTCTAAAAAGGTGTGCATTTGTATCCTCTACAAATGAACAGGTATCCAGGTTTTCCAAGGTTCGTGTTCATATGTAGAACTTACACAGAAGCAAGAATCTTTGTTTTTGACATGTTGCTCTCCATGTAGGGGGGAAAAAACATCAGAGAGAGGGAGAGCATGATTCACCTGCAGAAGAGTAATGTTAAGAACCGAGCAGCTAATGATGTGTGTTCATTGCATGTTATTTATTTAGAAATCAAACATGCAGGCCAGAGGAGACATATATATTAAGCCCTGCTATGGCACAGATGCAGTGTTTTGTGATCACCAGAGCACCTAAATAAGAGCAAATCATGCTTACATATGTCATCTATACCTGCTGTGTGCCATAACAATGAGAAGTAACACAGATCAGGAGAAGTTGGTCAATATTTAAAGAAATTTGGGGGGAAGCATATTCAAAACAGGTAGAATCATACAAAAAGAGCATTAGGAAATATCATAAAATGCTGTTCTACTCAGCCACAACTGTGCAAAAGGTGAAAGAATAGACTGGAAGATGCAGTGGTACCTCATACAACGATTCTAATCTGTTCCACAGGGCTCATTGTTGTACGAAACAATTGCTATACGATACATGCATCATATAGCGATTTTCCTTATGGGATGCATTGTAATGTACAATGGTTGTTTTTTTTTTTTTGCTAAGTGTTATTTCCCATTGAAAAATTGTTGTATGTTTTTTCCATAGGGAAAATTGTTATGTGGGACGCCTTTCCCCCAAAACCTAATTATTATGCGATTTCGTTGCTATATGGGGCAATTGTTGTATGAGGTTTCACTGTACGTTTAAGTATATGATTTAAATAAAATTGTGAGAGAAATCTGGACTGGGGGAAAACATGTCAAGAATACAGTACAACAATTTCCAATAACATTTCATGGATATTATATATTAGCATAGGTTGCCTGGTGTTGCCAGGCTGTTATAAACTGTGTTTAGATGGGGGGGGGGTTGGGGGGGTTAGTTAAAAATCAACAGAGGATGCTATAAATCTTTTTATTTTATTTATTTAACATATGTTTGTTATTTGTGTAAACTTTTGATTTATTGTTATATTTTTTTACTTGTTTTTACTCTTGTGGCCTCTAGGTGGGGCTGTTTTGTTTTTGACTTGTTTTTAATATTCCGGCCTGCAGGTGGGGCTGTTAGTAATAGTGTTGGTTTTGTTTTTGTATTACTTATTTTTTCTCTCCTGGCCTCTAGGTGGGGCATCTTTCAGTAAGTAGTCTTTGTTTCTTCATTTCTGTTCCGGTCTCGTGGAGGGAGGACGTGCTGGTGAGTTCTCTGGTTTTATTTATTCTGGGATTTTTCTTTGTTTTGATTTTGTGGCGGTGGGCTGGGAGGTGTTTCTGTTTGTTCTTTTGTGGTTTTGTTGGGCTTTAGATGTGTGTAATTGGTTTGTTTATTTCTGGTTTTGTTTATTTTTGTGATTTCGTTGGTGTTTATTTGTGTTATTTGTGGTAGTTGTGTTCTTAGAGTTAGGTATTTTCGTGTTGTAGTTAGGTGTTTTTCTGTGCTTTTCTGGTATTGTGGATGTTTTTGTTTGTGGATTTTGTTGTTTACTTTTTTGTTTATTAATGGGTTTTTTAATTATTTAATTATATGTGTTTTATTAATTTTTATTAATTTTGGTGTTTATTGTTGGTGTGTACTTTTGAGTGAAGAACGGGCTGCCTGTCGTTTCCTCTTTACCCCATTGCTGCTTCGAATTTTGGTTTTGATGCAACAATGGGAAAAAGGAGAAGTCGGCAGTCAGCCCGTTCTTCCCCTGATAAGGTTTGTTAGGTAGGTCAGGGGAGGAGGAGGCAGAGAAGAGCATTCTGCCTGACGATGGTTCTCTCCTCTCTGTCTCCTTTCTCTCCTGGATTACCTAACCAGAGATTGGCAGGCAGTGATCCATAAGGGGTGGTGGTCTTCCTTGCGGATTGCTGGCTGCTGCTTTTGTATTACCTCCACCGCTGTTTTGTGTTAGTTCTCGAGGGTGCTTCCCCTGATGAACTGCTGCCTGCTGTTGGTTTTTTTCCCACCCCAGCTCAAGGTACCTTGAGGCCAGTGGTGGTCTCGCCGTGTCTTCAGTGGGGTAGCGTGGAGGAGAGGGAGTCCCTCTTCTCCCCGTTGCTCCGGGAAAGAAGGCCTGCGGTGGTCTCGCCGTGGTATTTTGTGGGTGTTTGTTTTGTGAGGCTGTGAGGCGCTGCGTCCGCCTGCGCTCCCGTTGCAGAATGGCGCCGTTTTTTAATTTTAATTTTCATGCGCCGGCTTTCTCAGCGTTCTGCATGCTCACATCGCGTAGGACGCTGGGACTTGGAGTTTTGTGTTTTTTCTTTGCATTCGTGCAGCGAGTTTTTTCCTGCGGCTTGATTTCAATTGGCCGCGCCATGTTTCCCAACATTCTTTTTGCTCGTGCCTCTCAGCCTGATTGGCTGAGGCGCAGCACGGCGCAGAGGACATTGGGAATTGAAGTTGTTTCCCTTTGTTCGCGTTCGTGGGGCTCTTGCCCCACTGGCGGCTTCGGCAACCCTGCAGTACTCTGCGGGCCGAATTCGGGCGAGTGCAGGAGGCTCGGTACGGGATAGTATGGACGGGTACAGAAACGTATAGCAAGTTCCAACGGTTAATCCTTGGATTTATAGGTATAGATTATATACGCATTCCCAATGTTGTGGGTTCATACTTCCTCCAACTGGATCTACTTCCTGAATAAACATCTTTTTCTCAACTCCAGCAACATGGAAAGAATGTAAGCTATAGTTTGTTTTAAGAAAGAAGCACATTTCCATTCCAACAACCTGTACTTTTGAAAGTTCAATGATGGGGGCGAGGGCGAAAGGACTTCAGATTGGGCAATAATTTTTCTTCCCAACACAGTTTGAGTAGGAACCTTCCGCTTGACCAATCAAGTTGTGCCTTTAAATAAAAAGGCTTATTTACATGCAGAAAAAAACATTTCTTTCCTCAGTCATGGCCCTCCTGATGCTAATCAGAAGCAGTAACTTCAATGCATCACTGAATGGACTTGGTTTTATTGTCTCGTATATCTTGAATGTGTTGCTATTTCTCAGGTAACTTACTTTAGAGGGCACTTCTAAGGCTTAATAAACAACACAGAACTGTTTGTAGGAAGGTTGGCATACAAATACAACTGGCAAAATTCAACCACGGTATTAATAAACAATGTATTATAAGCACAATAACAATACCTATTATGACATGCATGCCAAGCCTTGCCAAATGTATCACAGTATGGTATCCAATTCCTTTAGTGCCTCCAGTTACTATGGCAACATTCCCATTTTGAAGAGGAAAAGCTGAAAAGAAAAAAGATAATTCAGGTTAAGGCCCATTTTTACTACTAAATTTAAGATGTAAAACTAATAATCACAACAGAGAGTTCAGTGAGAGCAATTTCAAACTTCACATGACAATTCTGCTCACAGTGGCAAAAATGATTTTAGAGCATGTTGCATGTGAACTCACTCCCCCAACCCCATAAAGCCAATGTGGCCAATAAATAAAGCCCTAAAGTTAACTGTGCTACTCTCAAATGCTGCACTGATTCACCCGGTTTATCTATACCTATAAAATGGTGCATTAACCGTTGGAATGTGACAAAGGATGTTGCACCAGGCCCCACTATCCCGTAATGGGCCTCCATTCACTCGCCCAAACCCGGTTCGCAGGTAACTGTCGGGTTGAAATTTTCGACCCGGGGGCAGGAGCCTCCCAGTCGCAAACAAAAAAAGGGAACTTCAATTCCCAACGCGGCAAAAGGAACGTTCAGAAATGCGCCGCGGCCAATCAAAAAAAGCCACAGGGGAAAAACTGCTGCAGTAAGCAAACACGCGCAGCCAAAACTACAAGCCCCAGCATCCTGCGCGCCATTAGCGCACCGAACGCTGAGGTGGCCTGCGCGCGAAAAATAAAAGCAAAAAAAACCACCCGCTGCCGCTGCCCTTCTTTCTCACGGGCTAGCCAGCATGGCCCGTGGGGGAAAAAAGAACACACACACCCCGCCGCCGCTGCCCTTCATTTTGATGGGCCAGCCAGCGCAAGAAAAATAAAAGTAAAAAAACCCCGCCACTGCTGCCCTTCTTCCCACGGGCCAGCCAGCATGGCCCACAGGGGAAAAAAGGGAACCCCCGCCGCCACTGCCCTTCTTCCCCACCGGCCAGCCAGCATGGCCCGTGGAGAAGAAAGCAAAGAAAGCACCACCCCCGCCATTGCCCTTCCTTCCCACGGGCCAGCCTGCATGGCCCGCGGGAAAGAAAGCCACCCCCCCCCCTGAAAAAGAAAACACAAAATAAAAACACTCAAAAATCCAAAAATGAAACACAAAAACAGCCAAAAACAAACAAGAAAAAACACACAGACCCCCCCCAAAAAAAATATCCCAAACACCCCCCCAAAAAACAAACAAACAAGAGAGCTTACCAAAAGACGTCTTCTATCCATGAGGACTGGAACTTAAATGAGAAAATAAAAAAAACTTACCGGAAGCGACACCCAGAGGACAGAAGAGAACAATTGTAGAGAGGCAGAAAAGCTCACCACCCCCACCCAGAGGCCAAAAGAGAAAAAAACATTCAAAAACATTAAAACTAATAAGATTAATTCAAAAATTAATCAAATAAGTTATAAAAACATTCAAAAATAATCACACTAATCTCAAAAAATACCAAAAAAAAAACAGAAATCACTTTTCACTCAAAAAATAAAAATGCGTAAAAATAAAGATTTAAAAAACCAAAATTAAATTTTAAACTAAATAATATTAAATTAAATTAAATTAAATTAATTAAAATAAAATTTGCATAAACAGAAAACAAAAACCTTCAAAAACCAATTTAAAGAGCCCGGCACTGAGGAAGCCGGCGCGCAAAAAAAACCCCCCAAAAAACCCACTGGGAGCGCAAGTCCGCCATAGGCGGACGCAGCGCCTCGAAGCCAAAAAAATCACAAAATCTTACAACACCATTTAAAACAGCCCAGCACCATTGGTTCAAGAAAAAAATGAAACCCTTTACTAACCAACACAATTTTTAAAAGCCCGGCACCGCCGGGCAAAATATGCTAGTACTAAATAGAACTAGCAACTGGGTTTAGGTCAAAATGTTTTATTTGCCTTAGATTTAAAGTCTGCATGCCACTTTTCAAATATATTTCCAAAACAGATAAGGTGGAGATAAAATATCAGTAGAAATATATGATGCATATTTAGCCACAAACGTAACTATAAGTGGCAGCAGCTTAAATAACTTCAAATATTAATAACTTAGGAAAAAGATAAATTTTTCTTCACCTGGTGCTGAAAAGATAATAATATAGTCATCTATACATCTCCTGGAACAGTTTTCCATAAACAGGGCACCACCACCAAGGAGACATCTTCCTTTTATCACCAACAACTTTATTTCAGAATGTGGAAAGCACCAAGTAAAGGGCCTTAAAAATAATCTATACCTATAAATCTGTGCGTTAACCGTTGGAATGTGACAAAGGATGTTGCACCAGGCCCCACTAGCCCCAACCGAGCCTCCCTGCACTCACCCGAACCGGGTTCGCAGGTAACTGTCAGGTTGAGAAATGTGGCAGTGGGGCAGGAGCCCCCCGAACGTGAACAAAGAAAAAGGACTTCAATTCCCAGCATCCTTTGCACTGTGCAACCCCTCAGCCAATTAGGCTGAGGGATACAAGCACAGAGGAGGCTGGGAACGCGCACTGACTTTAAAAAAAACAAAATGGTGGGAGCCAGAGGGAAAACTTTGAAAGACGCAGCTGGAGGGAGCCAGGAAAAGATAAGGGTTAGGTAAGGGTTAGGGGGTGGGTGAGGGAGGCAATGAAAGGTGCTGGGTCCAGAAGGGTTGGGGGGACAGACCCCTTTTGTCCCCCCAACCCTACCAAACCCAGGGGACCAGGGAGAGGAGATCAAATACACCCCCATGCACACACTCCATTTTAAAATAGAAGAAACCACTTGGTTTCTTCTCTTTAAAAACTGAGTGGTTTTTTTTGGTGGGGGGAATGATCCCCTCTCTGCTGGATCCCCTGGCTCTGGAAAGGTTGTGGGGACAGACCCCTTTTGTCCCCCCAACCCTACCAAACCAAGGGGATCAGGGAGAGGAGATCGAATACACCCCCCTCCCAAACACTCCGTTTTAAAAGAGAAGAAACCACTTGGTTTCTTCTCTTTAAAAACGGAGTGTTGTTGTTGTTGTTTTTTGGGGGGAAACGATCCCTTTTCTGCTGGGTCCCCTGGCTCTGGAAGGGTTGGAGGGACAATACACACACACACACACACACACACACACACACACACACACACACACACACACACTGCTTTTCTCTCTCTCTCTCTCTCTCTCTCTCTCTCTCTCTCTCTCTCTCTCTCTCTCTCTCACACACACACACACACACACACACACACCACTCCTGCCTTGCCAGGAATTTTTAATGTGTGTGTTGGTGGTTGGAGTGGTATTGTATGGGTAGTGGTGGTTGTGCACACCCCAAACCACCCCTAACCACCAACACACCTCTTTTTTACATAAATTACCAAAAAGAATTATCCCTTACAACACAATTTAAAACAGCCCGGCTCTTTACCAACATTAAGAAAAAAAACCTTCCAAAACCATTTAAAACAGCCCGGCACCGCCGGGCAAAATCTGCTAGTAATGTATAAAAACGCATTCAGATTAATGCTGGAAGAACTGATTTTTAGGACCCAGAAATAAACCCAGCTTTAAAGATAATCAATTTAAACTAAAGCACCTTGAATTGGTTGTGGAGATTGGCAAGGAACCAATGAAATCCTTTAGACCAGGGTTTCTTAACCTTGGACCTCCAGATGTTCTTGGACTTCAATTACCAAATGCCCAAGTCAGTACACCTGCTAATCAGGGCTTCTGGGTATTGAAGTCCAAGAACATCCAAGGGCCCAAGTTTGAAAAACCCTGTTTTAGACAATAGCATGATGTGTTCCTCTCATGGATCTTTCAGTAGTCTAATAATGGTAATTGTATCTGATATTTCACCAATAATTAATCTAGTAGAACCTGAATTCTAGTATTATAGGAACAGAAAACCTAATGTTCTTACAAGAAAGTATAAACATTTACAGGCATTCCGTTATTATAGTTTAGTTCTGTAATGGTGAACCTTAGCACTTCAGGTGTTCTTGGACTTCAATTCCCAGAAGCCCAAGTCAGCACTCCTGCTGATCAGGGCTTCTGGAAACTAAAGTTCAAGAACACCTGGAGTGCCAAGGTTTGCCATCACAGGTCTAGCTCATTTACAGTGAGCTCCTGGGCAAAGGAAAAGAAGTATTGTATCAGGAGAAAACACTGAGTGTCTAAGGTCACTAATAAAATGCCAAAGCCCACAAAGATGGGTAATCTGTAGCAGGTAAGGTTCCTTCATCCCTGCCACCTTCGTCCCTGCCACAGAGCTCCCTGAGCTGGTTGGAGGGGAGTGGGAGCGATGGAGCCTCCTGAGCTCCTCCCCTCAGCCGGTTGGAGGGGAGTGGGAGCGACTGTTGCTCCGTGGCAGGAGAACATTTTCCACCTTCGTCCCTGCTACGGAGCTCCTTGAGATCCTCCCCTCAGCTGGTTGGAGGGGAGTGGGAGCGACGGACCACCCTGAGCTCCTCCCCTCAGCCAGTTGGAGGGGAGTGGGAGTGACTGTTGTTCCATGGCAGGAGGACATTTTCCACCTTCGCCCCTGCCACGGAGCCCCCTGAGCTCCTCCCCTCAGCTGTTTGGAGGGGAATGGGAGTGGCTGTTACCCATGACATGGGCCTTAAGATGCCCAAGGATGTTGCAGAGGATGTTGTGTACCAGGCTCCATCATTGACGTTGAGCCTGGATGTCGTCTCTTAGGCTCCCGTGGATGTTCAGCCATAATGTTTAATTGTATTTCAAGTTTTATGTAATTTACCATCTTTGTTTGTCTGTAAACCGCTTAGGGTCACCAATAGGTGAGGAAAGCAGTATAAAAATATACTAAATAAATAAATAAATAAATAGTAGGAGACAGCATATTAAATTTGTTTCTTACAGGATGACAGAGCTACTGATGGGCAGTAAGTCCTTAATCTTAACCTATAAAACCAAGTGTTCACCGTTGGAATTGGCTATAGGTTGCTATACGTCGCCCTACTTACCCGTTCCCTCCCTTCGAGAGCACGGGCGAAGTGGCTACGCAGGTCAACGAATGGTTTAAAAAATCGCGATTGGGGCATCAGCCCCACCAATGGCAAGAAAGGGAAACAACTTCATTACCCGAAAAGCATTGCGTTTCGCCGTGTTTCTCCCACTGTTATCCAATCACGATGATAAAAACAACGGAGACAGTCTTTGCGTTACGAGCCGCAACCAATCCAAAATAGCGTATCAAAACCATGCAGAGCGACGGACGACAGAAACTAAACACAAAATACATATCCCAGCATCCTTTACACTCTAACACCAAGAAAGGTCTTCTGCTGCAGCCAATGAAATGCTTCGGAATGTACGCGTCATCATTGAAGTAATCCACAACGCTACAAACAGAAAATAATTGCAATGCAAAACTACTTAAATACCTACTTTCATTTCAGCATAGTGGTAGGTAGGTTAGTCCATGGCAATTTTTGGAAATATAAATTAGAAATTCAAACACATAAATTCTAAATACTACATTGCGTATCAAAAACCTTGCCGAGCAACGGAAAAAAATTAAAAAACTACATATCCCAACGTCCTTTTCACTTTAAAGCCATATAAGGAGTTGTGCTACAGCCAATAAAAAAATACGTAATGTGCGAGTCATCAGTGACGAAATTCACCAAGCCATAAAAAAACCATCATTCCGAGCCAAACCCACTTAGATTCCTGCTATTACTTCAGCGTAGATGTAGAAATCTTAAGCCTTTTGCGAGCTTAGGGTAGAGACCGCAGAGATTTTTGGAACGAAACGATTCCCGTTCAAACAATTATTCATTCTCCAAACGAGTATTTACGGAATTTATTCGTTTTAACACTGAAAAAAAAGACTAACAACGCAAAAGGTTGCTGGCAACTATACTTTGAGCCGTTACGCAATCCGTAACGCGCTGCGAATATTAAAAAAACAAAAAATACCGGGCTACTGAACTTTACGAAACCTTAACATAATTGAACGCAATTAAAGTTACATAATATTTACGATCTGAAATCTAAAAAACTACACATTCTGGACAAAGCTAATAGAAGACGTTTTTAAATAACAAATGCAATACAGCGTTTTCACTTTAACACGAACAGGGGGAAAAAAACCGTTGGAGAGGGAAAGAGAGACCAGTATCATTTGCAAACAAAATAGTAACTAGCAAAGGAAAATAAAACATTATTCATACTTCAAAAACGAGAATACTGCTAAAATAAGAAATATATTTCATAAAAACACAGAAATCCTCTGAGCAGCAATACTGAACAACGACCAACATTATCTTTAAAAATCAAAGAAAAATAAGTATGTTTGTGTTCTAAACCAAATTGAATTAAAGTTCAACAGAAATAGAAAAATACCTTTACTGAAATAATTAAATACATTGATTATATAACAAAATTTTAGGAAAATACACAAAACCAAAGGGCCTTTCATACACAAACCAGTAACTTAACTTCAAAATACAGAAAGGATTAATGTCTGGCAGCCATTTTGACATTGACACAAAACATCTACTGTGATATTAATTTTTAAGGAAATACATCTAGAATCATTTATTTCTTTACAATTACATCAGCAAAAAAAATTACTTTGAAATATGTTTTTAATAGTTTCATACAAAAAATTTAACTAATAAACAACTTAAATTTTAAAAAACATACACTTACACATTTTTTAAAGAAATTCCATTATTTGTAAAAAAATATATCAACCTTTCCTCTTTTAAAAATCCGATTTTATTATAACACTTTAAAACACTACCTACGTATAAAAAACCATTATTTAAAAAAAGAAAAAAACTCATTTAAATACACATAGAAGAAAAATCATCCAACAACCATTTCTCAAATTTTTTAAAAATAACCCCCAAAAAAGCCCGGCAACGCCGGGCAACCCTTGCTAGTCTATATATATAAAACAGAAGTCGGGTGTTGTAAGGCCCACAAAGGCTCTCACACCCCTGAAACGATCCTCAAACTTGGCACAAAGGTAAACAGGAGTGGCCTGATCAGTACTACGGGGGTCCAGAACAAAATTTAGAGGTTTATGGCCTCCAAATGGGGACAAAATGCCAGGACCAATCAGCTTGCAGTTCTGAGCCATACAGAGCCATACAGGCCAACCAGCTTGTAGTTTTCTGCATAAACCTTCTCAACTGTCATAACTGTCACTCTACCACAGAGGCAGCCAGCGACAACAGTGACACCAACAACATAGACAAAAACAACCGAGCCACCAACGGCACACAGACCAGCACAAAAAGATACCCAGCAAGAACAGCAGACTGAATACCACAGTAGGGACAATAACAGCACACACACCAAAGACACGGCAGGGAGCAACATAGGAGACATCACAAGGAGCACACTGCACAGAAAGTAAGCAGCAGCAAATAAGAAAGGACATTAACATACCCAGCAGAGTCGCAGAACCACATACCATATACATACACACACACACCATCAACAAACAACCGGACATGCTGGAATAACTATACTTCCTTTAAATAAATAAATAAAAACCAACCCAAGGCCGGGTAATCAGAATGGCTTAATTAAAAACAAACATGCAGTTGCTTTTACATAACACTTTCTCTGGCCAATAAATTTAAACACGAGGAAGAGGAAGGAGGCCAGGTACGGTGGGCGAGGGCCCGCCACTGAGGCAGGGGAGATGGACCCGGGCATTTCCTCAGAATGGGTTAGGTCCTCCTGGGCAAAGACGGGCAATCAGCTAGTTTGTTATAATTGTGATGTACAGTGTACATGAGATTATGTGATGATTATGGGGTACATGAGATTGGGGGGTTGGGGTTTTCATAAGCTGTAAGCCATAAGCATCAATATTATAACAAAGTAAGGCTTGAACTATCTCGCTTTACATGTAATGAGTCTATCTCATATATTTGTTTCGCCTTTTAAGTTGCATTACTGAACTGAATGAACATTTGCACGATATTCTAATTTTCCAAGTTTCACCTGTAGATGGTGAAAAACATGAGAGAAAAGACTGAATTTCAAAGCATAAACGCCAGTGGTAGCCAAGAAACAGTTTTCCAACACAAAGTGAAATGACCATACCTCCAACTCTCAATATGTAAAGAATATCCAGAAAATTTAGTGCAGCTGATGGTACAAAAAGCTTCGGATACGTCTTTTTAAAAATGTACTCCCATACTCCTACAGGTATACAACATCCACCAAGATGAGCAAGAGTTTTTGTCTCAAACCAGAGTGAAGAAATACAGATAATCTTATCTCATCCAAAACATTTTTAAAGCTGCTATATGAAAGAGACAGAAAGCTGGGTTTGAATACATGCAACCATTGCTGAAGGTTGTACCAAACCATGGTGTCTGTTGTGTAATTTAACATTTCCTCATAAAAACTGGGAATAATAAAAGACAGCCCTGTACTTTCTTTGGACAAAACAAAGGATAAAAATATTACAGACTAATAAATAAAACACGTATAAATATGTAAATAATTTTTCAAATGTCTAGATTTTGTTGTTCTATAACCTGATATCCAATTGTAATCCATATACTGTATTTGGGGGATGCATCTGAATGCACACATGCAGTATTATTTTTACATTTTTGTTCAACACCTCAAAAGTCTGACTCCCCCCCCCCCCCCGGTTAACATTTAAGTTACAAATGGAGTGTAACTCCTTTACACATTACATCCCTGTATGATAAATTTAGTTAAACCATTGGTTGTAAAATCAGCTGTTGAAATCTATACTACTGTTGACCTAGTTAACAATTGACATGAGTAAATATGTAGTCCTTCACGTCTACACAATAGTAAGCCCCAGTGAGCTTTCTTCCTTAGTTAAATACAGGATTGTGACCAAAGTACAAATAAAAATCTAACAGAGCAATTTAGTCATAAATCACTCAAATCTTGCTCTGACTAGGACTTTATCACAGTGTTAGCTTGATTGGTCTATAAATCAAATTATGAATTGTAAAGAGTATAATAGCCCAGTTGTCTTAAAACCGTTTTCCTATTTCTCCTTATAATCCAACACACCAGGAAGAACAATTTATGTCAATGAATTATTTTGAAAATCAGCAAAATGAAACTACTATTCTGTAGTGACTGACTCTATTGTATATTTATATTTAAAAAAGAATGTATCCAAATTATCTTCAGAAAAAACAGAAATATTAGCCCAGGATTAATACTCAGATGCACAAGTATGAGAACAAGACACATCCCCTGTTTCACACATAAAGGTACAATAACCACACAATGACCATACATCACTGCTGTGGTTTATAACTCTGTTCAGTGAAACAAATCAGCTCTAGAAACCATGCTTTGAAAAAAAACTAAAATAGTGTAGAGTTAGTGATGAGCCATGATGCTGTAATCAGATATAATGATGAGCAAGGAGTCTTTAAAATCAGCACCAAACTGGTTCTTTCTCCCAGTATGCACAGTGGGGAAATGAACTCACAACCTCTTGCTCTGCAACCAGATACTAAACCACTGAACTGCCCAGACAACTATACCTATCATATTTTCACATCTATACTATAAAATACTACCAGAGGTTGCCCGGCGTTGCCGGGCTGTTTTAAATTGTGTTGGAAGGTTAAATTGTGTTAATGTTTTTTAAAATTGCTTAGTCTGTAATTTTAATTTTTAAAATGTTTATTTATGTAAAGTTTTTTTGGCTTGGCTGTTATTAACTGTGATCTGCTTTTTTTTGAGGATTAATAAAAGAACAAAGTATGATGTAATTTTTCAAATTGTTTTATTTAAGCAAATAATGTTTTAGTTTTTTGAATTTTTTAAATTAGTTGTACCGTAGGTAATAATTTTAATAATGTAAAAGTAAATGTTTTTTACATTCAATGTTTTTAAAATGTGTTTAGGTGTTTTGGGTTTTAATTTGAGTTAAAACTCAGCACAGGATTTTTAAAAGTTTCTATTGTATTTTATTGATATATGTTTGTGATTTATGTTAAAGTGTGTTTTAGTGTGTTTTAGTGTAATTTTTTTGACTTGTTTTTATTGGTGTGTCCTTTTGTGTAAAATTGTGAATTTGTGTTATGTTTTTGATTTGTTTTTACTCTTGTGGCCTTTTGTTTGGGGCTGTTGTGTTTTTGAATTGTTTTTACTATTGTGGCCAGCAGGTGGTGCTAGTAGGGGTTATTGTATTTTGACTGTTTTTTCTCTCCTGGCCTCTGGGTGGAGCTTCTTCTGGTAAGTAGTCTCTTTCTTTATTCATTTCTTTACCAGTCCTCGTGGAGGTAGGACATCTTTTGGTAAGTTTGCTTGTTTTCTTTCTTGTGTGTGTGTGTAGGGGGGTGTGGAATTTGTATTTTTGTCTGTTTGTTTTTGATTGTGTTTTTGTTTACTTTGTATTGTTTTTTGGTGTTTTTGTTTGTTTTTGTGTATTTTTGGATGTTTTTGACTGTGTTTTTAGTAATTTTTAAAAAATTATTTATTTATTTGGTGGTTTAGGAAGGGTGGGCTAGGTGGTGGGGAGGGGGCGTGGTCGGGAGTTAGGAAGGGTGGGCTAGGTGGTGGGGAGGGAGGCATGGTCGTTGGGGGTTAGGAAGGGTGGGCTAGGTGGTGGGGAGGGGGGCGTGGTCAGTGGGGGTTAGGAAGGGTGGGATAGGTGGTGGGGAGGGGGGCGTGGTCAGTGGGAGTTAGGAAGGGTGGGCTAGGTGGTGGGGAGGGGGGCATGGTTGGTGGGGGTTAGGAAGGGTGGGCTAGGTGGTGGGGAGGGGGCTTCATTGTGTTATGGTGCTTTGATTGTGTGGAGTTGTGAAAGTAGATCGGGGTTTCCCCTTTAATATCAGTGGGTGGGGGGTTGCGACCCCCCTCTCCGCTGGCTCCCCTGGGGTTGGGAGGTTTGAGGGGACAAAAGGGATATGTCCCCCCCCCCAACCCTTCTGGACCCACGAAACCAGGGAGAGTGGATCGATTCCCCCCTCCTTAAAACAACTCCGTTTTTAAAGAGAAGAAACCGCTTGGGACCTTCAGGCACCGTTGGTGAGGGAAAGAAGGGCGGTTGGTGTTTGTGAGGGGGTGAGTTGTTGTTTTTTAATTTTTCGGGCGCTGGCTCCCTCAGCATTCTGCACGCTCATGTCGTGCAAGACTCTGGGGCTTGTAGTTATGGGTTTGTGATTTGTGCTTGTGGTGCGTTTTTTTCCTGCGGCTCAATTTTGATTGGCCACGGTGCATTTCTCAATGTTCTTTGTGGTCGCGCCTCTCAGCCAGATTGGCTGTGGTGCGGCGCGGCACAAAGAACGTTGGGAAATGAAGTTGTTTCCCTTTTTCGCGTTTGTGGGGCTCTTGCCCCACTGGAGCATTTCTCAATCTTGTGTTTACCTGCGTACCCAGTTCGGGTGTGTGCACGAATGGTGAGTGCGGGCTAGTAGGGCCTGGCTAAGGAGCCTATGCAAAGTTCCAACGATTAACCCTCGATTTTAAAGGTTAAGATGGTAGGAATTTTTGTGTAGACCTAGCTTTTGACTCAGTTATGGCATGAGAGGAGGACATTTTCCTGCTGCCTTCCATCTTTTCCAGCATCATTGTCTTTTCCAGAGAGTTTTGCCTTCTCAACTTCATCATTTTTGCCTCCCAAGAGAGCTCAGGGTTGATTTGCTCTAGGACCCACTTGCTTGTCTTTCTGGCTATCCAGGGTATCCACAAAGCTCTCCTTTAGTACCACATTTCAAATGAATCCATTTCCCCCCGTCAGCTTTCTTTACTGTACAGTGTTCGCAACCATATATGGCAATCAGGAACAGGTGAATTATCTTTATCTTCGTCTCCAAGACAAAGGTCCTTCCTGAGGCTTTTCAGACTCAGTAGAATTTGCTGGGTTCTCATGAGGCATTTTGGAAGAGCTTAAAGTAGGTACGTAAGGTAACATTCATCTGCACCTCTTTTTCTCCACCAATCTTTATCATTGCAGAAAGCAGGGATACCACTGCACATTTCAGACTATCAAAGTAACTCCAAAAGCAGTAACTATCTGAGGCAATGTTTAAGATGTATTTCACAATGGGGGTTGCTAACGTAGATAAATGTAAAATAGTAAGTGTGGTAACTGCAAATTTGTTACAAAATAAGATTCACACCAAGAAGAAAAATATGTACATAAACATCCCAAGCACCGGACAATGCAGTATGTTATCAATTTGTTCCTATTTTGGAGAGGAGGCTACTTGGGACATGCTCCCTGTCATGCCTACAGGTCTATCACACCCTTACCTATATTTAGATTTTGACATTTTCACAACTGAAGTTTCTTGTTCTTCGCTATCAAAACAGAATAGGTTGATAGGATTCTGCACATATTTTTCCATTGTCTCCTACAAGACATCTTTGCTTTGAGTATTGCTACACTGGGAGAACATACTGAGCAGCTACAAATGAACCACAAACACATTAATTCCCTTAAATGCCTTTCTTTTTACACAGTTTAGAAGCCAATGACCCAATGATTTGCCTTTTACAGTACCTTACCTTTCTTCCAAGATTGATGAAAACGTGTGACAAGATCAGCAAAAGATAAAGAAAAGACGAAATAGCACAATAAAGCAGTTTTTCAAATGGTAATACAGTAGACCCTCGCATAACGACATTACTTGGTTCCACAAGTAGCGTTGCTATGCGATTTTTGTTATGCGGGTTTCTATGGAGTTTCCCACATAATGATGTTTTTAGCATCGTTGGCTGGTTATTTTAGCGTTGCTGTCCGGACAACGACACTAAAAACGTTGTTATGCGTTGGGCATAATGACACGTCGTTAAGCGAAAATGATGTTATCCGAACGCGTTGTTATGTGAGGGTTGAATGTATTTAGAATTCAGTTGGACTTAGCAATCAAAAACTCAAGAATACAGCCGTGCAGCACACATCTGCTAAAAGCTCCTCAGCAAGCAGACAAATACAAAAATCCCAGATGAATACAAAGTTCTTTGTGTGTTAATAGAGTTGTTATGAATCTGTGTAGAAGGGAACTGGGCTAGCATTCTGGATACCTACTGACTGATGCTTGTGACATCAGGGCAACATTCACTGCACATCCTTTTCCATACATGATCATTGTTAACATCCTACCATTATAAGTTTCCCTTTACTTTATTGTTGGGCTTTATAATCGCTATGATGTTTTATCTCCCACAATTCCACACCCTCAACAAGCACAAGGTCTCACAGAGCAGGCCTGTCTCATCTCATTTTGCTATAAAGTGAAGAAAAATAACCACTCATGCTTAGTTCTAGTATAGCATAGGGGGAAATGCTTTATTTCCTGTAAACTAGACAAAATAATGTACCGTATTTTTCGCCGTATAAGACGCACTTTTTCATCCCCAAAACTGGGGGGAAAAAGTTGGTGCGTCTTATACGGCAAATATACGGCAGCCGCGCTCTCCCCGCCCCCACCATCGGCGGGGAGATGAAGGGAGCCGCGCCGCGCCGCGCGAAGCCGTCCCTCCCCGCCCCCTGCCACCGGGCGGGGAGGTTAAAAGGGCTCCCTGCCCGAGGAAGGAGCCGCCGCCGCGCCGTGCGAAGCCGTCCCTCCCCGCCCCCTGCCACCGGGCGGGGAGGTTAAAATGGCTCCCTGCCCGAGGAAGGAGCCGCCACCGCCGCGCCGCGCCGCGCGAAGCCGTCCCTCCCCGCCCCCTGCCACCGGGCGGGGAGGTTAAAAGGGCTCCCTGCCCGAGGAAGGAGCCGCCGCCGCCGCGCCGCGCGAAGCCGTCCCTCCCCGCCCCCTGCCTTTTAACCTCCCCGCCCAGTGGCAGGGGGCGGGGAGGGACGGCTTCGCGCGGCGCGGCGCGGCGGCGGCGGCTCCTTCCTCGGGCAGGGAGCCCTTTTAACCTCCCCGCCCGGTGGCAGGGAGGGACGGCTTCGCGCGGCGCGGCGCGGCGGCGGCGGCTCCTTCCTCGGGCAGGGAGCCCTTTTAACCTCCCCGCCCGGTGGCAGGGGGCGGGGAGGGACGGCTTCGCGCGGCGCGGCGCGGCGCGGCGCGGCGGCGGCGGCTCCTTCCTCGGGCAGGGAGCCCTTTTAACCTCCCCGCCCGGTGGCAGGGGGCGGGGAGGGACGGCTTCGCGCGGCGCGGCGCGGCGGCGGCGGCTCCTTCCTCGGGCAGGGAGCCCTTTTAACCTCCCCGCCCGGTGGCAGGGGGCGGGGAGGGACGGCTTCGCGCGGCGCGGCGTGGCGCGGCGCGGCGGCGGCGGCTCCTTCCTCGGGCAGGGAGCCCTTTTAACCTCCCCGCCCGGTGGCAGGGGGCGGGGAGGGACGGCTTCGCGCGGCGCGGCGCGGCGCGGCGGCGGCGGCTCCTTCCTCGGGCAGGGAGCCCTTTTAACCTCCCCGCCCGGTGGCAGGGGGCGGGGAGGGACGGCTTCGCGCGGCGCGGCGCGGCGCGGCGCGGCGGCGGCGGCTCCTTCCTCGGGCAGGGAGCCCTTTTAACCTCCCCGCCCGGTGGCAGGGGGCGGGGAGGGACGGCTTCGCGCGGCGCGGCGCGGCGGCGGCGGCTCCTTCCTCGGGCAGGCGGGGAGATAAAGGGAGCCTTCCGTGGCCCGGGAGGCTCCGAAGACGCCGCTGCTGCGAAGCATCGTGCCCTCCCAGACCTTTGTTCCTCTTGGAGGTTGACTACGGCAGGTACGTAATTTTTGACTTTGAGTATTTTTGTGGTGGCTTTATTGTACGTGGACATGTGGGGTTTCTGAAAAGATGTGGGGTTTTTTTCTTCCTTTTTAGTACAGTATTTGGTTCAGAATCTTTTTTTTCTAGATTTTCCTCCTTTAAAATTGGGTGCGCCTTATATGCCGGAGCGCCTTATAGGGCGAAAAATACGGTATTTGTCCAGACAGAATTAACTGAAAGTCCAAGTTAACTGGACTCTTGTTTTGTAGAAATCTTTTAGATATTCTGCCCATGCAGAATATCTGTGAGGCTCCGTGGACTCTCTCCGGAGCCACATCATCGCTCCAGAAATGGGAGCCAGGTGTGCCTGCTGATGTCGCCGCCTCCCCGTGAGGCACCCCTGCCTGGAGGGGAGAAAAGTCGCTGCCGCCACACCAGAAGCTCCGTGGGTTCTCTCCGGAGCCACACCATTGCTCCGGAGATGGGAGCCAGGTGCACCTGACATGGCCACCTCCTCCTTGGGCATGCCCACCTGGAGGGGAGAAAAGCCGCTGCCACCGCCACTGCACCGGAGGCTCCGTGGGCTCTCTCCGGAGCCACACCATCGCTCCGGAGATGGGAGCCAGGTGTGCCCACCACTGTTGCTGCCGCACCAAGGACTTACTGTTTTTCCCCCTGGAGCCACTCATTTGCTCAGGGAAGTGTATTCCGTGCTTCACCCAGACTTTGTTTCGATTTAAGCCCGGACTTGTATTTTTATCTGTAATTGTAATTGTTTTTTCTTCCCCATTGAATTTATTGTATGTATTTTGATATATTGTATTTTGTATGCTCTGTTGTAATTTGCTGCTTTGGGTCGCCCATTGGGCTGAGGAAAGCGGGGTACAAATATTAAATGAAATGGAAAAAAATGAAAATGCTAAATTACTGTACAACCTTCAAGAGTTGTTTACATATAAGGATACAGAATGACCTAGATCATGGAGACAGGTTCCACCTCTCTCTTGTGCCTATACACCACAAATTTGCTATGGAGGGCTAGGGAACACTAAAAGATGACCAGGACATGCTGGGGAAGGGAAGGAAGAGAGATAAATCTACTGCACAATTGCAAGTCTGTTCACAGTATACTGGGTGAGTTCATTATGACGTTAATACATCATACTGTATGTCGTACTTCCAATTAATTTGACCTCTAGTAACCATGAAAAAGAGAGTAAGTAAAAATCAGTGTTTCTGTTTTCAATGGTCTTTTGATTTACATAATACTAGTTAATGAAATGCTGGTTAAATTACTGCTGTTCCATAATAAAAAAATCTAGAAACACAGTCATGCATTTTTATAAGTCCACTAGCATAGTTTGCCCGGCGTTGCCGGGCTTTTAAAAATTGTGTTGGATACTAAAGGGTTTGGTTTTTTTCTTGAACTAATGGTGATGGGCTGTTTTAAATGGTGGTGTAAGGTTTTGTGTTTTTGTGGCTTCCAGTAAATATTTTTTTGTATTTTTTAATGTTTATTGAAAAAAAAATTAAATTTAATTTAATCTAATTTAATGTAATATTATTTAGTATAAAAAATTTTTTTAAAATGTTTTGTTTATTTATTTTTTTGTTTTGGGTTTTCAGAGTGAAAAGGGGTTTTGTTTTGGTAATTTTTGAGATTAGTGTGTTGTTTTGAATGTTTGTATAATTTATTTGATTAAATTTAGAATTATTCTTATTAGTTCAATAATTTTGATTGTTGTTTCTGTTTTGGCCACTGGGTGGGGGTGGTGAGCTTTTGTGCCTCTCATTACATTTGTTACCTTCTGTCCTCTTGGTGTCGCTTCTGGTAAGTTTCCTCTTTCTCATTTGAGTTCCGGTTCTCAGAGAAGGAAGACGTCTTTTTGTAAGTTCTGTGGGGGGTTTTTTGGGGGGGGTTGGGGGGGGGTTTGGGGGGGTGTATGTGTGTGTTTTTCTTGTTTATTTTTAGCTGTGTGTGTGTTTATTTTTTGGGTTTTGGTGTGTTTTTGAATGTTTTTTCAAGTGTGTGTGTGGGGGGGTGGCTTTCTTTCTCGCTGGCCATGCTGGATGGCCCGTGGGAAGGAAGGCCAATTGCGGGGAGGCTTTTCCCCCATGGGCCATGCTGGATGGCCCGTGGGAAGGAAGGCCAATTGCGGGGAGGCTTTTTCCCCCATGGGCCATGCTGGATGGCCCGTGGGTAGGAAGGCCAATTGCGGGGAGGCTTTTTCCCCCATGGGCCATGCTGGATGGCCCGTGGGAAGGAAGGCCAATTGCGGGGAGGCTTTTTTCCCCATGGGCCATGCTGGATGGCCCGTGGGAAGGAAGGCCAATTGCGGGGAGGCTTTTTTCCCCATGGGCCATGCTGGCTGGCCTGTGGGTAGGAAGGCCAATTGCGGGGAGGCTTTTTTCCCCATGGGCCATGCTGGATGGCCCGTGGGTAGGAAGGCCAATTGCGGGGAGGCTTTTTCCCCCATGGGCCATGCTGGCTGGCCTGTTGGGAAGAAGGGCAGTTGCGGCGGGTTGGTGGGAGGGTGGGTTGCTTTAATTTTTGTCTCTCCGGCTGGCCCATCGAACAGAAGGGCAGCGGCGGCCGGGGTTTTTTTTTAACTCGTATTTTTCGCGCGCCGGCTGGCCCTTCGAACGGAAGGGCCATGTTAGGGGGGGTTTTTCCCCCACGGGCCTTGCTGTGTCGCCCATGGGGAACAATGGCTGCGGCGGTGGGCTTTTTTTAACTTTTATTTTTTGTGCGCCGGGCGCCTCACTTGTTTTTCGCGCACCGCTGACCCTTCGAACGGAAGAGTAGCGGCGGCGGGTTTTTTTATTTTCTTCCCCCATGGGCCATGCTGGCTCGCCCGTGGTTTTGAATGGCTGCAGCGTCGGCTTTTTCTTATTTTTGTTTTCGCGCGCCGGCTGCCTCATCGTTCTGCTCGCTCATTGCGCGCAGGACGCTGGGGCTTGTAGTAAAGTGTTGGTGCTTTGTGTTTGTGCTGCGTTTTTTTGAAATGCTTTTCTTTTGATTGGCTGCGGCGCGTGTCCGAACGCTGCTCCGTGCGAGAGCCTCTCAGCCTGATTGGCTCTGGCGCGGCGCAAGGACTTTCGGGAAGTGATGTTCTTTGCGTTTCTTGCCGTTAGTGGGGCTGAGGCCCCCATGCCGGATTTTTAAATCCTTCGTTGACCTGCGTAGGCAATTCGGCCGTGCTCTCGAAGGGAGGGTGCGGGTCAGTAGGGCGACGCATAGCAACGTATAGCCAATTCCAACGGTGAACACTTGGTTTTATAGGTTAAGATTATGCAATTAGAAACCAAATTTTGTTGTTCTCTCTCCGCATCAATCCTTTTTAATTTCATATTTATCTTCTAGAGTAGAGCTTGTAAAAATGAATTTTAATGCCAAAAGGGCACCAAGAAAATTAGGGTACTTTGTAAATTGTTAATAATAGAGTCAACAGGTTATAATACCACTCAGTTCACATTTGATTTTTTTAAGCCAAAGAAGAGAACCTTACATTTTTAAAACCTTAAATACAGTAAAATCTCACACAGGATTGCTCATAGTATCCACATGACGAATAAGAATTTGCTTCTTGAGCTTTTCAGTGACAAACACAGACAATTTGACAAGAACACCTACTGTATTAGTTACCAAATAAATTCATTTTCAAGGTTCCAATGACTTTTTCCCTCTTGTTTTTAGTTACCACTTGAATGCTACAGAAACAATCAATTTTACATTTAGAAAATATTGACTTTTTTCAAGCTAGAATTCATAAGGACTTAGCCCTGGGCCTAGAACATGTGAATAATGAAGAGAAGGCGTAGGAACAGATGCAGTAAGCTTTGCTGTTACTATGCACACATATTCAGCAGTATGGCCAAGCAAATTTGTAACAATTCATTTCTCTCTTTTTAAAAAGCAAGTGCACCATATGGCTTAGATTGATTGCTGATAAAGTGATTGCAGATTGCTGGGGGTCCCTGACCCTAAAAGATAAAGCAGTCACTTTACTTTTGAACCGGACAATCAGAGAAGAGATGTTCTAATTGCACCCAGGAAGTACAGAAATGAAAAATGATTCAAAACTGACCTCACTTTGTAGTGAACCTACATTAAAATATGTTTCATAAGAAGTTAAGATCCGAACAAAGAGGGGGAGATGACAGAGAAGCTTATGAAAAATGTTGAATCACAGAACTGAAGATATAAAGACCTTTGGAAAAATTGGAAACATTTACAAAAATACACAAACATACCCTTTATTGGCAGGGGAATTGTCACTTTTTTCATCCCACCCTCCCCCCAATTTCCAGTGTTTTCCCTTTCAGAAAAAGTCCTGTGCAATATTTTCTCTTTAGAACTGGAACAGTTGCAGAAAAAGCATTTACCATGCCACTGCCCTGTCAGATGTTCCACGGTGCCTTTAGACAACGCATTTCATTCATTCTCTTTTCCCCCATCACTTTTTCCATCTTTCTTCTTACTGAAAGAAATCAATTAGGAAGAACTATCTGAGTCTGGAATGCTATTTTTAACAAATCATTTGTTCCATTACTCTTTCAAGGGGACGACCCACTATGAGGCTGGCCGAGAATAATCGTTTGCTAGGAACTGTACTATCAGATGCTTTGCTCACTATTTTTGCTACCCAAGGAGAACAAGCTCTTGGAATAAATGCATAAAGCTTTCTGACCAATCACTTGTAACTTCTATTTGGAAATGCTTAGATGTTATTTGAGAAACTTTTATTCGCTCAACATTTATAGGATCATTTTATAGCATCAAAGGACAAGACACTATTGAAGAGTTCAAGATTGTTATAAATTTCAACTCAATAGCCAGGCATGGTGTTAGTACTGCTACAAGCAATACTTCAGTAATTAAAGAGTTTCTGCTTCCATCCCAGATTACATACAATAAAACTGGATTGTTCATAACTCAGACAGAGTTGAAGGAAGAATGAGGAACTCTTTAATACTCCCCATTACTGAAGTCATCAAGCCTATACAGGCATAACTTATGGAACAGGATTTTGGGCAATATGCAGTAAAAATGCTTATAACATGAATGTTCTATGGAGAGCTTTGGGGTTTTTTTTAGTTTCCATTATTTATATTTTAATCTGGTTGTACCTATTAAAATATCTGGCTGCAGAGAATGGGAGTTCAGTCCTGTCCCCCGTCCCGCATCTCCTGGGAGAAGAACCAGTCGTGGGCAAGCTAGCTCCGGGATGCCTCCCAAAAAGGGAATTATAAACCACTTCTGTGTATTCCCTACCTAGAAAATCCTGGAAATGGTTGCTATAAATCATAATTGATTTGAGATCATGCAATTAAGATGAGGATGATTTCCAGAAGGCCAAAATCAGGCTTGTATTCTAGTTAAGTCAAAGGTAAGTAATGTACAATATGAAACTTTTCTGAAAGGTGTTTTGAGTATTGTTTTGCTTGATTATGCTGGTTTATTGTGTTGTTATGTTTTTGATTTTTATACTGTTTTTTATCTTGTGATTATTGTACTTTTTACTGTACTGTGACTATTGTATCTTTTCACTTTCCTGCTGCTGGCTGTGGTGCAGTCAGTATGCATCAATGTAAACCGCTTAGAGTTGCCTTCTGGCAGAATGAAGCGGTATACAAGAATAAAGTGAAATGAAATGAAAAAACCCAGACATATTAAAGCAGGGGTGGCCAACCTATGGCCCATGGACCACGGAAGCAGCGGAAGCAGATGTAAATGCAGATGCAGCTGTCGTGAATGTGTTTACAATAGTCGCAGACACATTTTAAGGCAGCGTTTACAGCAGACCACCAGTCCGGCCCCCTCAACTATCTGAGGGAGGGTGACCCAGCACCAGATTTTAAAAGGTTGCCTACCCCTGTATTAAGCAAAAATAACACCGTTAAGGCCAATTAAAAAATCTATATAAAATTGAAATATTTTTTAATGTATATAGAATGAAAATAATGATCATGAAACTGCTGTATAAAGTCAGCATGAAACAAAAGAACAGTTTATAACTCTCAATATGTTGAATCTTAATCTTGTATCTTCTATAACTCAAGTTGTATCTTTTAAGAAAGAAAAAACTGTATTTCAAAAGTGAGCGACACAGAAGACTGCAAGGCGTCTAATCTTGGTTAGAATATCACTCAATTGGTTTGACTCTGCTGAGCTGCTCTATTTTAAAGACTGTGTCTTTAACCGTACTGTAACTTTTCTTGGTTAAGACTCTTAGTTTGACTCAGCTTGACTGTATGGTACCCATGTATTAAAGCAAAAAGCCTTGCTGGTTTAAGAATAGATATAGATTATATCATGTCCACTGTGCCTGCTAAAACACTGTAAGTGGATCCTCAAGACACACACTTCACAATCAGTAGTAATGTTGCACAACTTATGCCTGTTTACAACTACACTTTATGCACACAGTTTGCCTTGGCCTTTCAGGATCAAATGCAAAAAGGAAGAACATAAGAAGAGCCTTGCTGGAACAGGCCACAGCCCATCCAGTCCAGCATTCTGTCTCACACAGTGGCTCACCATTTGCTTCAGGGTATTCCCAAGCAGATGCCTTCACCCGCTTAGGATTCCCTGGAAATGGCATTGAGAGAGATCCTGTCTCTCTCTCCAACCCGGAGGTTGTCCTTAGGTATCCATAACTATAGTCATTGATACTCTTGTCCTCCATGAACTTGTCTAATCCTTTCTTAAAGCTGTCAAGACTGACAGCTGTCACCACTTCTTCTGACAGGGAGTTCAATAGACCAGTGATCCTCTGGGTGAAAAAGTACTTGCTCTTATTTGTTTGAGAACTAGTACCCAAAGGTTTCATGGAGTGTTCCCTAGTTCTAGTGTTGTGCGATAGGGAAAGCAGTTTTTCCTTCTCTACTTTGTCCACGCCATGCATGATTTTATAAACTTCAATCAGGTCATCTCTTAGACGCCGTCATTCAAGAGTGAAAAGGCCCAACTGTTGCAGCCTCATATGGTAAGGAAGGTGTTCCAGTCCCCTAATAATTCTGGTTGCCCTCCCCTGCTCTTTTTCCAGCTCCATAATATCCTTCTGGAGGTATGGCGACCAGAACTGTACACAGTATTCCAGATGGGCCTCACCATAGATTTATAAAGACGCACACTGGGTTGACAACTTCATTGAGCTGTCCACCAGGACACCAATGTCCCTTTCCTGGTTTGTCACAAAGAGTTCAGACCCAATTAGTTTATAAATGTAATTGGGGTTTTTTGCCCCAACATGCCTCACTCTGCACTTACTAGTGTTGAAGCTCATTTGCCACTGTTTTGCCCACTCCCCCAGTGTCAAGAGATCCCTCTGGAGCTCCTCAAAATCTCTCACAGTTTTCACTACCCTGTATAATTTAGTTTCATCAACAAATTTGGCTACCTTGCTATTTACTCCTACCTCTAGATCATTTATGAAGAGGTTGAAAAGCAGGGGTCCCGGTACTGAACCTTGGGGGACCCCACTCTTTACTTCCCTCCACTTGGAGAAGTGTCCATTTAGTGCTACCCTCTGTTTCCTGGCTAATCTTTCTCACACCAGGTCAGGCAAAAGGAACTGCAGAATGAATTTACCAAAAGGTCCTTTCATTTTGGCAGTTTCACATTTGCCCTAGACATGGAAGAAATATACATAACAAAATATAAAATACTGTCACACCTTATAGATTAACAGCCACTGCGAGTCCCTGCACAGAACTCGACATGTGGTTCATGGAGACTACAAAGAAGTTAAATAAATAATTAAGTAAATACATTAAGTGTGACCATTTGTGGATTGTAATCCATGAAAATTCACTATGAAATATATCTGTCCTTTTTTTTTTAAGGTGACACATCTCTTTTCTTATACTTTTGTTATACTTTATTATACTTATTTCCAAGCTGGATCTCAACTCCATGTGGCTTCCAGAAACTGCTTTTCTCCTATTTGTCTGGAATCCATCAGTTCCTTTTCATGCTTCTTTCTTTCCACTCACATTAAGTAATGGAAAGTAGGGAATAGTGTTCCTCCTCGGATACAGAAGGAATGCATCAACAGAGAAGAGAACTATGGAACTGTCTCCTCCCTAACAAAAAAAAAATAGAATGCCAGCAGTACTCTGGATTCAGAAAAATGCTCATGATGCACAAGCTAATATTACAAACACTTCCTGTTATAAACTTTAATAGGATAGGAAATCCTTACATTACTTTTAAATCACTGCTCAGAACGTTTGTTGTTGTTCAGCCGCACAGTCGACTTTGCGACCCTATGGACCATTGCCCTCCAGGCACCTCTGTCCTCCACCATCCTCCTCAGCCCGCCCAGCTCTGTACCCACTACGTCTACCACACCATCCATCCATCTCATCTTTGGACACCCCCTTCTTCTTTTGCCCTACACCTTTCCCAGCATCAAGGCCTTCTCAAGTGAATCCTTCCTTCTCATTTGATGTCCAAAAGTATTTAAGCTTCATCTTCACTATTTGACCTTCCAATGAGCAATCAGGTTTGATTTCTTCTAAGATTGACCTATTTGTTCTCCTCGCTGTCCAGGGGACTCTCAACACTCTCCTCCAACACCACATCTCAAAGGAATCTATTCTTCTACGCTCAGCTTTCCTAATGGTCAGGCTCTTACACCCATACATTACCACCGGGAATACCATTGCTTTGACTATACGGATTTTTGTTTTTAAGGTGATGTCTCTACTTTTTGCTCAGAACTTTACTGTAGCAATAAGCTATTGCCTTCCTTGAAAAGGTAGAAGATAATGTTGACTGTTTTCTTCTTTTTAAGCGATAGGACTGTCCCCAAAATGGTAAAACATGTTGAACACATTTTAACTTGCTGTACCTCTAACAATTATGATCACACCAGCATGAAGTTTGGCAGCACTGCAGACCCAAGCAAGTAGGTTGAAGACACTGTCACACAATAAAATTTTGAAACCTATGTGATTCACTTTAATTAAGGGCCACTATTGTGCCTTTTTCCTCCAAACAAATATTAATCCATGATTTGTAAACATTTTTAGTTTCTGCAGATTAATAAACCTATTCAAATGTTATTTAATAAACCTGCTCCACTTGTTATCCCACAGTTTTTCTCAAGAAACAATTATTTTTATCAGATCATAACAAAAAAACAGTCAACTTTGTTTAAAGAAGGAACTGTTGTAACTTCAGCCCATTGATATTACTTATGTATCTTTCAGAGTCAAGAGGATTGTAACTTTAGCATGCATGGATCATGCAGAAGTCAATAGATAATGCTTCAACTGTCTTTTGTCCCCATTATTGGAAAAATCTGTATGTTAGGTGAAATTATTTTTTTGTTTCCCCCCCCCTCCCCCCCACACACACATTAACAAGTTGCTAACAGCATAGTCTGTAAAAAAATATGAAAATCCAGTATTACTTTACCAACTTCTGTCTATCCACTAGACTGGTCCATCTTGATGTTTATGTAAACAGCCAGGAAGAACAAAAGGTGATTTAAAAGTCTCAAGCCTAAACACTATTCAAAACTTCTATTTCATGTTAATTCCACACAAAAAGGAAAGACACAAAGCATAGCTGAAGCAGATCCAGAGTCATCAAATAATAAATGTAATGAGCAAGATATGGGTCTTCAGATGTCAGTAGTAAGTAGATAAGATAAGA
The DNA here is from genome assembly GCA_035047345.1 of Bradypodion ventrale. Taxonomy (NCBI): domain Eukaryota; kingdom Metazoa; phylum Chordata; class Lepidosauria; order Squamata; family Chamaeleonidae; genus Bradypodion; species Bradypodion ventrale. Next base: position 255,107,519 of record JAWDJE010000003.1, read on the forward strand.
TAAATCTTTATTGTCATTGTCCCCTTGCGGGAACAACGAAATTTCTCGGTTGCTATATATCAACTCGAATAAGGCATACTCCTTAATTTAAAACAGCTACAGAAACACCAATTAAGATAGTACCATACAGTACAATTTAAAAACTTAAAAACTTAAAATCCAAAGTGAACTGCTGCCCTTCAGGAAAGGAGTGAAGACCTGGCTGGCAGGGCAGGTGTGGGGCCCGAATGGGACTATGGTGCCCGCCTGCTGGCTTTTATAAGAACTCTCTCTTCTTTCCTTTTGTATGGTGGGTGGGTGGGGTTGGGTGGGATATGGGTTTTTAAATGGGGTGGGATGTGGGTTTTATAATGTTTTTTATGTGTTTTTAGAATTGTTGTAATGCCGCCCTGAGTCGGGTTCTGCCTGAGTGGGCGGCATATACAAATATGACTATAAATAAATAAATAAAATAAAACTTAACAACTTCAAAACTTTAAAATTTCAAAACTTCAAAATTTTAAAATTTCAAAATTCTAAAATCCTAAAAATTAAAAATCTAAAAATTTTAAAATTTTAAAATAAGATAAGATGACTTCAGAGTCCAGAGTTTCCATTTAAGGCCAAAATTGCTCTGGAGAAGAAAAAGTTCCTGAGACGGGTCATTTTCACCTTCATTGTTCTATATCTCCGTCCCAATGGCAGAAGCTCAAAGAAGCAGTGGCCAGGATGCAATGGGTCTCCTACTATATCTAATGCTTTTATGTGGCACCTGATGGTGTAAATTTGTTCTAAAGTGGAGAGTGGACAGCCGATGATACTCTCCGCTGTTTTAATATTTCTGTGCAACATTATTCTATCCCGATGAGTACTACTCCCATACCACACACATAAGCCCTAAGTGAGCACACTCTCAATAGTGCAGCGATAGAAGGCAAGCAGCAGCTTTTGTGGAAGATGGTTTTTCCTTAGAGTTCTCAAAAAATACAGTCTCTGCTGTGCCTTCTTCGCAAGCCCCCTTGTGTTGGCACTCCAGGACACATCCTCCTGTATCTCAATGCCCAGAAATCTGAATGTTGCTACCCTCTCCACACAGGTTCCGTCAATCAAAAGTGGCTGGACATTGGTTCTCTGCCTCCTAAAATCCACCACAAGCTCCTTTGTTTTCTTTATGTTGAGGAGCAGATTATTGGTTCTATACCACTTTGTACTTCCATGGTATGGTTCCAAATGAGGTTTCTTATCTCTGAACAGATCATATTAATTTCTGGAGTATGTTCCAGAACACAGGGATTCATTGTCAAGTGATATAACTTGATCTGTATGTGTCATGGAGTGAGTACATACATTATAGAGCGCAGGTCTTTTAGTATCTACATTCTTCATAAAGTAATCATCTTCACATAGAATTACAGAGACTCCAGGAATTACTCTAAAGAATAAATGTATTGACACATAAGTCTCCTTTTAAGATGAGAACTGCCAGGGCAATATGTTAATGATTTGTCAAGGTTGCCATAACTTTATTAGAGGAAAACTGAATATATTTTCAAAACATCCATTAATTGTAACTGAATCTCAGAAGCCTCGGTTCTTTTTAACACTGATTGAAAATAGCCATTCTACACATTTGCATAAGTTAAATCTATCTTAGGAGCTGGAGTCCATTGATTTTTGTGAGATGTAACTGGCACAGAATGCTGTGGATTTCATTTTACCTGCACATATCCTATGTTAAGAATAAACAAGTACCCGTTTTTGCAGCTGTTCCTCAGCATAAGTAAACAGATCTGTATGGAACTGTGTAAACTGAATGGATTTAACCCAGATATACTACACAACATCATTAGCAAGTGCTCCAAAAGAATAGTCTGTACACAATGTAGTTGCCACATGATAATCAGCACAAAATCTCCATTATGTTCATCAAAAAGAACTTAAACATTTTCAAGTTGGTTAGTAGCAAAAAGCAGGTGAAAAAACATGTATGAAGACCACACAGCATCCTCAGCTTCCTTTAATAAAAACCTTTAGTACTTTGACTGATTCTTAATGGAAACTATTAATCATCAGTAATTTAAAAAGTACTGTAGATCAACTAAGGCATAACATTAGACTATGCTTATAAGAATGTGCCACTAAATCCTTGGTTTCATTTACCTATTCCCTTTCCTCCTTCATAAATCTGGGCAACAAACTGAAGGCTTCCATTTTAACTTCTACATAAAGCACAATATACTTGAAATCAAGAAATTATTTCATGCTACGTTCAGTTTGATGGGGGAAAGAGACTGAAATCACAGTGTAATTCTGATTTGTTTAAACTACCCAGTTACCTCAGTTCAGAAACAAAGGGAAATTGTGATATTCTGAAAAGGATAAAAAGATATGGTTTTCCTGCTGAATTAGGCCATTTTTTCCATATGGAAGGAACTAGTATTAGGGTTCAAAATATAGGTTTAAAATATTGGGGGGTGGGATCCTCGCAGAATTTCAGCAAGAAGAGTCCCAGAAGAGTGTTTCCAAACTCATGGATGCAAAGAACATTAACCTATTTGAGAATGGGACAGGGAGTTCAATACCCTCCTCCAGCAAGAAAACAATACTGTATGGTAAGAACAAATTTATAGTTTACTTTTTATTCTGGTTTAAAAGTACAGAATAGAATTTTAGATTTCCATGAAATATGACGCTACCCATTAAGGGGAAATAATTTTAGACAAATTTCAAAGACCAGCAAAGAAGTAATAAGCCCAATGGCAATGATAGTAAGCAAACTGAATTGTGTTGATGTAGTTGTAGTCAATATATTTGGCAACATAGTATAAAAAAATTGTTCTTACATGAAAGGCATTGTGTAGTATGAACTATTCACCTAATCAGACCCATTTGGCCTATGTATTTATTTACAATGGCTGAATAACATCTCTGCAGCACAAGCACAGTTTCATGATTTGCAATTTTGTACAATGAAGGTCAACAGTAGATCCCACTTTAAGTATTTCCAGATACTACAAACATTGGAGTCCTTTTATTCTACCTTCTTTGACAAAGGTGTATCTTCTTTGACATGCTCAGATATGAGGACTCTACCATATGTCATAGGGAAGCATAAAATAAATTAAAGATGCCAACATTGCTATTGATATATTGCAGGTCATATGCTGTTACCAACACAGAACTGACAAAAAGTGACAAGCATTCCAGCCACTAAAATTATGGCTATCATAATTATTTACAATCATAATAATTTACAATCTGCCCACTAAAACACTTTAAATACTTAAAATAAATTGAAACTTTTAAATCAAAACTCTTAACAATTTAATATCAAATAGGCTTTGCAAGTGACTTAAACCGTTTACTTTTCTATTCAAGGAGTTGATTAGGTGGCTCTCTCTCTCTTTAGCGTAAAAACAGCTAAGCAAGTGCTTCAAAGTGACAAACCAATTAGTACATTATATTCCAATGCCAAAGAAGGAAATGAACATGTTTAAAATTTTGCTTGAATCTATGGACTTCGTTGGGACTGCAGTGGCTATGTGGTTAAGACGCTGAATTTGATGACTGGAAAGTTAGCAGATCAGCAGTTTCGAGACCCGAGTGCTGCACGATGGAGTGAGCTCCTGTCTCTGTCCCAGCTCCTGCCAACCTAGCAGTTTGAATGCAAGAAATTACAAGTACTGTAGATAAATAGGGACCACTTCGGTGGGAAGGTAAACAGCGTTCCATGAACTCTGGTGTTTAGTCATGCCTGCCACATGCCCATGGAAACATCTGCAGACACAGAGAGCGCTGGCTCTTTGGTTATAAACAGAGATTAGCACTGAACCATAGAGTTGGATATGACTGGCTCTCAAGCAAGGGTGACCTTTACCTTTACCTATGGACTACACGTATTTGACTATTGACTTTCACAGCTACTCCAGCTATTTGGACTTGTACTCATGGGTACACCCTTTGTTACAACCATTCAATACAGTGTTTAGTTTTTTTTCATCATGACAAATTGTTTTTTGTTTTGTTTTTTGGTAATTCAAGACAAATGTTCTGAGTCTGAAAATATACCCCAAATTGTTCCTTCCTTCTACATAAAGCTACTGTCTCGCATATTAAAGAAAGCATTGTTTATGCTTGCTGCATCGTTTAAGTTAATATGTTCCTGTTCCAAGCCCCATTCCCCTTCGTCTTCTTCATCTGGCTCAGCTTCTGACACTCCACGAGTGTTCTCATATAAAAAGATCTGTTCATCTACATGAGCTGGGGCTAAACGATTTCTCTTTGCACTAACAGTACTAGCTGAAGAACCAAAAAGACGCTCCGGAAAAACTCTCGTTGCCACAATGCACCAATATTTCTGAAGCACTTTGGGCAGAACCGGAAATAAGGCTAGTCTGTCAAACCACCACTTGAGTGGATCTTCACTTAGTCCGAGGACTTTTTGTGACTTGAAATTGCTCAGCTCCTCAATAATCTGTGCATGCCATTCCTCTTGGTCTTCTGCACCTCCTGCCTGGCAAAAGATTTCTGCAAGCATGTTATTGATGGTACTGGCAGGAGGAGGGGTGGGAGAAACTGCAATCTTTTTCACTGGTGGCTCTTCAGACACTGCAAAAAACTGCTCTTCAGGCTTCAGCGGGTTGTCTTTTACTTTCTCTAGCAGACTTTTAGCTTCTTCTACCACTCTATTTTCAACCTGCTGCCTCTCAAATGCTGAAAGAAAGGGCAGCTTCTTGTACCTTGGGTCCAAGAAAGTTGCAACATTGAGAAACATATCTATCTCAGGCATATGCTGGTATGTTGTAGACAATTCTTTGGCTATCACTTCTTTTGCCATACTGATTTCTTTCAAATCATTTTCTTTGATAGTCAATGTTGTATTCAACAGCATATGAAGAAGGGGTTTCACCATGCTTATGGTTGGATATTTGGAAGCAGACAGCATCTCAGCAACCTGCTTAAAAGGCTGGAGCAAGTCCACCAGGCCTTCAATTGTATTCCATTCACTGGCTTCCAACATGAGATGGTGGTTATTGCTATCTTCCACAAGAACTGCAGCAATAGCGAACTGTTGCTCTTTAAGACGGTGCAACATGGCAAGTGTGCTTCCCCACCAAGAAATGCGATCACTCACAAGCATGCAATGTGGCATGTTCTGCTGCTTCTGTTTCTCACCCAACATATACATCGCTACTGAAGACTGCTGAAAATATTCCACCAGTTTTCGACATCTAGACAGAACACCATACAATTTGGGAAGCTGAAAAGCATGTTGTATTCCCACATTAAATGTCTGCCCCAAGCAAGGCATCTGCACTGGAATGTCCAGGAGGGAACAAGCTTTTACTATATCATTCCCATAATTTGTTGTTGCACCAAAAACTTTTGAATTGATTCCCCATCCAATGAATATCTCATAAAGGACTCGAGTAATAGTTTCTGCAGTATTTTCCTCAGGAACTTCAAACGTTTTTAAACACCGGGAATTAACAGCCAGGAAGCTAGAAGAGCCGTTACTGAGAAAATGAACTGACAGTGTTACGTAGGATCTATTCTGGTTCTCACTTTTCCACATATCAATGGAAATACCACACCACAGGATGTCTGTCAGCTCTTTCAACACATTCTCCCTAACAGCAATGTATTTTTCAGGTACCGCTTTTGTGCAGAAATACTTTCTGCAAGGAAGTTCATACCTGGGGTCAGCTACTCTCAATAGATTTTTGAAGGTGGGCTCATCTACAATAGAAGGGGGATATAAACCCTCACATATTAAACTCACTACAGCTGATGTCAGGTCCTGATGCTTTTTATTCTCGTAACTGTGTCCTGTCTTTGTAACCAAGGTGTCCTGCACAACCTGCTGAGATGATTCTGGTTTCAGTTTAGAAAATGCAGTTGCAAAGGCCTCCCTCATTTGCTCAGTATTGCTTTTCACAAATTCGCAGAATTCATCTGAATGATTCTTTTCAAGGTGGTAAGAGAGGTTGGAAGTGTTTCCCGAATAAGCAATCTGAGCCATGCAAATGCGGCAGTAGATTTTCTTCCACTGTAATATACATCCTTCTGCATTGGTATCAAAGCCAAAGTACTTCCACACTTTACTCTTCGCTCTTGGATGAGCCACTAATTTTAAGTCTGAAGGTGAAGTTTCCAAACTTTTATTCTCCATTGCTTCTTGGCCACTGTCCCAATCTTTTGATTCTTCACTCATTAATGAGCACCTGACAAAAGGCAGCAGATAAACACAAATGAGAAAGCTTAGGTCTGATAACTACCTGAATTCCCTGACTCTGTGCATAAACACAACCAACCTGAATTAAAATTATATCACAATACGTCTGAGGGTGGAAGGGTGGATTACACTCTTTTTGGGAAAGAAACACTCAACACTATACACAACCATTTCAACATCAAGGATGCATTATAATACTACAGTATCAATGCATTTTGATTGATTGATTGAGTGATTCGATTTGTATGCCACCCAATCAGCATACGCCAACTCAGGGCAGCTCGCAAGAATCACAACATAAATCAACAGTATACAATTGCTAGTCAGCCAGAATCTATGGTAGTCACAACCTTGCCCTCCAACTCTTAGTAGAGTGTTATATCAGGGACTTTCTCCAGCCTCTCACGCTTATTAAAAGCTAAGAAAAAGCATAAAGATTCACTGATGTCATTTTAGGAGCCCTTCAAGGCTTCCAAATACAGTATAATGTATTTTCATAGAAAATTCTACAGTCCCCTTTAAGCATTGTAAATCTATTTGCTCAGTTGTATTAAGCTTTATATAAACTCAGATATCACCCTATTTTATACTCAAGAGACTAAAGTAAGAGTGGAACTTTGGCGCTATAGATACAGTATTTTAAATTACAAACCCTTATCACTGATACTGGGAAAGATAAAAGGCAAAAGGAGAAAGGGACAACAGAGGATGAGGTGTCTGGATGGCATTGTTGACGCAATGGGTGTAGACCTGTGTGGGCTGCAGAGAATGGCAGAGGATAGAGGAGCCTGACAAGTGATGGTCCATGGGGTCGCAAAGGGTAAGACGTGACTGTGTGACTGAACAACAAAAAAATCACTTGCCATGTCTATGAGAACTAAAATCCAAAATGTCTGCCAAGGACAATCTGGCTTTTTGACTTTCCTGTCCATTTGCCAAACAGCAGTTTTACTCATTAAAGTATAATTATGTCCTTGAATTAAATCACCAGCAGTTTCCAAACCCAATGCAGTCAAATAATTCATACTGTCCAAATTATTTCAGTGAGATTTCATTATTTAGGACTTGATGATTTACTAAAAATATTTTTTCCCTTAAGCACTCCTATCTCTCAAGAACAAGTTTAACTGGGACTTAGGCAAACCTACTGTTAACTTCAAAATCAGCTGACCTATTGAAATCTGTGGGACTTAGGTAAGTCAGGAAAAGAGTAAGTCCTATTGATTTCAAAAGGTTTAGCCTACAGAAAGGCAAATGGGTCCAATCAGATTTTTCTATAATAGGAAGAAAATTATCAAGTTTACTAAAGAAAACATCAAGTTCTACAAGAGCAATCACCATTTAATTATCTTGCAGCTCATTATCCAATACAGGTTGCCACCATTCTCACACACACACATATCCATGCAGTTTCAGTTATCCATGGGTCCATTTTTTTTAGTAAAAAAATCACTGAAATACTTAATGTACAGGTGAAACTCAGAAAATTAGAATATCGTGCAAATGTCCATTCATTTCACTTAAAAGGTGAAACAAATATATGAGATAGACTCATTATATGCAAAGTAAGATATGCCATGCCTTAATTCGTTATTATTGTGATGATCCTGGCGTACAGCGTACATGAGATTATGGGGTACATGAGATTGGGAGGTTGGGGTTTTCATAAACTGTAAGCCATAAGCATTAATATTATAACAAAGTAAAGCTTGAACTATCTCGCTTTGCATGTAATGAGTCTATCTTAACCTATAAATCCAAGGGTTAACCGTTGGAACTGGCTATAGGTTGCTATGCATCGCCCTACTTGCCTGCACTCACCCTTCGTGCACACGGCCGATCTGGGTACACAGGTCAACGAAGGATTCAGAAAACCGGCAGTGGGGCAACAGCCCCACAAACGTGAAGAAAGGGAAACAACTTCACTTCCCAACATTCCTTGCGCCGCGCCGCGCCAGAGCCAATCAGGCTGAGAGGCTCTCGCACGGCGCAGCGTTCAGAAACGCGCCGCAGCCAATCAAAAGAAAAGCATTTTAAAAAAACGCAGCACAAACACAAAGCACCAACCCATAACTACAAGCCCCAGCGTCCTACGCGCCATGAGCACGCAGAACGCTGAGGAAACCGGCGCCCGAAAAATTAAAAAGAAAAACAACTCACCGCCTAACAGCCAAGCACACATCAGCCGGCTTTCTTTCCCTCACCCGCGGCGCCTGAAGGTCCCGACTGGAGTTTCCCCTTTAATATCAGTGGGTGGGGGTTGCGATCCCCCTCTCCGCTGGCTACCCTAGGGTTGGGAGGTTTGTGGGAACAAAAGGGGTATGTTTCCCAAACCCTTCTGGACTCAGGACACCAGGGAGAGGGGATCGATTCCCACCCACCCCTCCTTAAAACAACTCCGTCTTTTCTTCTCTTTAAAAACGGAGTTGTTTTAAGGAGGGGGGAGGGAATCGATCCGCTCACCCACTGATATTAAAGGGGAAACCCGATCTACTTTCACGTCTCCACACAAAGCACCATAACACACTAAAGCACCCCTCCCCACCACCTAGCCCACCCTTCCTAACCCCAACGACCATGCCCCCCTCCCCACCACCTAGCCCACCCTTCCTAACCCCAACGACCATGCCCCCCTCCCCACCACCTAGCCCACCCTTCCTAACCCCAACGACCATGCCCCCCTCCCCACCACCTAGCCCACCCTTCCTAACCCCAACGACCATGCCCCCCTCCCCACCACCTAGCCCACCCTTCCTAACCCCAACGACCATGCCCCCCTCCCCACCACCTAGCCCACCCTTCCTAACCCCAATGACCATGCCCCCCTCCCCACCACCTAGCCCACCCTTCCTAACCCCAACGACCATGCCCCCTCCCCACCACCTAGCCCACCCTTCCTAACCCCAATGACCATGCCCCCCTCCCCACCACCTAGCCCACCCTTCCTAACCCCAATGACCATGCCCCCCTCCCCACCACCTAGCCCACCCTTCCTAACCCCCAATGACCACTTACCTTCCCCACCACCAAATAAATAATTTTTTAAAAATTACTAAAAACACTCAAACACATCCAAAAATACACAAAAACAAAAACACCAAAAACAATATGAAGTAAACAAAGACAATCAAAAACAAAACAAACAGACAAAAAATACAAATTCCAACCCCCCCTCCCCCCCCACACACACACACAAAAGAAAGAAAACAAGCAAACTTACCAAAAGAGGTGCTACCTCCACCAGGACTGGAAAAGAAATGAATAAAGAAAGACACTACTTACCAGAAGAAGCTCCACCCAGAGGCCAGGAGAGAAAAAAAAGTCAAAATACAATAACCCCTACCAGCACCACCTGCTGGCCACAATAGTAAAAACAATTCAAAAACACACAACAGCCCCAAACAAAAGGCCAGAAGAGTAAAAACAAATCAAAAACATAACACAAATTCACAATTTTACACAAAAGGTCACACCAATAAAAACAAGTTAAAAATTACACTAAACACACTTTAACACAAATCACAAATATATGTCAATAAAATACAATAGAAACTTTTAAAAATCCTGTGCTGAGTTATAACTCAAATTTAAACTCAAAACATCTAAACGCATTTTAAAAACATTGAATGTAAAAAACATTTACTTTTACATTATTAAAATTATGACCTACGGTACAACTAATTAAAAAAATTCAAAAAAGTAAAACATTATTTGCTTACATAAAACAATTTGAAAAAATTATATCATACTTTCTTCTTTTATTAATCCTCAAAAAAACCCAAAAAAGCAGATCACAGTTAATAACAGCCAAGCCAAAAAATTTTTACATAAATAAACATTTAAAAAATTAAAATTACAGACTAAGCAATTTTTTTAAAAAATTAACACAATTTAACCTTCCAACACAATGTAAAACTATTGCAAAAATAAAATTGGTTCATTTTTTATTAAAACACACGGGGGGAAAAGCCCGGCAACGCCGGGCAACCCTTGCTAGTCTCATATATTTGTTTCACCTTTTAAGTTGCATTATTGAACTGAATGAACATTCGCACAATATTCTAATTTTCCGAGTTTCACCTGTATATTTCTAAGGCACATTACCAAAGCTAGACTCTAAAGGCAAGTATATAATATGTAATGTTGAGAAGGGCTCGAACATTTCCAGGGGAATCATTTCCTAAGCAGACCTGAAAGGTTGATTTTGCGGTACCCCTCATTTTTATGACTCAGTATTTGGGGTTTAATAGGGGATTTGCTTCTTTCCACAGTTTCAAACATCCAAAGAAGATTTTGAAATGTATCCCCCACAGAAAAGGGATGTCAATCTGTATATAAAAAGGAGAGGGTTAAATGGTAAATTGTATCACTTAGTGATTTTTTTCTAGCTCAAAAGATCCAGCTTCACTGTTTATGGATCTGTAGAGCCTTCCATTGACAATTGGTAGCCTAGCCTGCATGTTTGCTACTAAAAATGAGGCCATTAATCTAACAAAAATTCTCATGAGCAGCTGCAATCATGCTCCATTACTATATCAAAATACAAGGAAAAATAAAAGTAGTTATGCCCTTTTCAGCCTGCTTTTTAATATATTAATTATGAGCACAACTGCTGAAATTTAAGAAATAAATATGGTGGGACAGATTTTTAGTACTCAGGGCTTAGAAGGTACCTTTTGTCATTACTGCACCAGCATCATGGTTGCAAAATCCTAATACGGTGGAACCTCAGACAACAAAGGGTCCGATAGCAAAAAAAACTCGCATAACAAAAGGAAATTGCATGTGAATGGTGCCCTTGCATAGCAAAAAATTCTGAACCATTTTTTCCATTTTCAATGCATTTCTATGTGAACTTGCAATTTGCATAATGAATTTTTGTTGAAACTGCATTGTATATCAATACATTCCTATGGGACAAACATTTTCGCTATATGAAAAAACTCGTGGAACGGATTAATTTCATTATCTGAGGTTCCACTGTACAGAGCAGCTACATGAAAGTAACACCTACTTGCTCATCCATATCCACCAACGCCGGACCCGCCGCACCTCTCCCGGGGCTCCTGTCATCAGCCCCGGGATGGGAGGCAGCTTGCCCTTGGTCTGGGAATGACAGTCAGGTGGATTGCCTCCCTTGCCCCCGAGCCTCACCCACTCAGAGGAGTCAAGAGAGACATCGCTCTCCCTCCGGCTGTCTTGACGGGCGGGGAGGCCCGCAGCAAAGATGCCGACCACCCCCGCCGCTGCGCCTCCAGCCAGGACCGTGAAAGGCCATTGAGGCAGTAGAACTTTTGTGGTCTGTACTTTAATCAGCTGGGGGGGGGGGGGTAGGAATTATTGTAATTTTGCTTTATATTGCTTATATTGTGTTTTGTATTTATTGTACTCTGTAATAGAGAATTTGCCATATTGTGAAGATTTCTATTGTAATTGTAATTTATTTGTATTTACATTGTATCTTTGCCTTTTGTTACTTGAAATGCTGTAAACTGCTTTGAGTCTCCCATTGGGATGAGAAAAGCGGTATAGAAAGGAAACTCTATCTATATCCACAAGGCTTCAACTGCATAAACAGCATCAAGCAAAACTATCCATTAAGTACAGCACTTAAAACAAGAATTTTCAACCTGTGGCCCGTGGGCCGGATGTGGGCCATGGTGCCATTTCATGTGGTGCCCCACCAGGAAGTGCCATGGGATGGAGGAAGGGCAAAATGGCCTCTGGCCCCCGAAGCTGTCTGAGGGAGCGTGACCCGGCCCCTGGTTTTAAAAGGTTGAGAACTCCTGACTTTTTGTTGTTCAGTCGCACAGTCGATTCCGACCCTTTGCGACCCCATGGACCATCGCTCTCCAGGCACCTCTGTCCTCCACCATCCCCCTCAGTCCTCCCAGTTCTGTGCCCACTGTGTCTACAACACCATCTATCCATCTCATCCTTGGCCTCCCCCTTCTTCTTTTGCCCTCCACCTTTCCCAACATCACGGCCTTCTCAAGTGAATCCTCCCTTCTCATTTGATGCCCAAAGTACTTTAGCCTCATCTTTACTATTTGACCTTCCAATGAGCAGTCAGTGTTGATTTCCTCCAAGATTGACCTATTTATTCTCCTCGCTGTCCAGGGTACCCTCAAAACTCTTCTCCAGCACCACATTTCAAAGGCGTCTATTCTTCTGCGTTCAGCTTTCCTAATTGTCCAGCTCTCACATCCATACATTACTACTGGGAAAACCATTGCTTTGACTATTCTAATTTTTGTTTGCAATGTGATGTCTCTGCTTTTCACTATGTTCACCAGGTTTCTCCTGACTTAAAGACTGAATAATTTGTTCAGCAATTATGAGTACACTATTAAGCAGGTAACTGGACCAAGTTCACTTGTGTTTATTTATTTATGTAATCACAATACAAAGCTTTTTCAACACATGAACAGGAAACAAGGCCAAAGGAAGAAACTGTTTATAGGAAAACACTGAACTCAATAAGACCTGAAGTTGAGTAACACATTTGAGACACAGATTGTGAAGCTTTCTGATACAGTAGAACCTCGTACAACGATCGCCCCATATAGCAATGGAATCACATAACGATTGGGCTTTGGGGGGAAGGCATCCTGAATAGTGATGTTCCCTATGGGAAAAATCATACAATGTTTTTTCAAGGGGGAAAACCGCTTAGCGATATTTTTTCCAATAAGGAAAATCGTTGTACGATTTTTCTCATAGGGAACATCATACAACGACGAAATCTCACAGCGATGAGCCCCATGGAACGAATTAAAATTGTTTTATAGGGTGCTACTGTATTTGAAAACAAGACCACACTACAGAGAAATCTGCAGCTTGTATTCTAGTCTGCCTTCTAGGGCCCGAATCCAAATGTGACATTCTACTTGTGCAACTCTGTATTACACAAGTGGTTTCCATATTTTCCAAACTTGCACAAGGAGGCATCCAATCTTTCATTGCCTAAGTTGTTCCCACATTCCGTTGATGTGAATGAAGTGCAATGGGCTAGTTCAACCACTGCATACGCACCGGGACCCATCTCTGCACACATTATGAGCAAAGAGGAACACTGAGTGAATAACAGTCTCTCAACTGGCTCTGCAGGCACATCAGAGGTACAACCAGACACCGTTGGATGTCTCATTCTTCTGTTATTAGACCAGAAGAAGGACAAGCAGGAGCTTCCTATCAAGCAAGGGGTCCAAGATTCTTGCCTTTCACGATTGTCTTTCAGATCTCCTCAATGTTGCATGAGAGGCTTTTTTTACTCCATCAGCATTATACCACCTCAGCTCTTCAGACTGCTGGTATCCCTTAACATTTAAATTTGGGTATTAAATTTGGGATCCCTTGCCCAGGTTGAATGTCACCTGCTTTTGAACTTGTTCACAATTTGATGATTTAGAAATTAAAATCCAAGCTGTCCAATATGGAGAAAATTCTGGATAATTGCAAAATACTACTCAGGACATATAAGTGGGCAAACACAGCTGGTTATAGCCATCTTATTTTGCTGAACTAAATCTGGTATGTTACCAGCTAATGCAATAAGCTCCCCTTTACTCTTCACCTTCCAGGGCAACATATACTGATATAAACTGCATTGTGGATGAAAGAATACTCAAAGCTGTGGGAGTTCCACCTGCTTATCTTAACATTTCTGAAATACTTTCACATTTTTATGCAAAAAGAAAGCCTCAGATGCCTGGCACAGCTCCCAGAATCTGTTGTCTTTAATCCATATGTATTTTGAACTTTGTCTCTAACACTTATTGGTAAGATACAGTGTTATATAAAATGAAATATGACCTCCCACTGGGGATAGATTGTAAGGAAAATTGTAAGGAAAAGCAGAGACATCACATTGCAAACAAAAATTAGAATAGTCAAAGCAATGGTATTCCCAGTGGTAATGTATGGATGTGAGAGCTGGACAATTAGGAAAGCTGAACGCAGAAGAATAGATGCCTTTGAAATGTGGTGTTGGAGGAGAGTTTTGAGAGTACCCTGGACAGCGAGGAGAACAAATAGGTCAATCTTAGAAGAAATCAACACTGACTGCTCATTGGAAGGGCTAATAGTAAAGACGAAGCTAAAGTATTTTGGACATCAAATGAGAAGGGAGGATTCACTTGAGAAGGCCCTGATGTTGGGAAAGGTGGAGGGCAAAAGAAGAAGGGGGAGGCCAAAGATGAGATGGATAGATGGTATTGTAGACACAATGGGCACAGAACTGGGAGTGCTGAGGGGGATGGTGGAGGACAGAGGTGCCTGGAGAACAATGGTCCATAGGGTCGCAAAGGGTCGGAACCGACTGTGCGACTGAACAACAACAACAAAAAAAATCAAATTAATGCTTACATCTAGGACCAAACTAATCATCACTGTGCCTTTTGGGAGAAGAGTCAGCCTGTGTTGCCTTGGATAAGCTGTACAGTTCTAAGGTGACCCCAGAAGAAAGGAAAATCACTTCTGTATATTCTCTATCTAGACACCCTGGAAGGGGTCACCATGAATCAGAACTCACTTGATGGCATGCTGTTGCTGTTTATGATGATGATCATCAAAGGTTTACATCAAGAGTGGCCAAACCACGGCCCACGAGTCAGACCCAGCCCGCAGCCCCATTTCATGTGGCCCGCCGCTGCCCTCGCCACTACCAGAAGCGGAAATGTTTACAACAGCCGTAAAACATTCCCATGCATGCATAAACGTGCCCACGCCTGCCGTAAATTTAATTTAATATTTGTACTGCCACCCCCTCATCAGAGGCGACTCCAGGCGGCTAACAACAGAACACATAAAAAACACATAAAAGCCATAATAAATAAACATTTAAAATACCCACGGCATTATAAAAGCCCCACCCTCCCTATCCTAAAAGGGGGGGATCTTGTTAACCAACCAACAGGCGGGGGTCACCCTACCATCAGTTCCCCACACCTGCCCCGCCAGCCAGGTCTTAAGCTCTTTCCTAAAGGGCAGCAGATCTGTCTGGAGTAGTAACTCTAGTGCCAGGAGGTTCCATAGGGCCAGTACGGCCATGGAAAAGGCCCTCCTTCTTGTGTTAGAGAGATGAATCCCTCTAGCTGATGGTACAATTAGAGAGCCCCTCCGGTCCATTCTGGTTGGATGGACAGTAAATGCACCCACGGCTGTCATAAATGCGTTTACAACAGCCATGGACGCATTTTACCGCAGTAGGAACCATGTGACCAGCCCACGGTGTGAAAGGTTTGGCCACCCCTGGTGTACAGTTTACCAGATGTTTGGACAAGAGATTTGGAACCCCACTGCTCAAGTTTGAGTTCTAGACCTAAACATCAGTGAGGTATCACCTGATAACATAGCTAGTACCTAGTAGTGCTACTCTTTGTAACTGCTCTATCATGATCTTATTGATGTCAATTACTATGATTTCTTTTATATGGCTAAAATCTGATATCCTTAAAAAAGAGAGAATTATATTTGCTAACCAAGAACAAGCACTATGAGCTAGTGTAGTTAAAGCAAAAATTGAAAAAAATTGAATCGACAGTAAGTGTTGTTGTTTTTTTGCAAATAAATGGATGAAACAATGGACCACATTATCAGTGGATGCATTAAGATGGCACAAATTGACTACATATTTTGATTCTGACATCCAACTTTTAAGATCTACATTAAGCAAAGCATGCTTTTCAACTGAAAGATCTCTTAAAGGTCTATATACTAAGAACAAAACTGGGCCTTTTCACTCAGGGAGTTCTACATAGATTGTCACCACTAAATCCTTCAGGGAGTAATAAATTCTTCCCAAGTAGATAGAAACTGTACTTTACATAAACATAACTTCAAACCAAAAATTCTAAAAAGCCAGGTCTTCTGTCTTTATTGTACCAAGGAAATAAAATGTAAAACTTGACACAGGGTCTATACATGATCTTATGTGTAATTTCTATACAGTGGTACCTTGCTTAAAGAGCATAATGTGTTTCATGGGATTGCTCTTTAAGCGAGTTTGCTCTTTAAGTGAAACACCATTGTAAGTAACCAACTGTGACTTCTGGCCGGGGGTGGGTGGGTTGCAGTTGTTAAGCGAGGCGACCATTCAGAGAAAATTCTGCTCTTTAAGCGAGTTAGTATTTAAGTGAGGCACTCTTTATGCGAGGTTTTACTGTATAGGCCTCTTAAGACCAACCATACCATATTAAAGCAGAAGCTATCATGCAGATCAAGGGCAATCTATCCATTCAGACTCCAGCTGCAAGATGTAAATATTTTTTTTAAAGTACTACTACTTACAAAAGTACTAGTTTCATCAGCAAGGAGGCAGTAGCTTCAATCCTAATCATAATTTCAAAGAAACATCTGAATAAGAAATAAATCTGCCTTCCTGTACATTCATATTGGCTGTATTCAGATATCATGATAAACTATATTTTGTAAGTTAGTTTATCATGACAGGAAGAAGCTGAAATAAGATGTGAATTTTCCCTCCCAATTGTCTAATCAGAAGCTTTCAGGTGGGTTTATTATATTGTTGTTATTGTATTATTGTGTAAACTTGTATCTTATTTTTGTACCTATTCATATCTTGTATATTATATTTTGTACCTTGTAAACCACTTTGAGTTCCCTTAGGGGAAGTAAAGTGGTATAATAACAATAACAATAATAATAAAGGCTGACATGATGCCAAAACTCTAAAGTTTAATTAATCATTCCTGTTTTGTGTTGTCAAGCTGTTTCTGACTTACAGTGACTCTCAGGGTTTCAAGGTACATGAGATGCCCAATGAGTGATTCAAGATTTCCAACTCCAGTGAGTTTCCACAGACAAATGCGGATTTGAACCCAGGTCTTCCAAATTCTAGCTTGCCACCCTACTCTGTAAATCAGTCTCTCGATGAATCATAACTGTGTCTTATGCAAATAAACCGTTATTATAATGCAAGAAATTTCAAGTAGATAAATAGGTAGCACTTTGGTGGGAAGGTAAACAGCGTTTCATGCACTCCAGTGTCTAGTCATGTCTGCCACATGACCATGGAAACGTCTGCAGAAGCAGACATCGCTGGCTCTTCGGCTGTGAAACAGAGATGAGCACCGAACCCTAGAGTCGGATACGACTAGCTTTTGAGCAAGGGTGACCTTTACCTTTACCTTACCAAGAGCACCTATTTCAAGCAAAAATGATTACAAGAAACATTAATCACGATTTAAGGTTTGTAACCATGAGATAATTCAGCAAAAGAATACTGTGACTAAGGGCAAACTAGACATGACAGAGGCATTACTCACATGTCATTCCATTAGATTGTAAGGAAGTGGATGGGGTTTTACTTTAGCAGCAGCAGCAGAAACATATAAGTGAGAAATACCTTACCCAGCCATGATTCTCTTTTCTAAACAACAGCCTTACAGTAGAAGCAAACATGAAAGAGAGAATATAGGCTAACATACAGTAATGGTGAACCTTGGCACTCCAGCTGTTCTTGAACTTCAATTCCCAGAAGCTCTGAACAGCAGGAGTGCTGACTTGGGCTTATGGTAATTGAAGTCCAAGAACACCTGAGTTCCAAGGTTCGCCATCATGGCAGGATCTAAAACAGTGTTTCCCAAGCTTTAGTTTGCTGGATGATACAATTGCTTAGATTTCTTCCTTACAGGTTCCCTAAAGACAATTAATAAGCCATAATGGGAACTTCATGCTAGATTTACTAGATTGGCTTTTGGTCTGTCCAACATGGCACTTCTTATGTTCATCTTTCCAACAGGTCTTTGGGATATCATTTAAGTTGTTTAGTAGATATTGTTTGAATGATTATAAGGAGCATGGTGCGATTAAACCAGTGTTTCCCAGTTTTTGGTTTTTCGACTTCAATTCCCAGAAGCCTAAGTCAATTCCCCAAAGCAATGATCAGCCAATGTACTGACTTAGGCTTCTGGGAATTGAAGTCCAAAAACCAAAAACTGGGAAACACTGGTTTAATCGCACCATGCTCCTTACAATCATTCAAACAATATCTACTAAACAACTTAAATGATATCCCAAAGACCTGTTGGAAAGATGAACATAAGAAGTGCCATGTTGGACAGACCAAAAGCCAATCTAGTAAATCTAGCATGAAGTTCCCATTATGGCTTATTAATTGTCTTTAGGGAACCTGTAAGGAAGAAATCTAAGCAATTGTATCATCCAGCAAACTAAAGCTTGGGAAACACTGTTTTAGATCCTGCCATATTGGCGAACACCAAAAACCAAAGACTGGGAAACACTGATCTGAAACATCTTTGGAAGAAGACATTAACCCCGCCACTACCCAATTTTATAGGTGAACAGGCCAGGGATGTGAAAATAAAGACACATCTGCCAAAATCTAACCTAGTTCAGCTTTACAGCTGAACTTGTAAGTATTACGTACACTTCAAAAAATTGTTTAAAATATTTGCTTTTACTTTTCCATTTGTTTTCATTAACTCTTAACAAAAACATGGCAAAATAAGATACTGTGGATTTTCCATCTTATTATGGTTAGAGAATGGTGTAAAAAACCAACAAATTTTGGCTGGCCTGTGGGATAATGAAAGAATCAGAATCCTACCCTTCCAACCCTGCAGCCCAGAATGTAAGGCTTTGTCCCTTACATGACAGTGCAATTCTCAAATAGACTAGTCTCAAGGATAGTCTCCTATTCCACCCCTTAGCAACAAGCTCATTATACTTCTCAGAAAATGATAGCAAAATGACGATGGCTAGAATAGTGAAGCCCTATAACAGTAATACAGTATAACCCCGATTTACGTATACATCGATTTACATAAAAATCAATATAAGTAACTATTTTTTCTGAAAAACGTATCCTGTTTTACACAAATAAATCATTTTACGTAATGGGTTTCCTTGTGTCTTGTAAGTCTAAAATGGCGCCGCTACCATTTTAAACTCTAAAATGGTGGCCCCATGCCATTTTAGACTTTAAAATTCCACCCCACACCACCTGCCCCCACCGCCAGAAGTCGTAAGACATCACTTACCATGGCGGTGGTGGAGGCAACACGACAATTGCAGCAGTTTTGCTACATTTTCTGGAGTCCCCTCTGCTTCTACGAGGACTGGGAGAGTGCAGGGGGCATATCCGCTTGGTTCCGCTCTTCGTCTGAGGTTTCTCCATGGTGCGCTTTAGCTGGGAATACACGTCAGATGAAGACTGCTCCATTCCGTTCTTCGTCCAAGGTCCCCCTGCGGCATGATTTAGCTGGGAACGCGTGTTGGATGAAGAGCAGAATGGAACAGTCTTCGTCTGATATGTGTTCCCAGCTAAAGCGCACCACAGGGGGACCTCGGACAAAGAGTAGAACCAAGCAGATATGCCCCTTGTACTCTCCCAATCCCAATAGAAGCAGCGGAGACTGCAGCAGTGGTGGCAGGGCTGGTGGCAGTGAAAGTACCACACCTCCAATGGCCAGACAAACTGCTCAGGAGGAAGCAGCAGCAGCAGCATGGAAAAGGGAGGCAGATCGATCCATTTATATTCCCTTTTGTGCTGGTTATTATTATTATTATTATTATTATTATTATTATTATTATTATTATTATTATTATTATTATTATTATTATTATTATTATTATTATTATTATTATTATTATTATTATTATTATTATTATTATTGGTGGTGGTGGTGGTCTGGACCTTGTTTTAATTTTTCAATGCATCCCTATGGGATTGCTGTATTTTACATAAAAACCGTATTACGTAAAAAGCTAGAGAAAGGACTTTTTACATAACTCGAGGTTTTACTGTAATTCCAAGAATTCAAGTGACAATCCTTTCCCAGATTTTCTAGGCAGAGAGTATTCAGAAATGTTATAAGTCCCTTCTTCTAGGGCAGGGGTGCTCAACTTTTTGGGCCACAGGCTG
Source organism: Bradypodion ventrale (assembly GCA_035047345.1). Taxonomy (NCBI): domain Eukaryota; kingdom Metazoa; phylum Chordata; class Lepidosauria; order Squamata; family Chamaeleonidae; genus Bradypodion; species Bradypodion ventrale. The sequence goes on from JAWDJE010000003.1 coordinate 255,127,642, forward strand.
GTCATGTGGCTGAGTATGCCGGTCATGTGGTTCCTCCCACCCAGAAGCGGAAGTAAAATGTGTATGCGCGGGAGTGTTGTGTGCATGTGCATTTTACTTTCACTTCCAGGAGAGGTGAGCACAGCACAGGCCGGATTAATTGGCACCTTTAGTGTTTAAGGAATGAAGACAAGATGAATGAAGTAGTGAAATTCAGCTCTTTATTAGTGGGGCTTGAACACAGTTTGGATGGGGCAAAACTCGGACTTATATACACTATAAACAGTAACAGTAACAACAATAACAAAAGCCCATTGGCTAACAGAGTGTGCACATTTTTCGATCCACTTATTTTCATACGAAAAGATACATGTCAGATTCTAATTTGCGCGCCACTCGAAATCTCACAAGACTACGCTGTCTGGCGAGATTTCGTAGCTGTCAAACAGGGACGCTGTTTGACAGCTAGGAAAACGCGGGAACATGGCAGTGTGAATCGCCTTGACAGTTACAAGCACAGTTGACATACATAACAGCAGCGCAGGTCAGATTCGGCCCATGGGCCGTAGTTTGGGCACCCCTGTTCTAGGAGCACCCTGGAAGGCTACATACGCTGGCTCTTCTTCTGTGATGGACAGTGGGAAATCACACTCCCAACCTCTGGCTCTGCAGCAAAATACTATCCTGCCAGCTCAAAACTGGATTACAGATGTTGAAATAATTAAATAGAAACATTTGTGTGGTAAAAATGGGGTCTTATTAGTCGAAGAACACACATGATTGCTGATGGTTAGAATGATTGCTGATGAGGGTTACCCTTCCACATAAGGATATTCATTAGGGTTATGATGAATAACTTTGTAGTCCTATTTTCTTTTCAACCCAAATGCCTCTCTCAAGTCCGGCCTCTTTAGATAACCACACTCTCTGCTCTTCAGCAGACTTAGGATAGTGTCAGACCCAAAGGTTTGACTAGGTACTATTTTCCCTTCCCATCCTCACATTGCTAGTTGGTGGGAAGGGGAGAGTGGAATCTGGAAGTTGTAGTAAAAATAAATAGCTTTTCCAAGCTCTACTTTTTAGTCCAAATCCACTCTCCCATCGTAGTCTCTTTTCCCATTCAGCATTTTATTTCAGGAGCTGGCAATCTACAAGCCACAACAAATACAGATTCAACATAAGTAACATATTCTACACTTAGTATCATCCTTCCTGTATGTCATCACAAAGTACCTAGCAACCTTAAACTATATAGCTGAACATCCCGTTCTATTAGTATTCATTATAGGTAATGGTAAACGTCACCCTTGCTCAAAAGCTAGTTGTATCCAACACTAGGGTTCAGACCTCATCTGTGTCCCATAGAGAAGTGGACAGTCAGTGCTGTCCACTTCTGCAGATGTTTCCGTGGTCATGTGGCAGGCATGACTAGACACCGGAGCGCACGGAACACTGTTTACCTTCCCACCGAAGTGGTCCCTATTTAGCTACTTGCAATTTCTTGCTTTCGAACTGCAAGAAGAAACACGTGACCAGGCCCTCAGCTGATTGACTTCACTGGAAGTGCCAAAATCGCCATGTTTTTGCACTGAAACACCACAAAAATAGAGCAAAAAATTCAAAAATGGCTCAAAAATGTTCCTCCCATGCTCCCTCCTCCATGGGAAGCAGCAGAGGTGGGGAAAACCACATGACCAGACCCTCAGCTGATTGAGGGAGCGTGGTCAGGCCCCCTTGGCAGGAAAAGGTTGGGAACCCCTGAGCTACATTCTCACCAAAAAGTTGCCTTCATTTTGGCAGTTTCACGTCTCACCTAGACATACAGGATGCTACATTCTTGTTCCTCACACTCTATGACCATCAACCAAGGAACCATTCCACTTTGTCTTCCTTGACAGCTTCTTACAGTGAGTGTCAAAGCTGAGTCCTTTCCCCCCTTCCAAAAGTCCAATCCTTGCTTCTTCTTCTTCTTCCGTGTCTAGCTAGGCCAGATGTGAAACTGTCAAAATGAGTTCATTCTGCAGATCCTTTCGTCTGACCTAGTGTGAGAAAGATTAGCCAGCAACACAAGGTTGCCGTTACCAGGGTACGCACGATTGTGGTTCAAAAATATCACAATCTTTGAGAAGGCACTTTCTGTGTACCCCAATGCTTTCTCAAACTTCATTTGCCAAAGAAGCACTGAAGCTCATTTGCAGAAAAAGGCTTTCTAGTGGCAGCAGATTGCCCACTTAAGCTTGAAAACCTGGGTAGCTTATAAATACAGTATTTTAAATACACGAAAATGATAGAAATAAGTTTGACTCTGCAGGCAAGTATTCTGAAGGCCAAAGCTGAAAGGCTGGATGGGTGCAGCCATTAAGTAATATGAGCCTGTATTGGTGTTGGTGGTGGGGTGTCCTTCACTTTATGGAGCCTGGCAGGAATGAACCTCTTTGCTTCCTCTGCTTTTCTAGTTAGAAAAATTTCCAAATGCAACCAAAAGAAAGCAGAAAATAGAACAGAATCCCGAATCTCCAAAATATGCTACATCTAGTAAAGCCAGTTGTATCCAATTCTCAGTGCTCATCTGTTTCAAAGCCGAAGAGTCAGCGCTGTCTGCTTCTGCAGACGTTTCCGTGGTCATGTGGCAGGCATGACTAGACACCGGAGCTCACAGAACGCTGTTTACCTTCCTACCAAAGTGGCCCCTATTTATCTACTTGCAATTTCTTGCTTTCAAACTGCTAGGTTGGCAGGAGCTGGGACAAAGAAGGGAGCTCACTCCATCCTGCAGTATTCGGGTATCGAGCTGCTGATCTGCGCCTTCTAGTCAGCATGTTAAGTCATTGTTTTATCTCTCCTTTTTCCTCCAAAGAGCTCAAAGCAGAACACATTATTTCTTTTTTTTTACTTTCACAAATAAGGAACCTGGTAAGTGTCAACTTTAGATTTCTGCATCAAGTGGGGAAGTATTCTTGACTGGAACTTACTCCCAATTCACAATGCCTTCTAGTTTTCCCAGGAACTAACCCCCAAGCATTCTCTTGGGCATCAAGCAAGTACTGTACCAAGAAGTGTCACTCTAAGCCACACCTTGCGCTGCTGCTTTGAACGATGCTTGGAAACACTTGCACACACAATAGCTGAACCACACACGAGTCAAAATAATGGAAGGCTGAACATTCACCCTCCCCACTGTTTTCAGTAGTAAAAAAATAGAAATACTGTAGGTAGTTGTACGCCAAGGCTGCGACCCTAAACACATTTTTCCTGTGAGGATGGAAGAAGATCCACCGAAAAGAAACAGGATTTCCTTCTGAACAGATGGGTCCAGGAATCTCTTGCTGGAAAGCTATTCTATTCTTCCTTCCTATTCCTTGTTCCATTCCGCACACACTGTCTCGCTCAAGTACAAGTCACTACAAACAGGACATCGCTGTCATGTAATGACCAGAATTAGCAGTTTGGAAGGGTGGGGGCATCAGTCCGGTTAATAAAGAGTGCTACCCGTCGCAACTTAGGAACCGAACGTGCATTACCTTTAGGAGGCATGTGCGCAGCTGATCACCGGTGCGGATCCCATTAGAGCCACTGGCCGCATGGCCTAGTGAGCCTAACCTGGGCGACAGATAGTCACCCCAAAGAAAACCAGGTTTCCTCTGGACAGGTAGCCACCCACCCCACCTCACACCCAGAGAGCGTTAGTTGAGAGGGCTGTGTCCTCTTTCTTGGGGCGCGAAGGAAGGAAGGAAGGAAGGGAAGGAAGGAAGGAGTCTGACTTTCCATTCGCAAACGATGGAAGGAAGGAAGGAAGAAGTCTGACTTTCCATTCGCAAACGATGGAAGGAAGGAAGGGAGGAAGGAAGGAAGAAGTCTGACTTTCCATTCACAAACGATGGATGGAAGGAAGGAAGGAAGAAGTCTAACTTTCCATTCGCAAACGATGGAAGGAAGGAAGGAAGGAAGGAAGAAGTCTGACTTTCCATTCGCAAACGATGGATGGAAGGAAGGAAGAAGTCTAACTTTCCATTCGCAAACGATGGAAGGAAGGAAGGAAGAAGTCTGACTTTCCATTCGCAAACGATGGATGGAAGGAAGGAAGGAAGAAGTCTGACTTTCCATTCACAAACAATGGATGGAAGGAAGGAAGGAAGGAAGAAGTCTAACTTTCCATTCGCAAACGATGGAAGGAAGGAAGAAGTCTGACTTTCCATTCGCAAACGATGGATGGAAGGAAGGAAGGAAGGAAGGAAGAAGTCTAACTTTCCATTCACAAACGATGGAAGGAAGGAAGGGAGGAAGGAAGGAAGGAAGAAGTCTGACTTTCCATTCGCAAACGATGGATGGAAGGAAGGAAGGAAGGAAGAAGTCTGACTTTCCATTCGCAAACGATGGATGGAAGGAAGGAAGAAGTCTAACTTTCCATTCGCAAACGATGGAAGGAAGGAAGAGAGGAAGGAAGGAAGGGAGGAAGGAAGGAAGGAAGAAGTCTGACTTTCCATTCGCAAACGATGGATGGAAGGAAGGAAGGAAGGAAGGAAGAAGTCTGACTTTCCATTCGCAAACGATGGATGGAAAGAAGGAAGGAAGGAAGAAGTCTAACTTTCCATTCGCAAACGATGGAAGGAAGGGAGGGAGGGAGGGAGGGAGGGAGAAGGGGAGGAAGGAAGAAGTCTGACTTTCCATTCGCAAACGATGGATGGAAAGAAGGAAGGAAGAAGTCTGACTTTCCATTCGCAAACGATGGAAGGAAGAAAGGAAGGAGTCTGACTTTCCATTGGCAAACGAGGTGCCCCACCTCCTCCAGTTGGCACGGCGACGCCTTTTCGCCCAGCCCCTCCCGAACTCCTGGCACCACCACCACCACCACCACCACCACCACCTACGGACCTGGCTTGGAAGAGGAAGAGGCAGAGGCTCCCGGGCGCAGGCGGCGGAAGAGCTGGTGCAGGACGACGCGTACGCCCGTCCAGTAGACCAGCAGGAGAGGCAGTGCCAGGGACAAAAGCGACATGGCTGCCTGGCACTGCAGCCGCCGCGGTGGCTCCTGCCTCGCCGTGGCTTCCTGCAAAGTCCGATCGCCCCTCCGGACAGGAGGAAGGGGGGGGGCTGGGCCTGGCGCCGGGGGCAGCGGCCCAGCGATGGCGCGCCTTCCCCGCCCGGCTGCACAGACTCCTTCCTTCCCAGCAGCTCGGGGGGCGAGGTAGCGGTAGTAGCCACACCCAGCGGAAGAGGAGAAGGACGGCGGCCTCTCTCGCTCGCTCGGGCTCTTCCTCCTCCTTTCTGGGCATGTGCGCGGGTAGCTCGGAAAGCGGTTTCCTAGGAGGACTACTTGCTACTACCCCAGTCCCGGGGGGGGGGGTGTGTGAGGGGGCTGCGATGGGGAGAATCGTACAGCAGTACTATGGCCTGCACTTGGAGTTAACTGCAGGCTTCTCTTAAAGTATGCTCCTCCGATCCATCCGGCATTAATTTATTTTAGACAATGCATCGCTTAGCTGCCAAGATTTTGCAGGGAGGGCATTCCCTACACTCCATATCCCTCCTGAATGCTTTGCCATTCGGAGCCCAGTTCTCTACGGTCGGGAAAGACAACTACCGAGGCGTAAATAGTATACAGATGAAACTCGGGAAATTTAGACCATCGTGCCAATGTTCATTCAGTTCAGTAATGCAACTAAAAAGGTGAAACCAAATATATGAGATAGACTCATTACAAGATAGTTCAAGCCTTATTGATGCTTATGGCTTACAGTTTAGGAAAACCCCAACCCCACTCACCCCCAATCCCATGTACCCCATAAATCATCACATGATCTCATGTACGCTGTACGCCGTGATCATCGCAATTATTTATTTTTATTTATTTATGAATTTATATCCCGCCCACCTGATGAAAGAAACAAATTAAGGCATGACATCTCTCGCTTTGCATGGAGTGAGTCCATCTATATTTGTTTCACCTTTTAAGTGAAATGAATGGACATTTGCACGATATTTTAATTTTCCGAGTTTCACCTGTAGTATACAATTCGTCCCAGTTACGTTAAACAAAAGTGGGTGTTTAGGAGTGAAGCTTAAATAGTTAAACAGAAAGTACCATAATTAAAAGTACCTGCATTTTTAAACTGGCTAAATAAAAGCTTAAAGAGATTGCAAGAATTAAAACATTAGATTCTGGCTACATGTAATAAGGGCAGGTATGGAAATAAAATTGTGTGTGTCACTATGTTTTCAAGCCCACTATACAGGTGAAACTCGGAAAATTAGAATATCGTGCAAATGTTCATTCATTTCACTTAAGAGGTGAAAAATATATGAGATAGACTCACTACATGAAAAGCAACAGATGTCATGCCTTAATTCGTTATAATTGTGATGATCATGGCGTACAGAGTACATGAGATTATGTGATGATTATGGGGTACATGAGATTGGGGGTTGGGGTTTTCATAAACTGTAAACTATAAGCATCAATATAACAAAGTAAGGCTTGAACTATTTCACTTTGCATGTACAGTAATGAGTCTATCTCATATATTTGTTTCACCTTTTAAGTTGCATTACTGAACGGAATGAACATTTGCACTATATTCTAATTTTCCGAGTTTCACCTGTACGATTGTACCACCATTTAATCTCTTAAAATATTTCGAAAATTACTTCACAGCCCATTGGATATAACATGATTTGGAACTGCATTCTGCTGTTTACATAGCCAGTTGTGCCATTATCAGTCATTTTTTATTTTTATTTGCAAACAGGCTTAGGTATAGGTATAGCCATAGTGCTTGTCAGCCTCATAAGTAGAATACTGTAAAACATGCAGGCCACTTGAAATAGTTCATATCAACAACTGAAAACCAAATCTTTGTAAAGTTGTTGTCTCTTAATTGCTCATTTGGGATTAAAACACACTTGCAAAACAGTGTTGCAGTCCTGGTTTTGCCCCCAATAATTGAGAGGGCGAGAGATACAAAGAGAGAAGGACAAAGAGAATGAGGCAGACCCTGAGGAAGATGGAGAGATAACATGAAAAACATAATACAACAATACAGAGTAACACCAGTGAAGGTTGCCACAAGTGCAACAAGAACCATGTATCTCCCTCAACACCCAAAGTGGTAAAAGAAGAAAAATTGAGAGTGCTGCAGCTAGGCTAATAGTGAACAGAGAAGCTGTGAGGTGTGTGTGTGTGTGATAGGATAGGAATTTTATTTATACCCGACCCTCCTGGTGCATGCACCACTCAGGGCAGCTTACAACATAGAAAAAATATACAATATCAAAATACAGTATCACAGATGCAATAGAGAATACAATTACAGTTACAAATACAAATTACAGGTTACAAATAAAAAAAATACAATATTAAATACAAAATACCAAGGCAACAAGATGGTACTACGGAGCCAAGATGCTCCCAACTTCCCCGCGGCCAATGCCGGAGCAGGGAAGGGCTTCTTCTTCCATATCTGATTAGGCTGCTCAGTAGGAGGGCACCTCCAGCTCGAGGGGTGGGCACCGGAGGCATCACTGGCAGCGGTGGAGGCAATGGAGCAGCTTTTGAGGCCACCGGAATGACCCCAGGTGCTGCGAGTCTCTTCTCCCCCGGCCGACTTGCTGGGTGAACACTGCTGGGGCTGGTGGCAGCGATGATGGTGGAGATGGGGGCCAGCTTTTGAGCCCACCAGAGTGACCCCAAGTGCTGCGGGTCTCTCCACCCCGCCTCCTTCTCCCCCGGCTGTCTTGCCGGGCGAACTCCACTAGGAGGCTTGATAGATAAGATGCACACACTTGGTTTCAGGTTTTCACTCCAATCATGTCATAGTCCCTGGTACTAAGTCCCTGCTACTAAGAAGGTTGTGGGACTTTGACTCCATGAACTCTTGTTCCAGTATGTGACTCCTCTTAGTATTTTCCCACTATGAAACTGTGAAGTCATTTCCAGTCGCATGTGTAAACAAATGCATGTGGCCCCATTTTGGCAGCAAGTAGGTCCAGTAAATAAGGCTAGGCTTAGTAAAAAAAAAAGAAGTGTAGGATTTCACCCTCCTTAGAATGTTACCATAGATCAGTGATCTAGAAATCTATTTCAAATAGATATGCTCTGAAATGAACTCTGGAATGTTTTCCTTCCATTTTCTGTATTAGGTTTATGCCTTGTAAAGAGGCTTATCCATGGCTTACACTCAAAAACCCCAATTTTCAAAATAATTTTTACAATTCTGGCTATTTTTAAAAAAATATTTCTGCTAGAATGATCTGACTTTTGAATAAAATTTTGAAAATTTGAGCAATGTAGCTTACATTATTTTTCTGATTCAAAATAATTTATTATAAAACAGTCTAGAATTATAAATGTGAAGTATATTTTATTGCATACACTCTCTGTGTTTGTTGCAATTACAGTACTATACTTTATTATTGTGTGCTTCTACTATTCATGCTGCCCCTTTTGCAACATCTTTAGGTGCTGCTGCATTATGGGTCCCATGAGTCCTAGCCAGTGGTGAGCGCCAAAAAAATTTAATACCGCGCTGTGGCCGTGGCATGACCAGGGGTAAAGCCCTGTGTTGCACCCAAATTAGGACAACTTTATTTCAAAACTTGGATGGGCGGGGCCAGCCAGAATTTCTGCTACCGGTTCTGGCGAACTGGTGCGAACCTGCTGATGCCCATCACTGGTCCTAGCCAGTACAATGGATTGCCAGTGATAATGGGAGCAGGCATTTACCAATGACTGAGGGATTTTGATCCCTGCTTCTTGGGGTACACAGAAAGAACCTCCACAAAGATTGTGAATACAGTCAGGCATACCCTAGGTGGCAACCTTGCTGGCTAATCCTTCTAACACCAGGTCAGACCAAAGGAACTGAAGAATGAATCCACCAGAAAAGTTTTTGGCAAGACCAACCATAACAATGATCTCAATAAGTATTGAGGGACTTTCAAGTAATAAGAGTGTCCTCCTTGCTCACACTAGGTTGGGTGACAGGACCTACAGAATGGACTCACCAGAAGGTGCCTTCATTTTGGCAGTTTCTTTTTTTTTTTCTTCATGTCTGGCCTAAACATGGAAGAAGAACAAGGTCACTGAATGAAATAGGGCAGTGATGGTGAACCTTGGCAGTCCAGATGTTCCTGAACTTCAATTCCCAGAAGCCCTGATCAGCAGGAGTGCTGACTTGGGCTTCTGGCAACTGAAGTCCAAAAACACCTGGAGTGCCAAGATTTGTCATCACTGGAATAGGGTCTTATTCTAATTCTCAAACTCCAACTAGATTTTATTTATTTATTTATTTATTACATTTAGAGCTCACCATCAGGGATATTTTCCCACTCTGGGCAGTGTACAACATATAAAAAATCTTCAAGTAAAACTTTTGAACAAAATAAATAAATTATAAATATCAGAAAGAACAAAAATACCCATATTTTTAAAATGCCAGCAACAAAAACACCTATTGATGATGGAAAAATTAATCACGACCTAATGCTTGGCCATTGGCAGTATATTCTCAAAAGCTTCTTTTTATTTTTTTATTTTATTTTATATTCAAATTTATATGCCGCCCTATCAGGTAAACCCGACTCTGGGCGGCTCACAACAAGTTTAAACACACATAAAACAGTACAACCAATTAAAACCCAACATGCACACCCACCTACCCCATTCCTCTTAAAACCCACATAAACCCACAAAAAAAGACAAAAGAAATCATTCCTTCTTTTAAAAGGAATGATTTTAGTTTTGTTTTTTTAAATAAAGGCAGAGATGGAACCTGGTGCAGCTCAACTGGAAGAGAGTTCCACAAAATCTCATTTTTTAAAAAATCCTGAAGTTTGCCTGCCACTGTGCACACAGTTTTTCCTCCCTGCTAAACAAACTGCCATGACAAATCTTTAGTGCAGTGTTTCCCGATCTTTGGTTTTGGGACTTCAATTCCTAGAAGTCTAAGTCAATTCCCCAAAGCACTGATCAGCCAATGTACTGACCTAGGCTTCTGGGGATTGAGGTACTCCTGGGGGGTTCAAACAGGGTGCTGATCCACTTCCACGAACCTACTAATTTCTCTGGGTGATTTGGTTATCATTAGTTGATTCGGATGTTTTTTTGCTGTTTGGCTATTACCAGTTTAATGACACCAATTGAGCTTGGGCCTGAGAGATGTCTTGCTCCTTTCTGAAGAGTAGGCACTGGTGTAGGCTTTAGCTAACTAAGCCTTGAACATTATTACTTTTTGTCAAGAGAAAAAATGCCCCCACCCCCAAAAAAAGCTGGAATCCAAGGGATTAGAAAAGGGGGTTCCAAAGTTTTCCTGCCAGGTGCCAGTCCCCGCCACTGCGCTCAGCTGAGGGGGGGGAGGCATGCTTGCAGCCACAACTTACATTTTTGCCGGTGGTGCTTCAACAGCTGGAGAATGGCAGTAAAGGACCTCCTGGTTCTGCGCTGGGATCCCAGGTGCTGAAGTCAGCTTCACCTGGCACTGGAAGTCACCCACAGTCGCACTCCAGCTGCCAAGGTGCAGTGGAGAAGGCTCAGAAAATTACCAAACCAGAGCAAACATGCTCCGGAAAGGCTCCCTCCACCCTGGGAAGTGGCAGAGGCTGTGCACAAAGCGACAAAAACCATGTGATTCCCGCCGCCGCCACTGCAGTGAGTGACTTTTTCAGCTTCCAGCGGTGGGGGCAGGTGTAGAGGTGCCCAGGTACATTAGCATGTGCTGGTTTAGGCCCACAGGCCAGGGGTCGGAAACCCCTGGTTTAGGATGAAGGGAACTGAAATGACACTGAATAGGCTTGCTATCTTTTTGCGCTGCTGAAGTTGCTGGGTTGCAGCTAGTGTAAAAAGGCTGTGTTCTGTGTTAAAACCTTCCAGATTATAAACATAAACACATATGCCACACTATGCAAGAGGCATGATCTCAGTATTCCCTTTTCCAATGGGTAGCTACTGGATTCCAAATACAGTACTAATTTTCTGCTTTTCTATGAGGATAAGATGACAATGATAGTGATGAGCATGAATGGTTCTGTGTGTTCCTTCCCCTTCCTATATTGCCTTCACAATCTTAAAGTCACTTACCTCAGGTTCTCTTTTCTTTGTCGCAGGTGTGGTTCTAGAAAAGAATGTTGGTCAGTCCTAATGAATAGTTTGCATTTATTATCTTAAAATTCCATGTTTTTCAGTTTCTCCAGCAGCAGTATAGGCACTATAAATTGACATGGCTGATTTACCTTTAATGATCCATTGGTTACGCCTCAGCAGCACTGATCTAAATACCAAATTTAAAGTTAGTATGAAGAACAACATCACCACCACCAGGAAACTCAACAACTATAATGGGAAACTCAACCATCCACCCTGCATACACCAGCTTTGTCCCTGAGTATCTATGCACGCTGAGAGAACTAAGCAAGAGAGTGACTCTCAACATCCTCTGAATTGATATTTACCTCAAATCCACCAGCTCAGATCCGGGAAGTGCTTTATGTTAAGAGGGTACGCAAGAGCAAAACCAAATTAGAATATGAAGGAGCTTGATGGATAAGAATAACATTAAAGGAGGATATGGCTGAGGAGCTTGACGTCTCCTACATCATTTGGAAGACCCTGAATAGGCTGAAAGTAGGAATCTCTAAATGTAAGACCAACATGCTCAAGTGAGGTCTGCTGTATGAATGTGGAGAGACAATCTGGCTCATTTACTGGTCTGCTGATTACTACCAGAAACATGTACCGACGAAAGCCAAGAAAGTGTCTTCATTTTGGCAGTCCAAAATGTGTCAACTACCACTGGGTCAGATTCGTATAAGAAATGATGAATTTTCAGGTATCCTAAACACAGACAGCTTTACATTTTAAAGGCAATAAGTAGACGTGCATTTTGCCAGAAAACATACTGGAAAGTAGTACAGCATGGTGTCATTTACTGCTAGGGCCAAACGCTAATTAAAAGTCTTGCTCCATATGACCTTCCATCTGAAGACTTCAGAGGTAGCCCCAAGTACAGATTATTGCAGTGATTCAGTCTGGAGATAATTGATATCACCATCTGGACAGGAAAGAAGAAGCAACAGCACTGGTGTGTCAGCACTGGTGTGTTGATTGGGCTTCTGATAATTGAAGTTAAAGAACACCTGGAGCACCAAGGTTTACCACCCTTGGCCTAGGGCAAGAGGATTGGGATGACTAAACCATAATTTATCCTCACAGAGATCATAGCTACTAGTTGGAACTCTGAACAATATATCATCTTGTTGCAGGTCTTTCTGCATTTCCTAAATTGTACCCTGAAACACTGAATATTCTAAATATCTAGCTAATAGTAATTTGCCAATAAATTATAATTATTAGACATTATGCAATTTCTGTCCCAACCATTCAGAAAGCAAAACCTCTGCATGATTACTGAGAGAAAAATGTATAATACTCCAGATGTAGATAAATTAGTGTTGTATCTAATATAGTACAATTATCTGGAGAGCATCTGTCAATTATGTAGACGGAGGCTGGGATATCTCTGAACTTATCCAGGAAAGTGTGCATCATGGGATTACATGTCCTCTTCACCCATGACATCTATTAACATATTTTCCATGTCGTTTCTAGTTTTTATTTATTTGATGCTTGAGGGAGAAAGAGGCCTTGCAATTAATTTTTGATGTCTTCACCCTGTAATTATTTTCTGCTGCTATCCAGGATTTTCAGAGCCTTGAGATCTCCATAATAACCTGTTTTGATTTATAGGCACAAAGAATAATACCTGCTGGGAAAAGGAAATCATACATTCTTTTTAGCTCGGTATATTCAGAATCTCTTATCTCATTGCTTACCAAGTACATACTAATTAATAGTTCCAGGAAATTAATATTTTATTCATTTTTTAAAAGGATACTGACCTGTAATTTGGGGAAGGTACTGGGTGCAATATATGTACAGTAGTTATTACCCAGAATTTTCCACATGGTATAGATAAAACTCTAGAAACTACCAAAGGGATCTCATAGATGTAACTGGCTCAATATATAATGGAGAGTGCTACTGTAAGTTTAGAAATGGACTCTGTACTGCAGGAACATATAAACTCCCCTCTTCAGGCATACAAGAAGACTTAGCATTCACAAAGCTATCTTTTCATGGGGTGAGGTTACTCCAGACTAGCTGGAGTTAAGGATTTGTTGCCCCTGCCTGAAATCAAGATCCTATTGAACATCAAGAAGCTGATATCTATCTCAGGCCCGTATGAGAATAGGTTTACCTACAATTAAGAAAAATGGTACTATTAATTATGCTAAGTTGCTGGAACATTTGGGTGATGTGTTGAGGCACTTCTCCATTTCCATAGTCTTACAGATTGTGCCCTGGCTCTTCAAGGCCAAACAAGATAATGAACTACAGATGACTTATTTGACACCCATTATTCCACCTGCTGTGAACTAACATCTTTTTGTTGTTATGTGTTGTCAAGTCACCTCATCTTATAGCAATCCTACGAGCAATCCTTGGAGACCGCATCGTCCCAAGAGTGTCTGCCCGTCCAACCAGAGCAGATCGGAGGGGCTCCCTAATTGTTCCATCTGCCAGAGGGGCCCATCTCTCTGGTACACGAAAGAGGGCCTTTTCCGTGTCCGCACCGGCCTTGTGGAACCTCCTGCCTGTAGAGTTGCGGGAGCAGACAGAGCTGCTACCTTTCAGAAAAGACCTAAAAATCTGGTTGGCGGGGCGGTGTGGGGCCCAGATGGAAGAGTGGCCCCTGCCTGTTGGCTTATAAATTAAGCCCCCATTTCTTTTAATTGTCAATGAAAGCAGTTGGTTTTTTTAAAGAGGAATGGGGTAGGTGGGTGGGTATGTTGGATTTTAATTGGTTGTATTGTTTTATGTGTGTTTTAACTTGTTGTGAGCTGCCCAGAGTCGGGTTTACCTGATTGGGCAGCATATAAATTTGAATATAAATAAATTAAATAAATAAATTAAAAAGTAATCTTCAAATATTTGCTCCTGCAAACACATAAGCTTTGTGTACCTTTTTGGAATCAGTCCATCTCATATTTGCTATTCCCCTCTTCTTCCTGCCTTAATTTTTCAGAGAGAGGGAGAGAGAGAGAGAATACTAGCTGATTACCCAGCTTCGCTCGGGTTTTCTTTTCTTTAAAGTAGGCAAGCCTTTCCCTCTTGGAAACCTTGTGGGGTGTATGTGGGTCACTCCTGCCTCCGTTCCTCCATCTCTCTCTTCTCTCACCCACCCCGCTTCTCTATCGATGGTCACTAACAGTGCTGATCTCTCATGCCCATTTGCCTTCCACCTACTGTGAACACTTTCAGTTTCTTTATTGTCAACTTCACAATGCAGGACAAATTTGGTCCTTCTTGGAGCTTTAGGAAATAAAATGTTTTTCCTAGTACTTCTCAGATGGTATCCACACTGTATTTTGTATATTATCTCTTTGATTGTAGCCTATTATCTTGCTTGCCTTTTTATTGCTTTTGTGGAATAGCTTGCTAGTTTCAACAATTCCCCTAAATGACCTCAATATCCTTTTCCTGATCAGTGCACTGGATAATGGTACCACTTCACAGCTATCTCCTTGCTCTCTGAGACTCGTTATTTCATTTTTCTATACTCTGATGTAGTTGTGCACATACAACATTGAGCTTACCCCTCTCCCCCTTAGTGTGTTCGGTGCTACAGAAGAAGTTGAGTGTTTGTAATATGTTTAATATCAGATGTTATCAATCATAAATGCACCTGCCATATCCTTCGATCTGGTAAAAGGACACAGAAAAAGAACGGTAGCATGATCCCATAGTCACTGCCCCACCTTTCTTTTTTCTTTCTTTCTTTCATTCTTTGAAATATTCATAAAGCTGCAAGACTCTTGGCACTTTCTAAATTATTACAACCAACTTAAGTGTTAGAATACAGGGAAACATAGATTTCTCGGACTAAAAGAAGAAAAGAAAGGCTGAACTAAGGCCATGTTGGGTTTCGGAGCAAGCCTCTCATACTTGATTACCCTTCTAATCTTGGGTTGGTCTTCAGATGGTCTTTTAAAGCAAATATAAACATAAGTAAAATAACAATATACAGCACTCAAAATTAAAACTGCCCTGCCTACCTAAAAAGTGATGGCAGATGATAGAGGAGCCTAGTGTGTGGTGGTCTATGCAGTCATAAAGGGTCGGACTCGACTGCGACTGAACAACAAAAAAGTGTGGTCTTTATCTGTCGCCGGACAGACAAGAGGCCAACCTAACCTCCCAAGGAGGCTACTTTACATCTTAGGAACAACCACAGAGAAGGCCCTATCTTGCCTGAGTGGGCAAGTGAGGCTGAGAGTCAGGTGTCTCCTGAAGATCTTAAGAGCCAAGAAGATTCATACAAGAACATACAATCATTCAGATATAGCAGATCTTACCCAAATTCATGAAGCTTACAGATCATTATCTCTATCTGAGTACAAAAAATCCTGCAGCCACTTCAATGTAACACAAACACTAGACAAAAAGTGAAGGATTTAGGATACAGACAGTTTCTTCATCACTGAAGCCAGTGACCTAGAAGAAGAGGGGAAATATATTGACAGCAGACAATTGTCCGCAATTATGGTATTGGCTTCTTGGAATATGGTCTGTGGGTTCCTGAGAAGAGATGGATTGTACCAAAGAAACCGAAAGAATGTTTTTGTCAGGAGTCTTGCAAACTTGGTTAGGAAATGAATCCAGCTACGGAAATAGATGATATTTCTGAGGGCAGATGGGAACTAATTACTGTGAACATGAGTGGCAATAAGGAACCACAAATAGACAGTGGTACAGAAACTGGCCAATGGATGGGTTAATATAATAAAGTCGGGTTCTCCTGATTGGGTGGCATATAAATTGAAATAAATAAATAAATAATAAAGGAAGTAGCTGATGGGAATGATCTGTGATTTTGCTTGTCTCTGGACAAGTACACAAAGCATAGAAAGCAAACAAGATGAATGGAACTCACTACATGAAAGCAAACATTATTTAATAAAGTTTATTACCTAATAAACTGGACAGATAAGACACATGACTAGAATGTAACAATTTAAACATTGTAATTCATTCCTAATGAATAGACTAAAAAGGAAATCAGGAGGAGGAGCATTGTATTTGAAAGATGTCTGAAGAGATGCATAACATGAAAGGTTGATTAAGTGTTTTGGGGTAAAAATTAAAAGAAAGGGGGAAAACTATGGAATTGCTCTAGTGATCTGACACAGACCTCTAGGACATGGTTGAGCACTGGATGATACCCTCCTCAATCATAAAACCTTTAGTGTCTTGCACGGAAGACAAAGAAGGAGTCGCAGGAAGGACTAACACAGGTTTATTCATTAATGGTCAGCATGAACATGTGGTAATGGCGGAGGTACATCTCATTATATACAGTATTGCAACCATTTGAATCTTGTAGCACGGTAGCTCATTGGCTGCTACCGGCGGGGCGTCGTCCTGAGTCACGCCCCCCTTCTGTAGTTCTTCTTCTGTACTTCTTGATCATGCGGGGAAGTTCCCGCGGCTGTCCGTGATTTGGGGAATGTGAACCATGTGAGTTGAACGCTCGCAGCTGCCCTCTATGGGCGGCTTGCTCGCGTTTCTTAACAGCTGAGGTACATTGTGATTTTGGGTTGGTTACATTCATATATTTAAAGTAACATTGTACATGCATACATAACATCCCTCCCCCCTAGGATGGGACGAAGTCCCTCAACCATTGTGGCTTGCCGCACGTGCGCCTGGGGCGTGCGGTCGCTTGGCCTAGTACAGGGGAGCCGGAGGCTCCTGGTTCCGCGGAGCCCTGCCCTGCAATGGAAAGGGAGGACTCATTAGTGGCTCGGTGTGGCGTCTGCGGTAACCTTGCATTGGGGGACAGGAATGGAATGAACAGTTGGGAAGTGAATCCCTGTCTACCGTTCGAGGAGCTTGGGGACCCCCTCCCAGAACGAATCTCGGGACCGACGAAGAGGCCCTCATGGCCTCACCACCCCCCGTTACCTGCCCGGGAGTTCTAGAGACTGTGGTGGGCAGACTCGCTCCTGTTGCCTGTCCTGGGGGTGTCGGTCTCCGGGGAGCTGGAGCTATGGTATATTCTAAAACAAAAGGGCTGGGGGGACTGGAAGTACCAGGGGCTGAACTGAAACCCCTCTTCTCGCTAGGACGGGTGGGGGACCACTCCGCAACACCCCCCTGGTACTGCAACTCATAATCATCATCAAACTGATCCATCTCTTTCAAAGTATCCTCCGTGTCTCACCCTTGGGTAATGCGGGTGGGGGAGGACCCTAACGCTGATTCCCCCTCACTGGTGACTCGCCTTCTGAGTTGATCGGCATGCCTTCTCCAGAGTAGACCTGAACTAGTCTCGACCCTGTAGGATACCAGCCCCGTTTGCTCAACAATTGTCCCTGGTACCCACGCCGGCCCTGAGGCCGCGTAGTTCCTGCAGTGAACCGGGTCCCCTACCGAAAAACTTTTGGAGCTCTCTCCCCCTATGCTTATATTTCTCCCTTCATCCTCCACCCTGGACGGATCCATCCGGTCAAAAAGTGTTACCGGACGCCTCCTCATGAGGAGTTTGGCTGGGGAAAAACCTGAAGCTAGGGGGGTTGTCCTGTAGCAGATGAGGAACTGGCAGGTTCAACTCACCGGGACCCATGCGCCGCAGTGTGTCTTTCGTAGTGCGCACTTGGCGCTCTACCTGACCGTTTGTGGCGGGGTGAAACGGGGCAGTGGTTATGTGCCTGACGGCGTTCCTCTCCATAAACGTCTTGAACTCTGCCGACGTGAAGGTACTCGCATTATTGCTAACAAGGACGTCTGGCAGGCCGAAGCAGGCAAAAAGCTTGCGCAACTGTTTAATGGTTGTGGCAGAGGAAGTGCTGTTCATGGGGATTACCTCCAACCACTTGGAGTAGGAATCGACTACCAGTAGAAACATGGACCCGCGGAAAGCGCCAGCGAAGTTGACATGGATCCGGAACCATGGCCCGCGGGCCGTATCCCATTCCCTATGGGGCAACCGGGACTCCTCGGGCCGAGAGCTCTGGCAGCTCTCGCACGTGCCCACTAAGCGTTCTATGTCCCCGTCTATCTGGGGCCACCAAAAGAAACTCCTGGCCAGAGCCTTGGAGCGCACGATCCCGGGGTGGCTGGTATGCAGTAGCCTCAGCACCTTGGCCCTCAGCTTCTCTGGGATAACCACCCGCTGGCCCCAGACTAAGCAGCCCCTTTCCAGAGAAAGCTCTACTCTGCGCCTGAAAAACGGCTTGAAATGTTCCTCGGGGGGAGAGGTGGGCCACCCTTTCCTAACCCAGGAACTAACTTGGGCCAGGATCTTGTTGGCCGCCGTGGCCTTGGCGAGGTCGGCCGGCACAATTGGGGGTGAGTCGAGGGACTCAATCAGCAGGACTTGGTGTTCCTGCTCTACCTCGCACGTGGGGTCCCCTAAACTAGGGAGAGGGGATCGGGACAGGGCGTCCGCATGGGAGATCTCCTTCCCTGGGTGATAGACCAGCTCATATTGGTAGGCGTTGAGAAAAATGGCCCAACGCAGCATCCTGGGGGATAGAATTTGCGGGTTTGGTTTGCCGGTAGTGAAGATCCCCAGAAGCGGCTTGTGATCCGTCACTACCGTAAACTCGCGGCCGTATAGGAAATCGTGGAACTTTTTTGTTCCCGCGATTATGGCTAGGGCTTCCCTATTGTTTGCGCGTAATTGCGCTCGGCCTTTGAGAGGGACCTTGAATAGTACGCCACCGGGGCTTCCCTCCCGCTCTCCAACACGTGGCACAGGACCGCCCCCACCCCCACCGGGGACGCATCGCAGACTAGTACCACTGGCTTTTTCGGATCGAAGTGGGTCAGGGCAGCATCCGAAGATAGGAGTGACTTGAGCTCTTTGAATGCTCTCTCCTGCTTGACCCCCACCGCCAAACCGCATCCTTCTTAAGTAACGCGTGCAGTGGCTCCGCAACCGATGCCTTCCGAGGTAGGAAGGAGTGATAGAAATTTAGGAGCCCTAGGAATGACTGCAGCTCCGGTTTCGCGGTGGGGCGAGGGGCGTCTCTCACGGCCGCAACCTTGGACTCGGAGGGTTTGATTCCATCCGGGGTTACCTTAAACCCTAGAAACTCAACCTCCCTCGCGAAGAATACACACTTGTCCCTCCTCAATCGAAGTCCTGCCCTCTCGAACACTGAGAGAACCCCATCTAGCCTCTTGGCTAACTCTGATTCGCTCCCCGCTGTTATCAACACGTCGTCGAAGTATGGGAGGACACCTGGAAGCACCTTCAAAAGGCGTTCCACGAGGGACTGGAAGATTCCAGGGGCCGAATTCACGCCAAACTGAAGGCGCGTTACCTTAAACGCCCCCTTGTGCGTTACGATCGTTTGCGCGGCGGCAGCAGCCGGGGTTACAGAGAGCTGCTGGTACGCCTGGGCCAGATCTAGCTTGGCGAAACACCTCCCCCCATGTAACGTGGCCAGCAAATGGCTGACCACGGGCACCGGGTATGCATTTGGCCGAATGGCCTTATTTATCATACATTTATAGTCCGCACAAATCCTGACCTCCCCATTTGACTTGAGGGCTGTAACAATCGGCGTTTCCCACTCTGCCGAGTCAACTGGAATCAAAATCCCCTGCCCCACCAATTTGTCCAGTTCCGCCTCAATCTTGTCCTTGAGGGCGAAGGGCACTCTCCTTGGCTTGAGGCGGATGGGCCGGATTTCTGGGTCCAGCTCAAAGGAAACCGGGGGCCCTTTGTATTTCCCAAGCCCCTTCTTGAAAACGTCCGGGTGTGCGTCGCACACGTCCCGCATTGGGTCAGTCTCGATGGCGTTAATGCCGGACAGTTCGATACCCAGGGGAGCAAACCACTGCGTTCCCAAAAGGCAGCACCTCCCCCCCTTGAGGACTACTAGGGGCAGTTTCTCAGAGTAGTTCTTGAACTTCACCTTGAAGTTCCCCACCCCCAACACCGGGATCCCATTTCCCTGCACGTCCCGTAGATTGGATCTCATGGCCCGCAGTTTGGGCCGCTTCTCTGGGGGAATGCGCATAAACTCTTTTTGGGACAGGATGGAATAAGATGACCCCGAGTCTATCTCCATCCTCACTGGGACCCCCTGCAACAGTACCTCTATGAAAAACCGCCGGTGCTCCAGGCCCACGCGGTTCACGCCTTCCTCGCTGTAGCCGACTGAGACCTTCCTGGTGCCGGCCACCTTTCGTTGGTGCGTCTGGGGATGGCTGGAACTGCCCTTGTCCCCGACTCACCTGCGCCTGCATACTCGAGCGATGTGTCCCTTTCGGCCGCAGTTGTGGCACTCGGCCTTTCGGAACGGGCACCTCGTGCGGTCGTGGGCCGCCCCACAACCGTCGCAGCGGCGGTCCTGCCGTTCACTGGTCTGCCGCTTCTCACCTCACTTCTTGATCCTCTGGACGTCGTCATCCTCACTGGAGTAGGGGTCCGCTGTCGTGGACGACTCCTCGGACGACGTTGGTGCACCGGCGGGCGGCTTGGGGGCCCGCCAGGCCGTCTTCGCTGGTGTCCGCCGGGCCGCCTGTACTGGTGACTTGGCCCTCTCGGACGTGGCCCCTCGGGACTTGAACAGCCGGACTCCGCTCCTGGCCTCCTCGGCTGCTTGGGCCTCCCGCAGTACCTCGTTGAACGTGAGGCGATGGTCGCGGGTCATGAGCCTCCTCTGAAGCTCCTCATCCCTCAAACCACACAGCATGCGGTCACGGAGGGCCTGGTCCAGGTCGTCCTACTGGCAATGCACCGCTGCAAGCCTGAGGGCCGCCGCGTAGGCGGACACGGATTCGCCCGGTCGCTGGTCTCGCCTGTGGAACGCGACCCGGGCTGGGAGGATCGAGACGGGCGGCTGGAAGTGCTCACGCAGCCTCTGCAGGATACGGTCGATGGGCACCTCGTCCACCTTCCGGGGAGCCACCAGGGTCATCAGGATCCGCAGCGTGGCCTGCCCCACCTGAGCCAGGAAGTGGGAGTGCATCTTCGCATCATCGTCGACGCCTGCGGCTTCCATTGCATGCCGAAACTGGCACTCGTAGAGCTCCCATTGTTTGGGCTCACTGACATCGAACTGGTACGGCTTGACCTTGGGATTTGCCATCGATCCCACCTTCGTCGCCAATTTAGTGTCTTGCACGGAAGACAAAGAAGGAGTCGCAGGAAGGACTAACACAGGTTTATTCATTAATGGTCAGCATGAACATGTGGTAATGGCGGAGGTACATCTCATTATATACAGTATTGCAACCATTTGAATCTTGTAGCACGGTAGCTCATTGGCTGCTACCGGCAGGGCATCGTCCTGAGTCACGCCCCCCTTCTGTAGTTCTTCTTCTGTACTTCTTGATCATGTGGGGAAGTTCCCGCGGCTGTCCGTGATTTGGGGAATGTGAACCATGTGAGTTGAACGCTCGTAGCTGCCCTCTATGGGCGGCTTGCTCGCGTTTCTTAACAGCTGAGGTACATTGTGATTTTGGGTTGGTTACATTCATATATTTAAAGTAACATTGTACATGCATACATAACATCCACACTTTCTAAGAGGAGAATCACAACAGGGGAAGCTGGAACCATCTATTACTGCTGTAATGGATTGTTCAATGAGGAAGGAGTATGTGGAACTTTGAATGAAAGTGACCACTTCCTCTTGTGTTGTACTGAAAAGGGGGGAATTTGGGTGTGGCATGATAACAAAATCTGGATTTAAGAAGAGATGTAAGATAGAAAAATGCTAATGGAAGACAGGCAGGGAGCAGAGCTGTTCAATGTCTACTCTACTTCTAACATCTCCTGAAAGGAAAATAAGATTCCTTCTAGTACAAAGAGAATACAATTAGCAGCAAGGGAACTGGTGCTCAATATAAGTAAAGAGATGTTATAGGACTATCTATTTTAAATTAATTCAGGTCTGTGACTGGTGGCATACTTGCTGCAAATTTGGTCATGCAGCCAGTCATATGTTCATGTATTTTTTCCCATCAGACCACTGTTTTAAAGTTAAGATTTTTTGCATGCTTGATGTTTAAAAGGGAAAACAGCATATTGGTCGATGAGTTAGTCTCTGTTTGCTATAAAGATTAAAATATATCTGCAGTGCAAACATTAAGGATCAGGACAACAGTAATATTATGCATTTTTCTAAAAACAAAGTGGTAGCAAAAGACAGGTGGACCATGTCTGTCAGGTTTCAAAGTAAATAAACTAAAATGATATATTAAAGCAAAAATTCTAATGCCAATGTAGATAAACTAATGAAAATATTCATGTTACAATAGCAGGATAAAGCAGAATTCAATTCCCAGAGTATGTTCCATTTGTCTGATTCAAATTATACATGTTACTGAAACAGTACATATTTTAAGTCAAGTCAGTAAAAATACCAAGGTTTGCAAATTAAAAGATAATCTTGTTAAATGATTCAGGGCAATAATACAGACTAGTATTTCTGACTTAACATGCATAGGATGCACAACATAACATATTTTGTGTCCCATCTGGAAGGATCAAATGGCTTCCTGGGAAGCAAACTATGTAATGTCAAGCATGGGAGAAAATAAGGTTTGCCGTCTTGAAATTAAAAAGATTGAAGAAATCAGCCTGTTGAACTCTAGCGGCACTGCTTCTGCTTTTTAAGTAGCATTCTCAGTTCTAAATACTGCTTCCTGTTCTAAAGATAAAAATAATATCTTCAAAGACATTATAGGACTGCCTATTCTATCGTAACTAAATCTGAAACAACTTTCATACTGAGCAATCAATAAGAACAACAACAGAGGCTTGAGAACATGCATTTGCACTCTGCACTCTATATATTTGTTACCAGTGTTTCCTGGACTAGCAAAGGATCCTTCATACTTCATTACATAAGCTAGGTTACTGTAGTACCTGGGTAGAATATATCTTATTCACATTACATAAAAAGATACAATGCACACACGCGCACACACACACACGAGTTGTAAAAAGATACAACAAAGCACAGGTGTATGTCAAACTGATGTTTCTGAATGTGGCAAGTAGACTATAAAATTATTTTAATATTTTATACACCTTTTAGAAGCTGCCAGGTTTTTGTTTTTGTTTTACTTTTTGGTTGTGTGCATGTGTAGGTTGGACAAATACTCAATTAGAGACTGCTACTTAATATGCATCATTCAAGGTATTTTTTATTTGGGTAATCATCTGGTGATAAACAATAATCAAAATAGTATCAGCATCTCTACTCTTCATGGAATTTTTAGGTAAATTGAATTATGCCTACTTTGTAAAACAATTTAAAGGTCTGAGAGTAGAATCCTGTTAAGGAGCCACAGAGTCTAATGCCACATGGGCCCAGTGTTTCATATGCTTTCCAGCATACAGATAGCTCCACTGAAGGTTTCTGGATGTGACAGAAAACTGTAAATATTACTTTGGATATATGCAGAGAATAAACAATTATGCACACAGCAGATCAGTGTATACATGGTAAACACAAGAGGTTTCTATTGTTTTATGTAATGCAAACATTTACATTTCACAACCTAGCATATTTTC
This sequence comes from Bradypodion ventrale, assembly GCA_035047345.1. Lineage (NCBI taxonomy): Eukaryota > Metazoa > Chordata > Lepidosauria > Squamata > Chamaeleonidae > Bradypodion > Bradypodion ventrale. Next base: position 255,151,212 of record JAWDJE010000003.1, read on the forward strand.
TCACACTAATTCACAGCCCTTCAGTAATATCTCTGCGGCTCCTGCGTGCACACACACATCCCAGTTTTCGGACTGTTATTCTCAACAGCTGTCACCAGAATGATTGATGGATAGGTAGGATCCATTAGTGTTGCTGATCAATACTATCTGGAGGGCTAGAAGTTACTTAACATTATTATGATACCCGGACAGGGGGACCACTCATTGAGCACAATTTCATGCTACCCAGTATTAACCTTAGCGGTTAGCAAATGAGATGTAGCTGTGATTAGCTATGGCAGTGAGTAGCTAAATGTACATTCTTTAATACTTACTTCAGTTGTAACAAAATTAAGAAATGTGTGACTTATATGCTCACAGCATTGTATTTCATCTTCACTGACACCATGCTTCTATTAACCTCCCACTTAGTTGAAATCCCCACTAGGCCTAATAGAATGGTATTAGTGTATGGAATAAATACAAGTCATTAAAGCAGAGTCTGATTGTCAACTTAGTTTTAATCCTTGTTCAATATACGTATCTCATAAGGGTGGCAGTGATAACTCGGTATCTTTCTAAGTGCATTAATTTAAAAGAGGTTTTTTAAAGAAATCTATTCAATATGTTAGCTAATTGTGTCAATTATTTTTCCCTAAAGACTATGATTAGAGAAGGCCTTACTTAATTGCCTCTGTAGGTATTGTAAATCTGTTTCTCAAATATATTTGCTAAGTGTTTATTAATTAGGGCTTACTGAATGTATGACCTATAAAAGAAACTTCTGTTTTGCATTATGTAATACTGTTACTGTTAAATTCCTATCGATCTAAGGGGTTCATTATTCATGACAAGCACCAAATTTCAGATTTTTATTCAGACTGTTGAATTTGAAACATTGTATTAAAAACAAAATCCAAATCAAAAATATTTGTCAGTTTAACAGTTCAAAATGTTTATAAATGTTGCTGCTGCACTGTTCTCCATCCTTCATGTTTCTTGGGTCAATTATAAAAAAAGATTTTCCCACACAAATCTGATCTTATCCTAATTGTTCTACTGATGCTTGGTTTGATCCTTCTCTTTCATAGTCTTTCTATTCCAAGGCATCATTGGGTTGACTCCTGGTGTGGTACTTTTAAAGTAATTTTCTATATACTGTACCCTTACTGTCTGTTTGTTTGTATTATTTATATGCTGCTTTCCTTCCCATTGGGTACTCAAGTAAATTCTATTGAATTCTAAGAGGTTTACTCCTCAATGAACATGTACAGAATATAGTAGTCAGTATGTGTAGCATTTTTAATGTTGAGTGAAGGTAGAAAACAGTTATGATAATGTTTGCCAGAAAGTTATGCAGACCAACCATGTTGTTTCCATATTTATTATGCAGAATGTTTGCCCAGTCATAAAGGAACATATGGCTTGTAAGAATTAGACGCTATGTGGTTAAAAAGCATATCAAATTGCTTCTCTTTTAAAATTTGTTTGTGCAAGTAAGCATGCACACATATCCACACATAAGTTCACACTTTCTTCTGTACAGACTCCTAGAGCTCTAGGCTCACAGTCTGCCATTCCTACTCATTTCCCTGGAACTATCCAATGTGATAAGGGAAATGAAACATTAAATCTGGATGTTGATCTAGGTTTCAGTGCCTTCTGTGTTGCTTAATAGGTTGGAATGTGTCTTCACAATGAACTTACTTAGAAGTAGTCTGCAGAGATGTTGGGGAGGATGATAGAAGGACATTTTAACTCTGCATTCCTAAAAGAGCAAGAAAATGATTTCATGGAAAGTATTCCATTTTCTGTTGTCATCACCACTGTGAGGAACCTCAGGTGCCACAAACATTATTAAATTTTCCATACAAGTGAGATCAGTCTCCTCTCTTATGTACTACTGATGCAGTACAAGCCAATCACTAAAGCTAAAAATTCTGCCACCCTATTCACTGAACTGAATGTTAACATGACACTTTGATACTAAACTCTATTGACAGCCTATCTTCCAGGAGACTTAATACACAATACACACATTATACACATTCACATTCTCTGCCTTTCTCTTGCATGTACAAATACATATAGATATATGTAAAAAAAGCATAAAAATTACCTTTCTGTATATTGAATGTAGTGAAGTTGTTACAGGTTTTGGCAAACTTATTTTCCTCCATTCACTATTCCCTAAATGGTGATTATTCGTTCACTGTGTTCATCAAATATAAGCAGACTTCACAGGCAGCAGTGGAATTGGTTCTCAGCACAAATAACATTTTTGTGGAAAAAATTTAAAGAACAGATGTAATATCCTGTTGTGGGGGGGGGGGTTGTGCATCTGTGTTTTTCTGAAATAAGTGTTAATAAATATTGACCTCTGTCATGCTGAGGGCAACAAAACAGCTATAACAGCCATTCATTCTGAATAGGAATATACTGTATCTTCCTCCAGATCATTGATGAACTGAAATAGTGGATGAACACCGTGAATTAGAGAGAATGCATGTCTGTATTTACACAGGCTATCACTACTCATATGGAAGATAATTTAACTACAGTATGTGCTTCTCACTTGCTGGATCCAGGTACAGTACTTGGATAAAAAAAACAAATACAAGATAACATCATCTATTCAAAGAGTTTAAATGTCTCCAAATTTGCAAAAATTTCCATTAGCTTGCAAATGTATCAATCTTCACGTTTTCTCTTGCACACAGAGCCAGATAGTTCTGTTCTATTTTATGTAAAGGTAGAGGTTGTGCTTGCTCAAAAGCCAATCATATCAGACTCTAGGGTTCAGTGCTCATCTCTGTTTATAGCCGAAGAGCCAGCGTTGTCTGCGGTTGCAGATGTTTCCATGGACATGTAGCAGGCATGCCGAGACACCGAAGTGCACAGAATACTGTTTACCTTCCTGCCAAAGTGATCCCTATTTATATACTTGCAATTTCTTGCTTTCAAACTACTAGGTTGGCAGGAGCTGGGACAGAGTTGGATGCTCATTCCGTCATGCAGTACTCAGGTTTTGAACAGCTGACCTCCCGCCTCCCAGTCAGCATCTTAACCATTGGAGCCACTGCAGTCCCTTTTTACCCATGGGAGGAGGCAAATTATGCCATGTATTATTATACAATACCCAAGTTTTTCATACCCAGTGAAGTCATTCCTCTTCTCATCCACATTCATAGCAATTAACAAACATGGTGCAATAGTTCTAAAATTTTCCAAAAGTTAACAAACATAATGATAATATTTTGATTCCTTAAATTAGGAGTTGGAAGGATATTAAAGGCCTCTGATACATTAGAGCCATCTTACAAAGGTAAAACTACAGGTTTATCCTATTGTTAGTGGGCATTGAATAATTCCCTACAAAATTGCAATAGATAACTACTGTACATCAAATGGTTTAGTTAGACAACATACTAAATGTACAGAGAGAAAGAAAAAAGTCAGGTCTAAGTGGTCTTTAAAATATTTCTAAACATTTAGAGAAGGGATTTTCTGCAAGATTTTTGATACTTCCTAAAGACAAAATATTTGTGACAGGCCGTTTTTTAAAAAAAATAAAGTGTGTGTGTGTGTGTGTGTGTGTGTGTGTGTGTGTGTGTGTGTGTGTGTGTGTGTAATACTCAATTATTTATATTTCTAATTGCTAATTAACAAGAAAATATGGAAGAAATTTTATAATTTTCTTGGTGTAGGACTAGACCAAATTCATCTTATCTACAGTAGAGACACTACTATCTTTAATGGCCAAAATTCTGTTATTTAGTACAGTATTAGTAAATCACACTAGAGTATGTCCATTGAATCAATATGGATTGGTGAGTTACTTCTTCATAAGTTCCACAGATTCAAATGGGCTTACTAACTGCAATTTACTGAGCTAAAGGAAGTCACAGTTAGAGTAGGCTCATTTGAATCAATGAAACCAACAGAAGAACTGACTCAATAAATCACGATTAATTCAGTGGACCCACTATAGCCATGATGGGGAACCTTGGCACTCCAGGTGTTCATGGACTTCAATTCCCAGAAGCCCAGTTCAGCACTCCTGCTGATCAGGGCTTCTGGGAATTGAAGTTCAGGATCAGCTGGAATGCTCAGGCTCGCCATCACTGCACTATAGTGTAAATTACTCTGTTAAGCAACAAGATTTTATCTTTGAGACTATTCTAGCTAAGATTAACAACATGGGTATAAATCCTATTTCACTACAAAAATAAGGAAAAAATGCTACAAAATGGCTGTAGAGCATCCTAATACTTCAATACTTTCAGACCAATATACCAGCGATGGCCAACCTTGGTACTCCAGGTGTTATTGGACTTCAATTCCCAGGAACCCAAGTCAGCACTCCTGCTGATCAGGGCTTCTGGAAATTGAAGTCCAAGAACACCTGGAGTGCCAAGATTGGCCATCACTGCAATATACCTTCCACTCCTAACCCTGCTAGATGATGAAGGTAAATACAAGTTTATTCAAAGTTCTTCGATATACCTGCAGTCCTGCCACACTTAAATCAATTTATATTCTCCCATTATGTTTATTCAAAGCAGAATTGGATCTTAGAAAAATGATGGTGCAGTCCTATGAATGCACTCAATAGTCATTTTCTACTGGCAATTGAGTTTTTTTAGGAGTGCAGCTGAAAGTGTTTAATTATAATTATTTAATTGTCAAGTATTTTGGGGGAGGAAATGATAAAAGTAAAAACATTCTTATTTTGAAACACTGCAACACTATTTGTAAGTCTTTATTATGTAGATTTTTTTATACAATCTATAAATATTAGTAATAATCTAAAGTGGAGGGGTAGTGGTGGATCTCTAACCAAAATGTGCCACAAGTTTTATGTTACAGCCATAGCAGCAATATATACCTGCAAGAAGAGCATACTAAAAAGCTTATCATCTTCAAAATGTGACATTTTAAAATCATTGTTGTAGCAGAATTTCCGAGTATATAAAGTCAGAATCCATGTTTGTCAAAGCAATGCTATTTAAAGACACCTTTAAAATCTGCATTTTTCACTCACAAAAGGATCATATGGAAGATTTCACAAAGCTTTGTTTGCTTTGTTTCTTTTCTCTCTTAAAGTTGATACAACAGTATGTGTGTGTTACACGTCATCAAGTCACCTCCAACTTATGCAGACTCTATGAATGAGTGACCTCCAAAATGTGTTGTTAAGCTCTTGTAAACTCAAGGCTATGGCTTCTTTGACAGACTCAATCTGTCTCATATTTTCTCTTGCCTTCAATTATTCTCAGGATTATTGACTTTTCTAGTGAGTCCTGCCTTCTCATGATGTGCTCAAAGTAGAACATCTTCAGTTTCATCCTTGTTGCTTCCAATATCACTTTAATCTTGAAAACATACCGTATTGTGAGCGGATGGTGGTGAGTGTGTCAGAAAGCTGAAAGCAAGGCCATCAGGAGTCTAGACTCCAGTATGAGTCTGGACTTCTAACAGATGTCCAAGCTGAAATGGTCAAAGCTGAGACACCAAACTAATATGCCTCCACCCTCTCCCGAAATAGTGGTTGCATCAGCAGAAGAGAACAGATAGTTTCAATGATGGGATGGAGAAGTTCCTGAAGGTTAGCAACTGGACAATAGCAGTAGTAGAAGCAAAACTGATGGATGATCTGTCACAAAACAAAACAGGGATAAAAGGCAAAAATGTTCTGGCACCTTAAAAACTAAGTCCTGTATTTAAGTATGAGCTTTTGTAGATCAAGTCCACTTCATCAAACTTGGTCCATGAAAGCTCACATTTAGATACAGGATTTAGTCTTTAAGGTGCCACAACATTTTTTGTCTTTCCCCCCGTTTTGTTTTGTTTACTCTCTGATATCCTTGCACAGACTAACATGGCTACCACTTCAAACATTTCAACTATTATCAGTTAGTACTGCTAATTACATTTGTGTTCCATGTTCCCTTCAAGAAACACAGGGCAGTACACTTTTTAAGAAATCACTACAACCATGTAAAATAGATTACATGGAAAAATATTGGCTAATGTGATCATTTCGTGAACATCATGACTAAACTCATGTCCCCTCTTGTCTATGTTGTCCTTTTCTTTTCCGATCACAGCGTTACCCACTGTATCACATGGAGAAATCTGACACTGTAAATGGCAAAGAATCATATCATTTGTAGTAGCCGATAATTACAATTTTGTCCTGAAAAAAATTAAATGGGATTTTATGTTGCATACATCTGGGAAGAGAACTGTAATTTAGTGAAAGAGCATGTACTTTGCAAATTGGCAACCTGGCATTTTGAGTTCAAAGGATAAGGTAGAAAAATGATGGGAAAGATCTTTGTTTGAGATCTCAAGGAGTCACTGCTAGTTAAAATAGACCTTGTCAAACTAGGTAGGAGAATAGTCTGATCTTGTATAAGGCAACATCCTACATCCCTGTTGCAGACATTACATGAGTAATTCATAGATCATCTGTTTCTGTTAATGCTGTTTGAGAAAATATGAATGCAAATGAGAAAACAGGATGCAAGTGCCCTAAATACAATGCATAAGTCAAAGAACATTTTCTTTAATTGCATAATCAGTACAGAATAGGAGAAATGCCAACTAGAATTCTAGCTAACCTTCCCCACAATATTCAAGTGAGTTGCTTTTTCTCTAGGCATATATGTAGTATTCCACATAGAACTCCTACTGGGAGGACAAAGAAATGAATAATTATATGTAACAATATATATCCGCACCATATTTGTCCTCGAAGGACATAGAGCCGAAGATAAAATCTCATTTGACAAACTCATCCAACCACATATTTAATTTTTTTCTTCAAGACTGCTCTTGAAAAATCAAAAGGAAATTGGTGAATCTCCTCTTCCATAAGTACTATTCACTCAATGAGCCTACTCTAACTGCAACATACTTTATCATAGTAAGTCACAGTTGGAGTAGGCCCATTTGATTCAATGGGATTTATGGAGAAATTGGCTCACTAGATTCCCATTGATTCAGTGGCCCTGCTCTAGTATGATTTACTATGAAAAGTAACAGGATTTTGGCTACTATCTATTAACTTTGTTAAGGCTCCAAGTGAAATGATTTTCTCAGATCAAAATTTTGCAATAACATTAATGGTTTTATCCCATGCATGTATATTCAGAATTAAACTCCAGTAAGTACAATGGATCAATTTTCAGTTAAGCATCCATAAGACTGGGCTGCAATATTACAATATTATGATTCCATCACTGCTATTTTACTTGCAAATAAGTCTTACTGAGTTCAGTGAGAGTTGCTTCTAAGAAAAGTCTATCAGGTTGTACAATAAGGCACTAAAATGGGTAGTAAGTCCCATTTATTTATTTTTGAGGCTCCCTTCCAAGAAAATTTTAGGGAGCAAGGTGTCATATGTTGCATTATGTACAACATTATTAAAATGCTAGGTTTCATTATGGATGGAGTTGCACCAGAAATATTTGCAAAGTTTATACTCAGTGACTGTAAATTATGAATTACTCTTCTCATTTAAACATGTTAAGAATATGAAGGAATTTTCTCAGTACCAAAGTCATAAAATATATATGCATATTATCTAGAGATTAAACTAATGTAATTGTTCATGATATTATGTTTACTTTAGCACCATATCTGTACATTCACCCACCAGCAAGCAGAAATGATTTTTGTAAAAAGTCAGGTAGTAGCTACTAATTAAATTAATACTTTGTAAAAAGTAAATGAGATACAAAATTTGTAGATAGATAGATAGATAGATAGATAGATAACCATGTTATGCTTTCTGCATTGTCTTTATTTCAACACCTATGCTATCTGTCAGAAAGTTGATTTGCATAGCCACCACTGAAACAATGCAAGGCTATATCACCTTGCTTGTGAGGTACTTCTATTCATTTCAAATGTGGTTTACTCAGTTGAGTACCACTATGTATTACATATTTATGAAATAAATACATAACAGCTTAGAGGTTTTATGTTGTTGTTCTTTGGAGAGAATTGCATGGTACAGTATTTTAGATAATGTAATGCAGAAGGAGCCTAATAGTGTAAGAAACAATTTTAAGTAAAGATGATTTGTTTTACAAATCTGCTGGCGGTCTTTTACAAGGTTTTGAACAGTAGGCATTTCAGCTGGAGAGAGACAAGATAAACAAATAGATTCATCAATATAGTTGCCAGGTATGTAAACACAGCGCTGCTGCAGCAATCATATTAGTTGATAGCCTACATTAAGTATTGTCAAGGCTGATCAACCAAGCAAGACCTTTCAGGTGCAATGTGGGCTGCAGCAAAGTGAACGGCTATAACTTAATTAGGACATGTTTCATCATCCCTTTAAAAATTATATAAAGGCTTTGGAGATAAGAAGTCACCTTCAGGCAATGCAACACAACATCAACTCAGATCACAGAGTTGCACAGCTTGACTACATGGTGATCTTTGGAGGGTGTAAAACAAAAATCAATTTACTTCTTGCTTCCCTTTCCTAAAGTATCCCTCTTGACTGGTGCATATGCTGTGAGAGACAAAGATAGTGCACCCACTAATTAACAGGAACACATCCTCTGGTCTGTGATCTCATTCATAAGTCCTTTTCTGTCAGCTACAGAAATAGTACAGTAGGAAGGTTTATTGCTTCTACCCGCCCCTCCGTTTCAGAGAGATATCACACTTTGATCATTTCCTTCTTGTAATTTGGATTGATATTCTCCCCCTCCCCGTCCCTGCCTTACTGCAGCAGGCTAGGCTAAGGGAGGTCATCTTGATACACTATCCTTATCCCAAACTCTTTTGTGAATGACCACATTATCCTGTGCAGGCAATACACAAAAGTCAATGTGTTTCCCTGGTATCTCCCAGTGTTTATGGTACAGCAGTATATACACATTCACTTACTCTGCAAGTATGAACACAGCAAGTAGAAGCCTTTTCCTACCTAATTCAGTGGGGAAACCCCTGTGGATTTTTTAAAAAAATGAAATGGGATTTCATCAGCTATCAATACAGCATGAGGACGGAGCTATATTTTGTATTTAAAAACAAAATCTTAGCTGTTATCCAGAAAAAGATAACATCCAGGATTGTTTTCCTTTCCCATACCACTGATACTGTTTCAGATTCTTTGGCTACAAAACGAAACCCAGCAATCCCGAAACCCATCAATGAGCATTTTAAAATGCAAATCTATACAAGAAGGTTTGTATAAGAATTCATCACCACCACCACCCTTCCCCAGGGAGTTTATACCATGCAACATGTTTGAAAGCCCCTTGAATCTTGCACTCAGAAGCTATGATGTCCAGGTACTTTTTCCATTTTCCACCTACCAACATTCACAAAGCATTCTTTTCCCTTCTGTCACACGGGCAATGCACCTCCTGCATACCAATTTGAGGGCTGCAAAGACTGCCTAATAATCCTTGGAGGCAGCCGTCCAGATCCTGTGCTTTTTTTTTAAAGGCAGATTTTGAAGTGGAGGCACAGACATAGCTTTGGGGTCTTTGGCACTTAGGTAGCCACTTTTTTGCGTTTCTTTTTTAGACATGCTATTGTCATTCAAGGAAAAACATAGGACCCAGAGCTGCGTCTAAAACAGACAGAAGCAACTGTGCATCCTTTCCAGATTTAAAGGTTTCCCTTGCTCGAAAGCCAGTCCTATCCAACTCTAGGGTTCAGTGCTCATCTCTGTTTCAAAGCCGAAGAGCCAGCGCGGCCTGCTTCTGCAGACGTTTCCGTGGTCATGTGGCAGGCATGACTAGACCTCCGGAGAGCACGGAGCGCTGTTTACCTTTCCCACCGAAGTGGTCCCTATTGATCTACTTGCGATGTCTTGCTTTCGAACTGCTAGGTCGGGCAGGAGCAGGGGACAAAGACGGGGAGCTCATTCCGTCCTGCAGTCCTCGGGAACCGAACTGCTGACCTTCCGCCTCCCAGTCAGCGTCTTAGCCACTTGAGCCACAAGGAAAATACAACCAGATGATTCACGACCGCTTCATAAATACACAACAGTGACCATGTTCGGGATAACCATGCAAGTGAAGGCAACTCTGCCTGATACTGCAGTACTTTCCAGAGGAACAGAATGAGCCGATACTCAAATAAATGAGCATATTTATTTTTGTTCTTGTTGCTACTACACATTATTGTTAAACCAGGTGTAAGAAGTTTGGTCTCTTCTCCCAATCCCACCCACCCCCCACCCCCCAACCTTTACTTTCCATAAGGAAGAAGTGTAGAGACTCACCAGGTCACCCTGATCTCTGAAGGTCAATCTCTTGGCCAGCTTTGATGGGAGTTCTTCCTCGAGGGACTCCCGAAGGTTGGGGGTTTCTTTCCTTTTCCTGGCTGGTCTTTCCCCCTTGCTTTTAACCCTCTGCTCCTTCCTCTCCTTCCTCCCCGTCCTGGATTGGCAATGAGGCACTTGCCCCTTCTTCTTAAGCCTCTGCCCAGCTGCAGCCTCCCAAGTCAGATCCCATGGTCGCAATCCACGTCCCGGCAGATGTACCACAGGATCACATAGAGGATGAGGAGGATGGCGAAGATGAAGAGAGCCACCAGAATCGCCTTGGTCACCGGCGAGATGAGGGACTGCATGACACCCGTGGGGAGCCGCAGCCGAGGGGGGGATTGGGGGGGCGGCGGATCAGTTTGGCAAGTCAGGGCGCGTTTAGGGAAGGGGGCGCCTGGGATGGGATGGACGGACGGACCACCACCACCACCAAAGCAAACCCAAGTCGTCGTCCCTCCCCACCCCCAGCCCCGATCGTGTGAAAGCCACCCCCACCCCCCACCCCCACCCGCTAAAAGCTGGGCTGCATCCGCATTGGTTCGTGCCAAGCTATAGCTGTCAACCCGAGGGCGCGAAGCACCAGAGCCCTCCGGCCAGGCAGGCAGGCGGGAAAAAGAGGCGAGCGAGGAGGGCTCTTCTCCCCCTCAGGCCACCCGCCCACCCATTCCGCGCCGCCGCGCCTTCTTCCTGAGAGGTCGCAGGGAGAGACAGGCGAAAGTCACCTCCCGAGCGGCGTCTGCCTCGCGCGCCCCCCCTGCCGCCGCCCGTCTCCGGCGGCTGCGAGGAAGCGGCTGAGGAGGAGCGCTCCGCCGGGAAGAAGCCGTAGGGAGGAGGAGGAGGAGGGCAGAAGAAGGCGGGAGGAAGTTAGCCCGCCCCACCGCCCAGCCATGGGCGCCGGGTCTAGGGCTGAGTAGGGGGGTGGGGGTGGGGGTGGGGGGAGAAGAGGTGTGGGCTGAGGAGAAAGAGGGGCCACACCACGACGACACCCGGCGGCAGCTTCTTCTCTCCCCTCACCCGTTTCAGAGCCGCGCCGGGGAAACGCGACGCCACCCCGGAGCGGCTCCAAAGTTGGCCGACGACGCCGTGCCGGCCCGCAGGTAGCGACACAGCAGGTGGGACGCCGCGCCAGGCTCTCCCGCCAAGCTCTGCGCCGACAGCCAGCCAGGCAAGGCAGAAGCGGCGGCGGGCGAGCTGAGGAGGAGAGGAAAAGGCGCGCTCACGCGGGTTGGGGCGCGCGCGCGCCTGGCAGAGTTCCTCCCCCCCCCCCTTGCCCACACCGAGGTGCTTTCCTCACCACCACCAACCACCACCACCACCCGCAGCTGAGCCTGATGGGCTGGGAGTTGTGCGGAGGGGGAGGGAAATAATAATAATAATAATAATAATAATAATAATAATAATAATAATAATAATAATAATAATAATAATAATAATAATAATAATAATAATGCAAATGTTTCCCTTGCTCGAAAGCCAGTCGTATCCGACTCTAGGGTTCAGTGCTCATCTCTGTTTCAAAGCCGAAGAGCCAGCGCGCTGTCTGCTTCCGCAGACGTTTCCGTGGTCATGTAGCAGGCATGACTAGACCTCCGGAGCGCACGGAACGCCGTTTACCTTTCCCACCGAAGTGGTCCCTATTGATCTACTTGCAATGTCTTGCTTTCGAACTGCTAGGTTGGCAGGAGCTCCTGGGGCAAAGACGGAGTACTAAAGGACGGAGCTCATTCCGTCCTTTAGTACTCGGGAACCGAACTGCTGACCTTCCGTCTCCCAGTCAGCGTCTTAGCCACTTGAGCCACTAATAATAATAATAATAATAATAATAATAATAATAATAATAATAATAATAATAATAATAATAATAATAATAATAATAATAATAATAATAATAATAATAATTTCGTGTCAGAAATTGTTCTGGGTTGAAAGGATTTTCATTGGAAGAACTCTGCTCAGGGGACGCCCGAATGAGGCTCTTTTCATTTCCCCCCCACCCCCAAAGATCTCCTGTAATCACGAGGCTATGTTAATCCTGTCGCCCTCGCTCGAAAGCCAGTCGTATCCGACTCTAGGTTTCGGTGCTCATCTCCGTTTACTGCCCAAGCGCCTGCGTGTCTAAGTCTGCAGACGTTTCCCAGGGCATGTGGCAGACGTGACGAAACACCGGAGTTGACCTACCCGCCGAAGCGGCCCCTCTATTGATCTGCTCGCAATGGCTTGCTTTTTCGAACTTCTCCTAGGTGGGCCAGGAGCTGGGGCGGACGACGGGCGCTCACTCCGCCGTGCGCGGTGCCCGGGTCCCTCTCGAACTGCCGACTTGCCGGCCTTCCAGCTAACAAGACGAGCTTCCTAACCACTGAGCCACAAGTGAAGAGGGAAGAGGTTGGCAAAGTGGCGTGTGTGTGTCTTGGCGCGTTTCTGCGGCTGAGGCAGCAGCAGACGGGGAACCTGCATGATTAGTATTTTTAATGTAGGCAGATTGATTGCACAGGAGCCGGCAGATGGGCTAAACACTACTTTATTGTAACATGGTCAATCTGTACATGAGGCAGTGGGGAGCCTTGCCTCCTTATATATGGTACATAATACATTTGAATCTCTCCGAAGGCGTCTATTGGTTGCAGTATGGGTGACGTCTTTCTGACGTACTGCATACCTGACATAGTTCACCTGTGGCAGGAAGGTTTCCTGCGCTAGTTACTCATTGGGTAAATTGGGGCCACATGAGCTCCATCAGCTGCGCTAATGGCGAGTAGCTGAACTGCATGCATACACAACATCCCTCCCCCCTAGGATGGGATGAAATCCCTCAACCGGCGGGCGCGCTACGGTCAGACAGTCGATTCAGCGGTGCTGCCGGAATCAGATGTTGCGCCTGAACTCCCCCCCCCCCCCGGAAACTGCAGTGTCCCATCGAATCCCGGCAAGGGCAGGGATGGGGTATCTCTGTGTAGGGGAGGATGGGGGGACCTCTGAGACAACTCAAAACCCTGCTGCTCACTGGGAAGAGTGGGGGAACACTCATGAAAACTCGCCCCATCCTGTAACAAAAAATCAAACTGGGGTTGTTCATCTCTGGGTTGGGAGACGGTCTCCTGAGGGACTATGCGGCCTGTTAAGCTGAGTCCTGTATTCCACCCTTGGGTTACGTGGGTGGGGGGCAACCCTAACGCTGACTCATCAAAATACCCACTTTCCCCCCCGTTGCTTCCGTGACTCTTCTCCTAAGCTGATCAGCTTGTCTCCGCCACAGCAACCCCGACCCTGTCTTGACTTGGTACAATACGGGCCCGGTTGTTCCACCACTTCTCCAGGTACCCACCCTGGCCCTGAGCTCACATAATTTCTGCAGTACACTGGATCGCCTGCCCCGAACACTTTCCTCTGATCTACCACCACATTCGTCCCTCTATCCTCCACCCTGGAAGGATCCAAACGGGCAAACAATGTTGTGAGTCTTGTTCGCATCAGGATCTCTGTGGGGGATTGCCCCGATGCAAGTGGAGTAACCCTATAGCACAGGAGGAATTTGCAGAGCTGTAGCTCCAGGTCCCCTGGACCTATTCTCCTTAGTGCCTCCTTTGTAGTGCGGACCAGGTGCTCTACTTGACCGTTTGTGGCAGGGTGAAATGGAGCGGAGGTAGCATGCCTGATCGCATTCCGTTCGAGAAATGCCTGAAATTTGGTGGACGTGAATGTGGTCGCATTATCCGAAATTAACACATCGGGCAGGCAAAAACACGTGAACACCTTCCTCAGGTGTTTGACTGTGGCTGCGGGACGTGTTTCGCACTGGAATGACCTCCAGCCATTTCGAGAATGCATCAACCACTAACAAGAACATTGTACCCTGGAAGGGCCCCACAAAGTCCACGTGGACCCTTGACCACAGTCCAGGGGCTGTGTCCCACTCCCTGGGGGGTAGTCTGTGCTCCTCAGGCTGTGAGTGTTGGCAACTCTCACACGCACCCACCAACTGCTCTATGTCCTTATCTTTGTTGGGCCACCAGAAATAGCTCCTAGCCAGAGCTTTCGACTTCACGATCCCCAGGTGACTTGTGTGTAGCAAACGGAGCACCTTGGCTCGAAAAACCTCGGGAATTACTACCCTCTGGCCCCAGAGGAGGCATCCTCTCTCGAGCGAGAGCTCGAAACATTTCCTGAAGAATGATGCAAGTTCCTCGGATGGGGATGTTGTGGGCCAGCCATTCTTTACCCATGCCAACGCCTGGGACAGGACAGAACCTTGTCTTTGGCGGTTGCCTTGGCGATATCTGAGGGCACGATGGGGGGGTGAGTCGAGAGACTCGATGAGCAGCACCTGGTGATCTTGCTCAACCTCGCACTCGGGTTCCCCCAGTAGGGGAGACCTGGAAAGCACATTCGCGTGAGCGATGTCTTTCCCTGGGTGATGTACCAGTGTGAACTGGTATGCGTTTAAGAAAATCGCCCATTGTAACATTCGTGGGGATAGAATCTGGGGAGTGGGCTTGGCTGTGACAAAGATTCCCAGGAGGGGCTTGTGGTCTGTGACAATGGTGAACTCCCTCCCATACAAGAAATCATGGAATTTCTTTATCCCTGAGCTGATTGTGAGGGCTTCCCTATCCATCTCTGCATAGTTGCGCTCTGCTTTCAAGAGGGATCTCAAGTAGAATACAATCGGTGCCTCCCTCCCATTCTCGAGCACATGGCAGAGGACAGCCCCGATCCCCACTGGTGAGGCATCACACACAAGTTCTATGGGCTTTCTGGGGTCGAAATGAGTTAATATCGCTCACTCTTGACCCTCCCCCCACCGCCAGACTGTATCCTTCTTCAGTAAGCAGTGCAGCGGCTCCGTCACAGATGCCTTCCGTGGGAGGAAGGAGTGGTAGAAGTTCAGGAGCCTAAGAAGACTGTAGCTCTGGTTTGGCAGCTGGTCTGGGGGCATCCTGTACTGCCGCAACTTTGGATTTTGATGGTTTTACCCCGTCGGGGGTGATTTGAAACCCCAGAATCTCAACCTCGTTTGCATAGAACATACATTTGTCCCTTCTCAGGCATAACCCAGCCCTCTTGAACACAGATAGTACCTGGTCTAACCTCTGGGCTAGCTCTGACTCATCCCCAGCTATTATCAATACATCATCAAAATATGGCAAGACCCTTAAGGAGGCATTCCAGAAGCGCCTGAAATATCCCGGGGCCTGAGTTCACACCGAACTGGAGGCGCATCACTTTAAACGTACCCTTGTGTGTAACTATCATCTGGGCAGCTGCGGCCTCAGGTGTAACTGTTAACTGTTGGTAAGCCTGTGCTAGGTCCAACTTCACAAAGCATTTACCCCCATGTAACTTGGCCAGCAAGTGGCTAACTACCGGCACTGGGTAGGCATTGGGGTGAATTGCCTTATTGATAGTACACTTGTAATCAGCACAAATTCTAACCTCCCCATTAGATTTCATGACAGTTACAATCGGTGTCTCCCAATCTGAGGAGTCCACCGGAACCAAAATCCCCTGACCCACCAGTTTGTCCAGTTCCGCTTCGATTTTGTTCTTTAGTGCAAAAGGCACTCTTCATGGCTTGAGCCGTACGGGGCAACGGAAGGGTCAATATCAAAGTCCACTGGAGGCCCCTTGTACTCCCCAAGTCCTTTGTCAAAGACCGCGGGATGTGCATTGCACACATCCTGAATGGGGTCACCTCGGACGGGATTAATGCCAGTCAGTGCAATGCTCAGAGGTTCGAACCACTGGGTCCCTAGAAGACAACTGGATGCCCCCTTAAGAACCACCAAGGGCAACTTCCTCATGAAGTTTTTGAAATGAACGGGGAAATCTCCCACCCCCAGGATGTAGTTACCCTGAACATCCCGCAAGTTTGTCCTGAGAGCTCTCAGTTGGGGCGGTCCCTAGGGGGTATTCACAGAAACTCCATCTGCGAGACTATGGAATAGGCGGTCCCTGAATCCACCTCCATCTTTACTTGAACTCCCTGCAACAGTACCTTCACAAAAATTGGGTGCGTCGGTCCGACACACGTCTCACCACGGTGTCCCTGCATGGACTTTCTGGATGGCCTCGTCCTTTCAGCCGTAGCAGCTGGTCCGGTCAGGGTCTCGGCTTCTGCCGTTGTCTGCACACCTTCGCTATGTGTCCCAAATGTCCGCAGTAGTGGCATTCTGTCTTCTTGAAGGGGCATTTCTTCTGGTCGTGTGAGCCCCTGCACCCCTCGCAATGTCGGCTTGCTTCGGTGGTGTCACTCTTTTTGGATGGCCTTTTTCTCACCTTCTGGACCTCTGGTTCGCTCTCGCTCTTGCTGGATCCCAAAGAGGACATGGTGGCAGCCGCCACGGCTCTCAACTCTCATGCATGGTGTGACGAACAGCTGTGGGCTTGCACCATGGACACCGAGCTTCCCGGTGCTGCGGACCTTGTCCCGCATGCCCGTACTCCATCCTTTACCACTTCAGCAGCTTGTGCAGCCCGCAAGACCTGCTTGAACGTGATGTCCTCGTCTCAGGCTAACAGTTTCCGCTGAGCCTCTTCATCCCGCAGGCCGAGTAGGAGACGATCTCGCAACGCCTCAGCCAGGAAGGGTCCCCACCAGCATGGAACGGCCACCAGCCTCAGTGCGGCTACGTACTCCACCACATTTTCTCCAGGCCATTGATTTCACCGGCTAAATGCCAATCTTGCTGGGAACACAGACACCTTTGGGTGGAAATGTCCCTGCAGGGCAGCGAGGATTTCGGCCAGTGGTACCATCTTGAGTACCCTTGGCATCAGAAGGTTCCTTGCCAACCCACACTGAGCAGGTAGGCAGGCTCGTCTTTGCGCTTCTCCCTCAATCTTCTTCACATCCATCGTGTACAGAAACTGTTCCTCATAGAGGTCCCATGACTCCATCTGGGAGGTATCGAATGGAGAGAGGGTGACACTGTGGGACACCATTATCCTATCCTCATCGCCAATTTGATGTAGGCAGATTGATTGCACACGTGCCGGCAGATGGGCTAAACACTACTTTATTGTAATATGGTCAATCTGTACATGAGGCAATGGCAGAGCCTTGCCACCTTATATATGGTACATAATACATTTGAATCTCTCCCGAAGGCGCTATTGGTTGCAGTATCGGTGACGTCTTTCTGACGTACTGCATACCTGACATAGTTCACCTGTAGCGGGATGGTTTCCTGCACTAGTTACTCATTGGGTAAATTGGGGCCATATGAGTTCCATCAGCTGCGCTAATGGCAAGTAGCTGAACTGCATGCATACACAACAGTATTCCACCCAGCAGAGCTGGTCTTCTCTCTTCCCCCCCTCTCCCTCCTCTCTTCCCCCCCTCTCCCTCCCTCCCTCCCTTCCTCCTCTCCCTCCCTCTCTCTTTTCCCTCTCCCTCCCTCCCTCTCTCTTCCTCCCTCTCTCTGCCACCCTCTCCCTCCCTCTCTCTTCCCCCTCTCCCTCCCTTTCTCTCTTCCCCTCTCCCTCCCTCCCTCTCTCTTCCCCCCTCTCCCTCCCTCCCTCTTCCCCTCTCCCTCCCTCTCTCTCTTTCCCCTCTCCCTCCCTCCCTCTCTCTTCCTCCCTCCCTCTCTCTTCCTCCCTCTCTCTGCCACCCTCTCCCTCCCTCCCTCTCTCTTCCACCCTATCCCTCCCTCCCTCCCTCTTCCCTCTCTCTTTCCCCTCTCCCTCCCTCCCTCTCTCTTCCCCCTCTCCCTCCCTCTCCCCCTCTCTCTTCCCCCTCTCCCTCCCTCTCTCTCTTCCCCTCTCCCTCCCTCCCTCTCCCTCCATCCCTCTTCCCCTCTCCCTCCCTCTCTCTCTCTTCCCCCTCTCCCTCCCTCCCTCTCTCTTCCCCCTCTTCCTCCCTCTCTCTCTTCCCCTCTCCCTCCCTCCCTCTCTCTTCCACCCTATCCCTCCCTCCCTCTTCCCCTCTCCCTCCTTCCCTCTCTCTTTCCCCTCTCCCTCCCACCCTCTCTCTTCCCCCTCTCCCTCTCTTCCCCTCTCCCTCCCTCTCTCTTTCCCCTCTCCCTCCCCCCTCTCTCTTTCCCTCTCCCTCCCTCCCACTCTCTTCCAACCTCTCCCTCCCTCTCGCTCTCTCTTCCCCCTCTCCCTCCCTCCCTCTCTCTCTTCCACCTTCTCCCTTCCTCTCCTCTCTTCTTACCCTCTCACTACTCTCCCCCACCCCCACCCCCACCCAGCCACCCGCCCTTCGTGCCTCAATTAGCCCTCTTCCCTTCCCTCAGCCCTCCTGCCCAGGCAGCCGCAGGTGTCATTTGAGTCGCTGCCTCTCCACATGTGGGGAAATCATAATTTTAAAAAAGAGTGTGAAATACAGTATGGTGTATGTGTGCGTTTTTGTGGGGGCAGAAGGAGAGTACAGAAGGGGCTTGTGACCTGCTAGCCGAGGTGGCCTGGACTACCAGTGGAGAGAATGTCTGGTGTTTCTTCAGAACAACAAGCAGAAAAATAGAAAAGGGAGATGAAAGGGATGCCTTGGGAAGTGGGCAGCCCAAAGTTACAGCCTCTAAGGAAGCTTTGGAAAGACACAGCCCAAGTTAACTGTTGCTGCCTCAAGTAAGTGGCCAAGATGGTGCCTCTCCCCTCACTGTATCTATCTGTCTCTCTGGGGACAGTTTTGGCTCAGTGGTTAAGACGCTAAACCTGATTACTGGAAGGTTGGCGGTTCGGGACCTGAATACTGCATGAAGGAATGAGCTCCTGTCTCTTTCCCAGCTGCTGCCAAACTAACAGTTTGAAAGCAAGAAATTGCAAGTGAATAAATAGGTACCATTTTTGTGGGAGGGTAATATGCCCACCACATGTCCATGGAAATGTCTACAGACTCAGACAGTGCTGGCTCTTTGGCTCTAAACGGAGATGAGCATCAAACCCTAGAGTCAGATGTGACTGGCTCTCAAGCAAGGATGACCTTTACCTTTACCTGCACACACACACACACACACACACACACACACACACACACACACACACACACACACACACACACACACACACACACACACACACACACACACACACACACACACGAGACTAACCTTTGAACCTTACATTGAAAGTGGTGATGGGATAGCGACTTCCACTACAGTTGGAGGTGGCACATCAATCTGACAAGCTCAGGGTGGGCTGCCTGCACATCTCTGTCCTCAAGAGAGGTTAACAATGAGGTAACCACTCTTGCAGTTGTTTCCTCCTCAGCACCATCCAGCATCTGTCCCCTAACACAACTGCTGAACAGTAGAATTGGATGTGACACAAGCATCAATCTTGATTCATGGTCCTTGTCACCTTCTGCTACTTCGTGTGCCGGATGGGTTCAAGATGAGTTCACACAAGTATGTTGTATGTTTATGACTGCGCATCAAGGGATAACTGGCATGTATGAAGCAGCTACAGTATTAGTGTCCTGATCAAACACCTAGAAGAGAGCATCTGAGGTTGAATACAGTCTTTTCCACTGAAGCAAAAAGCACCTTTGGCTGACGGTCACTGAATGATAAGCTGTGGAATGGATCTGCCAGGACAAATCTGTCTTCCTGCAGCCATAATAATGAGATCACATAGACTACATGTTAGAGCTACTACTACCCTATTTTGCTTTTAAAAGGCAGGTGTTATTATTCATAAACAAGTGCTTTCATGTAGACTCAAACTTTTGGCAATCCTTCCAAAGATTTTCTGTTACACAAAATTGGTGGCCCTCCCAAAGCTATACAGATGAAAGGGTCTGTAACCTCATTAACCACACTAGGGCACTTAAACTTACACATACAGTACTCTAAGCCAGTGGTCTCCAACCCTCTGGGGCATGGGGGCTATATTAGAGTGTCCAAAGCCTGAAGAGAGCCACATCTTAAATCAATTAACCTACAGATTTAAAACAAAATTAAGCATTCACAGATCAACTAATATATGTTAATGTTACAAGTACCTGAGCTCAGCTAGCTAACAAAACACCTAAAAGGGTCACAATGCTAGTATGGAGGATATGACCAAAAGGGGGCTGAGAGAAGGAACCTTGGAGACCAGAAGAAACAATGTCACTATTGTTTGCTTTGTAAGAAAGTGACAGCAGTCATTGCTACTTGAGACAGGAAGAACAGTGTGGGTCTGTGGGAAAATGCCTTGAAGGTGATAGCAGTAAACAAGCAGGTTGGGGGGCCTCACAGAGCGAGCTTGCGGAGTTCATGCTCTAGGTCAGTGTTTCCCAAGGTTGGGCCCACACTCTACAGGGAGACTTCAGTTCCCAGAAGCCTGATCATTGGCTGATCAGTGCTTTGGGGAATTGACTTGGGCTTCTGGGAATTGAAGTCCAACAACCAAAGGTTGAAAAACACTGGTCTAAGTGATCTCAGTTGGCTCCTCGCCTGGATAGCACTGTGAATATTTAAACTCCCAATTCCTGGTTCCAAATTCAAGCACTCCTATCTACCGAGCTGTAACCCCTCTTGTTCTTGTTTAGCATGTTTACAAAATACCTCATGATGTAATCAGGGCAACCTCTGTCACGTGGGCAGTAAAGTATCAAATGGATTTTTGTGCAGGAAGAGAAAGATGCAGAACCTATGCAGAAAGAGCAGCTTAGAACAATTTACATAATGTAGCTCTATGCTGGAAAAAAAAGCAATATTACACCTCTTGTGGTTCCCAGGTTTACACAGCATAATCATTTCTGCATGAAAATGGGTCCCTGTCCTTTCAATGAACTTGCTACTAAGTAAATGTACATAGGAGTGCAATTTTGGCCCTTTATGTACTTGCCTAGTTCTTAAATTCATGTCAGAGACAATGGAGAGCCAGTAAGCAGAGGGCCATTTTGGTGGTGGCACACTGGTTATGGTGATGGAATGCCCTTCCAGGAGATGTTCACCTGGCACCTCCCTTGTCTTTTTGGTGCTGGATCAAGCACTTTTTATAAGGGAATGCGGTGGCTTAGTGGTTAAGACACTGAACTTGATGATTGGAGGGTCAGTGAGTCAGCAGTTCGAGTCCCAAGTGCTGCACAACAGAGTGATCTCCCATCTCTGTCTCAGCTCCTGCCAACCTAGCAGTTTGAAAGCAAGAAAATGCAAGTGGAAAAACAGGTAGCACTTCAGTGAGAAGGTAAACAGCATTCTGTGCACTCCAACGTTTAGTCATGCCTGCCACATGTCCACGGAAACGTCTGCAGACACATAGTGCTGGCTCTTTGGCTATAAACAGAGATGAGCACTGGACCCTAGAGTCAGATATAACTGGCTTTCGAGCAAGGGTGACCTTTACCAAACCCTTTTGATTTTCCCAGACCTTTATAATATAATTTTTGTGTATTCTAGCACTTGTGCCCAAATAATGTATTGTATTGTTTTTAGGATGGCTACCTGGATTTTTATACTACATTCATATTTATGCTGAACTTGAATTCCTGGTTGTACTGGGGTTTTGTGTGTGAATATATATCATATTTATTTCTTGCTAACTTTATGATTCTATTTCATATTTAATTGATTTACAAGTTTCGTAATCTGTTTGATGGTTGATATAGAAGAGATATACTTTTCAGGGGTGCTGTAAGGGTCTGTCCTTAGGTAAATGGTTATTGGAAAGAGCACTAGGCACCCAGCAGCCTCTACAACCAAACTAAATACTTATTGAAGAACTATTAGCAATGGAGTCATCTGAGCCACAGACCCTTTTCTCAACCCTTCTCCAGCCTATAGTCCAGTTTCCTTGACAGAGAGTCCAATAAAGTAGGCATGGACCAGTAGATTGTCAGCCCTGTTTGCCCACTCGGGGCTGTCAGGACATCCCTTGTCTCTACTCTTCTTTGTTTTCTGCCTCATTTGAACTTTCTATTTCTTTCTCAGTTCTTATCACTCTACTACAGCCCAAATCACTCTCTGTTTCTAGAAGGACCTTTCCTGCCAGGACAACAGCTGAGTAGGGAAGCTCCTTGTTTGAGGACTTTCCCATCCTTTTCATCCTCCCACCTTCCCAAACCCTTTGGCACAACAAAGAGTAAATGTCAATCTTCCCCATAGTGACCTGGGAAAGGAAGTCATTCATACTCCTACATTGACCTTTGGTTGGGACCTTGGAATGGCAGAGAAGATGCTAAGGTAGCCCACAGCTGCAGGCCAATGACTGTCTGTTCACGGGTACCAACACACTAACAGATCCCCTGTCTATATAGCCAAAAAGAGGAAAATATTCTAGATCAGTCTTCCCCAATGTGGTGTCCTCCCGATATATCGGGATGTGCATTTCCAATGAACATACTTACTGGAGATTATGGAAATTGTAGTCCAACATATCTGGAGGAAACTCCATTGGAGAAAGCTGTTATAAATTGGCTCTGTGTGTATTCTGTCATGGAACTTCATCCAGTGGGTGAGGTAAGGGGGGGTCACAAACCATTTTCCTGTAATATGTTTCATGCTATCACAAATTAGATTTTGAATTAAATGTTATAATTACAGGTGTGAGTTTGCCTCATGCAATTAATAGAATCATAATTAGAAAATATTCTTGATTGATTAGCATAATTGAGCAATGCATTCACACAATCTTTTCTATTGACCAGCAATAGAAACATTGACCAGAAACATCTGGCTTTAGATCAAACTAAGTATGGCCAAACCAAGAGATGACAGACTAAGCTCAGACGTAATATGAACATGTGATAAAAGAAAGCCAGTGCAATGAATACAAATATAATACGAAGATACAGCAAAAGGATACAAATATAGAATAAAATAACACAAAGGATGGAGTATGATAAAAGGATACAGTGAGAATGCTCACATTCAGTATGAAACTGACAGATTAATATATTATATTTTGTGCTCTGCAGGTGAGAAGAGCACAGATGGTAGACAAGGATGCACCATCTGTAGCATTGATTGTATTCATAAAATTCATCTAGCTTCAGAATGAAGCTGTTGTCTACATGAGTAGAGAGGAAAGACTGAAACTGTTGCTATTATTATGGGTGCCATATGACTAGGGAATATGGGCAATCCATTATCAGAATTAAATATGACAAGAGATAAGAGGGAAAGTATGTGCGCAATAAAGGAAACAGTGATTCTGTGTTCAGCAAAGCAAGTGAGTTGATTTGAATTGAATTTGTCCAACACAGTAAAGAGCTGGATGTAACAACCCATTCTTTTTTTATACTTATGACAGATGTCAGACAACCACGTGTATAACTGAATTGGTTTCCAGTGGTGGTTGCAATGCAACCCATCATAACTCAAAACCTATTTTTCCATTGGGGCCAAGTTAAAATGAAGAATTTGTTCCTAGACAATTCTCAAGACTCAATTCCATGCTTTTGTTCTCTCCATCCTATACCATCATGTTTCTTCTTGTTGACCTCTTCTTCTGTCCTTCCCTCCCATCCATCTTTCTCTCCCTTGCCTGTTTTACCTGTCCCCTTTTGTGCTTTATCTTTTTCTTACCTGTCCTACGGTATCTCATTTCCCCCCTTCTTGCCTTCTCTATTAACCCCTCTGTTTCCACCCTTTCTGATTTCAGTATGCCAGTAGTAGATGTAGTAAAAATGAGTTTTGGACATTAATGGGAGGGACCATAGAATAACACTGAAGTGCTTGTAAAACAGGAGTGGGGAGTTGTAAAGGAAACCATCATAATTAAAGGTTCTACTGTAAAATGCAAATACTTGGTGAGACTGTAAAACACCGGGTATTCAGCATAAGAGAAACAATGAAACACGTTTCACACTAGGTTTCCCTTGCTCGAAAGCCAGTCGTATCCGACTCTAGGGTGCAGTGCTCATCTCTGTTTCTAAGCCGAAGAGCCAGCGTTGTCTGCTTCTGCAGACGTTTCCATGGTCATGTGGCAGGCATGACTAGACACCGGAGCGCACGGAACGCTGTTACCTTCCCACCGAAGTGGTCCCTATTTATCTACTTGCAATTTCTTGCTTTCGAACTGCTAGGTTGGCAGGAGCTGGGACGAAGACGGGAGCTCATTTCCGTCCTGCAGTACTCGGGAATCGAACTGCTGACCTTCCGCTTCCCAGTCAGCGTCTTAGCAACTTGAGCCACACGTTTCAGGCATTCCTTAAATGGAGCATACTTTAAAAGACAGAACTTAAAAGGATTTAGAAAAGGTAAACTGTAGAAAGAGTGGAAAGAAACTTCCCCACAGCTGACAGTATGCTAATTCATGTCTATTTAACAGTTTGGGAGCATAAATATCCATGTCTAATTACAAATATTTTGGCTTAGAAAGGATTATCTTTTCCCTTAAACTCATACTGCTACACTGCTAGAGATGCAAGTACTGTAATATAACTCAATGAATCTTTTCTTTCAGTAAGTATATATTACTAAAGTACATGGGTTTTTTATATTTAATACTGCAATGGCAGCAGCAATATTTTTTTATTGCTCTTCAAGATGAGCTAATCCCTGTGTTCCTTTCTGGAGGATTTGGCAGGGATGCCCCTCATCTGATGTCTTATAGAAAAGAGAAGTTGTTCTGACCATTCCAGATGAAAACATATTGAATGTTGGGTCTCAGTTAATACTTGTTTCACACACTATTTCTTGAAGCTCCTTTTTGAGGCTCCCTAACTTTTATATTTGGCTTTTTGTTGTTGTTCTTTTCCTCCCACACTTAAGAAGCCCTTCTGAGAATTCATAAATATCAATGTAATGTGCAGAATATTCTCCTCAGTAGCAGTGGCAGCTCCTGAGGCTCTCTATCAAGAGAGAGTAAGCAGTTCCCACCTGTCTTTCCACTGGTATACAAAGATCTTTCTTTCAGGTATGTTGTTGTCACCTAAGCTAGTTTCTTGTTGAAAAAATGCTTGACCAGTTATATAAAGGCAAAGGTCTCCTTTGGTTAAAAGCCAGTTGTTTCTGATTCTAGGGTGTAATCTCCATTTACAGCCAAAGAGCCAGTGCTGTCTGAATCTGCAAACGTTTCCATCGTCATGTGGAAGGCATGACTAGATGCCAGAGTGCATGGAATGCTGTTACCTTTCTGGCCAAAGTGGTACCTATCTATCTACAGTAATTACATTTGTTTTTATTGATTTTACTACTGTTAGCTATAGTGTTGCTTGTTGGCAGAAAGACAGGCTATGGGGTTAATACATAAATACATAGAAAT
Organism: Bradypodion ventrale; assembly: GCA_035047345.1. NCBI lineage: Eukaryota > Metazoa > Chordata > Lepidosauria > Squamata > Chamaeleonidae > Bradypodion > Bradypodion ventrale. The sequence continues at coordinate 255,176,629 of JAWDJE010000003.1, forward strand.
GATGTTATCATTTGGCACAAAAGGATAATGTTATGCCAAGATAGACTCTAAGCTATTGTGGTATCTAAGCATAGTGAAAAGCAGAGACATCACATTGCAAACAAAAATTAAAATAGTCAAAGCAATGGTTTTCCCAGTAGTAATGTATGGATGTGAGAGCTGGACAATTAGGAAGGCTGAACGCAGAAGAATAGATGCCTTTGAAATGTGGTGTTGGAGGAGGGTTTTGAGAGTACCCTGGACAGCGAGGAGAACAAATAGGTCAATCTTAGAAGAAATTAACCCTGACTGCTCATTGGAAGATCAAATAGTAAAGATGAAGCTAAAGTACTTTGGACATCAAATGAGAAGGGAGGATTCACTTGAGAAGGCATTGATGTTGGGAAAGGTGGAGGGCAAAAGAAGAAGGGGAAGGCCAAGGATGAGATGGCTAGATGGCATTGTAGACACAATGGGCACAGAGCTGGGAGGGCTGAGGGGGATGGTGGAGGACAGGGGTGCCTGGAGGAAAATGGTCCATGGGGTCGCAAAGGGTCGGAGTCGACTGTGCGACTGAACAACAACAACAACAACAACAACAAGCATAAAAATCATTTGGAATAATATACCTTAAGTGAAATGAAGAAAAAATGTTTTGTTGACATAAAATGAACATGGATGGCTATTTGAAGCAAGACAACACTACCAAAAAGCAAAGCAAACCCATAATTTCTACAGCATCTTGCCAGATGCTTTTTACTACATGTTTACATGAGGAAGAGTAATATGACTGCAATAACCTCTCACTGTTTTTCTATTTTCTCACGCTTCATTTAATAGGTATCTAGAGTCTGGTTATATTGAGAATTAAAAGGATGCATCCTGAACCCTTGACTTAGCATGATCCACAGTATAACCCTATGGATGTCAACTCAGAATTATGATCTCCTGACTTATTCCCAAGCAAATGAGCATTCATAGCCTGAATGCTTTAATTTCAGATAAATCCAACAATGACTGGGGTGAAATATACTTCAGAATTTAAGACACTGCTGGTTTCCAGGACTACAGCAGTTATTTCAAAGTGTGACATTTTTTTCTGACTTTTCTTGGACTTCCGTGTGTTCATTTATCGAAAATGCAAAATAAGAAGAGTAGAATAAAACACTTTTTACAAGGTCTGTGTTCACATTATATTGTTTTCTCTCAACCACAATACAGGAAATGAAAACAGATGTAACTATACCATATCAGTTTTAGTCTTCTTCTTTTCCTGCTGCTTTCCATCTTTCCCAGCATTATTGTCTTTCCCAGAGTCTCTTGTCTTCTCATGATGTGGCCAAAGTAGGACAGCCTCAGCATCATCATTTTTGCCTCATGCCAATTGCATGCTAGAACTGTTCCAAGACCTTCTTGTCAGCTTTCTGGCAGTTCAGGTTATTCACAAAGCTCTACTTTAAATCAGTCGTTCCCCACCCAGTCAGCTTTCTTGGCTGTCCAGCTTTCACACCCATACATGGTAATCAGGAATTCTAACGTGTGAATGGTGTTGGTTTCCAGTGGCACATCCTTACATTTGATCTTTTATAATTCCTTCATTGCTGCCCTTTCAAGTTTCAGTCCTGTTTTTTTTTGGCTGCAGTTCCATTTGGGTGATTGAACAAAGAAATACAAAACCTTTCACTATTTTAATTTCTTCATTAACAGTATTAAGGTTGTGTAGTCATTCTATAACACCGTCCAGACCCCGGTTGGGGAGGAGAAGACTGGCTGCACATGGGGTCGCTTTGGTGACCCCAAAAGCAGCACTCCCCACCACTGCTGCAGCTCCAACACCATCCGGACCCAGGGCAGGGAGGAGAAGACCGGCTGCCACTGGGGTCGCTTTGGTGGCCCCAAAAGCAGCGCTGCCCGCCGCTGCAGCAATGCTGTCTTATGACACGGCTGGAGAAGACCATCTGGGGTCACTTGGCTATCAAGACCCTTACTGCTGCATCCTTCATGGACCTCACATTGTGCCCGTTTAGGACACTACCGGCTTTTTTTTTTTAAAAAAGCTGGCCCTTGCAGGGATGGAAGAACCTTTGTGGACCCTAGAGAGGCTATCACAGCTACAGGTGTCTAGAATCACCCCTGACATTGGCATACTGGTTCTCCCCTCGCCTGTGTCAGGTCCTAGAAGTCTGCAGCAGGATCTACTGCCCTTATGAACTTGGGAGGGGTCGCAGCGGTTATGGCCACTGTTATCAGCATCCTGGTTCCACTCCTGTCTATGCAGCCATACGGGTCTGGGTACCACAGGGGAGGGTGTTGTCCATTGACCCCCATCACGGGCTGAGGAACCTGCCCCCCCCCCCAGCTGCCATCCCTTTTTGTCTGCTGCCATCATGGCTGCTCTCTCAGCCCTGCCGCGAGGCACCGTCTCAGCCTGACACTGGCTGCTGCTGCCGGTCTCCCCAGCGACTACAGTCAGTGGGTAGTCATCACAGCCTGGCCTCTCCATCCTCCCATGGGTTCTGTCAGGCGGAAGGGAGGCTCCATTTGGGTGGGTGGGCAGAGGACCCATTGGGGGGCAGAGCCCTGCAGAAGGCGGCAGCCTGGTCCCGTCCTCATTCCGCCCCCTGGCTATGGGTTCTCCCCCCCCCCGAGGTGTGCCTCAGGAGTGCAGAGGAGCCATGCTGCAGTGGCCGCCCACCAACAGTAGTCACTGGGGTGGGGGTGGCCGTAATGGCCATAATTGCCACCATCTGTACTGGCAGATAGGCTGTGCGCCACCTGGATGCCAGGCAGGGTGAGGCGCATGTGTGGATTCTTGCGCATGCGGTCACTTCCTCTGGTTTATGCCAGCCGGGGTGCGTGCATTGCAGCCCCTTTTTGGAGGCAAGGCCACCAAGGCGGGCTGCCGGTTACCCACGCCGGCCACCCCAGACGTTGAAGGTAGGAGTGCATACAGTTTCCAGTGCAATCGGTGCAGGGGTGTTGCTTTGTATGAGGGAGCCCTATGATGTCATGGAAGCTCCAGATCTGGTCAGCTGGAAATTGGTTGAGCTGTGGCAATGACATCACAATCCCCCCTGGTTGGTTTTTTCCCCTTGCTTTTTCTCCTATTGGTGGGGGCATCCCCTTTGCGGATTGGTTTAGTGGGCGTACCCCTCCCCATGGGGCTTGACACCCCCACAGTGACCGTCTCTTCAGCCCAAGGTACGTATGTGCCGGGTTTCAGTGCAATCGGTGCAGGGGTGTGGATTTGTATAAGGAACATACAGCACCAGATCTTGATTTTAGTTATATAGATTTGAGGCATAACCAGTGAATATAGTGAATAGAATGATAGACTAAGGCTCAAGAGAGCTGGACACAAAGCCATGCTCAGGCATGGAACCTCAGCAGCTGGTAGGGTAGCTGAACTGGTAAAATGACTCCTTAAATATCTTGCATACCTTGAAAACCATGTCAGGTTCACTGTAACTCAGATGCAATTTGAGAGCACATAACAAATCTGAGAGAGTCAGGTATTAATCCCAATAAAATTCATTGGGCAATCTTTGACCATTCACCCTTAGTCAGCTCTTGTGAAGATAAAATAAGGGTAAACAGAGCCAAATGAACTTGAGCATGTCAGAGGAAATATTATTATAAGCATAAATAAGACTAAGAAGGAGTTAAAGCATTCTTCATGCAATATAACACCTGCAAGGAATGGTCTTTAAGTTATTCAGAGAGATGCTTTCTAACATAGGAATCCGAACCTGCCCATATCTTGAGATTTTTGTGCTTCAGCACCATGAACTATTTGGAGTATATCTGGAAGTAAGTAAGAATGGATGTATCACTGGTTTAGAGCTCTCTCTCCTTAGGAATGCATTCTGCCCTCTCACTGCTAGCTTTGCAAAACCAGAAAATATCTTCATTTATCGAGTGCATTTGAATATCTGAACTCTTCAATTGTAATACTCACTCAATTAGTTGGGAAAAAACCCAGGATCAGATAGGTACAGAGAACCCATAATTACAAACAGATCCGAAAGAGGGAATGACACAACAGTTCTGATTGTCACCTTTCGTCCCAGCTGAGACCGGGACATTCAAATGTATCATCAAGAAGCCACAGCGCGTTTCTGTTCAGACTTTGCATAGTATGCCTACTGATACATCACTGGCAACACAATGTTAATAGAAGGATAGGGATAAGCCTAGATGACAACTGCATCTCTGCAGCTATTTTGGGAAATCCCAGCAGTGTTACACACAATATTTGAGCTTGTTTACATGTTTATCTTCTAGCTAGTATGATACATGCTATCCTATGCCAATAGTGCCATTATGCTTTATATTAGGCCTGTAGCATACTAAATGATAGTTAGAGTAGGTTTTTTTGTATAACTGGAGTTTACAAAGGAGATGACTCACCAAATCCCTGTTGCTTCAGTGGGCCTACTTTAGTTCAAATTACAGTGATATCTCATGCAATGTCCAAACTTGGTTCCACAAGTTTGGACTTTATACGGATTTGGACTTTGTATGAGGCATGCAAAATCCTAGCCGCAATGCCTCATACAACGTTCAAATCCTTGCCGCGATGCCTCGTACAACATCGTTTCCATAGAGATACATTGTACTGTAACAGCACAGATTTCAAGGCAAAGTCAAGGAAACAGACAGGAAACTGACAGAACTTTAAGAAATCATTGTCTAAAGGCTAAATACATTACAAAAACATGTCAAACAACCCTGATTGTCCAAGAACCTGAAGAATGCTGCAAAAATCCCAGGAATGCTTCTAAAAGTTCTGATGAAAAAATCCAAAAAAATCCAAAATCGCGCTCAAAACCACTCCTAAACACTCTTCGCCTCGTGCAAAACGCAGAAGAGCAATGCACACATGTGTCCTGCCTTTTATACTGCCGAGGCACAATGCAACCTGGGGAAAACCCTAATGCCTCATACAAAGTCAAAGCGACTTTGTATGAGGCAACTTTTTTCAAGGAATTAGGCGATGTTGTATGAATTCGATGTTGTACGAAGCGGACTTTGTATGAGGTATTACTGTACTACATTAAGCAACAGCCATTTTATTCCGTAAATCTGCAGCAGATTGCAAATTATTTACAAACACAGAATTCACACTTATTTTAAATTTATTATTCATACAGGTGCCATAATGCTTTCATTGTTTTGTTTTTGAGTTAGAAATTATCTTTTTAAAGTTTCTTTTCCAAGTTTTTTATTACCATATGTAATAGCTGCTCACTTAGATTACTTTTTTAAAGGCTTACTGTAATCCTGTACTCCTCCTGATGAAAAAGTAAGTCGTTTCATACATAGGTTTACAACCTTTGACAAATTCAAAGAGGACAGGCCTTTCAACATTTATTTATGTCAGCCAAAACATATAAACAAATGTCTTTTTCAAAAACAACCTATCTTGGCAACCAGGGGCTGACAAAAAATCACTACCGTGATACATGTGACCATCCGGAGGCATGTCTATGGTTGACCACTATTAGGAACAAATGCTGATCGCTGAACTAGATTGGGACTTTTTACAATTCAATTCAATTCAATTTTAATTTATACCCCGCCTTTCTCTGCCAAGGTCGACTCAAGGCAGCAACAACATATCCATACCATATAACAACATAGTAATAATACAGAAGTAAATTGGAAATACAGTACAATATATAGTAAGCATGATATCAAAATACAAAAATACACAATACAATAAAAATGTAGTTACATCATACAGGATACAATAAATATAAGAATCATACAATGAACCCAGCATAACAAATCCCCCATGTCTGCTGGAAGATGGCACAGGTGCTTCCACAACCATCCGTCAACTCAGAGGAAGGAGCTCCGTGCCTCGGCCTCATCAGCAAAGGTGGCCATGGTAGTCCAGTTGGCCCCAGGGTGGCAGCAGCTGCAGGGCACTGGTGAAGGTCCTCATGCCAGCATCGGCTCTAGCCACTGGCGACTTATCTCCCCTTCCGGAACAAAGTGGGGGTTAGTCCTGGGAGCGGCAACAGCAGCAGGGCACCGGTTGAAATCCTGCTGGACTTGGCGGTGGTGGGGAGCGGCGCTGGACTCGGTGGTGGCGGGGAGCGGCTTTTGAGGGTGGTGGAATGGCCCTCAGGTGCCGCTCATTCCTTACTGGCCAGCCGCCAGTCGAAACCCCGCTGGACTTGGCAATGGCAGGGAGCGGCTTTTGAGGGCGGTGGAATGGCCCTCAGGTGTCAGTTGTTCCTTACCGTTCCTTTCCAATCTCGCAAGGCAATTCTGTTATCTTTATTATTTGGTGCACTAACAAAGATGCATATGTGTTTTTTATTTATTACACTTATATCCCACTCATCTGGGATATTTTCCCACTCTGTTAGAGAAATAGTTCAAGTGGTTGGCACAACTGCACACTGTGGCAGGGATTTAAAACTTCTCAGTATAGTATACTAAGTTTATTTTTCACAAAAAACTTTTAAAAACATATTATCCATACTGCTTAGGTTGTAATCTACTGTACATTCTATGCCTCTCTCCATTGTGCCACTGCTCAAAAATTTAGTGCTTTCTTTGTACAAGTTTTTTGGCTTGTGATTGTTTTATTTTTACTGCCGAGAGATAGATATGATCCTGCTACATATTTCAGAAAAACAAAAAACAAGTGGTTAGGCACCTTTTGAACCCTAGCATGATGTAAAAGACCATCTTCTTTCATATCCACCTACCTGAACAGTAAGGTTTTTGTGTATGAGTGTGTCCTTGTTCTTGGAATTTAGGAAAGAAGAGTGATTGAGGAAAAGATATGCTTCAATTATGGTAACTTGTCTTTAGAATATCTTCCTAAGGGAAGTTCACTTGGAGTTCATTCTGGGTTTTGACAGCTGACAAACGGCAGCACCCTTTTCATTTTAAAAGATTTTGGAACTTCTTATTCTTGGTGATTTTACTTTGCTGCATTGTTGTGTGGTAGATGGCCTTTGTTTTTAATATGTTATCTCTTTTGTAATTCACAATTTCTCTGCAAGTACTTGGGCTGAAAGGCATGATGGATTTTATAATTAGAAAACAAAAAAATTATTTTTGCAAAGAAAACCACAGGTCCAATCCTTAATAGTCTGTGATTTTTTTTCTTCCCTAAAATATGATTTCAGATAACATTGGTTACTGGGTCTCGAGGCACCAGCTGAAGTCTTGGGGGAATTGGTGTACTTCTCCAGGTCTCCAAGCAGAGTAATTAGTCTCTGAGAAAGTGGCACTGGAGGAGGAGGAAATCTGACTCAGTGTGAGTTTATAGGCTTTAACGCCTGGATACTCATCTTCATCTATTCCCCAAGCTCACATTAGTGTTCACTGGCTTGCATATGCTGTCAGTGTACTCAAAAGGCCAGAGAGAAGGACAGGGGCTTAGGAGAGACAGCCGGTTGACACATGCATTTGGCATAAGAGTTGAGCACCAGTGTAAACAATCACAAGCCTTCTTGTTATGTAAGCCCTGGCGGCAGCAATGTAGGACCTGGATGTAAGTTCCCTGTGGCCTGGCAGTGATACTTCCATGAATCTTAACAGAAATGCACAGCCTGGAAAACTTCATATATCTTGTGTGCTGCATAGAATATGAGGCCTGGCAGGAACACCTGAAACCCTTCCACTTGCTCAGTGCATTCTCCCACTTGCCTGGCCACCAAGAGTGTTCCCATTAAGTTCTGTTTGTGTTGTGGCCCTGGACCCTGAGTTCAAGGAGGAAGACCTTTTGCCAGTTCAGATCTGCCTTCTCTTGACCAAAAGGAAGACTTTCTGTCAACATTGCACCCTACTGTCAGCTCAGAGTTGACTCCTCTTGGTCAAGTTGACCAAACTGACTGGAGTATATGCAGAAACACCAGGTGTCAGCAATGAGGAGGCAGAGCCCAGCACATCTGAAAGATGTAGGCTGCAATTAAGAAACATGCTGCAGGTGCGAAGGAGAAATGGCTTGTCTACAGAGACCATCTCCAGCCGTGAGTCCCGAGCCCTCTTAAGAAGACACCCATGCCAAAACCTTTGTTGGAGCAATCCTTGTTGACCTGGACACTGCATCTCTTGAACTTGTAACTTTTGCTTGTTTTGCTGACCCTGGACATTGGACCCTTGCCTGGAAACCTGACTACGTTTCTGAATAATCCTTCTGTCTCAAGTTCTGCAATGACCGGCTTCTGAACCTGGCTCTTCCTGACTATGACTCTGCCTTATCCCTTGGGCTCTAATAAGCCTCTTATTATCCTTACCTTTTGTGCAGTGGCTGCTAGCCAACTTGTTCTGCCATGCACCCAGGAGCACAACATTTTGCCACAAAACTTGGATTCTGGGAATAATTTCTCATATTCTGCTTATACCCATTTTCAGCTGATACAGAAGCACTTTTGCCTCTTGCTAGCCCCACTTTTGTGATATTACAAGAATCCACACTTTGTCTTCTAGTATTTAGATAGCTATTTACCTTCTTTTTTCTTCATGAGACTGAAGGCAGCTGACTCAAAATTAGACGTTGAATACATAGGGAGTAGGATGCAGTATTGACATAGTAGCTCCCCTGGTGGCAGCTGCTACAAAAAACTTCTATCCAATAGTCTACTGGTATATTTGGAAGTGCAAACACTTTTCTCGGCAGTCAGCAAGGAGAAAAAAAATATATGCAGGTACCTATCTTGATCTTTATCAACAAAACTATCTAGAAGATTCTATAGGTCATGTTTCTAAGTTACCCATTGATGACTGAGCCATCCCATAATATTTTGCCTTTTAACAGAAGCAGCTCAAAAATATTTATTTTTTTGCTCGAAAAATCACACATCCAGTATCTAACATTAGGGTTGCATCTCCACTAAGAGGGAACAAAGCAAAGCAATCACACTTTTATACCACTCCATAGCAATTAGCGCACTCTCTGGGTGGTTCACAAGTCAATTAGCATTTTGGCCCCAACATGCTGGGTACTCATTTTACTGACCTTGGAAGATTTGCCGGCTGAGTCAACCTTGATGCCTGTCAGGACTGCACTCACAATGTTTTGGCTGCTGTACAAGCTCCTATAAGCTTGAAGGATATGTATGTATATATTTATTACATTTTATAATTCCCACTCTGGGTGATATTTCCCACTCTGGGTCATGTACAGACATATAACATTAACATAACAAAATAAAACAAACAGCAAAATAAAAACCTAGCTGGCTCAAACCTGGCCAGCTAACCTATTGCCAATGCAATGATATCCTTAAAGGCTTCCTTTAAAATGTCCAGGTTGTTGCTATCTCTGGTTATTAGAAGGTTCTGGCACTTTGACTGTGTGTACCCTGGTCCCACTATGTGATCTCTGTCTAAGATTCTGGATTTTTTTTTACCTTTCCAGAAAATAAAATGTCTGACTAAGCAAATTACTCTTCTGTCTCAGTAGAAAGCCACAACTTCATAGTATTATGTTCTTTCACAGATAGTTTCTCAACATTAAACTTGTAAACTGAGCGACTAAAAGCAATGCAGATGTGATCACACAGGTGTTAAAATCATGCTGGAAATAAACATGTAGGTAGAATCAGTACTGGGGAAAAATAATGGAGCAGCATTGCAAAAATCAGTACAGTAAAACCCCTACTTACGAAAAAGTCAGTTCCACAGGCTTTTGCTTAAATTTATTTTTTGTAACTCAAAACAAACCCATAGGAAAAAAATATTTTTTACGTAACTTGAAGCAAACCCATAGGAAAATGAATTTTTATGTAACTCAAAGCAAACCCAGAGGAAAAGAATCTTTATGTAACTCAAAGGAAATCATGTAAATCAGGACATGGTTTTAGCATAAAATCATTATGTAAGTTGAATTTTATGTAACTCGAGGCCTTTGTAAGTCGGGCTTTTACTGTATATTTAAAGATAATTTTTAAGTGTGATACTGTACTCTGATCTCCTGGAAAAAGAGGAATATTTCAGAATTGTTGAACCCACCTATTTAAGCTGAAGTGAGAGCATTTTAGAATTATTAGCTAATTTTCCCCCTGTGAAATAAAAACAGAACATGGGCTGAGCCACATGTTATTCAGCAGGATTGCTGCAACAAAGAATTGACAGGTTAAATAGCTGACATGTAAAATGCTTGTTTGTCTGATTTACTGTATTAATCTAGCATCACAGCAACAAAGAAACTATTAGAAAGATTTAAGGGCAGTTGTAATGATGAATAGGGAGAAGAGAAAGAAATCAATAATTTACCAAAAACTGAAACCACCAGACTTTTGTTGTTTTAAATAGTTGTAGTAACTCGGTATGTAGACAGGGTATTTTTTTTAATCTTTGAGAATGGCCAATGAATATGTAGAGTAAGAGGTTGCTTGTAGAATGAGGAAAGGGGCACAGTGATTTCAAAAGCAGCCCCCTCTCTGCTTGGTCCACAAGCCACAGTGACACCTATCACCATTCCCATGAACAGAATATTAGTGTTCTGAAATTACTCAAATTGTCCATTGCCAAGGCAAATTTCTTCATGATCAAGAACAAAATCATCTCCTTCAAACAGTCAGCATATAGCCATCCTGCAGAAATGTGTTTACTATATTAGTGACCCAATCTACCATTAACTCTTGGGCAGATTATCTGTACCTTCATGCAGAATCTTAGAACACTGAACTGTTGAACTGCAAGAGACCCCAGAGGTTATCAAATCTAACACCTTGCCAAAGCAAGAAAGCCATAGCTAAAACATCACCAAGAGAAGTGGTTATCTAAATGCTATTTTAAAACATGTAATGAAGAAGAGTCCACTATCTTCTATTTTATGGTTGAACAGATCTTACTTCAAGACATTCCTCCTAAAGGATATATCAAATCTCCTTGCACATAATTTGAATCCATTACTTCAATTTCTTTTCACTGTTCTCTCTCTCTCTCTCTCTCTCTTACAGCCATGTTTTTCATGCAAGAGGTCTCATCCTGTACAGCATACAGCTTTACCCCTTAAAAACAAATGGTCATAAAGTCTGCGCACAGTGATTACTATTGAATCTTTATCAAGTGCTTTGGATTTAAAAGAATGCAATTACATAAAGGTCTTGGTCTGTACCAAAGCAAATTTTAGTCTGGCATGAGCAGCTGTATTTGAAAAATCTGCATTGTTTTTTTAAAACCAATCGCCAACCATAGACAACAGTATCCTCCATTTCGAACCCACTCACCAACCCTCCAATATTTTAGATGGCAATCATCCCCTGCCATGATGGCCAATGGTAAGGTAAGATGGGAACTAAAATCCAAATATAATGCAGATATGATATGAGCAAGAGTGGATACCAGATTGGAGAAAGAAGTAAAAACAAACAGACAAATGTGGGGAGGTTTTTTTAATGGGCTGTGGAACTCTTCCCTTGTATTATTGTATTAACCTTTGTTGGGAAATCCATAGAATGTACTCTTCCTCACCTTTCTCTGAGAATGCATCACAAAAAATAAAATAAAAAATTGTCTGCTATTTGGTCTAATCCATGTGTCCTATACTAAATCAAGTACGCTGAATCCATATCTGAAGTCCGATTCTGCCTAGGACATCAGGATCTTAAGTAAGCAAATCTCACCCTCTTGGTTAGGTTCTTGCATTGCTCATGTGAGATATATTTGCCACAAATGTAGCAAAATTGTCTGGTTTATTAACACAGCTGCGCCTATTTATCTTTAGCTCAAAACAGGCTCACTATGCCCTAGCTGTACTAGCCAATAAGATGGTTTCACACTAGAGACAAGCCCTTGGTCCATCTCGCCTTATATACCTGTTGTGTTTGAATACATTTATTGCTGTAACGTTTTGTAAAATAGTTGAGATCAGTACGATCTTCCATTTTGTCTCCTTCTTCTTGGTCTTGAAATATCGCGGGATTGCATTCCCGCCTAAACTTTGTAGTCTGTACAGTTTTCACTCTGGTCCGTTGGCCTCCCATTCACCCCACTCCCCTTCTTATCATTTCCCGCCCAAATGTATCCATTTCTGAGTGTATATATTGAGCAATGCTGCACCATTGCTCCCCATATTCTGACTGCCTAATAAAGTTGTTTGGTCCTGTATGCTGGCTGCTTCGCATTTCTACCAGAATATCAAAATACCTATTTCTGATGTAAGCTCACTGACGTGCCTAGACATGCATGGCCACTGCTGGAACATGCATGCCATCAGGGGACGTGATTCAGCTGAGGCAGCAGCAGGTATAGTGGTAGCTGCAACTGTTATAATGTTCCTATGTAAAAATACATTACCCAATACCAATTGAACAGCTACCTGTATAGCATGCCTATAACTTAAAATCTGTACATGATACGCAAATTCTGGATTCAGATTTGGAATCACATGTTATTCCCAGCAGCAAAATCATTGTTGTGCAGTGTAACTTAATCCCTGTTGCTATTGTTATGTGTGAGATTACTGGAAAAAGTTAAAAGCAGCAGGAAGAGAGAGCTACATATGAGACAGATTATTGTAGTTAATAAGTATAATAATTAGTTACGCTTATTTTGTGGAGAACAGCCCATTTTATCAGATGTTATAGACATTAAAATTGTATCAAAACTACTATAATTATATCTTGAAGTATTGCTCCAACGTGAATTTATATTCACTCATTAATTCAGAGTAATGGTTTATTTTTCTGATGAAGTGGGATGCAATCCATGAAAGTTTATGCTACAATAAATTTCTTAGTTTTTTTTAAAAAAATTATAAACATAAAACATTTTAAAAAATAATGTACAGTGGTACCTCACTTAACGAGCATAATACTTTCCATGGGATTGCTCTTTAAGTGAGTTTGCTCTTTAAGCAAAACACAATTGTATGTGACCAATTGTGACTTCTGATGGGGGGGTTGCGAACCCCAATGTAGTTGTTAAGCGAGTTTTTGGTTGGTTTTAGTTGTTAAGCGAGGCGACCATTCAGAGAAAATTCTGCTCTTTAAGTGAGTTAGTCTCTGAGTGAGGTGCTGTTTATGCGAGGTTTTACTGTATAAACATAATACAAAACAACACTTAAATAATTATAAAATACTAACACAAACATCAAATAGTTATTTTTAAAAAGTCTGAAGACAGTTAGTCTTCAAAGTGCTACAACATTTTTGTTTTGTTTTGTTAAGCATCTTCTTTCAGATCCCTTGGGCCAGATGAAAGCAGTGGGTACATGTCATGGTCCACCTAGCCAGTGGGTGACATGATATCCAAATGGTTAAACAACTGCATGCAGATGGACTTGATTTCTCAAGTAGATTTGCATGTGTGGAATGTTATCTGGAGACTTCTACCAATGCACAGAATAATGACTCCAATAATGACTGGGGCATCAGCAGGTTTGCTCCAGTTCGACAGAACTGGTATCAGAAATTCTGGCTGGCCCCACCCATCCAAGTTTTGAAATAAAGTAGTCCTAATTCGGGTGCAACACAGGGCTTTCCCCTAGCCATGCCCACCATACCATGCCCACTAGTGTGGTAGTACATTTTTGGGAGCCCACCACTGCTCCAAGGTAAGGTATGCTTTTAAAAGGTTGATGTCTACCCCCCCCCCAAAAAAAAACACCCCAAAACAAAACAAAACTTGGGCTATGAGAAGGTATGTAACTATTTTGTACAGCTTTATAAACCTTCATTCAGTTTCAAATTTGTTAGCCTTTAAGGTGCCATAAGACTCTTTGTGGTGTGCCCTCTGAATACAAAAGAAAAGATAAATTAATAATTGAATTAAAAATGGAGCAAGAGTTTAAAGAACTCTTCATGTCTGCAAAATGTATTTTTGCAAAACTCTAGCAAGGCTTGTTCTATTTGAAATGAAAATAAGAGCTTTCCTAAACATCCCTAAACCAATGGTCATGAAGTGATCAGATATTTCTCACCCAAGCTAAATTAAATCCAAGGAGACTAAGCTCAGCTGAAAATAGACTATTATGAAAGTGTTTCATTTGCACAAAACAAAGATAAAACTAATAGGCTTTTCTCACACTTGAAATGATTAAATTAAGTTAGCCATTCTCTTTAAATAACACATGGCATCTTCCAGGAAATGTTGATGAAATAGTTCACCAAACATATTTAAACCTCTCAAAAAGAATTAGCTTAATTATGTAAGTCTTTATGTTTTCCAGCAGAAATAAAACAATGGTTCTTACTGTTTTAGGTCAGAATTCAAAAACCCTATGCAAGCAGTGCTGGGCATCAAAAACAGATTTGAATTTAGTGATCTCCTTCTAGCTTATTTGGTCAATGTTGCAAATAATACAAACATTTAAAAGGAATGAAAAAAAGTTGTTATTTCCAAGCTGGAAAGAAGAAAGGCACAACCTTGAAGAAGTTATACAAACAACAAAGAACAATATTAATTTTTAAAATTACCACCCCTACCCCTGCAGAAAAAGCAACCAAGCTTAGGGAACTGGGATAGGAGTTGAGATATAATATCCCCAGCAATTAAATATTATAGAATGAGTACTAGGAAGGAGTACTAGGAAATACTACGGACTGCAGTGGCTCAAGTGGTTAAGATGCTGACTGAAAGCCAGCAACTCAACAGTTCAAGACCCGAGTACTGCATCATGGAATGAGCACCCATCTCTGTCCCAGCTCCTGCCAACCTAGCAGTTTGAAAGCAAGAAATTGCAAGTAGATAAATAGGTACCACTTTGGTGGGAAGGTAAACAATGTTCCATGTACTCCGGTGTTGAGGCATGCCTGCTACATGTCCACAGAAACATCTGCAAACATAGACAGCGCTGGCTCTTTGGCTATAAACAGGGATGAACACTGAACCTTAGAGTTGGATATGACTGGCTTTCGAGCAAGGGTAACATTTACCTTTACAGCAGGCACAGTATCTTAAGGAAAGTTGTTTGGATCCTTTCCACAACAGTCTCCTAACTGCAGATGGACTGCAAATGCCCAGCCCTTGGCAAAATGATCCTGACAGTCCAAATGTTACTGCACCACAGGAACCCCCCTCCCCCCCCCCCGACAAACAAGTTGTCTTATAAAATGTAAGCATCACCATTTATGATATGGTTGCATTTAAAATAAAAATAAATAACAAGTATTCCATCAAATGGTGAGAAGTGCCTTGTTACTTTATTATAGTTCCCCTGTTTATTTTTTTTAATGTAGTACACTTTCTTTTGAGGTTGATCATTTGAAAGTTAACACAAGTTGCATTTGCAGGTCTGATTACTGCATCTCTAAGGGAAACCCAATGTAGGGAGGAAACTAGGTTAGTGTGTTAATGTTCTTGATCTCATCCTAGAATCTCTGGAACTGGGAAGCCACAATCTGCTCTAACACTTTCCTCATGAATTGAATGTAAGAGTTTGGCCAGTAATTGTGGGATCCAACCCTGTCTGGCCAGGTTATCCTGCTATGGTAATAGACAATACTGCCAGTGACTCAATGCCGAGTGTCACGCATCGGTTAACTAACTTGACCACCCTGAGGACTAACGGAATTTGGTGCTGAAGTTCACAGGAAAAGGTGATGGTCCCCAAGTGAATTAAATCCCACTTGAATCCATCTTGATGGAGGGCAGCAGCTTCATCAATCCTTGCCTGGGGCTGATGAGGACTTTGCATGCCAAAAGGGCTCAGGACCAGAAAGTGACTCGCAGAACTGGTACGGGGGTCATGCTGCAATGCAAGGCAGTTGAAAGGCTACTGCATTATATTCTCAGGACAGTCTTTATGGCTGTCTATATTTGGATTCAAATATGGAGGAAGAGGAAGAAGAAGAGCTGTTTTCAACAACAGCTTTTTATTGCCTCCTTAAGATGCTTGGATCCTACCCTGCTGCTCAGTTTATTTGAGGCTGGATGCCAGGATTTGTCAGTGGCCACGAGTGCCTTTGAACAGTTAAAACTAGGGCACAGCTGTGCCCATTCAGAAGGGGTCAGATTTGGCCATGGTGACACATTTCATTAGTTCAGTTGTACTACCTGATTAGTAAGTAGACACTACTCTGAATGGTGCACAGGACAAACACACAACCTCCATCCCCACCCACTACATTCCCTTAATTACATCCTGGTTGGCTTACTGCAATGTGCTCTACATGGGGCTGTCTGGGGAAAGTGTTTGGGAACTCCAGTTGGTTCTAAACATCACAACCAGCAGGTCAACATTTCAAGAACCAAGTGCTGCATGATGGAGTAAGCTCCCATTTCTGTCCCAGCTCCTGCCAACCTAGTGGTTCGAAAGCAAGAAATTGCAAGTAGATAAATAGGTACCACTTCAGTGGGAAGGTAAATGCAGACATACTGGCTCTTTGGCTGCAAATGAAGATGAGCACCGAACCCTAGAGTCAGATATGACGGGCTCAATATAACTGTTGTGTTCTATATACTATGCCTTTAAACAATGTAACACGCAAAGGAGTGTCTATAATAACCATCAGCTGTAACAGTGTAACCCACTGTAATAGGACGCGAGCTAGTGACCACCTGGTGGCAATAGCGAGCGCCCAGCTCATATGGTTCCAATTCCCCAAAGAACTACAGCGCGGGAAGATTCCCGCCACTACCTCACCTGGACAAGAAGGGCGTGACCAAGGGATGACGTCACGCAGACAGTAGCCAATGGGCTATCGTGGAGCCACATGTATAGCCACCGTATATATTGAGCTGTTCGTCCGCCATTACCACATGTTCCCTCTGGCCATCATGCAATAAAGCTGTGTTAAGCCAACCCTTCGGCTGTTCCTGTGTCTTGGTTCTCATACACTAAATTGGCGACGAGGATGGGATATGGATTCCCACGAGACCAAGGCACACGCCGGTTTCGACATCAACAAACCGGAAGATTGGGAGCTCTTCGAGATGGACTTCCAAGATGCGCTGGTGGTGTCCGACATTACGGACGAGGGGAAGAAGAGGGCCATCCTCACCAGGATGCTCGGGCATGCTGCAAAAAGAGTACTGGTGGACCTGGTATCACCGAAGAAGGTGAACGAGTTGTCGGTCAAACAGCTCCTGAAAGCGATGCGCGAGCATTTCCAGCCCTCGGTTTCGATGTTTTCGGCTCGAGACGCATTCTGGAAGAGAGTTCAAGCGCCTGGTGAGTCCATCGCCGCCTTTGCAGCGGCCCTGCGGCTGGCCGCCGGCCCATGCAAGTGGGAAAACCTGGAAATCGCCCTCAGGGACCGCATGCTGTGTGGCCTGTGGGACGAGGAGGTTCAGCGAAATTTGATGAACCAGGAGCCACCCCCGACGCTGCGCGAGGTCGTGAAGGCGGCGCAGGCCGCGGAAGCCACGAGGGCCGGAGTCAAGGGGTTCAGAGAAAGGCTCCCACAGTCCGAGAAGGCAGCGGGCTCGGTGCAAGCGGCCAGACGAACACCGAAATCCTCCACGGAGAGCAGCGACAACGAGGACGTCCGGAGGGTTTGGAAGGACGGCCGACGCTGCGACGGCTGTGGAGCGGCCCATGACCGCATCAAGTGACCGTTCCGGAAGGCCGAGTGCCACAACTGTGGCCGCCGAGGGCACATTGCCAAGGTCTGCAGACGGCGGCGCAAGGACCAGAAAGGCTCGTCAGATCGCTCGCCGAAGACCAAGGACGGTGCCCGGGCCGCGAGGAAGCAGGACGGCGTGGCCCGCATCTCCGACGACAGCAGCGACGACACCCCAGTTTACAGCGTGTCCTTGGGACACCCCCGTTACTTTGTTGAGGTACTGGTGCAAGGGGCCCCTATTAGGATGGAGATAGACTCGGGTTCTTCCTATTCAATCATGTCACAGAGGGAGTTTTTGGGAATTTCCCCCCACGTGCGGCCCAAGCTCAAAGCATTGAGGTCCACGCTGCGGGATGTGCAGGGAAACAGCATTCCGGTGTTGAGGGTTGGAAAATTCAAGGTGCAGTACAAACAACACGCCGCGGAACTTCCCCTGGTTGTTCTCAAGGGGGGAAGTTGCAGCCTTCTCGGGACTCAATGGTTTAAGCCCCTGGGTTTGTTCATCAGGGGGGGGGGGTGCATGCCGTTGGGACTGACCCGATACAGGGTGTGTGTGACCCGCACCCCGAAGTTTTCAAGAAAGGACTTGGAAAATTCAAGGGACCCCCAGTAGCGTTCGACCTGGACCCGGAGGTCCGCCCAATAAGACTCAAGCCGCGCAGAGTGCCTTTCGCACTAAAGGACAAGATAGAGGTGGAACTGGACAAATTGGTGGGCCAGGGGATTCTTGTTCCTGTTGATTCCGCAGAATGGGAAACGCCGATTGTAACAGCATTGAAGGCCAACGGGGAGGTCCGCATTTGCGCTGATTACAAGTGCACCATTAATAAGGCGATCCGCCCAAATGCGTATCCGGTGCCGGTAGTCAGCCATCTGTTGGCCAGGTTACATGGGGGAAACTGTTTTGCGAAACTTGACCTGGTGCAAGCCTACCAACAGCTCTCAGTAACCCCAGCTGCAGCTGCTGCGCAGACAATAGTCACTCATAAGGGGGCGTTCCAGGTGACGCGCCTACAGTTCGGAGTGAACTCGGCGCCAGGAATTTTCCAGTCGCTCGTGGAACGCCTCTTAAAAGGGCTAGAAGGGGTGTTACCTTACTTTGATGACGTATTGATAACGGGGGGGGGGGGAGTGAGGCCGAATTGGCCGAGAGGCTAGACAAAGTGCTGACGGTGTTTGAGAAGGCGGGGTTGAGGTTGCGAAAAGACAAATGCGTTTTCTTCGCACAAGAGGTTGAGTTCTTGGGTTTCCGGGTAACCCCTGCGGGAATCAAACCCTCCAAATCTAAGGTAGCCGCAATCCAAAATGCCCCTCGCCCCACCTCCAGGCCCGAATTGCAGTCGTTCCTGGGACTTTTAAACTTCTACCATTCCTTCCTGCCTAGGAAGGCATCGGTAGCAGAGCCGCTTCATAAGTTACTAAAAAAGGACGAGGCGTGGAAATGGGGCGAGGGCCAGGAGAGGGCATTCAATGAGCTGAAACGACTCTTATCCTCAGATGCCATATTAACCCATTTTGACCCCAAGAGACCAGTGGTTCTGATATGCGATGCGTCCCCAGTGGGGGTGGGGGCGGTTCTGTGCCACGTGTTGGAGAACGGGCGGGAGGCCCCGGTGGCATTCTACTCCAGATCCCTGTCCCAGGCAGAGCGAAACTACGCCCAGACAGACAGGGAGGCGCTAGCGATCATCGCGGGGACGAAGAAGTTCCACGATTTCCTCTATGGCCGCCCCTTCACCATAGTGACTGACCACAAGCCCTTGTTAGGTATTTTTACAGCAGACAAGCCCACGCCACAGATCCTGTCCCCTAGGATGCTACGATGGGCCATTTTTTTAAACACGTATCAGAACACGTTGGTGTACCGCCCAGGTAAAGAAATATGCCACGCGGATGCCCTGTCGAGGTCTCCCCTTCCACACACAAGCAGCCACGTGTGTGAGGAACAACAGGATCACCAAGTGCTCATGATAGAGGTCTTAGATTCACCCCCCATAGTACCCGCAGACATCGCTAAGGCGACCGGCAAGGACAAAACGCTAGCTCTAGTCAGCTCCTGGGTGCAGAAAGGGTGGCCAGCGTCCGCCCCGGCAGCAGAGTTCGCCCCATTTTTTAGGAAGAAGTTAGAGCTGTCCCTGGAGAGGGGGTGCCTTCTGTGGGGCCAGCGGGTGGTAGTTCCCGAATCGCTGAGACCTAGGGTGCTTAAACTGCTGCACGTCAGCCACCCTGGTATTGTCCGCTCCAAAGCTTTGGCCAGGAGCTACTTCTGGTGGCCCCAACTGGACGCCGACATCGAGCACATGGTGGGCACTTGCGAGAGCTGCCAATCCTCCCGGCCCGAAGAAGCTCGCCTTCCGCACAGGGAATGGGACACGGCAAAGGGGCCGTGGTCCCGGGTACACATTGATTTTGCGGGCCCTTTTCGAGGATCGCTTTTTCTCCTCATAGTGGATGCTTACTCCAAGTGGTTGGAGGTAATTCCAGTTGCGAACACCTCCTCAGCCATGACAGTAAAGCACTTGCGCAGGGTCTTCAGCACGTTCGGCATACCCGACACCCCAATAAGCGATAACGCAAGTTGTTTCACGTCCGCTGAGTTCAGGGCTTTCACCGAGATCAACGCTATCCGGCACATCACCTCCACCCCTTTCCACCCTGCGACAAACGGCCAGGTAGAACGCCTCGTGCGTACCACCAAAGACGCGCTGAGGCGCATGGGCCCCGGGGACCTGAATCTGCAAGTGTGTCAGTTTTTACTGGGATACAGGGTAACCCCCCTAGCATCAGGGTACTCGCCCGCAGAGCTCTTAATGTGTAGAAAGCTGACCACGATACTGACCAGGCTAGACCCTACGAGGGTAGAGGACACAGGGAGGAACATCGGATTAGCGGACACTAAATATTTCGAAGTGGGCGCCCCGGTACATTGCAGAAACTACGCTAGCGCGGGGCCAGCCTGGGTCCCGGGCATCGTCATTGGGCAGACGGGTCCCGTGTCGTATTGTGTGGAGACCAGCACAGGTCTACTCTGGAGGCGGCACGCAGACCAACTCCGGCGCCGGGTCCCGGGAAGCCAGAGCGCGGACTGCGCAGGAAAGGATTCAACGTTAGGGTTCTCCCCCACCCGTTCAGCCCAAGGGGGAGGAGAGGGGGGTCAGTCGTCCCCACCAAGGGGGGAGGGGAAGGAGTCTGTCCTCATAGATATCCTGAGGGATCCCCCAAGCGACGTCCCAGTAGATAATTTTGAGTTTGAGTTACAAAACCGGGGGTTTTTTTCAGAGTGGTCCCCCACCCGTCCAAGCGAGAAGTGGGGTTTTTCGTTAGCCCCCGGTGCCCCCGGTTTTCCCACATTGGAGTTTGTCCCTTCCCCGAAAGCCGCAGAGCCACGGCAAGTCACTAACGAGTCTACCTCTCCCGTTGCAGGACAAGAGACCAGGGGACAAGGAAGCAGTAGCGCCCCCGGGACAAGGCAGCCAGCACCGCGCCCAAAACGCGTTTGCAATAAGCCATCTTGGATGAGAGACTTCGTCTCATCCTAGGGGGGAGGGATGTTGTGTTCTATATACTATGCCTTTAAACAATGTAACACGCAAAGGAGTGTCTATAATAACCATCAGCTGTAACACTGTAACCCACTGTAATAGGACGCGAGCTAGTGACCACCTGGTGGCAATAGCGAGCGCCCAGCTCATATGGTTCCAATTCCCCAAAGAACTACAGCGTGGGAAGATTCCCGCCACTACCTCACCTGGACAAGAAGGGCGTGACCAAGGGATGACGTCACGCAGACAGTAGCCAATGGGCTATTGTGGAGCCACATTCAAACGTATAGCCACCGTATATATTGAGCTGTTCGTCCGCCATTACCACATGTTCCCTCTGGCCATCATGCAATAAAGCTGTGTTAAGCCAACCCTTCGGCTGTTCCTGTGTCTTGGTTCTCATACACTAAAATAACCTCACTATTACAAGAGATCCACTGACATGATCTGTTTCAAGGCACAATTCAAAGCTCTACTTTTAATCTATAAAGGCCTAAATGGCTTGGGTCCAAGCTCTCTTAAGACCTTGTCTTCTTATATTAGTTTCCCTGAGTGTTAATATAGTCTTTCAGTTCTGTCACCCACAGGTTCATTTAGTGGGGACACAGGAGAGAGAGAGAGAGAGAGCGCCGTCCCTGAGCATTGCTTCCAGATTCTGAAACTCACTTCCATGGGAGGCTGAACTGGCCTCATCTTTGTTCTTCTAACACAAGCAGGTGAAGACCATTGTCTTCTACCAAGCTTTCCCTTAAGGAGTGGCTGTCTAAGTGGGCTTTCAAAAATTGGAATGATTTGTATTTTGTAATTCTTAATATGGTTTTATAATACGTTTATTTAGCATTTTAATATAATATACTGTATAAAGGTAAAGGCTTCCCTTGCTCGAAAGCCAGTCATATCCGACTCTAGGGTGCAGTGCTCATCTCTGTTTCAAAGCCAAAGAGCCAGCGCTGTCTGTTGTTGCAGACATTTCCGTGGTCATGTGGCAGGCATGACTAGTCACCGGAGCATACGGAACACTGTTACCTTCCCACCGAAGTGGTCCTTATTGATCTACTTGCAATGTCTTGCTTTTGAACTGCTAGGTTGGCAGGAGCTCCTGGGACAAAGACAGGAGCTCATTCCATCCTGCTGTACTCAGGAATCAAACTGTTGACCTTCCGCCTCCCACTCAGTGTCTTAGCCACTTTAGCCACTGCAGTCCTTAATATACTGTATATTTAATTCTTTTTTCAATATTTGAACAATCTTTTTATTGAAGTAAGCTGCTTTGATTTCTTTTATGGAGAAAGGCTGAGTATAAATGAATACATACATTCTCTTTTAATGTCCAATTGAACCCTAAGAATGGATTAAAGGCTTTGGCATTGCCAGAACCATATCACTCTGGCAAGGCCAGGGATTCTCAACCTGTGGCCCACAGGCTGGATGCAGCCTGCAGCACCATTTCATGTGCCCCCCCCCCCCACTGCCTCCATCACACCAGGAAGTGCCACGTGGTGGAGGAAGGGCAAAATGGCTGTCCAGCCCCCGAAGCTGTTTTAGGGAGCGTGACCAGTGGTGGGATTCAAATTTTTTTACTACCTACTCTGTGGATGTGGTATAGTAGGTGTGGCCAGGGAGAAAGCCCTGCATTACAACTGAATTAAGACTACTTTATTTCAAAACTTGGATGGGTGGGGCCAGCCAGAATTTTTGATACCAGTTCTGGCGAACTGGTGCATACCTGCTGAATCCCACCACTGAGTGTGACCCAGCCCCCAGCTTAAAAAAGGTTAAGAACTCTGGGGCTAGGCTCTGTCCCTTCCTTGAGAAGCAGAAGGCAGAGCCTAATTTATATTCTACCACAGATGTTTCTTTGTAAAACATTCTCTAATCATGTTCTTGTATCAATACAGTATAGAGATTAAAGTCATAGGTGTGGAGAGCATAGATTCTTTTGGTGGTTCAGGCTTTGAGGGTATAAACTCTGGGGGTCCTAATTCAGAGAGTTGTTTTTTTGAACCCTTCCATCCAGCTGGTTTGGGCTCAATGTTGTGTCTGGACTGGTATTTTCATCTCTAGAGCCAAGTAACTTCTCCTTTACCTGAAACCAAGTCTCAAAAAAGGCCTCCATTTTCAACTTCCCTTACAGTCAAATCTAGTCTATTTATATAACTTATTCATTAGATTATTGTACCAAAGTGGTTTTGGATAAAGCAGCATCACAATGATAGAGTCATAGTGATTCATAGGTAATCTCTATAGCAGTCAAAATTACATTTCTTGTAAAGTGCTTTGATTTGAAACCTGAATGTTTTATAACTTGGAAATTTCATAGGTTTCTCTGCTTATGTTGCAAACTTTTGAACCTCTGGTAAAATTATTTTTAGCTGAGTAGCAGAAGTGTAGAAACCTACAGAGGAGAATAGCTACAAGTGTCCCAGAGTCCCCCCTTTCTCATTAACTGGCATGCAGTCTCAATAACTTACTCTGAGACGTTTGTAGGAGAAAGAATTAAAACATTTCTTTACTTACAGTTACTTGAAGATACAAATGTGTGCATGCTGCTCTCTTTAATGCATGCATTCTAGCAACCAGCCAAATTGATCAACGGCAACAAAACAACTGATAACAACTTACAAAGAGTAGGAAAAAACACAGAGCTCCTCAGCCCGGAAAAAGACTTTCCAACTAAAGGCAACATATGAAGTTGTTTAGAAAATTCCAATAATTTAGAGACATCATGTGCAAGTCTGTTAGAGGGGTGTCACTGGTCTTATGCAGAATGTTATCTACGTAAAGGTAAAGGTCTCCCTTGCTCAAATGTCAGTCATATCCAACTCTAGGGTTCAGTGCTAATCTGTTTATAGCCAAAGAGCCAGCATTATCTGCTTCTTCAGATGTTTCTGGGTCATGTGGCAGGCATAACTAAACACTGGAGTGCACCGAACGCTCTTTACCTTCTTGCTGAAGTGGTACCAATTTCTTGCTTTCCAACTGCTATGTTGGCAGGAGCTGGGACAGAGATGGGAGCTCACTCTATTATGTAGCACTCAGGTCTTGAACTGCTGACCTGCCGACCTTCCAGTCATCAAGTTCAGCATCTTAACCACTAAGTCACCGCAGTCCCATAATGTTATCTACATAACCACAAATGAGATCTGGATTCAGGAGAATGGTTCCTTCATTCTTAATCCAATTTTCTTGTCATTTATATGCAGATGTTCAGATATTGTTGGGGTTCCAACTCCATCACCCCAGTTAACACTGAGGAAAGATGGGAACTGCAGTCCAACAACATCTAGAAGGCAACTATTTGCCCATTTCCATCTTCAGTGGCCTTGAAGATCAAGCAGCTCCCTATGCTGGGCCAATACATAGCCTGGCTATTTAATCTACAAATAACTAGTGTCATGCATGTCCTTTGGTTTGCCTGCTATTTTTACACAGCATTTGATAGTATGATGAAATAAAAGAGAATTCTCCAGATCTTTTGGGTGGGTGGGAGAAGACCTGACTTGTTTTATAAAATACCCTGATTAGATTCAATGTTTAGTTTTACTTATTGTGCGATGGGATAAACATCTGCACTATACCTGTTTTTTTACAAGTCATAGCTAGGCATCTAATCCGAATTCCCTTCCTTAAAAATGTTGTGTTAAAACAATAAACAAGATTAATTGGGGATATAAAATTGATGATTTCAGAGCAGAATTTAAAAACAGAAAATTACCACTCGATGAGTTTGTTGTGAACAATGTTAACATCCTTACAGCAAATTTATATAATACTGTTTTTGCCAAGGGTTATTTTGGCTTCTGTCAACTTCTGAATTTTTTATGAGAGTCTGTCTTTATCTTGACTTGTGGCTCCCATATGTGTCTCTTTCTCCCTCATAGTTTTAGGCTAAGTTAATGGAAAAATTAGTCATACAAGAGGCTTTGCAAGACAGGCAGACGTTAGCCAAAATATTGGTTCCTGGAGACCTCATGTATCAAAATGTATTGTGAGTAAAATTTATCTGAAAAACCTTGCCTCTGTCTGTACGGTGTTTTTTCAGGCCATCTTGCTATAGACTGATTTATCTCATAGCTCCACCTAATGGGATTATGGGGAATATGTCTGTCCAGAAAACCTTCTGCTTAGAACCAATTTGTATCTAAGGTAGTTCAGTGAGAACTTGTCTAGACATCGATAGACTCTTCAATTCGCATCAGGTTTCTCCATGTTTTTAAAAATCACAAATTACACAACATGCAGCTAAGATCACATTATTTATTTCAGAAAGTTTTATTTTAAAACATCCCAGTTTTGAGGTTTGTGCACCCTGCCAGCCCACACCAGGGGGTCAGTGATGACAGACAACTCCACTGGCTCAGACTCTCTTTGTTTGTTCAAAACACTTTCACTAAGATTTCAACATCAGTTCACACATTCCTTTCTCCCAGAGTCTCAGGGGGCTTAGTTAAATTCATTAGCCCCCAGGCCCGTGCTGCGCCACCAGGATCCTGGGATGTGTCACCACCACCCCGTACTTATAACTTAAAGGGCCACACCACCTCGGCAGTTTCCATTTCCGCTTAGGCTCCTCTCACCGGGCTCCCCTCCACCATACCTGAAGTATCCCCGATTGACCGGGATTTCCCGTATTTCAGCGCTTGTTCCTCCAATTTCCTGCCACCATCCCGTAATTTGACCAGTGGGGACAGTAGTTACTGTGCAAGGGTTCTGCACATGCGCAGAAGGGTCCTGCGCATATGCAGAAGGGTTCTGCGCAGAAGGATTCTGTGCATGTGCAGAAGGAGTTGTTGCTGTGCATGTGCAGCTGGGCCAGAGCAGTTCCCGTATTTTCTGGAGCCACGCTTGACTGGTATGCCCTCCACCCTGTGGGAGAAACTCCGAAGTGCTTCGGCAGTGGTGGCAGAGATAATAATAATAATGAGGCTTGGATTGAAAAAACAGACTTTCTCCCACAGGGCGTAGGGCAACCCAGTAGAGGAGCTGAAATAGGAGTGGAAACTGCTGAGGTGGCATGGCCCTTTAAGTTATAAGTATGTGGGGGGGGGACACATCCCGGTATCCCAGAGGACCAGCATGGGCCTGCTAGCCCTTTGGGTGTCTTCTGGGTCAGATGACTCCAATGGGATTCCCCAAGTCCATATCATGGATGGCAGGGATGGAAGGCAAGCTTCTAGCTGCTAGGCATGTCACTTGGGGTGAGGGCTTATCTCAATGGAGAGAAGAAAGAAGGCTCCAAAACACCCTCTAGTTCAGTCTCTGTCCAGCTGAGCACTTTTCAACTTACCTTTTGTGCTCCATGCTTGGGGTGAAATGGGAGTTGCCTCAAAAGAAGAAAGGAGCTAATGCCCCCAGCTTCTGTTATGGTATACCAAGAGAACACAAAGAGAGAATGCTTAGAAGTTTACTTCTTCAGCACAACTTGACCCCCAATCATTATGGGCCTCTTCCCACAGCTCACATTGCTCCATAACTAGTGTTAAGAACTCTTCATCATCTCCCCTGTCTCCCTGGCCTTGTTCTGCTGCCTTTGATTAAATGGCTCCAAATGTGTCAGCCCATTCTGGAAGGCTTGTTACCTGGGGGCCTCACCCTTCCCAAAACATTCTCCCTCACCCTGTGAGTAGCACTTGAGCAGCCCATGGAAGCAAGTACACCCCTGCATGCTTCATCTTACTCAAAGGACTTTTATATCAAATTGATAGAAGCCACAATTTGTTTTGAACCATTTTTGCATATGTGATCACTTGTGTTGGGGTCAATTGTATCTCTGGGGTTTGGCAAGTTTTTATTGCCAAGGGTTGATACTTCAGATACCCTGCAGTCCGAATTTCTTTCATTTAAAAAAAAAATCGTTGTGATGTAATTATTTTGTGCTATACTGGTTAGAAAAAATAAGGGGGGAAATGAACTATGAAAATATTACACAGGCAATTGAGACCACAACTGGACATGAGGAGGGAGATAATTGGAGCACAGAAGTGACCATTTCAGGTAAGAAAGCCACAGATTCGCAGTTGTGCTGCTGCCAGTGAAAAATGAAAACAAGAGCCTAGTTCATTGTTTATCATCCCCCATTCTGGAGTGCTGAACTCCAGATTAGTTGCAAAGGCACTAATTTGATATTCCATGTAGTCCCCTGAACCAATATACTGCGCAGCTTTCAATCACACGGAAAGGTGTTCTGTCAGGATGCAAACACCAACCACAAAAATTACGTGACATAAAATTGACTTTAAATCGACTTTGAAAATGTTAAACCAGCAGCAGTTATTTCAGCAGTTTAGATGGATTCAGAATTAGGCATCTTCTGCAGAGCCAGAGGTTGAGAGTTTGATTCCCCACTGTTTGTTCTGGGAGCATATTCAATCGGTATAACCTTAGGCAAGATTTACAGTCCCAGACTCTCAGAGAAAGGGAATGCTAAGCCTCTTTTGAGTACTCTTTACCTAGAAAACTTTGAAAAGGGCAGTATTGACTTGACAGCATGTGGTGTAGAAGCAGCAGAAGTTGTTGTAAATTTGTACCTATTCAACCAGCTTTCAATAAAACAGTGTTTTGTTTGTTTTATGCCCACCATAAGGAGGACTTTGTAAAATGTTTGGGCCCTAATTGTCTATTCAATACCAAACCACCCCAAAATGTTTTGGTAGTTCAGAACATATCATTATTGTGAATGTCGGCTCAACTCAGTAGGGATAGGGAAATTATATGTTTGTTGGGGTGAGATATTTTATCATCTCTATGAATCAAAAAATGATGGCTCTTGACCTAGTAAGTTCTTGGTTCTTGACACTAGTGAGTGAGTGTTCTACAACATACCATTTCAAATATTCCAGCATGATCCTTTTTCAGGAGGTTATGTTAGTACAGTTTAATGTACAGTACTACAAATCTAGGCAGAGCCATTTCATCCCACTACTGCCCGCCACTCAGTGATGCCCAGGCAGTTTCAAGAGGAAACGGCATCATCATAATAACATATAAATCTAGGTCTAATCAAGGCTTATGAATGCTCTTATGAACTCTTTGAAAAGGAAAGACAATCCTGCTGATTTCAGTATGGTAGGAAGGATTATGATATTAAAATGATTTCCCCCTACAACTTTTCAAGCCCTCTCATTAAGTTCTTGAGATCAGCAAGCATAATTTTACCAATCACTTACTATGCAAATATTTCAATAGGTTACAAAAGGCAATTCAAGCATTATGAGGCCATTTCACAGTTCTATTTTGTATGGGCATAGTAATTCCAGGAGCCACTAATGGCTCCAGAAATAAATCAATTCTAAAATTGTGGCTGTGAGACAGTCTTTTGTGGAACCTACAGTATGCATTTCACCACCACCACCACCACCAACAACAACAACAACAACCCCCCCCCCCCCCGTTCCCTACTGGCATGGGAAGGAACTCTACTACGACTGGTATAACAGCTCACTGAGTTTAATACACATGTGCAATTTTATCTCAGAAGAATTTTCCAGCCATTCGAGCATCTTTTGTATATTTCTAGATGCTCAGTACTCACAGTAAATGGTACCAATAGATAAAAGGCAGAGAGCAGCTAAACACAGAAAAATTTGGAGAGGGGGAGCCATTGCAATTTATGCAATTATGTTCCCTCAGTATGAGTTTTCATGACCAGGCAGATCCTCAGTTACAAAATACTTCTATGAATAAATATGATTAAATTTTTGGGAATGAGGCAGCAACTTTTTAGCTACAAGTCCTACTCTTTGGAACAGTCTGCATGAAGACGTATGTGTAGACATTTTTGTATAACATTCATTGTTTCATAAGCCACTCAGAGCATTAAACAAATGAAATTAATAACAATATTACTCTCTGAAAGACATACCTGTCAAGTATCCCGGATTGGCCAGGATTTCCCGTATTTCGGCGCCAATTTTTGTCCTTTCCCGCCCGGAGCTGATGCTATCCCGGATCTTGGCAGCGGGGAGGATAGGGGTTACTGCACATCCCTTCTGCGCAGATCCTTTCTATGCATGCATAGAACCTTTCTGTGCATGCATAGAACCCTTCTACGCATGCGTAGAACCCTTCAAGCTCAGTAAAATTGTCCTGACCAGTTCAAGAAAAAACATGTAAAAGTCACAGATTTTTAAATTCAAACAAAGGAAGCAAGATCACCCCCCCCCCCACCAAGGGATTTTTGCAAAGAGTTAATTCACTGCCTCCATGCCTTTCTTTCAATTATTCTGCTTGCAAGCATTGAAGGCAAAACAGCATCCTGAGAAGCCTGCCGGAGAGGGGAAGATGCTTGCAAGTGGGATAATTGAAAGAAAGGCAGGGAGGCAGTGAATTAACTATTCGCAAAATCCCTTGGATCACCTTGAGCAATGGTACAGACAGAGGTGCGCTGGAGTACCATCCTGAAGAGCTCCAACTCGTAGAGCCAATAGAAAAGGGAAAAAAGACAGAGGCTGCCTGCCCCGGATGGGGATTTCATGGGGCCTTAGAGCCGTGGCCTCCTCAACAGCCCCATCCAACGCATGCACAGTTTGAAGAATCCAATGACATCACGTGGCTGTCCTGGTTTGGTGGGAAATAATTGTGGCAACTCTATACTCTTTCACATCCAGTGAAAAAGTAACTTTTCAACAGGGAAGTTACTTTGCCCAGTAGTAACAAACAAGTGCCTTTTTTTGTGAACCACCTGAGTTGCTCAGTGCTTCGTGGATCAAACTTTGCACCATCTTTCTTTATCAACAGAACTAAAAATGGTGGCTAACAGAAATAAGCACATATTCGGTAGAACTCTTGCTCTATAGAGATATTCCTTGCTGATTTCGCTTCAGTATGATTTGGTTAACATGCCTTTCATTTTCTATGGAAAGTGTGTGAAATATTTCCCCTCATATGCATAGCCAAGCACCACTTCCATATGCCTCAAGGGATTCTAATGTGTTTGTGTGAATAGTGCTTTTCCTAGGTGACATGACAGATCACTTTTGAAACTGAAGGCTATTTCATAAGCACTTGATGGTATTGAATGGAGGGTGTATTCAGAAGGAGGCCAGTTTCCATTCCCCTGGCTCCTAAAATAAATCAAGTAGGTGTCAGGCTCCTAGAATTTGTTTTGAAGAGAGCACCTTGGACATATGGATCTTCTTCAGGGACAGGAAATCATTAACAATGCAAATTTTAGGGGGTGGGGTGTTACATGGAAATCCTTTAGATTGCTGACATTTCTATCATATGAGATGTGGGCATTACAAATAAAAAGAACATTTCATAAATCCAGTCGGATTGAAAGAGGTCATTTTCATCAAAACAGGTGAAATGAAAGCTCTTATACATCACATGGAACTGGGGAGAGAGAGAGAGAAAGAAAATGCCTATAAATAGCTTTAATAAAATATAGTAGTGGATTGAGCATTATAATCCATAAAGAAGCATTTTCTACACAAGCATATAGTTGTCTTCCCCCCCTCCCCCACCTCTGTAGGAACTTCAGCAAACTAGTAACAGTTTTTGCATTAATGCATTTCCCAGCATATAACAACAAATCTAAATTTAGCTTGACGCAGCAGATTATATCGTATTGCTTTCACTTCTAACATACATAGAGTGCACTGGGAAGAAAATCCAAACCCATGACAAAGATAGTGATCAGAAATTCATCTTCAAGAAGAATACAAGGGAAAAATCAAGGAAAGCCAGATCTAGAATTTAGGATTCATACTCATTTCTTAGAGCAGGGGTTCCGAACCTCTTCAAGCTGGGGGTCGGGTCACACTCTCTCAGTCAGCTTCAAGGACCAGATGGCCATTTTGCCATGCCTGTAAGATGAGGGTGGCCATTTTGTGCCAACAGCTTCAAAGGGGGTGACCATTTTGTTTCTCAAATGCCCTTGGAGGGGTGGGGGGGCCACATGAAATTGTGCCGGGACCCGGATCCAGCCCGCAGGCCTTAGGTTGGGAACTCCTGTCTTAGAGATTTCTTCACATTTCTTCCTCCTTCCCCTTTTTTCTTTCTGTATATAAATAACCAAAAACCATAGACAATATGCTCAGGGATGCTTATTTATGCTCTTTCTTTTCAGAAGCTCAGACAGATATATAATTTGGAAGAGAAAACAATCTACATATAATGTAGTAGCTGGGTTTATTTTGAAGTACATCCTACAAAGCCCAGATATTTCTATATCTTTTGGACAATATCCTATTGGGTTTTGTAGGATGTACTTCAAAATAACATACATAGAGTACAACCTAAAAAATGGCATACGTAAACATCTCCCTTGCTTGAAAGCCTATCATGTCCGATTCTAGGCAACATCACTCTTTTCTATTTGCAGCCAAAGAGCCAGCACTGTCTGCATCTGCAGATGTTCCCGTCATCATATGGCAGGCATGACTAGATGCTGGAGTACACAGAATGTTGTTACCTTTCCCACAAAGCAGTACCTATTTATCTACTTGGTATTTCTTGTTTTCAAACTGCTTGGATGGCAGGAGCTGGGACAGATGACAGGTACTCATTCTATCATGCAGCACACAGGTCTCAAACTGCTGACCTGCAGACCTTCTGATCATCAAGCTCAGCTTCTTAACCACTAAACCACTATTTAGACATCCTATTGAGTCCAATCAGAGTTATGTCCAAGTACATGGTTTTAGAATTCCAACTTTACACATGCAGTCTTATATATTGCATTTACTGTACATTGATACATACCAATATGTATTATTATTATTTTTAGGTGGAGAGTAGTTTTTAAGCTGTTTTTAATCATGTTTTTATTATGATTGTGAACAGCCCTGAGTTGGCCTTGGCCAAGTGGGCGGTATAGAAATCGAAGTAATAAATAATAAATTAATAAATAAGCTGATACATACAGGATGTACTTCTCTGTACTGCTTCTAGACTATGGAACTTCCTCTCATGGGAGGTCTGGCTAGCCCAATCTTTGCCATCTTTCCACAACCAGGAAGGCTTTTGCTCAACAACTGACTGTCTAAGAGCAGGGAGTTCTTAAAATGGGATTGCTTGTGCCTCGCTGCTTTTAAAGGTGTTTTTAGCATTGTTTTTATGGCCATACATGCAATGGACAGCAAGAAAAAAAATAGCACCCCTTATCTAACTGTCAACAGGATTTTGGACAATATTATTTTTAAAATGCATGTTTCAGATACAAACTGTGAATTTATTTATCAATGGCGTCTTCTGTTCTTTGAATGTTCTGATGCAAGCTAGTAGAATTTCAACGGCTGATTAGTTAAAGCAGGGGTGGCCGACCTTGGTGCTCCAGGTGTTCTTGAACTCCAAATCCCAGAAGCTCTGATCAGCAGGAGTGCTGACTTGGGCTTCTGGTAATTGAAGTCCAAGAACACCTGGTGCCAAGGTTGGCCACCCCTGGGTTAAAGAGTTTCATGTGTAGGGAAATTGAGTTGCAACAGCATTTGACATCATTCTGTGATGATAACCAGAAACAACGTGTTACAAGACAAAGAATTCTATTATTTTATTTCCTACACAAGTCCTGAAAAGGGCAGTACTGTATGTTTGAACACATGCACACACATTCTGGCACTTTCAGTGCAGCTGCTTTACTTGCTGGCAGGGTGTGGTACAAATAGCATTCATATGGAGAGAAAAATGTACAGCATGCACACTTTGTCTCACCTGAGATATACATTTTTTGTATGAATGAGATGTGCATTTATCCTGTCTTAAAAGACAGACTGCCAAGCTGTCAGCTGTGGTGGACCTTTCACACACATAACGTAACACAAAGCATGTTGAGACAGGGTATATAGCTTGGTAGTTGGAGCCTTTGGGGTTCACTTAAAGCTATGACATTCACATTTATTTGTATGTAGTGTGTTCCACCACCACCCCTTTTTAAGGTGTTGTGTTCTTTTTCTTGTACAGTTGCTAGAGTTTCAAAAATTTTTGAGCACTCCCAATGTTCCTGCTGTGTAATCCATGTGGGGATGGTTAGTTCACACTGAATGAAACTGTGGGTGACAACCATATGACATATGTGGTGACTTGTGACATTAAAATTGCCAATGGAACAAACTTGTCTTTTACTTTCATCTTGTCTCTTTTTTATCCCCCCAAATCAATGTAGCACAATTCTAGCTACAAAAATAATATATTAAAGGTTTGAAGTGGTAGCCAAGTAGCCAAGTTAGTCTGTGCAAACATATCAGAGAGTAAACAAAACAAAACAGCAAAAAGGACAAAAAATGTTGTGGCACCTTATAAGACTAACTCCTCTATTTAAATGTGAGCTTTCATGGACCAAATCCAAGTCTTTTGTTACTGCAGCCTCACTAGCTGCAGGTCTGTTACTTGGCACAATTCACCATAGATGAGGATGAATCAGTGGGAAACTTGCCAATTCTTTAACAAAGGTAGAAATGGGAAAGAAAAGACACAGCTCAAGTCCCTAAATAAAATGATAGAAAGACTACAGCCCAATAACTTAGGTGACTAATTATATGGTCTTAGACCTCTTTACGTGTATGCTCTCTACAGTTACAGCATTCAAGTGGTATACTTCAGGAGGGTGCATTAGAGTTCTGCAGCAAAGATTCCAGTACTTCACGAAACAACAAAGCTAGTATTCAATTGGATGCAGCTTTGATAGTTAGACAGTAACAAATTGCAGTAACTGTGTAGTGTAATAGTACTCCTTATTTTCACTTTCCCAGGCCTCAGGTTTCATCAGGCCTTGATTGAAAGGCGTGGTTGAATGAATGCAGTGTGAAGACATTCTTTTTCTCTCTGAACCACACCTCCCTTAAAGTCCTCTTGGCATCTCTTCAACTTAAACTCTTGAGTCCACTCCAGCTCTGCCTAGAGACACCCCCCCACACCCCCCACCAAAACAAACACAAACCCTCCTCCAGGCATCTCAAAGAAACTGCACTGCATAAGAATTAAGGAAGAGATGTGTTGGTATCGTTCAGATTTCTGTGTCTCCCTCATAGCTATAAAAGGGATTCCAAGATCCTCTTTGTCTCAGCTCCTGCCAACCTAGCAGTTCAAAAGCAAGAAATTGCAAGTAGATAAATAGGGACCACTTCGGTGGGAAGGCAACCAGCGTTCCGTGCACTCTAGTGTCTAGTCATGCCTGCTACATGACCATGGAAACGCATGCAGAAGCAGACAGTGCTGGCTCTTCAGCTTTGAAACAGAGATGAGCACTGAACCCTAGAGTTGGCTATGACTGGCTTTCGAGCAAGGGAAACCTTTAACTTTACATCTATTACTTTCACATTCTTGAATAAGGCATCAGTTGATACAGATGACACATTTCTTGTTCCAGAAAGCTGGTATCTGATTCTTCTGAACCTGTCATCTGTTTCTTCTGAATGTAATCCCCATATGTTCTGAATCACATTCACTGTTTTGATAGTAAATCTGACCGTTCAGCAAAGTCTCAGCAAAGCCTCATATACAAAGAGTGGTAATAGTGACTACATGATGAGCGTAGTAAAGAAGACCATCCCAGAGAGCTGTAGAATCATAGAATCCATTCTGATGTTTCAAAACTCTTGAATGCAGACTTCCTCAAATATGCTTCGGAATGCAGCAGCACAGAGTAAATAAGGTATGTTACTTTCATAAATATGTTTGTGCGTTCTTAGTGCAGTGCTGAGTACCAGCTAGCAGTATAGTTGGCTGTGGGATGGTTCTTGATTGGACCTTTAAGACTAATCAAAGGTCAGGTGCCTCCTCCTGACACCTCCTATTTCAGTAAGGAAGTTTTGTTTTTCTTTTTTCTTTTTATATTTTAGTATTCTCATTGGTTAGACTGTAAGCCGCCCAGAGTCGCCTCGGCGAGAGAGTGGCGATAAAAGTCGAATAAAATAAAATAAAAGTGATGTGGTGCATCTGCACTGTCCTCATAGAGTCTAATTTGTTTTCAACTTCCTCTGACCTCCATGGAGGAGCAGAGGAAGCGTATAATTTTCCAATAACCTGATGTGGCTCTCTTCTTCACGCTATGGCATGTTAACAGCAGCAAGAGTTGGACCAAATAGGGTTGTTTGAGGCCCTGTATGCTGCTTGGATGCAAGGATCACATTAAATGTCATGCCAAACCTCAACTTGATCCCAGGCAACCCTATTTAGTCTGTATCAGCCCACTTCAAAAGAGCCTGTGAGCACAAGCCCTTAGTATCATCAATTTTGCTCAACTTTATAATTAACTACCACTCAAAGCCTGTCTCTCTGACCACTTTGAAATTCTAGGGAATCAAGAGTGATCTATGCAATTTTCCCAAAGGTGTCTGTTCTTCTGTCTTGTATTAGTGTCATAGGTTTGGGCCTATTTAGTGAAGAGATCAGTGAATACTAAACTATTTTAATGACTGTAGCATGACTTTCAAGTGTCAAAATGTCTTTGCATATTAATTCCAAAGAAGCATACAATCTAATATTGATTAGTTCAACTGATCATTCCATCATTGCTGTCCTTCATATATAGTGTTCAAAATTACCATATTTCTATACTGCTTGAGTCATTTCATGTTAGAATAATCCTTTTTTTTTTTTTTTTGAAGTTTCAAGGTCCTTTCCACTCCAGAGTGACTCCTTTAATCCTGGATGCTTTCTAGAACTTTCCTCCTGTGGAGATAAGTGACCTCCAGATCCTCTCTCTTCTGTTGTATTTTCTGGTAAAGGACAACATTTGGCAAGTAAAGCCTAACATTCTCTTATAGTCAAGTCTCCTATTCTTCATGTTTTTCTCATGTTTGGTAAATTTGTAATTCACATTCCAAATACTGCATTACTTTGCTATATACTTATCTCTCCTCTGTGACATTTTCCAGTCTGGTGGAGAAGCAGCCTATTCACCGAACATGTCAGGTATAGATCCTTGATTTACAAATTCTTCTAGAATACTGTCCTCAGAGCAAGGTCATGTTACAAGATGGCTGATTCTTTCCATTGAGCCTCTAGATGGGTTGTCAAACATGAATGACAGCCCCCTCCAAAGATTTTCCCACTCACTGAGCTGAAACAGTTAATCCACAGGAGTTACATAAACACACTTGAAAAGAATGAGGCTCAATTCTGAGTCAACTTCTGTGGGTGTTGTATGGAAGAGGAGGGATAGTGAATTTGTTCTGTTTGATATTAAAAATGGTTTGAGGGCAGAAATGATGGACAATTTTCATGATTTTGATGAGTTTACTTTTATCAGGACTTCTTCACACACAATATGAATTCAACATATATTTGTGTGTGTTAAATTGCTGCTCTAAAATCATTTTCCTATTCTATGCTGACACAAACTCTAGATTCAAATAGTAATTACAAACTGAATTGCTATTATATTTTAGATGGTGGAAAGAAGCAGAAATAACTGACAGTGTCTCTTTCTCACACACAGTCAAACAGGAAAAAAACACAAGAAAAAGGTGGAGAGATAGGCTGTTAGACTGATGACAAGTTTGCTCTGCAAAACACTCCAATCCAAAATGCAAACACTGAAGTGGGGTATTAAGATTCAGATTATATCACATCAATGAGATGGAGCAAAAAAAGAAGAAGAAAAGAACAGAACTGTGCAGCTACTGTATATCTGGTATGCTACTTCCCTCCACCCCCAGTCACAAGACAAAAGGCTCTCAATGCCAATCTTGGAAGTTATCCCAAAAAACAAAATATTTGTGAGGCATATGCCAACATTGCAATACTAGTGTGCAGTCTACCAAACAACAGGTATTTTCTCATTCTACCAGACTTTGCTTCCACTAGGAAGGCCAGCAACCAGATGGGAAGACCAGTTCAGGGCAAAGCTCCTGAGGCCCTTGGTGAGACTGGCATGGGATCGGAAACAATGCTTTGATCTGCCACGTCGAACTATGTATATTGACGTGTGAAACATGAATCAACCAAGTAAACAAGTAACCAGGCTTTGGCAGGAAGTCTCATATTCTATCTAGCATCTTGCCCATCAGAAACCTGATGGGGGTTCTTCTTTACTTCAAAACTAACATGGCACCCAACAGTTGGCTTCCATCTTCTGTTTAAGTTTCATCCCCCCCCAAAAAACAAAACAAAAAAACACACACATGTATTTTGCTATTTAGGCCAAAGCCTGAAACCAGAAGGTGGACCTTTTGATGTCACAAGGGGTGAGCACTTATGATGTTCATAGCTTTAAATATTTGTAATGTCCAAAGATAGAGTAGGAAAGGGTGGGTAGGTTCAACAGATGGAGGCCAATCAAGAGCAAAAAAGGTTTAATGTGCACAGAATTTAGGTAATGTGACAATTTAAGCTATGAAAGGGAAAAAAGCCAATACTTTTCTTACAGGCTAGGCAGATACAACAGTTACTACCATTCCTGCTGGAGATTATATCACATGTTGCCATTTGGATGCTTCTCCCCCTGCCTCACTCCAAATAGCACAAATATTTTGTGTATATGAATTTATTTATGTATGGTTATTTCAGGTTATTTGTCTTTTTTGTTGATTCTGTAATGTTTGTGAGATGCCCAGAGTGGTGCTTGCACCAGTTGGACAGGATATAAGTCATAAGAACATAAGAACAGCCTTGCTGGAACAGGCCACAGCCCATCCAGTCCAGCATTCTGTCTCACACAGTGGCTCACCATTTCCTTCAGGGTATTCCTAAGGAGATGCCTTCACCTGCTTAGGATTCCCTGGAAATGGCATTGAGAGATATCCTGCTTATCTCTCCAACCCCGAGGTTGTCCTTAGGTAGTTAAATGAATGAATGAATGAATACATGAATGAATGGATGAATGGATGAAGGAAGGAAGGAAGGAAGGAAGGAAGGAACCAACCAACCTACCAACCAACCTACCTATGAGCTCCCACCCAGCAGTCTCTACACTCTGTTCCCTTCACTGCTGGTGTTTGGGTGGGCCAATACTGCACACACACCACATACAATATGAATGCCAGACTGAGCTAATTATGCTCCAGCACTAAGGAGAAATGTACTGAAATGGGACCCAGACTCTAAAAGATTTCAAAACCACCACAGAAAAATTGTGCTTCTTCCTTGCCTAGTACCACTCCGGCCTAGAGCCACACTGCAATTACTAGGAATGTGAGACAGCATCCTCATGAACTGTAGATCCTAGTGATTTAAATGAAGGGTTCACTAAGCATGCTCTGCTAGATGCTAAATGCTTGTTTTTGATATACTAAGCAGACGTGGGAAGGATGGCAAGTGCTGGGGAAGATGGTCAAAAGACTGAATGCATTTGAGTTCTCTGACAGCAGATTGTCACTTGAAAAAGACAAACTAAAGCAATTTCTTTGCCAAATATTATTGCTTTTTGCCACTGCATTGCTGCTGATGTACTATTTTTCCATAATATAGTCCCAGATAATATATTTCCCCTTTTTGGGGAAAGTATTGGAAAAGGCAGTGGCGCGTCAGTTGCAGGGGGTACTGGATGAAGCGGATTATCTGGACCCCTTCCAGGATTCAGACCTGGATATGG
Organism: Bradypodion ventrale; assembly: GCA_035047345.1. Taxonomy (NCBI): domain Eukaryota; kingdom Metazoa; phylum Chordata; class Lepidosauria; order Squamata; family Chamaeleonidae; genus Bradypodion; species Bradypodion ventrale. The sequence continues at coordinate 255,215,106 of JAWDJE010000003.1, forward strand.
TACTGAGACTGCATTGGTCGCGCTGATGGATGATCTCTGGCGAGAGCAGGATGGTGGTCATCCATCCGTCCTTGCTCTTCTTGACCTCTCAGCGGCTTTCGATACCATCGGCCATGGTATCCTTCTGGAACGGCTCAAAGGATTGGGGATCCAGGGCACTGTGTTGTCCTGGTTTTCCTCATTTCTGAGGGGCCGGACCCAGTCGGTGTGGTTGGAGAGCGAGAAGTCCAGTCCTAGGTCCATAAAATATGGGGTGCCTCAGGGCTCGGTACTCTATCCTCTCCTATTTAACATCTACATGAAGCCGCTGGGTGAGATCATCCGTTCCCATGGGGTGCGGTACCATCAGTACGCGGATGATACACAGTTGTACATCTCGGCCCGTGGGGACCCCAGTGATGCAGTCAAAGTCCTTTCCAGTTGTCTGGAGGCGGTTGGGGTCTGGATGGGGGCAAATGGTTTACAGCTCAATCCTAGTAAGACTGAGTGGCTGTGGATGGGGGGTCCTGTGTTATCCTGGGAACTACCATCTTTGGTTTTGGATGGGGCTATTTTGCCCCAGACCGACCCGGTGCGCAACTTGGGGATCCTCCTGGATTCGCGGCTGCTGCTAGAAGAACAGGTGGCGGTTGTGGTCAGGAGGGCCTTCGCCCAACTTCGGGTGATTCGCCAGTTGCGTACGCTCCTGGACCGGGACTCTTTGCTCATGGTCACTCATGCTCTGGTGACCTCCAGACTAGATTATTGTAATGCGTTCTACATGGGGCTGCCCTTGATGACCATTCGGAGGCTGCAGCTGGTCCAGAATGCGGCAGCCCGGGTGGTGATGGGGTGTGGGCGTTATGCCCGTGCCTCACCACTGCTGCGGAAGCTGCACTGGTTACCCATTTGCCTCCGGGTGCAATTCAAGGTGCTGGTTTTGACCTTTAACACCCTAAATGGTAGTGGGCCAGGTTACCTTAGAGACCGCATCGCCCTAAGGACGTCTGTCCATCCAACCAGAGTGGACTGGAGGGGCTCTCTAATAGTGCCATCGGCCAGGGGGGCTCACCTCTCTGGCACAAGGAGGAGAGCCTTCTCTGTGTCCGTACCTGCCCTTTGGAACCTCCTGCCTGTGGAACTGCGTCTCCAGATGGAGTTGTTGTCCTTTAGAAAAGAACTAAAAACCTGGCTGGCGGGCCAAGTTTGGGGTGCAGGTGGAGGGGTGGCTTCCGTTGGGTGGTTAATATAGGGGAGGATGCCTGCCCCATGGTTTCTTCAGTTCCTGCACCCCTCTCTTTTTAGGGGTGGGTTCTTATTGCTGTTTTTTATCCATTTTATTTGTTTTTATCTGTTTTTACCCACTGTTGTGAACCGCCCGGAGTCAGCTTTGGCTGAGTGGGCGGTATAATAATTTAACAATAAATAAATAAATAAATATGGAAATAACAATACAGTACAGTAAAACCCTGACTTACAAATGCCTTGAGTTACATAAAATTCAACTTACATAATGATTTTTTGCTAAAACCATTTCCCGATTTACATGATTTCCTATGGGTTTGCTTCAATTTACATAAAATTTTAATTTTTTCTATGGGTTTGCTTCGAGTTACATAAAGAAACTAATTTTTCTTATGGGTTTGCTTCGAGTTACATAAAAAACCAATTTAAGCAAAAGCCTACGGAACTGACTTTTTTCGTAAGTAGGGGTTTTACTGTATATATACTGCATTGTTATTTCCATATATATGAGTCAGTGACCCGATTAATGTGACTCTGAGCACCATGGATAGCTAGACTCCTCAATGAAGATCAGTGGATTTAAAATATTTAATTTAAATTTAATTTAATTTAATTGTCACATTTATATACCGCTCACTCGGCCAAAGCCAACTCAGGGCGGTTCACAATAAAAATTAAAAAAAAATACATGTTAAAAACAGTTAAAACTACCCACCCCCTAAAAACAAGGGGTGCAGGATCCAAAGGCACCATGGGGAGGAGTTCTTCTACACCAACCACCCAATGGAGGTTACCCTTCCACCTGCACCCCACACTTGACTCGCCAGCCAGGTTTTAAGTTCTTTTCTGAAAGGCAGCAATTCTGTCCGGAGACGTAGCTCTGTTGGCAGGAGGTTCCAGGGGGCCGGTGCAGACACGGAGAAGGCTCTCCTCCTTATTTATTTATTTATTTATTTATTTATTTATTGTTAAATTATTATACCACCCACTCAGCCAAAGCTGACTCCGGGCGGTTCACAACAGTGGGTAAAAACAGATAAAAACAAATAAAACGGATAAAAAACAGCAATAAGAACCCACCCCTAAAAAGAGAGGGGTGCAGGAACTGAAGAAACCATGGGGCAGGCATCCTCCCCTATATTAACCACCCAACGGAAGCCATCCCTCCACCTGCACCCCAAACTTGGCCCGCCAGCCAGGTTTTTAGTTCTTTTCTAAAGGACAACAACTCCATCTGGAGACGCAGTTCCACAGGCAGGAGGTTCCAAAGGGCAGGTGCGGACACAGAGAAGGCTCTCCTCCTTGTGCCAGAGAGGTGAGCCCCCCTGGCCGATGTCACTATTAGAGAGCCCCTCCAGTCCACTCTGGTTGGATGGAAGACGTCCTTAGGGCGATGCGGTCTCTAAGGTAACCTGGCCCACTACCATTTAGGGCGTTAAAGGTCAAAACCAGCACCTTGAATTGCACTCGGAGGCAAATGGGTAACCAGTGCAGCTCCCGCAGCAGTGGTGAGGCACGGGCATAACGCCCACACCCTATCACCACCCGGGCTGCCGCATTCTGGACCAGCTGCAGCCTCCGAATGGTCATCAAGGGCAGCTCCATGTAGAACGCATTACAATAATCTAGTCTGGAGGTCACTAGAGCATGAGTGACCATGAGCAAAGAGCCCCGGTCTAGGAGCGTGCACAACTGGCGAATCACCCGAAGTTGGGCGAAGGCCCTCCTGACCACAACCGCCACCTGTTCTTCTAGCAGCAGCCGTGAATCCAGGAGGATCCCCAAGTTGCACACCGGGTCGGTCTGGGGCAAAATAGCCCCATCCAAAACCCAAGATGGTAGTTCCCAGGATAACACAGGACCCTCCATCCACAGCCACTCAGTCTTATTAGGATTGAGCTGTAAACCATTTGCCCCCATCCAGACCCCAACCGCCTCCAGACAACTGGAAAGGACTTTGACTGCATCACTGGGGTCCCCATGGGCCGAGATGTACAACTGAGTGTCATCCACGTACTGATGGTACCACACCCCATGGGAACGAATGATCTCACCCAGCGGCTTCATGTAGATGTTAAATAGGAGAGGAGAGAGCACCAAGCCCTGAGGCACCCCCCATTTGATGGGCCTAGGACTGGACCTCTCACTGTCCAACCACACTGACTGGGTCCGACCCCTCAGAAATGAGGAAAACTAGGACAACACAGTGCCCAGGATTCCCAATCCTTGGAGCCGTTCCAGAAGGATACAGTGGTCAACGGTATCGAAAGCCGCTGAGAGGTCAAGAAGAGCAAGGACGGATGGGTGACCACCATCCCGCTCCTGCCAGAGATCATCCATCAGTGCGACCAATGCCATCTCAGTACCATATCCAGGCCTGAATCCTGACTGAAAGGGGTCCAGATAATCCGCTTCATCCAGTACCCCCTGCAGCCGACACGTCACTGCCTTCTCCAACACCTTCCCTAAAAAGGGGAGGTTGGAGACAGGCCTATGGTTGGTTAGGACAGCTGGGTCGAGGGAAGGTTTCTTCAGGAGGGGTCGCACCAAGGCATGTTTTAAAGGTGCAAGAAACACCCCCTCCCGCAACGATGCTTTGATCATAGCCCCAACCCAGCCACCTGTCACCACCTTTGAGGCTTTCACCAACCAGGTGGGACAGGGGTCCAATGGGCAGGTAGTGGCGCGCACAGCTGCAAGGAGCCTGTCCACTTCATCAGGGGCAACTGGATCAAACTGGTCCCAGATGGTATGGCAAGACTGTGCTCCAGCTCCCTCCGGACTCTCCCCATCCACGCCAGGATTAAACCCCGAGCGAATCCGATTGATTTTCTCCACTAGATGGTCAGCAAAGTCCTCAGCTGACCCCTGCCAAGCAGGCACCGGGGTCCCCCTACCAAGGAGAGACCTGGTAACCCGGAACAGGGTGGCTTGGGCAATTATCAGTGGAGGCAATAAGAGTGGTGAAGTATTGCCACCTCACCACCTCCATCGCCACTAGATAGGCCCTAAAAGCGGCTCTAGCTAGTGTCCAATCGGAGTCTCCCTGGGTCTTCACCAAGCGGCACTCTAGGCGTCTCTTTGCCCGTTTGAGCTCCCGCAGTTCTTCCGTGAACCATGGAGATGACCTAGCTCCATGAGCTCTGAGAGGCCGTAGTGGTGCGATTTCATCCAAGGCCCCTGTTGTCATCCTGTTCCACAGGTCAACCAGCGCCTCGGGCAAATCGTGTTGCAGATCCAGAGTGAAATCCCCCAGTTCCCTCTGGAATCCATCAGGATCCATCAGTTGCCGGGGGCGGGCCATTCTAATAGGCCCTGCCTCCCTACGATGAAGCGTCGCACCCAGGAAGTCTAGAGCCACCAAATAATGATCTGACCATGGCACAGGTGTTATGTCTAATTTCCGTAGTCTCAGATCACTCTGCCACCGCTCCGACAAAAAGATTAAATCTGGTGTGTGGCCACTCCCCCTGGTCGGGCCCTGAATTACCTGAATCAGGTCCATAGCTGCCATGGAAGCCATGAACTCCTGAGCCACCTCAGAGCCAGTCCCCAGCGAAGGCAAATTGAAGTCCCCCAGAACCATCAGTCTAGGGAACTCCAACGCCAACGCTGAGATGGCCTCGAGGAGCTCAGGCAGGGAGTCCCTTACCCTGCAAGGGGGCAGGTACAGGAGTAAGACTACCAACTGACCCTTAGAGTCCAGACGCAGAAGCAGGGCCTCACAACCCAGAATTTGTGGAGCGGTAGCCCTGGCGACTCCCAGTGACTCCCTGGCTATGATGGCAACGCCACCGCCCTTACCCTCATCCCTAGGCTGGTGCCAAATACTGAACCCAGCTGGACACATTTCTGACAGAGGAACCCCATCCTCTGGTCTCAGCCAGGTCTCAGTGATACATGCCAGGTCGGCCCGCTCCCCCATAATGGAATCTTGTATCAGGGGGGCCTTATTACATACCGACCTGGCATTCATCAGCAGCAGCCAAAGGGCAGGGTCACCCTGGGTCAGCTGCTCAGGACCTAGAGGTGAAACCGGGGGGCTGGAACGAGGGACAGATACTAAGCATCTGCCCCGCATTCCCTGAGTGCGGCCTGCCCCTCGGTACCCGCTATATCGCCCCATGCCCATCATAACCTCTAAATTGGCCCCCGGAGCCTCCCTGATTGCCTTGGACAGAATGCTGCCTCTCCTTCCTGGCTGGCCGGGCAGTCTCTCCCTCCCTCCCTCCCACCTCCATATAAAACCGCCCCACCCACTCCCTCCACCAACCTCCGCAAGGCTCCGGCGGTGATGGAAGTGGTGGGGCATTCTTCCAAATCTACCTCGAACCCTCAACTGGGGTGAGACATTCCACCCGCAGTAGCGACGGCGGTGGGCTGGCTTTTCAAAGCCATCTCGAATCGCCACCTTAATTTTATCCCCATGGACCTCCAAGCCAGCTCCAGACCGACTGCTGCCTCTATTCCCTGGCAGGCAAGTCAGTCCCTCAATCCTTCTAACTTTCCCTCCCTCCCTCCACCATCTCCTCCCCCCTTTTGGCCCATATCTCCCCCCATTGCCCCCAGTGGGCCGTAGAATTTTCAACTCCCCGCCTCCCCCACTCAAGACTGAGGCAGAGGGAGGAGGAAGAAGGGAGGGCTCAGGACGCCGGTGTTGGAGGCTGATCAGACTTCTGGAGCATTTTACATGATTGTTTCTATGCTTGCTTAGGAGCAGTTTGAATGTACACAACATGTGCCTTTTTTTATTTAAAAATTAAAATATATATATTTGGCAACAGGTAATAATTGTTTGCAAAAGGAAAAAATACAAGCTCTAGGGTTATTCCTGTAATGATCTTTACTGTGTATCATTAGTGCCTATTATAACATGTATGGAAAAGGTCATCAGGCATTGTGTCCCCCCCCCCCCCCCTTCAACGCAAATAACTGGACAATTTTACATACAGCAGTCCTTTTGTGCTTAGCTCCATTCATGGACTTGATGAAAGAAAAAACAATAGTAACAGTAAAATGAAAATGGCAATTTTACAACCCTTTAAACATTCTATACCTGTGGGGCTCTCCAAATATTGTGGCAGTACCTGTTTCATGAATTACAGTTGTGATGTTGCAAGGCAAAAGTCTCCCTAGGTCTTAGACTAGCAAAGATTGAAAAGGATCGTGCAGTCCTTACCAATGGAAACTATACACATATGTGGAAAAACCGCCTTCCTGGAGGTGGGGGAGGAAATTGCTGAGCATTGTTAGAGCAATACACTTCAGACCGAAAGGTAGGGTTGGGACAGGGTAAGGGAGTTATATTTTGTTATGCCTTCCCTTCCTAACTTGCTATCTTTGAGAAGATTTTTCTTCCCTTTCCCAGGAACACACTCTGGTAACTAAAGACAAATATACAGAAACATGATGAATAATCACAGAAGCATCACAGTTTTAATCCCCGACTCTTCCTTTTTGTGGTAATAAATCATTTCCTGCTATTCTTCCATTCCAGCTAAGCAGTGTTTCAAAACCTACAGTATGACTAGTCCACCCAAAAGAGCTGTTGCTAAGTGAAACTACAACAATGCTGGCAACAGTGAGATATGTCAGAGAGCTACAGCTATTAGGCAGAGAAGCCTATTCTGTTGGCAGAAGGGGAAAAAAACACAATGTGACCCTCCCCTGATGCTTTACTTGCCCACATGAGAGCGAATCTCCAGCATTAATTCAGCTAAAAGAAATCCAAGATCTCTTTTGTACTTTATCCATCTGTCATGTGCTCTTGGAGGACTGTGATTTGGTAGTCACACATGCTGCTGAAACTATCCTTCCCATCTGTATCATTCTGAAGTGGCTTTCGGAAGATCCAACTGGCCCTCTTCAGTCCACAAATCTTTGCAATCTAAAAACCCAAAATTGTGTATATCCTCCAAATACATCAAAAATATGAACAATCTTTTTTGTTATGGCTGCTCTGCAATTTCATCTTTGATCTGCTGTCAGGTCACACCCAATGTCCAGCAACTCTAACAGGGTTTTCAAGGTGTGTGAGATATTTAATTACGGTAGTATTTTCACCAGTATCACCAACCTGTGAATTTCTATGGGCATGTTAGGAGCTGAAGCAGGTCTCTTGAATCTTAATCTGTTAAGGGGTCTGAGGTAGACAAAGATCATCATCACACATGGTAGAAGGACCCATTTAGAGCTATGATGACATGTGGGCTAACAGACAGTTATGGTTCTCCAAGTGTGTCTCTAACTAGCAACATTTGCACACATTTGCACATATAATCAACTATGCTTTGTACAACGATGTATGTGTTCCTATGTAACTTACTGGAATAAATGTTATACCTTTCTAGGGACTGTAGTGGCTTAGTGGTTACGACGCTGAACATCATAACTGGAAAGTTGGCAGGTCGGCAGTTTGAGACCCTAGTGCTGCATGATGGAGTGAGCTCCCATCTCTGTTCCAGCTTCTGCCAACCTAGCAGTTTAAAAGCAAGAAATTGCAAGTAGATAAATAGGTACCACTTCAGTGAGAAGGTAAACAGCATTCTGTGCACTCCAGTGTTTAGTTATGCCTGCCACATGTCCATAGAAACATTTGCAGACACAGACAGCACTGGCTCTTTGGCTATAAACTGAGATGAGCACCAAACCCTAGAGTTGGATACGACTGGCTTTTGAGCAAGGGTGACCTTTACCTAAAAGCAAAAAGACCTTGGGAGTAAGGTCTGGACTGTCATGTTTAGTCTTCCTTTGCCCATCCCTGTACAGTGGATTCTCAACAGAAACTCACTGTGGATTCTTTTTTCATCTATTGCATATGTGACCAATAATGTGGACAAGAGAAAGCAAGTAGCAAGACATGCCAAGAAACAAAATATTATGATATACCAATGGCTGAACACACAATATTTTGTAAATGGGTCTGGTATGCTGGTAAACCCCAAGGTCAGTGGGCCCTTGCATGGGGTGCAGACATTTACAGCATGAAGGCTTCTGCTTCCATCCACACATTCAGCCAGTATGTGGAAGGCGGCTCTAAAGCAGCACTGATGCATGGATGCCCTCATGTGGATGTGGGTTCTGACTAGGTCAGATTTCCCAGAACTTGGATGTGTTCTTCTGTGATCTACAGCTCTCAAAATCCTGCAGCTTGTCTCAGTTGGAGTTCTACTAGATATGCTGCTCTCCCATATGTAGCATCTCTTTCCATGCACATTAATAGATACTGAACTTTTTTTCATACTCAGTGAAATTACAGGGTGGATGTGTCAGCAGCAGATGATTGACCATGGAATGCAAAAAGAGCCAACACTGCATGATTTCCTCCATACACACACACCCCATCCCAAATAATTCTTTCAGTGCTAGGACAAGTTGTGTAAATCACCCTAAAGTGGCATTTATAAAGTATAACACAACTGAGCCAATGAATTGTTTTTCAATCAGTAGTGAGTGACCTCACAGAGACAATGGTCTCTACTGATCATTCCAGGAAGCAGGGGTGGTGAACAATTTTTTCGGTCCAGTGGCTGAATTCCCATTTGAGAAGAGCCTTAGGAGGGGAGCACATTCCACCAGTGAGCGAGGCCGAGGAAACAGAACACAAGGCAACAGAAGATGTTGGCACTAAAGTAGACATAGTCATCCCCCTCCACCTAACTTACAAGTGCCGTTCAATCTCATGCATGTCATCTTAGTTCCTGTTCAAATTTCTCAGCCCAGAAAGCACAGCAGCAGTCCACACTCAATGATATGCAGTTTATGAAAAGTTCAAACGTCCTTACACAGCTTCTTACATTTGATCAGTGACTAGAGTCAACAGGATAATGAAGTATAAAACCTGACAATAGAAGATAAAACCAGGCAACTGAATTAGATTGTGCAGACTCCACTGGAAAAAGATCATAACTTTAGCATACTGTTTCATCTATTACTAGCAAGGGTTGCCCGGCGTTGCCGGGCTTTTTTCTCCGTGTGTTTTAATAAAAAATGAACCAATTTTATTTTTGCAATAGTTTTAAATTGTGTTGGAAGGTTAAATTGTGTTAATGTTTTTTTAAAATTGCTTAGTCTGTAATTTTAATTTTTTAAATGTTTATTTATGTAAACATTTTTTGGCTTGGCTGTTATTAACTGGGATCTGCTTTTATTGGTTTTTTTGAGGATTAATAAAAGAAGAAAGTATGATATAATTTTTTCAATTTGTTTTATGTAAGTGAATAATGTTTTATTTTTTTGAATTTTTTTAATTAGTTGTACCGTAGGTCATAATTTTAATAATGTAAAAGTAAATGTTTTTTACATTCAATGTTTGTGTGTTTTTGAATTGTTTTTACTATTGTGGCCAGCAGGTGGTGCTGGTAGGGGTTATTGTATTTTGACTTTTTTTCTCTCCTGGCCTCTGGGTGGAGCTTCTTCTGGTAAGTAGTCTCTTTCTTTATTCATTTCTTTTTCAGTCCTGGTGGAGGTAGCACATCTTTTGGTAAGTTTGCTTGTTTTCTTTGTTGTGTGTGTGTGTGTGTGTGTGTGGGCGGGGGCGGGGGCGGGGGTTGGAATTTGTATTTTTTGTCTGTTTGTTTTGTTTTTGATTGTGTCTTTGTTTACTTCGTATTGTTTTTGGTGTTTTTGTTTTTGTGTATTTTTGGATGTGTTTGACTGTTTTTAGTAATTTTTAAAAAATTTATTTATTTATTTGTTGGTGGGGAAGGGACGTGGTCATTGGGGGTTAGGAAGGGTGGGCTAGGTGGTGGGGAGAGGGGCATGGTCGTTGGGGGTTAGGAAGGGTGGGTTAGGTAGTGGGGAGGGGGGCATGGTCGTTGGGGGTTAGGCGGGGGGGCTAGGGGGGGCGTGGTCGTTGGGGTTAGGAAGGGTGGGCTCGGTGGTGGGGAGGGGGGCTTTATTGTGTTATGGTGCTTTGATTGTGTGAAGTCGTGAAAGTAGATCGGGTTTCCCCTTTAATATCAGTGGGTGGGGGTTGTGACCCCCCCTCTTCGCTGGCTACCCTAGGGTTGGGAGGTTTGTGGGGAGAAAAGGGGTATATTGCCCCAACACTTCTGGAACCAAAAGATCAGGCAGACTGGATCGAATCCCCACCCCCCCTCCTTAAAACAACTCCGTTTTTAAGGAGAAGAAAAGACAGAGTTGTTTTAAGGAGGGGGGTGGGGGATCGATCCACTCTGCCTGATCTTTTGGTTCCAGAAGTGTTGGGGCAATATACCCCTTTTGTCCCCACAAACCTCCCAACCCTAGGGTAGCCAGCGGAGAGGGGGATCGCAACACCCACCCACTGATATTAAAGGGGAAACTCCAGTCGGGAGCTTCAGGCGCTGTTGGTGAGGGAAAGAAAGCCGGCTGGTGTGTGCTTGGCTGTGAGTTGTTTTTCTTTTTCATTTTTTGGGTGCCGGTTTCCTCAGCGCTCTGCGCGTTCATGGCGCGCAGGACACTGGGGCTTGTAGTTATGGGTTGCTGTTTTGTGTTTGTGCTGCGTTTTTTTAAAATGCTTTTCTTTCGATTGGCTGCGGCGCGTTTCCGAACGCTGCGCCGTGCGAGAGCTTCTCAGCCTGATTGGCTCTTGTGCGGCGCGGTGCAAGGAATGTTGGGAAGTGAAGTTGTTTCCCTTTCTTCGCGTTTGTGGGGCTGTTGCCCCACTGCCGGTTTTTTCAATCCTTCGTTGGCCTGCGTACCCAGATCGGCCGTGTGCACGAAGGGTGAGTGCAGGCAAGTAGGGCGAGGCATAGCAACCTATAGCCAGTTCCAACGGTTAACCCTTGGATTTATAGGTTAAGATGAAGCCAAAGGATGAACAGTTAAAAGCATTTGCTATTTCCACAGGAAATTGTGATAGGGTAAATTATCAGCTGCCATATTAATAAATATTTGTGCAATTCCTGCCATTTCACAGGATTTTATAAATTCTCAAACCTGAAGGAATGCTCTTCAGAGTTGAAAAAGCCAAGTTCCTTTTGGGGCAATATCCCCTTTCCCCCTTTCTCAGGAAATATATTAGATTTATTGCACTCTAGTACAGTGGTGGGCTTCAAAAAAATTTACTACCACACTGTGGGCATGGCCTACTTTGTGGGTGTGACCTACTCTGTGGGCGTGGCCTACTCTGTGAGCATGGGCATGTGACTGGGTGGGCGATCTAGTCATGCCTGCCCAGTGGTGGGATTCATTTTTTTTTACTACCTACTCCATGGGCATGGTATGGTTGGTGTGGCCTGTTAAGATGCCTGTGGAGATTTTGCACCCGAATTAGGACTACTTTATTTCAAAACTTAGATGGCCGGGGCCAGCCAGAATTTCTGCTATCGGTTCTGGCGAACTGGTGCAAACCTGCTGAAGTCCACCACTGCTCTAGTACCTGCAACCACCATCATGATGCAATTATTGAACTACCATGATTGACCCCCCTCCCCCAAGATGCTACTCTGATGCATCTGATTGAGCTGGATCTCTGCTCCCAGCTGGTTGAGAGATCATCTCCTTTATTTTTATTCCTGTGTTTGTAACTATTCATCAGAACTGTAAGTAAAGATACCTTTTCTGTTAAGATGCTTCTGGAGATTTTATTTCTACTAGCAGAAGACCCAGCATTGCCCAGGGGTACCCTACCTGGGCTAAGGAGAGACCCAGGCTCGCCCCCGCCCACCACCCCAGCTGCCTTACCTTTTTGTCTGCTGTTGTGTGGCCGCTCTCTCAGCCCCACCATGAGGCGCTGTCTCAGCTTGACTCTGGCCACTGCCGCTGGCCTCCATAGCAACTACAGTCAGTGGGTAGCCATCACAGCTCGGCTCCTCTGTCCTTCCATTGGTTGTGTCAGGTGGAAGGGAGGCTCCATTTAGGCGGGTGGGCAGAGGACCCATGGGGGGTGGCATAGGCCTCTGGAAGGTGGCAGCCCAGTCCCGACCTTTACCTGCCCCCCGGCTATGGGTTCTCCCTTTCCCTGAGGAGTGCCTCAGGAGTGCAGAGGAGCCATGCCATGGTGGCCGCCCACCGACAGTAGTCGCTGGGGTGGTGGTGGCCACAATTGCCACCGTCCGTACTGGCGGCTACGTTGTGCACCACCTGGAATGCTGGGCAGACTTTGGCACATGTGTGGAATTTCACACATGTGCCACAGCCTGGAATGCCAGGCAGGGTTAGGCGCATGCATGGATTCTTGTGCATGCGCAGTCACCTCCCCTGGTCATTTCTGCCAGCTGGGGGTGGGGTGTTGCAGCCCCTTTTCTGGGGCAAGGGCCCCAAGGTGGGCTGCCGGTTACCCACGCTGGCCACCCCAGACAATGAAGGTAGACGTGCACACAGTTTCCAGCACAATCGGTGCAGGGGTGTCGCTTTGTATGAGGGAGCCCTGTGATGTCATAGAGCCCCAGATCTGGTCAGCTGGGAATAGGTTGAGCTGTGGTGATGACATCACAATCCCCTCTGGTTGGCTTTTCCCCCTTGTTTTTTCTCCTGTCGGTGGGGGCATCCCCTTTGTGGATTGATTTAGGGGGTGTACCCCTCCCCATGGGGCTTGACACCTCCGCAGTGACCGTCTCTTCAGCCCAAGGTATGTATGTACCATGTTTCAGCGCAATAGGTGCAGGGGTGTGGATTTGTATAAGCAACATACAGCGCCGGACCTTGATTTTAGTTATATAGAAGATTCGAAGTGCTACTCAGGAGTTCTCAACCTTTTTAAGCCAGGGGCCGGGTCATGCTCCCTCAGACAGCTTCAGGGGCTGGATGGCCATATTGCCCTTCCTACTCCACATGGCACTTCCTGGTGTGGTGTAGGTGGTGGTGGTGGTGCACATGAAATGGTGCTGCAGGCTCCATCCGGCCTGTGGGCCACAGGTTGAGAATCCCTGTGCCAGCTAGTAAAAGGAGCAGACTCTGAGAACTTGTGGCTTTCTTTTTCACTTTTCCCGCTACTTTGTTGTTATTTTTCTTGAAAATAGCCTGGACTGACAGAGAGACAGTCAACAATTATTTTTCAGGGTTTCTTGTTTTCAAGATATTGTGCACCCACCCCCCTAGCTCCACCAAAATCAATGCTAGTTGGAGAAAGATTTGCTGGTTTTGCTTATTTTTGAACTCCTATTTCTGAGGTCAGTATAGAAAGATATACTTTAATCACACTAAAGGCTTTCCCAAAACTAACTTCTGCCAAGTTATATCAGTAGAAAAGCAGATGAAAATGGAATTTAAGAGCATTATAGATATATGAATGTTTAGAGACTGAGAAATCACTACAAACAAATGCAGAAGCTAGAATTGCTTCACAAACTTTCTGTAGTTAGAGCAATGTTTTTAGATCATTTCAGACCAGCAAATCATTTTATAGAGATAAGTGCCTGACTAGGAAAGAGATGTTGAATGTTCTAGGAAGATTTTATGGCTTTACTAGCTTAAAAAAAAACAATCCAGGTGAATAAAAGAACTGGTCATATTGAGAACAGTTTCAGAAGGAAAATGTGAAATAAATTCATTTATTGATTTATTGGTTAGACATCTGTACTGCCCATCTAGTCCAATTACTACTCTGGGTGGTTAACACAGATTAAAAACAGAAAACATCAAATAGCAATCAAATAATTTGATCAGGGTGAAATAAACAGAGCAGAATAACAAAATAAAAACAATATGGTGAGCAATAAAATATAGCTTAGAAAGTATAAGAGTGGGTTTCTCTGAATAGCAGTTTGTATTTGTTCTCTAAAGGCAAGGACCCAATCTGGCCAGGTTATCCTGCTATGGTAATAGAGTAGACCAAACTGTCAGTGACTCAACACTGAGTGTCAGGAGGTGGTTAACTATCCTGACAACCCTGAGGACTAACAGCTTGGGTGCCAAAGTACACAGGGAAGGGTGGTGGTCCCCAAGTGGATTAAATCTCACTTGAATCCATCTTGATGGAAGGCAGCAGTTTCTTTTTAAAATTGAATATTTTAATTGAATTTTATCAAAGTTAAACAATAAACATACAAAAACAATGTGCTTCATCTGCATCCAATTTCATGTAAATATCACATCTACTTTTAACCAGTTTAATTTTCACTTAATTCTAAATAGTGTATATTTTTATCAAACTCTAACAACTTATCAATGCAGTTTTTCTACTTAATTTTCCAACTTGTAGTATTCACCTTAGTGATATTTACAAGTCCATGAATTTACCACATGACCATCACTTTATCTGCTTATTTCCCAAAAAAACACATTGCCTCTGGCACTGGTCTTTCCCCTGGCCCTTCAGCTTTGAAACAGAGATGAGCGCTGCACCCTAGAGTCGGATATGACTGGCTTTCGAGCAAGGAGAACCTTTACGTTTACTCTGAAAAAGGTTTCCAAATACCCCCAAAATTGTTTTCCTTCATTATACCTTTTTTAAAATTTAGCTCCCATGTGAGCTTGTCATTTAACGCTATTTTACAAGTTTCCTTATACCACATTTCCAAATCCAAATTTACATTGTTTTTCCATTTTTTGCAATCTCCTGCCTTGAAGTAGAAAATAGAAATCAAAATTTTCTTATAGGCATCAAATTTTGTTTCCTCAAGATCTAAAGTTATTTTTGGGTTTAGTTTAAATATACATCCAATTATTTTTTTCCAATTTCCTTTTCTAGTTTCTCCCAAAAATCCATTATAATATTACAGCTCCACTACATATGTTTATATGTCCCCATCTTTTGTTGACATCTCCAACACTTAATTGATTTTTTTATCAAATTGGTTTAATCAAACTGGAATCAAATACCATCTCTATCACATGGAGGGCAGCAGTTTCATCAATACTGGCCTGGGGCTGATGAGGACTTTGCATACCAAAAAGGCTCAGGACCAGAAAGTGATTCGCAGAACTGGATCAGTGGTATGGGTGTCATAAGAACATAAGAACATAAGAACAGCCTTGCTGGAACAGGCCACAGCCCATCCAGTCCAGCATTCTGTCTCACACAGTGGCTCACCATTTTCTTCAGGGTATTCCCAAGGAGATGCCTTCACCTGCTTAGGATTCCCTGGAAATGGCATTGAGCGATATCCTGCCTATCTCTCCAACCCCGAGGTTGTCCTTAAGTATCCATAATTATAGCCATTGATACCCTTGTCCTCCATGAACTTGTTGTGATGTGGAATGCAGATTAAAGACTACTGCATTATAGTCTCAGGACAGTCTTCAAGGCTGATCACCATGTGAATCACCAATATTCGGATTTGGACAGGCAGAAGAAGAAGAAAAAAGGCAAGGAGGGCCAGAGTTTCATGGATTTCCCATAGGAGCTTGTTCCATAGCGAGGGTACCATCACTGAAAAGGCCTGCTTTCTTGCAACAAATTTACGGGTCTCTCTTGGGGGTGGCACCCTCATCCATGAAGACTAGGTAGATCTAGTGTGATGGACAAATATCCATGGATGAAAGCACTCCATCATGTAACAAGTTCCCAAACCATGACAGCTTTTATATGTTAAGTGAAAACCTTGAACCTGATGCAGTAGCAAACAGGTAACCAGTGTAGAATGGTCAAATACAAGGAAATGTGAGAAATATCTATTTATAACCATAATCAATCTGGCTGCCACGTTCTGGACCTGTTGAAGTCTCTGCTGTAGCCGCAAGGGAAGTCCCACATAGAGAGAACACAGTAGTAGTCGGTCCTTGGGACTGCTACTGAAAGTCACATAGCTGCTTTGCTTTGCTAATTGCATTTATTAATTTAAGACTGAGTGGATTTAATTTAGAAGATAAGCAAAAGACTGGTTTTCTTTATGCCACATTAAGTGGGGTTTGACCCTTCTGCATTTGTTATGAATAGCATAATTCTGAAAACTTGTGGCTTTTTAAAAAACTTTCTCTGCTACTTTGTTGTTGTTTCCTTTCTTTACTTTAAACTCTGCTGAATAAGAAAGGAATTAATCAAATTTCCAGTATATAAATTTAATTCCCAGTTACAGGCTCCTTCCAATTCCATTATTCTATAATTTCTTCGATTTGTCACATTTTACAGAAGTCACAACTGATTTAAAGAGCCACCAACAACATAGAACCCTCCTCCCATAAAATATTCAAAATACTGCCAATTGTATGAGTTGATGGGACAGAGTAAAAGGAGAACAATGTGATGTTTCACCAGTCCAAAAAGTGACTCATTGTAGCTCATCTGACAGTTGCTGAGCTGGTAGGTATTTGCTTTGAAACCAATTGTGATGAGCTTCTAAAACACTCTTTAAACACTGGATGAACAAAGGGTTTGTCATCGCTGATACATACTTATTTTCTTTTTAATGTTCATCCTGGGCATAGCAACCCTGAGCCCTTTGGACAGTCACAGCTGAAGGTGGAGGGAAGATACAGATGGGAACAAAATACCATTCTGGAGCAGTGAGGAAATCAGCTGGTGCACACCACTGGCTGTGTCTTCAAAGGTGAAGCTTTCATTGGGTATATCAGGAAGCTCTAGAGAAGACATGATTCTGCACCAGCTGAATTCCACTGCTCCAGAATCATGTCTTCTCTAGAGCTTCCTGATATACCCAATGAAATCTTCACCTTTGTAGACACAGCCAGTGGTGGGCTCAATTTTTTTTACTACCCCACTGTGGCCGTGGTATGGTGTACGTGGTCAGGGGGAAATCCCTGCATTGCACCCGAATTAGGACTACTTTATTTCAAAACTTGGATGGTTGGGGCCAGCCAGAATTTCTGCTACTGGTTCTGGCGAACTGGTGCGAACCTGCTGATACCCACCACTGGACACAGCTGACACAAAACCCACACACTTAGAGCTGGTTGGGGTATTCTAGGGGCTGCAAATTAATACAAAAACATAGGGTAGTACCTTTATAAGACTACAAAAATGCCACAAATACAAGCTAGCTTTTGACTCCATACCAGTCTTCACTGAGGCTGCGCATGGACAGGATGAAGAAGAAATGTCCAAAACCCATTGTTAGGAGCACAGGACCAGCTTTCTTCATTTAAAGAAGTTTCAAAATGGGGACTGCAGAATCAGTCCAGAGCTGGAAGTTTTCAGATTTCACATCTGCTGGTGTGGATTGGAATACTACTCCCAGTCTTTGTTAGATAAAGAGTTGACAGTCACGCTACACCCCAAAATGAGTAGCAGCACTGTCAGTTATGTTTGTGTTGGCATTAGGTCATGAAATAGAGCATTTCTGGTGCTAGACTCAGCCTCAGATCTCAGACAGGGAGGGGGGACCCTAACCCAACTAAAAACCTTGTTGCTTATGCCATGCTGGAGCTGGCATAGTTATTTTCCTTCCAATTGAATTCAGTGGAAGAAAATACAGGAAACTTTAGAAAAGCTGGAAGGGAATGGGAATTGGGAATGATACCACTTCTGGCTGCTATGTGCAGCCAGATTTTGACTCTTGGGTGCCAGACCACCTGTCTTCGAAGTACCACAGGATTGCTCAGTAAGGTTCCCAAAGGTGTTCACATAAGCCTGTCTTCCCTTTCAGAAAATGTGCTTTAGAATAAAATCAACAGGCTGCTCCACAGAAAGGATCTTTGCAACCCATGGGTCAACTTCCTTACTTCCTTTTGCACACCACTGACCTCTCCTATGTTGCTCAGTCAAGCCCCTTTCCCCAATATGTGAGTCCTTGAGTGGGCAAATGTTGGGACCTCCAACATTAGATTAGATTTATCCAGCCTCTTCATTCCCTCTGATTGTGATGGCTCTGTAAAGAGCCTACAAAGCAGCATTTTCAATCTCCTGCACACCGAAAGGTCTTGACTTTGCATGCTGCAGGCACAAAGTCTGCACAATACTCTTCTGAGAGAAGAAGAGGGTGGATTGGTAGGAGTGCCACATTCCAGTCAACATAGCTGGTAACAAATAACAACAGGAAGCACACCTACTGGGTTCAAGTTAGGGAAACTCTAAAATTATGTTTTCTAGGCATTTGCTTTGTCTTAAAAAAACCAAGGCACAAATAGCAAACCCATTTTTTTCTTTCTGGAGCTGAAGGTGATCAAATCCAGAGCTGGTATTAATTAAAAGCAATGATATGAAATTAAAAAAAAATGTGGTGGTACTTATGACTTGGACTTTTAAACCACAAATAGTATCATTTCACTTGTTAGGTAAAGAAGGGGGACTATAGCTATCAGCTGTAACACATGCTTTCCATGTGTAACACTTCAAGCTTAATTGCTTAATAAAAGCTTAATATCCAGGGCCAGCTCTCTCACAGGGCAGGAGTAAACCCATGCCTCACTGGCAGACTAAAAAGAGCAGTAAGCACCACCTGCTTCCAACTACTACCTGAAGGGCTGCCTGATGCTGCCACAGTGATTAGTCACATTTTCCTAGATAGCTGCAGTTACTTATCCCACTAGCCTTAGCCACGGCAACAAAACAGCCATTGCAGGCGCACCCCCCAATAACGGACACAGACAACATTGAAAGTGGATAACAGCATCGGGCCACATTTATTGATTCAATGCCCTAGTCCGAATTATAAATTTGTATTGGTAAAACGACCAATCATAATTCTTAAGGCAAGCAGGCCGAAGTAACACTGGTAAGGTACCACCCCAAAATTGCCAACGGCAATTGGTTACAATGTATCAATTTGTATCAATTTGTTTGTTGACAACAAACAAATTGTTGACCGTAGTCAATATCTAACTCATGACCCCACCCTCTGACGCGTATCCGTGAAATCACGGGGTGATGCATGCTGGTTAGCTATCGCCATCACCCCGTCGCCTGGTTCGTCGTTGACCGGACAACGTTTAACTAATTTATTCCTGTCTAGTGTTGTCCAGTCAATTGCGAACCTGCCGGATACCTGTGGGTCATACTGTTTACCTTACCAGTGCTACCCGCCACACGGAGGGGCTTCAAAGAAGGCCTGACGCCCCCCCCAGACCGTCAGCTTGGTCAACAGGCCTGCTCGCCAATCACCCAACAGGAGGTCCATACCTCCTCGCGACAGATGGACCCCATCCCCTGCGTACAAGTCGTAATTTTGTAGGCTAATAGCGGGGTGATGACTGACCCGTCCCCAAGCCCTGTCGGCAAGAAACCGCGCCACCGCCCTGTTGACCGTGCGCCTAGCGCGGTCAAGGGCCAGGAGGTGAACGCCCCCTCTATAAGAAAGGTGCGGGATAATGTCCGACCAAACCAGGGTTGTGGCAGGCCAGACATAATGCAAGTAGGCGAGGTCCTCGCAAATCGCATGCTTGAGCGATAAGCCGGTGACCTGGCCCAAATCATTGCCCCCCAGGTGGATGATGAGAATGTCAGGCGGGTCAGCACTCAGGCCAGAAAAAAGGAAAGGCCGCAGCTCCCGCCATAACATCCCAGGCTTACCATGCCATGTGAGACTGGCGTGTTCACCCAGTCCCAGTCGGGGTCCCCACTCTGTCGCCGCAGCGTAACGCGCTGCCCTGTGCACATAGCTGTGGCCCACCAGCCATACTGTCACCGGTGTAATACGACACCCAGGGTCTGTAAGAAAATTGAGAAAAATTGAGAAAAAGACGGTAAGGTGACTGGATTGGTACTCATGGCGGAAGTGGGCGCACATAAAACTGAAAACATTGCGAGCCCCACCTCCCCATGCTGCGTATGTCAGCCCCAGAGTACCCAAAAGCAGCTGCTGTAGAGGCTGCACCAGTACGGAATGAATGTGTGCCATAACGGGCACCTGGTAGGCCCCACCCTGGTGAGGGCACTGCCTGTCAC
The DNA here is from genome assembly GCA_035047345.1 of Bradypodion ventrale. Lineage (NCBI taxonomy): Eukaryota > Metazoa > Chordata > Lepidosauria > Squamata > Chamaeleonidae > Bradypodion > Bradypodion ventrale. The sequence continues at coordinate 255,235,036 of JAWDJE010000003.1, forward strand.
CTTCCAAAACTGAAATTTAGTAAGGGGAGACCCATCTTGGTGACAGAAAAACGGGCCGTGGTGCATGCCACGCAGTGCCAGGAACTCCTGTAGGGCACCAACCGGACAGATGTCTGCCAAAGAACACCGTAGCAGTCTTACACCACTGCCTACGCCATGCTGATCTGTCTTAGAGGAGCGTATCCTCAACTGGGCCCAGTCTTTGGCAACATAGACATCCTCGAGTTCCAGTGCCCTACAACTTGCATCCGCCTTATACAGCATCTCAAGCTCGCTGGTGCGGAGCGCTCCAAAAAGGCCACCGTTGTAGCCGCATGAAGTGGGCTGCCTCATTTATCAAAACTGAGGCCAGGCCAGCCCCGGGCCAATTGGGTAAAAACCCTGGGAAAATCTTGCATCCGCCTTACTCAGCATCTCAAGCTCGCCGATGCGGAGGGCTCCAAAAAGGCCACCGTTGTAGCCGCATGAAGTGGGCTGCCTCATCTATCAAAACAGAGGCCAGGCCAGCCCCGGGCCAACTGGGTAAAAAAACCCTGGGTAAATGGGGTGGCGGTCGCCCGGGAAACGCCCGCGCACGCGCACCCACCCCTCCCAAACATGTCTCACCCGGAAGTCATTGGTGCTGTCCACACGACCTCCCACTTTGGCCATAAAAGCCAACCCGACAGCTGAGATGCTATGGTGCGTGGTGCAAGGCCCTGGGCATACAGGTAAACCATGAACCGCAGAACATGGGCTACTGGGATCGGCCAGGTTCCTGGCAGTCGGAATCGGGTACATAATACTCTGAAGGAACTAAATGCGTGGTGATACGCCTTACTCATGCATGGCGCTAGTGACAGGCCAATCGCCCGGTTCACCTCTCCTTGCCAACGTTCCATCTCTCGTCCGGGAGTGGCGAGGGAAATTCCTCTGCATCCGGGGGCCGAGGCACGGAACCGGGAGATCTGCAGGCGGGACAAAGCAGCAGCAATATCATTATCAACCCTTGGGACATGCCTGGCCCTGAAGGGAACGTTGAGGCACAGGTTGCATAACACAAACCAACGCACTAGCTCCATAACCCCGGGCGATTTGGAAATCTGTGCAGTGACGATGCGGACAACAGCCGCGTTGCCATGCCAAAATTGCACAACCGAGTTGGCCCACTCCTTGCCCCATAGCATCAAAGCACCCAGGATAGGGAAACATTCCAAATACGTGAGACCATGCAGGCGACCCTTGCCTGCCCAGGATGGTGGCCACCCACCATAGGCCCACTTCCAATTGAAGTACATCCCGTAAACCCAGGAATCCTGAGGCATCGGACTGCATCTGAAAGCAAGGGGGAGCCAGGAGATCAGACCCCAAAATGACACCCCGTTGAACTACCTCTGGATCTATGGCCAGACAAGCACGTCTGCCCCGATACCCCGGGTAAATCTGAGCCTGTGGTGGGGCCTGGAGAATCCCGCCATGGCGTCGCACCAGCGCAGAGCAAATGCCCTGCCCGGTGCGACGACCCTGCCAGCGAAACTGGGGTGACCATGTAGCACCAGAAGTTCCCTCAGTGATGCCATGCGCTCGGCCAGCAAGACCGAGACAAGGGCCACTAGCCTTGACACCTTATCCCGCTGCAACCTAGAATCCTGCGCTACCGTGTTACTCTCCACCCCAGGAATACTAGCTGTGGAGATGGGCCCTCGGTCTTTTCGGGCGCTAAAGGGACACCCAGTTCCTCCATTAGCGTCTGAAATGTGTTGAGGAGACGTGTGTACGTGTCCCAGCCCCGTTCAGCCCCGAATAAAACCATCCAGGGAATGGGCTACAGACCGGGACCCTGACCTGCGGACAAAAGCGCAATCTAGGCAAGTGGTGAAACGCTCGAATACCGAGCCCCAATGGAATAGCCAAAAGGCATGGCATCATTGAAATAATATGCTCCCCGGGACGGGGGTGCAGGGACAGGGCCAACGACCCTGCCCGCATAGACCCTATTGTCAAAGCTGGCAGCAGCCACCTCCTCCCTCCCCTTAAGGGATAAAAGATTGGGGGCATCCTGAGGGGACCTATTACCCATGAAAGGGATCCGGAACCCCTGCCTAGAACCCTGAAGGAGAGAACCCGCATCCTCTCCCTTCGGGTACCATGTGAGCCACGCTCCAACATGTCCACCTTAACTGGGGAGGGAGCCCTTCGGTGAACTAGATCCATCTGCGGCAGTCTTGCCAGCCCCCTGTCTGCCCCACCCTCTGCCCCGCATCCTTCTAGGCCTGGGACAGGCAGAGGCCGCATGGGGGCCAACACAGGTGGGACACTCCTGTCTGTATTTGCAAGTCTTCCCATTAGAGGAGCCATTGGACAAGAAAGTCCAGCACAGCAGGCGGGCTGGAACCCCCCGCCCCGCCCCCTGGCAGGTGACCTATGCTGGGGCCGCCTGCTGAACCGCATGCCCACAATGGTATATCTCCCCGGGCGCAGGGCGCGTGGGCGTCACGTACAAAAGCCGCAGCCTCTGGCCTGGCTCATCCCGCCTAATCTCGGGGTGCGGGGAAATGTGTGTGGATGTACTCGCTTACACCGTATACTCACATGCTGCACCCCCGCGGGCCGCCCCCACCGGGGGTTCCGGCCCACTGGGGGCGTCGGAGCTCACGACCGACGTAGAGCTCATCACCGGGGCCTGACCTGCACCTGGCTGCTGGCTGGGGAGCTGCGAGGCAGTGGCCGAAACCGCGCCACGCGCCTGCAGCAGCTCAACCCTCCCTGTCGGCTGTTGTCCTCCTGCCGACAGCGCCTCAAAAGGAACCCCAAAGGGGGGCCCCCGCCTGACTGGCCCGAGCCAACGACGCTTCAAGGGCCGCAAGGCGGGCCAGTAAGGCTTCCACGTTGACCCGGGGCCAAGGGCCGGCCGGCCCGCACGGTCCAGGCGTGGGTACAGGTCCCTGTACCCCAGGACCCGAATATGGCCATTGGCCAACACCGAAGCCCGGCAGGGTCGGTGGAGAAACCTGCCAAGGCAGGGGGCCACACCACCCCCCAAGGCCAGAGGGCCCCGGGGAAGGCTGCGACCCAAGAGCGGCAGGCCCAACCTGGTGGGCAGATGCAGGAGCGGTGTCCACCGCTCGCGGGCCGCGGGCCGGAGCCCCTACCATGCCCGCAATCTGTTTGCCCGCTCCGGGCCAAGGGGCGATAGACCCCATTCCGCCGGTCCCGGCAGGGGCCTGCAAAGGCGGCTGCTGGGGAGGCGGCACCGCGGTCCTCCGACCCGGGTTGCGCCTCCTAAGAGCGCGAGCCGCACTCGAAGCTGCCTTCTTCTTCGAAGGCGTCTCCACCGGAGTGAAGGGAAGCCAAAAAGGAAAAATCGCCGCCAAAAGGCTTCCCGGTAAGTTAAAGAGCGACGGAGACACAGGGGAAAAGACTTCTCCGCTCCGTCGCTGAGGTAAAATGGCAGCTCGGCTGCCTCGTGGCCACCCCTTTTATAAGGGAGCTGGCCACGCCCCTAACTACCCGGATTCTCTGTCCTGTGGGGGGGGGCGCAAAGAGCGCGGCGGCCATTTTGGCGCCGCGCTTGCATTTGAGCTCCTTAGGTCAGAGCCAAGTTATCCTGCTATAGTAATAGAGTAGACGTTACTGCCAATGACTCAACGCCAAGTGTCAGGTGGCAGTTAACTAACCTGACAACCCTGAGGACTAACAACCTTCAGTGCCGAAGAACACAGGGAAGGATGATAGTCCAAAAGTGAATTAAATTCCACTTGAATCTATCTTGATGGAGGGCAGCAGCTTCATCAATATTGGCCTGAAGCTGATGTAGACTTTGCATGCCAAAGGGCTCAGGACCAGAAAGTGACTCACAGAACTGGATCAGTGGTATGGGTGTCACACAGCGATGCAGAAGGATGGAAGGCCACTGCATTATATTCTCAGGACAGTCTTCATGATTGATCGCTATGAGGATCGCCAATATTTGGATTCAGATATGGAAAAAGAAGAAGGTTGGAGAAGAAACCCCTCAAAGTGACAAACCAATAATAATAATTTTGTGTCAGAAATTACTCTGGGTTGAAAGGGTTTTTGCTGGAGAAATTCCACTCAGAGAACACCAAAATGTAGCTCCTTTCATGTCCCCAAGAGCTGGGACAGAGACGGACACACAATCCAACATGTAGTACCTGGGTCTCAAACTGCCGACTTGCCAGCCTTCCAGCTAACAAGGCAAGCTTCTTAACCACTGAGCCACTGCAGCCCCTGATAGGCAACATTATCCATGAGGATGGAAGAGGTGGAGCCTCCCACTGGGTGAGTGTGATATATGGAACTCCCTGCCAGAAGAAGTGGTGACAGCTGTCAGTCTTGACAGCTTTAAGAAAGGATTAGACAAGTTCATGGAGGACAAGAGTATCAATGGCTATAATTATGGATACTTAAGGACAACCTCCGGGTTGGAGAGATAGGCAGGATATCTCTCAATATCATTTCCAGGGAATCCTAAGCAGGTGAAGGCATCTGCTTGGGAATACCCTGAAGGAAATGGTGAGCCACTGTGTGAGACAGAATGCTGGACTGGATGGGCTGTGGCCTGTTCCAGCAAGGCTGTTCTTATGTTCTTATATTGTAATAACCTTATTTCTATCCCCAGCTGAAAGAATAAGGAAGTGGATGGTCTGAACTTCAGACTCTGAAGGAGTCCCTGAAGACCTTGAGAATAAACAACCCTGAGAAGAGAGACATAAAGTTGTTTGCCATACATGGTTTTTCTATAAGGTGGATGGTGCAGCTTTCCCTAGTCTTCAGAGCGGACAGTTACTGTAAAACTTCAAAGTTATATAAATATGGTTTCTCAGCTGAACAGATAATTAAATTTGATAATAATAAACATGATTCCTGTATCAAGTAATAGTAGTTTGATGTAAGAGCTGCATGAAATTATTAAAACAAAAACCAAATTCCCCTCCTTCCTGCAAATTCATACTACACAGAACAATTATCTAAATATGCCTTATCAGTGGTATTACATCAGCCTGTAGATAAAGTCCTAGCATCATGTTTTCATGCACAAGTACATCATTTGATGAATGCAACATCCAGTGGTGAACAGTTTGTGTGAAAGCACCACCATTGCTCAAAAAGCATGATCATGAAGCCTCAAAAATTATGCATACTTTATCTAACTTATTGATACTGTATCTATTTTATGGATACTGTATGGGTATTGTGTTTATTTTACAGGTTATGTATACTGAATGGGTATCGTATCTACGTTAAAAATTTTGGATCCTGAATTTGTGAATAGTGTTTGTTTCTTCCCTCCAAAGAGTTCAAGGTGGCATATATAATTCCCCTTTGTCAAAATTATTGAAGTTGCTGCCCCATTCTGGCTTTATGTATGGATTTTAACTTAACTCTCACTTATGCATTGAGTAGTAGTCTATGAGTTGCCATTCCATGATACTAAACATCCAATCAAAACTTGGAAAGAACTAGCTGAAAGAAACCATGGACCAAGTAATTTACTTTTTTGAGTAACAAATAACATAGTTGGTAAAGTTACTTGATGTGTAAGGATTAACACTCAGTTACTTTCAGGTTACTTTTTGATGGCATTTTGATTGTTGTTGTTCAGTTGCAGTCGATTCCGACCCTTTGTGACCCCATGGACCACCGCCCTCCTGGCACCTCTGTCCTCCATCCTCCTCCTCAACCTGCACAGCCCTGTGCCCACTGCGTCTACAATACCATTCAGCCATCTCATCTTTGGCTACCCCATTCTTCTGTTGCACTTCACCTTTCCCAGCATCAAGGCTTTCTCAAGTGAGTCCTCTCTTCTCATTTGATGTCCAAAATACTTTAGCTTCATCTTTACTATTTGACCTTCTAAGGAGCAGTCAGGGTTGATTTCTTCTAAGATTGACCTGTTTGTTCTCCTCACTGTCCAGGGGATTCTCAAAGCTCTCTTCCAACACCACATTTCAAAGGCATCTATTCTTCTGCGCTCAGCTTTCCTCATGGTCCAGCTCTTACAACCGGGAATACCATTGCTTTGACTGTGCGAATTTTTGTTTGAAGGTGATGTCTCTACTTTTAACTAGGTTCCCCAGGTTTCTCATCGCTTGCCTCCCAAGAATCAGTCGCCTTTTTATTTCGTGGCTGCAATCTCCATCTGCAGTGATCTTTGATCCTAAGAAAATAAAATCTGTCACTGCTTCTACTTCTTCCCCATCTATTTTCGAGGGGCTGATAGGGCCTGTTGCCATTATTTTGGTTTTCTTGATATTGAGTCTCAAGCCAGATTTTGCACTCTCCTCCTTCAGCCCAATCAAGAGATTCTTTAGGTCTTTCTCACGTTCTGCCATTAAGGTAGTATCTCAAATTGTTGATGTTTCTTCCAGCAATTTTGATCCCAAATTGTGATTCCTCCATCCATGCATTGCGCATTATGTGCTCTAAGTTCAATAAGCAGGGTGATAAAATGCAGCCTTGTCTTACTCCTTTTCCTATTATTTCCGCGCCCCCCCCCCCAAAAAAATTTTTTTTTTTGATGGCATTTTTATAAGTATTTCTTTTCAGGTTTTATGCCATTCTCTTATCAGTCCTATGTGGAAAAAGAAACAAAGATTTGGTCTTTTGCATTTAGACAAAAATTTTGGTGAGTTGAAATACCAGAAAGCACAACACAACTAAGCACTTGCCATGATGTAGTAATACATTTGGAGATGTAGACACTCATCATGACAATGTCGTGAGCCAGTCTGCCCTCCACATAAGGGGTGTTGCAAATGCAAGAAATTGGATTTGTTGGATTGGGGCCGTGAAGCGGCCCTTGGGTCCCAGAGGAGACTGGTCAAGTAATGACACGAGACAAGATGGAGCGAAGACCAGTGATTTATTGAGGGAAAATCATCAGTATATATTATGTTCAAGGCAGCATGTGATAGAATCGTCATCTGACAGAAAATCACATCACATGTTTACCCGGGTTAATTGGGAATCTCTCTCAGGGAAGTTAATTAACTAAGGCAAATACTGACAGGGGAAATCCATTGTTCATGGCTTGCACAAGAGTAAATATGGCCACTATTTGCGCTAGGTCTTGGGCTAATCTGCAGGTGCGGAATTACCTAATTCCTAACTGCAAGTTAGACATTCAATTTCCTCCTGCCGGACTGCCTGTCAGGTCAGATATGGGTGAATCAATCTTATGACTATTAATCCGCTCCCCAATTTCTGTCCCCGCAGAACCCAGTGACCAGGAGCTTTCTCTACTGGTGTAGCCTCTGTCAGGGACAGTTATGCCAATTGTGCTCGCGGATACCACACTCCCCCTTTTCTTGTTGTGGACCTGACAGACGGCCCTGCGTAGGAGTGGCATCAGCTGGTGTGGGGGGATGACGTTTCGGGGTTCCTTCCATGGGGGACATCTCGATATCAGTGAGGGAATACATTGCACGAAACAACACACTGCTGTGCCCAGTATTACCACCCCCACAATCACCTTGAGTGTCGTCTGAAGCCAACCCCATGGGAACCACGACCACAACGAATCCCACCACCCCCATGAAGCATCCTCCTTGATGTTCTTGACCAGGGTGTGGAGGTCCATGAGCTGGCTCTGTACCTTATGCGTGTTGTCTGTAAGATTAAAGCAACACATGCCGTGGACAGACTCGCAACCCAAATGATGTAACAACAGAAGGTAATCGATGGCTGCTCGATTATCCTGTATGGCATGGCGAAGCTCCGTCTGCTCCTGGTTGAGTGGCGCTATCGCCGAGGAGGTGTGGTTAATGGCTCTTGCCAAAGCGGAAGCCAATGGACCAATTCTCCGAGCATTGCCTATGGCTAAGCCTGGCACGCTGAATAGACTGACTGCTGCCTGGTTTTTCAGAACTGTGGGTCTGAATCCAGACTGCTTTCTGTAGCAAGGCAAGATAATGAGATGTGTCATTATTCTCTCACTGTGACCTAAGGTGATTCTAAGCTATTTCTGCAACTTCTCGTGTTGTGCAAATGTCTTTCAAGCACCTATGGGGAGGTGTGAAAGTAATGGATATAACTTACAATGGCTGGAGATTACCGGCTACCAGGTGCTCAATCTTTCCAAGCGATGGGCCGGTGCAAACATGGGCCGGTCTGGCTTTCTTTGGTGGAAGCTGGCCGTTATTAACAATATGCGACCCTATGTATACAGAAATTCAAGTGTCCCTTGCAAATCCCAACTGGAGCATTGTACAAGGCATGAATAAATAAAGAGCAACTACAGATAATAACAATAGAAAACATTCAGCTGCTTCTCGAAGATGAGGCTTCCCTTCTTGGTGGAGTTTCATGTGTAACTTGAGCTTGGAAAAGTCTTGTTTTGTCAAAATGTTCATAGAAATGTCTTTGGAGATGTAAGTCATAAAGGAAGACGGACAGCTGATGACATCCAAGGCAGTGACTGGTGCCATCCTTTGCAATAGCCAAACTTGGCATCCGGGCCTGATTCTGGCCTCTGGGACCTGCATGGGGAAGAGACTTGTTTGGGAGATAAAAATTCTGAAAGAGTTAGTTGGTTTTTGCACTTATAGGATAGCAATTGCTGTGCAACTATGGGATGTTGTTCCCCCCTTTCTGTTTGTTTGTTAATGTAGGACTTAAGCATCCGATAGACCCGTTCCGCAATCACTTGCCCCTGTGGATTGTACGGGACGCCAAAGGTGTGCTTAATATCCCAGGTGGCCATGAAGGTGGCCAGCTGCCTGGAGCTATAAGCTGGGGCGTCATCGGACTTCATGTGCCGAGGTTCGCCCATGGCCGTGGGAAAGGAGATGCTGCTCCACATGGGGAGCCGTTTCTCCCTTCTGTGCTGTTGCCCAAACAAACTGTGGGAAGGTATTAATGCAAACGTGCATGTACTGCCATTTGCCAAAATGTGGGGCATGTGTGATGTCCATCTGCCACACCTGGTTGGCCTCTGTCCCTCGTGGGTTGACCCCCCACGAGGGCCCCCCAGTGCCCCTGCACAATGCAGACAGGAATGGATTATGCCTTGGGCTTGGGAAAGTGGCAGGTTGAACTGCCTTGCAAGTGCTTTGGCATTCTGATGAAAGAATGCATGACTCTGAATTGGAGTTGTGAGGAACAAACTCAGCAAGTTTTTGTCTATCGCGGGAGTGATGTATGTCCCGGTAGACTGTGAGGCAAATTCCTAAGATACTGGCTGTCAGTAATTATGTTGAAGCGTTCTTTGGCAAAGGTGCGCAAAGCAAGGTTCACGGCTGCCAACTCTGCCCGCTTGCGGAAGAGTCAGGAGTGTGCGCCATGCTTGGTCCTCTTGCCAAGTAAGAACCTAATATGTTTCAACCCCCATAAGTGAAAACTGTCCTAGCCCCCCGAAGGGGAACCAGTGACATTAATTCACACAAGGTGACTGTCTGCGTTTGAAGCGAGACGAGTCTGGGGTCTTATGGCAAACCTTGGCGCATGACATGCCAGGCTTCCCTTGGGTAAATTTCTCATGAAGGCCCCCCTGTGCACATCCGCCCATGGCGTGCATGCGCACATTTCCTGGAGCTATTCTTGTGCTCCTGTGAAAAGGGTGCCAGATGCTGTCTTAGCCTTTTGCCTGTGCTTAGACTAGCAGCAGAAAAAGGAAGGGGTGACCTGAAAATGCCTGTATCTGACTGAAAGTGTGACCTGACTGCATTCTTAAAATGGTCCTAGGCTGTCCTGGCTAATGAGTGGCACTCTGCACATTCTCAGGAGCTCAGGGACTAATCCTCCCTTTGTGCTCTGGAGTTTGTGAAATGTGTCTGCTCATTTAGAGAGGGTGCTGTGGGCCAGGTGCCATACTTAAAATGACTGACTAAGTCTTACTAAAAACAAGCCAACTATGACGTGCCAGCTGTAAGGAAATAATACACAAAGATGAAAAGACGCACAAGTTAAACCTTTCCAGCAGGGAGTTCCACTGGCGAAAGGAGGAAAGGAGGAAAGACAAGTCAGAAGTTAGCACAATGAGAATGCAACAACTCTTATCAATCAGATTAGGTCAGATAATTAAGACAACCGGCTGGGGTCCTCCTGTTAAGGAATCCCTACCAGTAATTAACTCTGGACCCTGTGAAAGGAAGCAATTTAAGACTGTAGAAAGAAACAAATTGGTTACTTTTAAGGCCTGGAGAGGAGTTTTGTTCCTGTAAAAAGGTAACGATTAAGCCTTTTCTGAATATACAGAGCGCAAGAATGTTCGTGTGCTTTTTCCTGTGAAAGGGGTACAATGAGTGAGTTACTTTACACAGATTAAAGTCAAAATACCAGAACAATATCTTTCTTAAGAGAATGAAGGAGAGTTAGAACGATTCTCAACCTGCGGCCAGATGTGGGTAAGTGGGCCAGATGCGGCCCACGTTGCTCTGCCACTACCTCCACCAAGCCAAGAAGGGCTGTGTGGCGAAGGAAGGGCAGGATGACTGTCCAGACCCCCAGAGCTGCCTGAGGCCCCGGAACTTGGCCCCTGACTTTAAAAGGTTGAGAACCGAGGTTACAATACACACATGAAGACAATGCAATTCTCTCATTCCTAGTGAGATATGTGACTTAAAGATGCTAAGGGTCATTCAAACACCTTAAAACACAGAGATGGGGGTTTGAGGAACACAGACGTAGGGAGGGGCCCCATAGTTTATGATTTAGTGAGGAAAACTCATAGAAGTGATTTTTGTTTTCAGATCGCGCTTCTGAAAAGAAAAATCTGTTTTCCTGAGTGGCAGGATTGCAAAACCGGTTTCCAAGAGTGGCTTAATCACTTGACAAAGAAAAAGTCTCAAGGGAAGAAGGGGGGTCACCTTGCCCTATTGCAGGTTAGGATTCCCCACCCACCCACCCACTCTCCTGCTTTCATTGCCCTTAAGCTGCTAAGCAGGCACGGCAAAGAGGTTTTGCTCACCATGCTTTCTCAAACCTTAAATAGTCCCTGCCCATGAGCAGAGTGCTAACTGTTTAACACATAGTTCACAGTGACATTACCACGCAGTTACACACAAAGAACACTTTGCAATCATACTGTGGTCATAGAGACAAGGCTTTTGCAATCATACACAGTTCTTGCAGTCATACATTCAGTGGTGCACCATGCATACACACATTTATTTACGCATTCGCACATTCCTCCCCTGATCTGCAGTGTTCTATCCTACACATGAGGGGATGACTTATACACAGCTGGCTATCACAACCATCTGGGTGCTTCTACTTAGGGGTGAGTTTCTCTGGGCTACTCCGAGGTGAGACAAGTAGGTTCTGCCTGTGCCTTGGGAGAGCTCGGGGTACTATTGCTGGGATGGTTCCTCTGGCATAGCCAGGGCGATGGCTGCCTCCTTTCTAGCCTGGGCCAGATGCATGCCGGAGGGCCGGATTCCCGGATCTCGGTGCTGTCTCGCCCTCCAGTGCCAGCGTGGCCATTTGGTATTCGGACAACCTTTTGAAGATCTGCCTGGTCTAGATTGGCATTCTCTTCTAAGGTGTCTCATTTTTCCACACTGGAAGCAGGCACCTTGGGGTTTTGGCACTGCTCTGCGCCTGGGTGTGGTAATGGGTCTGCTCTGGAGCCCTGCGTGGCCAGGGGCCATGCAGATTTCCGTGAGCAGTGGGCGCTGAGCAGCCCTGCCTGAACGTGTGTCTGCCTTCAGATAGGCTGAACACAGCAGCTGGGTGCTAGCTAATTGTGCCACTGGCAATTTCCCCGTGAATGGATCTTCCTCACCCATGCGCTGAATGGAGTTCTTAATTGGCAGGGAACTTTTAACTGTCAGAGAAGCGCCAGGGCTTCTCATGCCATGAATTCCTTCAGTGACGTCTGCAGCTGTCACTGAAGGAAAGCTCCCTACACTGCCCTGCTTTAACTGAAATGACGGGTAGAGACTCATTGGGGCTGATGGTTCTGACTGTGCTGGGGGTTTCTGGGTCTCTATCCGGACTGGGTCTTCCTCTGCTAAGAGTTTCCTACATTTGCTCCATGTGCCAATTATGCTATCTGGAGCTTTTGGTGCTTGCAGAATGCAGGCTCCTATCCGATCCCAAAGTGTGAGGTCAAGCACACCCGCTTCTGGATAAAGCGGACAATTGGCCCCCAGGTACGCTAAGAGTTCTGCTAACTTATCGCTGTGAAGGTGTATTTGGTATACCCCGGCCAGGGCCTTGAATTCCATTATGTGAATTCTCTGGTTAGCGGTTGGACGTTTCCGCTGAGGACAAGCCCCAATATTACCTGCCTGGTCCTTCGAAGTTTCCTCCTCGGGACGATTTCGACGCATCCTTTTAGGTAATAGGTCTTAGCGTGACGAATCTCTGGGATGGAGCTCGGAGCGTGGACTGCTGCCACGGGCCCTTGGCGGCCTCTGCGCTGAAATCAGGGTTTCACAGCCTGCCCCTGAGCGGAACGCGTTTCCGCGATGCAAGCCGTAGGATGTCTCTTCTGGAGTGCCTCGCCGCGTAGCTGTCACTCAGGCCGGATGGCTTTCCGACCAGAGCTGCCGCGCTGTCCTCTGGGATGAATCAGACACGGTTCTAGCATAGAACCGGACCGCGTAGATCGCTTACTCATGAGTAGAATCACGTCTCGGGGTCACCAGATGTTGGATTGGGGCCGTGAAGCGGCCCTTGGATCCCGGAGGAGACTGGTCAAGTAATGACACGAGACAAGATGGAGCGAAGACCAGTGATTTATTGAGGGAAAATCATCAGTATATATTATGTTCAAGGCAGCGTGTGATAGAATCGTCATCTGACAGAAAATCACATCACATGTTTACCCGGGTTAATTGGGAATCTCTCTCGGGGAAGTTAATTAACTAAGGCAAATACTGACAGGGGAAATCCATTGTTCATGGCTTGCACAAGAGTAAATATGGCCACTATTTGCGCTAGGGCTTGGGCTAATCTGCAGGTGCGGAATTACCTAATTCCTAACTGCAAGTTAGACATTCAATTTTCTCCTGCCGGACTGCCTGTCAGGTCAGATATGGGTGAATCAATCTTATGACTATTAATCCGCTCCCCAATTTCTGTCCCCGCAGAACCTAGTGACCAGGAGCTTTCTCTACCGGTGTAGCCTCTGTCAGTGACAGTTATGCCAATTGTGCTCGCGGATACCACATGGATTGGTCCATATAATTAAAAGAAGAGCATGTCTTTGGTAGTCAGTTGCTCATAGTTGCCATTCATAATCAAGACTGTCCTTAAATACTTTGCATTACAATAGAGATAGCTAATAGCAATATAATGCTTCTAAAAAACCTGTTCTCTTCCAGCTTTTTCTAGGACCACATCTATGTTTAGAGAGAATATCTGAGCATGAATGGCATTGCAAATAGTCATAATCCCTGCCACTTAAAGACCTAAAGCTTTGACCATGCAAGCCCTGGCTCCACTACACAACCAGTACTTTCTGATCAGAGTATCAATACATACAAGCAACCCTGGTCAACAAAATCAAGGGGTAGCAACACATGTTCTTTTTGAATTCCAAAATTCTACCTCCAATGCAGCTCAGAGTGATGTGGGCAATAACAATTCTTCTCACTACAAATGCAGAATCAAGGATTTGCCAAAAGCTTTTGACTGTGGCTTCCACAATCCTGCAACCGTGAAGGGCAGGGCTTAATGGGAACTTGTACCAGTCCACCAATGCATCTAGCCCTAGCAGGTCAAAGGCTCCCCACCCTGTCCTGTGGGAAAAAACCTCCACCCAAAGCAAGAATGTGTCATGCACATTTTACAGATTAAAACTAAGAAAAACTATACTATTTCAAAATTTTTGAAGTGGTAAATGTGTTGTTAGTCTGTGCAAGCATATCAGAGAGTAAACAAAACAAACAAAAAGGGCCAAAAATATTGTGGCACTTTAAAGACTAATAGTTAGTTTTTAAGGTGCCACAACATTTGTTGTCTTGTTTACTCTCTGATATATTATTTCGTAACCTTCCCACTTCTGTGTTCACAGAAGCTTGTGCCTTGAGGCAGGCATGAGTTTCCAAGGTGTGACTGAACTGTCGGGTTTCCCACCAGAAATCAATCCAGAGACGAGCCTATAGGTTCCTTTCCCCAGTTATTAGAGCTTGGTTTGTTTACATCAGAGAAGTAAGGGGGATGCGGTGGTTCAGTCGTTAAGAAGCTTGTCTTGTTAGCTGGAAGGCTGTCAAGTCAGCAGTACTGCATAACGGATTGAACACCCATCTCTGTCTCAGCTCTTGGGGACATGAAAGGAGTCTCATTTGGGCATTCCCTGAGCAGAGTTTCTTCTGCAAAAATCTTTTCAACCTAGAATATTTCTGACATGAATAATAATAATAATAATAATAATAATAATAATAATAATAATAATAATAATAATAATAATAATAATAATAATAATAATAATAATAATAATAATAATTATTATTATTATTATTATTATTATTATTATTATTATTATTATTATAGAAGTACGTCTCCCAAACTGGTGTCACTCGTTCCTGCTACAGATGAGGTGTGAAACCCTGTGGCGACCCCACCCCCAAGAATGCGGAGAAATACAAACTACTGTATCTCCCATATGTTACAATGCACACGACACCCCTCAATGTGCACTGAGGAGGACCTTATGTTGGCAAGAGGAAATGTTGATGTGGCCTGATATTGGGCGGATGTTATCCAGCCCTTTTAAAATTTGATTTTGTTTTGTTGTTCAGTCGCAGAGTTGACTCCGACCCATAGCTGTCAAGTATCCCTCATTGGCCAGGAAAACCCCTTATTTTACCCTCTTTCCTACCGTCATCCCTTATTAATTAGACTGCAATGCCCTATTGCCACCATTAGAGGGCAGCACAGGATAAGCATAGCTGTCAAGTATCCCGTATTTGCTGGGAAATTTCCCTTATTTCCAAATCCAAAACTTGACAGGTATGCTCCGACCCTTGGTGACCATTGCCCACCAGGCATCTCTGTCCTCCACCATTCTCCTCAGCCCACCCAGCTCTGTGCCCACTGCATCTACAATACCATCCAGGCATCTCATCTTTGGCCACCCCCTTCTTCTGTTGCCCTCCATCTTTCCCAGCATCAAGGCTTTCTCAAGTGAATCCTCTCTTCTCATTTGATTTCCAAAGTACTTTAGCTTCATCTTTGCTATTTGACCTTCTAAGGAGTAGTCCGGGTTGATTTCTTCTAAGATCAACTTATTCTCCTTGCTGTCCAGGGGACTCTCAAAACTCTCTTCCAACACCACGTTTCAAAAGCATCTATTCTTCTGCACTCAGCTTTCCTTATGGTTCAGCTCTCACTACCATACATAATCACAGGGAATACCATTGCCTTGACTATACGAATTTTTGTTTGCAAGGTGATGTCTCTACTTTTAACTATGTTCCCCAGGTTTCTCATCGCTTGCCTCCCAAGAATTAGTCGCCTTTTTATTTCCTGGCTGCAATCCTCATCTGTGGTGATCTTTGATCCTAAGAAAGTAAAATCTGTCATTGCTTCTACTTCTTCCCCATCTATTTTCCAGGGACTGATAGGGCCTGTTGCCATTATTGTCTTCTTGATGTTGAGTCTCAAGCCAGCTTTTGCACTCTCTTCTTTCAACCTAATCAGGAGCTTCTTTAGGTCTTCTAGTGGCTCAAGTGGCTGAGAGGCTGACTGGGAGGTGGAAGGTCAGCAGTTCGATTCCTGAGTACGAGTACTGCAGGACGGAAAACGAGCTCCTGTCTTTGTCCCAGCTCCTGCCAACCTAGCAGTTCGAAAGAAAGACATTGCAAATAGATAAATAGGGGACCACTTCGGCATACCTGTCAAGTTTTGGAAAATTTCTGTCAAAACCCTGTATTTTACACTCTTTCCTGCTGTCATCCCGTATTAGTAAAGGTAAAGGTTTCCCTTGCTCGAAAGCCAGTCGTATCCGACTCTAGGGTGCAGTGCTCATCTCTGTTTCCAAGCCGAAGAGCCAGCACTGTCTGCTTCTGCAGACGTTTCCGTGGTCATGTGGCAGGCATGACTAGACACGGGAGCGCACGGAATGCTGTTACCTTTCCCACCAAAGTGGTCCCTATTGATCTACTTGCAATTTCTTGCTTTCGAACTGCTAGGTTGGCAGGAGCTGGGACGAAGACAGGAGCTCATTTCTGTCCTGCAGTACTCGGGAATCGAACCGCTGACCTTCTGCTTTCCAGTATTAGTTATCCCGTATTAGTTAGACTGTAATTAGACTGGAGTTAGACTGGAGGCCAGCACAGGAGAAGCATAGCTGTCCAGTTTCCTGTTTTGGCCTGGAAATTTCCCTTATTTGACAGAAATTTCCCGAAACATGACAGGTATGCACTTCGGTGGGAAGGTGAACAGCGTTCTGTGTCTAGTCATGCCTGCCACGTGACCACGGAAACGTCTGCACAAGTAGACAAGCTCGGCTTTGAAAGAGAGAGGAGCACTGAACCCTAGAGTCGGATACGGCTGGCTTTCGAGCAAGGGAATCCTTTACTTGTAAAGAAGACCTAAAACCATTATCTGGTTTTCTTGATATTAATTTTAGCTTTTTTAATGTTATTACATGCTGGGGTACTTCTGACACGAATAAAGAATGACACACACACACCCCTCAGTCAGGCGTGTCAGTCCTCAGGAGAGAGGGGGGTGGCGGGAAATTCGGCTCGCCCCTTCCTTCCCTCGTGACGACGAGAACCAGACCTCGTCTCCGCCACACCCGATAGGGGGCCCTGGCAGGAGGGACTCAGGGAGGGACGCCCCTACCCACCGCGCGCTTCGCCTGGGACGGCATGCGGGGATTCTTCCCACCCGTCCTCCTCCCGTCCCGCTCTTCTGATTGGTCGCCGGCGCCGAGCTCCGGCTCGGGGATTGGCCCACAGCCTCCGGGGGACTGACCGAGCGCAAAAAAGCTTGGAGCCAAGTCACCGCGGTCCTGTTTTGGCTCGCGGGGCTCCTGCGGTCGCTCCCGTTCCCCCTTCCTCGCAGCAGGGCGGCGTGCAAGAAGAGCGAGTGGGGCGGAGGGGGGGCGTGTGGGGTGTCTGTTCGGGGGCTACGACGGAAGCAAAAGGAGGACGAGATCTTCGCCAGGGAGGGAGGGAGGGAGAAGCGACTTGGCCGCTTTGCAAGAGAAAAAAGTTGCTCTCGACCCCGGCCAAGCGGCTGTTCGAGGGGATCGGGACCATGCAGGGACTCGCCTTCTTCGTCTCCTTGGCGCTGGTGCTGCTAGGCTCCCACTGCAGAGGTAAGAAGGAGGGGGAGGCCGGGGTCCCCCGCCCCACTCCCTTCGCCAACTTTCGGGTCCCCCCTCCCTCCCTTAAGCATCCTCTTTTTTTTTCTTTTTTTTTTAAACCGAAGCGAGCCAGGGAGGAGGGGATCAGAGACGAAGGAGGCCAAAAAGTGCCCCGTTTTGGGAATCGGGGCGTGGATCTCTTCTGAGCAATGCCCTCCAGGCCAGGGAGTGACGCCCTTGGCAGCTGGGAGGCTCGATTGCTGCAGGGCCCCGTTTAAAGTTAGGCAGAAAGGGGGTGGGGGTGGTACGGACTCCAGAGACCAAGCCCAAATTAGCCGTTTTGGGCGCCTAGGGGTAAGTGGCCCCATTTCCCATCTGCTCTGCCTGGAGGAGGAGACATAGGCATGAGCCCCCCCCCCCCTCGAAAAAGGAAAAGAATGTGCATTCGCCCTGGAAAAAAAAAGTTTATGCTACTTTTAAAAAAAGTTTAGGGTCCCCCCCCCTCCCGCTACACACCCTAGCAGGCCGATTTCTAGATTTCGGTGGCCACTAAATTTGATGTGGGACTGCAGTGGCTTAGTCGTTACGACCAGAAGGGGCGGCAGGCCAGCAGTTTGAGCCCTCCCCCCCCCCCCACTGCTGTGCCCACCGTCTGTCCCAGCTCCTGCCAACCAGGCGGGTCAGAAGCAAGAAATTGCAAGTAGAGAAATAGGTGCTGCGCCTGCGGGAAAGGTAGCCGTGTGCTCTGGCATCTAGTCGTGCCTGCCACATGGCCACAGGAATGTCTGCAGACGCAGGCTCCTTGGCTGAAAATGGAGATGAGCACCACATCCCAGAGTTAGACATGACCGGCTTTGGAGCAAAGGAGACTTTTACCCAGCGGTGGGCATCAGCAGGTTCGCGCCAGTTTGCCAGAACCAGTAGCAGAAATTCTGGCTGGCCGCGCCCATACATGTTTTGAAATAAAGTAGTCCTAATTTGGGTGCAAGACAGGGCTTTTCCCCCTGGCCATGCCCACCATACCACACCCACAGCGTGGCAGTAAAAATGTTTGGAGCCCACCACTGCCTTTATCTAAATGTTGATGCCCCCAATTACCGCACTTTAGTTTAATTCTTTGCTGTGGGTCTGTGGCTCAGCCTTTACCCGTCCGTCCCCAAAGGAAGAGCCACTGGTAGATTGAGGAAAACATCACAAGCTGCAATGTATTTTGAAAGACTGGGCTTTGCCTTGGATTGTATTTGTGCTACAGTCCTATGTTTGTTCTTGGATGGAAGCCCTTTTGACCTCCATGGAATTTACTTAAGATTTTAAACAAGCAGAGAACAGCCAACAGGTTACATCCCGGAAGACCTTCCAGGAAAAGTAGCCAAGGAGGGTTATCTGCAGGCTTCAGGTGTTATCTTGGGATAACATTCAGGGTTCTCTATGAGACCATTTGGAATAATTCTTAAGTATGCACAGTCTGATATTTGCTGCATAAACTCATACTGCATCTTCAAATACTGTAGCTTTGAAAAGGTTCAGGCCAGCCTAAGTATATTGTATCTACAGAAGAATGGTTGAAGTTAAAGAATTCACTTTGTAACTTAATTACAGTGTTGCTTTGGGAAGGCGACAATTCTTATTTTGGTTCATCGCCCAGCAACATGACCTTCTGGAAATGCATCTGTATCTGGTGTATGTTTGGCCAAGTCCTATCGCATTTCTCAATTGGCTACAATATCTTGGATTGGAGTTCCACAATTCAGTCTTTTTGATGATTGACTGGTTATTTAAGGCCTGTGATTTTCTTCAAATCGTCCTCAAGAAATATTCATCTGCAACTGGATTAAAGGCTTAAACAAATCATACAGCTGTGAAGTTTGAGTAAGATGAATCATGCACCATAATTTAACTAAAATATATGGGTGGGGGGAGGATATTGTAGTCAAGTAGTGGGGCGTCATTTTCTGAAGGCCCTCTTCAATCCTTTCCCAACCTTCTATTATCCCAATGACATGATTGATTTCTACAAGGAGAAATGGGTACGAGAAGCAGGGATTTACTAGAGCTAGCTGACTCTAGGACCCAGGTATGTTCAACCAGCATTGGCTGAAATAAGAGATGGGAATCCCCTCTCTCTTCCCAGTTTGGACATAGGAGAAAGTCTTCTCCCAGCTAGTTGGAAAGAAGTGGGACTACAGAAAGAATCGCTTAAACTCCACCATCCGGCTGGGGAGCTGCTGTGGACTTAAGGTTGTTCTCCCCTCCTCTAGGTCTTCTATTCAGAAAGCAAGTTATACCTGAAAGTGGGAGACAGAAGAGAGGTTGGTTTATCAGACAGTATTAATTTTAGATGTAAGACCGTTGGAAGATGTTCCAGATTCCTAAGTCTCCAGCTATTTAGTCTGGATTCTGTTAGGTCAGGGCATGACTACAGGGCTGGCATCAGAAATTTCCGGGCCCGGTATGCACCCCCACCACATTTTGGCCACACCCCTGTGGTTTCTTGCACATGCGTGGTTTGTTTGCACATGCGCACATCAGTGGTTCCCTGGTGCCGCCATGCCCCTGTGGTTTCCCGCGCATGTGTGGTTTGTTTGCGCATGCACACATCAGTGGTTTCCAGGCACCTCTGGGCCCAGGACAGGAGTCCTGATGGTCCACCCCTGATGACGGCCCTGCATGACTATACTGGCATTCTAAATTGGAGCAACTTGGCTCTGCATTGGTTTGAATCACAATCTCCATTATGGCTGAAAATGTAATTAGTGTTCTCATTGGGTTTGCAATGTGGAAGTTCAGTGTCCACATGTGACTTGCATTCCAGCCCATTCCAACTCAGAGCCTCCTTCCTTTCCTTTCCTCTGTTGCTCCTCATTTGCTTTCCTCACCAGCTTTGGCTGCTCTAAACAGAGCAGAGACAGGAAATACAAAACACCCTCTCACTCCCTACAGACACAATGTGTTTTTGCATGGCTACAAGCTAGCAAGAAACACTTGTGTTCTGTCACTCAGGTTTTTACTGCAGATTTACTGCAGTGGCTCAAGTTGCTAAGACACTGACTGGAAGGCAGGAGGTCAGCAGTTTGATTCCCGAGTACTGCAAGACGGAATGAGCTCCTGTCAACCTAGCAGTCCGAAAGCAAGAAATTGCAAGTACTGTAGATAAATAGGGACCACTTTGGTGGGGAGGTAAACAGCATTTCATGCGCTCTGGTGTCTAGTCATGCCTGCCACATGGCCACTGAAACGTCTGCAGAAGCAGACAGCACTGGCTCTTTGGGTTTGAAACAGAGATGAGCACTGAACCCTGGAGTTGGATACGACTGGCTTTCGAGCAAGGGAAACCTTTACCTATACCTACAGATATATCAGAATATTGAGGGGGAAAAGGGAGGGGGGAGGAGAGAGATGAGAGGTTTGTGTAAATTTACAAATCGAAACAAACCTGATCTTCTATCTCTTCCCTTTGTTTTTTTCTTTTCTTAATGCAGAACTGGCTAGCAGATCTGGTGATATTAATACAACGTACCAGTTTTAGCCTTGTTCCAAAACACAATTTTAAAACATCAGGGGTGCTGTTATCCTTATTAAATCAGCCCTCTTAGAAAGTGTTAGGTGCTAATGATACTTGCTGCAGACAACTATACAATTTGTTAAATCTGGTGAAGTTAGATATTGATGTGTTATAGCTGACTAGTTTTTGTGTGTGTGTTGGTGGTTGGGGTGGTTTTTGGGGGTACACACACATACACAACACAACCACACACATAACACTACCACACACACAACACAACCACACACACACAACCAGTTTGTCTCCGGGTGCAATTCAAGGTGCTGGTTTTGACCTTTAAAGCCCTATATGGCAGTGGGCCAGGATACCTTAGAGACCGCATCATCCCAAGATTGTCTGCCCGTCCAACCAGAGCGGACCGGAGGGGCTCTCTAATGGTGCCATCAGTTAGGGGTGCACATCTGTCCAGCACCTGAAGGAGGGCCTTCTCCATGTCAGCACCAACCCTCTGGAACCTCCTGCCAACAGATCTAAGACTTCAAAGAGATTTGCTGCCCTTCAGGAAAGGATTGAAGACCTGGCTGGCAGGGCAGGTGTGGGGCCCGAATGGGAACACAGTCCCCACCTGCTGGCTTATGTAAAGAATTAAGAACTCTCTCTTCTTCTTCTTTTTATAGTGGGTTGGATGGGTGGGTGGGATATGGGTCTTTTAAAGTGGGTGGGATGTGGGTCTTTTAAAGAGTTTTTATGTGTTTTTAAAACTTGTTGTAATGCCGCCCTGAGTCGGGTTCGGCCTGAGTGGGCGGCATATATAAATATGACTAATAAATAATAAATAAATAAACCACACACACAATACATGCACACACAACACAGCCACACACACAACACAATACACACACCACACACACCACAACCACACACACACACACGTACGTACTTATGTACGGTCCTCACCTGGAGGGGAAGGGGGCTCCTGGCCTTGCCGGGTGTGTGTTATTTTTTTAAAATTGTGGGAAGGTATGTCCCTTCTTATAATATGTTTATCTGGTTATTGTTTCTGTGTGTGTGTGTGTGTGTATTTGGGATGCAGAGGTTTTTTTTGTCATAGATGGTTTGACGTGTGCTCCAGTGTATAGTCATGCCTGCCACATGACCATGGAAACATCTGCAGAAGCAGACTGATCCGTGTGTTGAAGGAGGCTTACTGGAATGTGGAAGGTGAGCAGTTCGATTCTTGAGTATTGCAGGACAGAATGTGCTCCCCTCTTTCTCCCAGCTCCTATCAACCTTTTTGTTCTAAAGTAAGGAATTGTAAGATGATAAAGAGGCACCACGTTGTTGGGAAGGTAATAAGCGTTATGTGGCTCCGGTGTCTAGTCATGCCTGCCACATGACCACGGAAACGACTTCAGAAGCAGACTGATCTGTGTGTTGATGGAGGCTTACTGGAATGTGCCTATTACTTATGGATTTTTTTTTTGGGGGGGGGCTCAACCAATGGGGTGGGCTTGGGGAGTTTTTTTTTCCTTTTTGGCTTCCCCACACCATTTGTGATGCCCCCTGGCTCTCAGTAAAGGAGCCTGGGAAGACTCACCCCAGCGTGATGATGAAGGAGGGATGGTAGGTATTGAGGGGGAAATTTAGGAGGAAAGGAAGACGGGAGGGTAAGAATGAGGGAGGGAAAGAAGGAAGGAAGGGGAGAAGAACGGCTGGAGGTAGGGAAGGAAGGATGAGAGCTAATTGTATGTTTAGGTTTTTTGGACCCTGATACACCCCAACACACAGAGTCTCTCGCTGTCTCTCTCTCTCTCTCTCCTCCCTCCCTCTCTCTTTCTCTCTCTCTCATTAAGGCATACCCACACACACAAGTTACTGATCCAAAATCCACTGTCTTGTGCATTGTCTTGCACACACACACAGGCACACACTCCCTGTCTCTCTCTGTTTCTCTCTCACACAGCATTGATGTACATTGAAAGTGTCTTGTTCCAGGGCTGTAGAGGCTTAAATGGAATGGGTTTGTTCCATCCGCATCAGGACCTTTCCCCATCAGTTATTCACTCTCAAGTTCAATCAATTCTCCAACATTCTGTTTCTTGGCTCGGCTAGATTTTCTCCCAATGAATCACAGTCCACCATGCAAAACAGCTCTCTCCAACATTCTGTTTTTAGGCCTGGCTGTTAATAAACTGCCGTTTTTCTCCAATGGCACCATGGGAGTTGTAGTTCATTCTTTCCCCCCCATTTTCTGGGGCTTAGGCCCCACTCTCTGTTTCCGGACCCTTGTGGTGATGTTAGTTGGGTCTAAAGGTAAGTGTGGCTGGCTCGGTACAGGATGGTTGGGCCGGATGTGGCCATGTATGCCGGACACGTACCATGCAACCCTCTTTTTATAGGTAAAGATTAACTGGCTGTTTCAGCAAAAACAGTGTTGGAATATTAGCACTTCCAATTTAAGCTACCTCTTAAAATCTGGAAAACTGAGAGGCAGAACATTGCTTCACAAAGTCTATGAAAGCAATAAATATTTTTTGCAAACGAAAATTAGGGACGAATTTAAAGTGCGGATTAAAGAGAGTTTGAAATATTTAGGGATAAATATTTCTAATAAGTTGGATGACTTGAAAAGATTAAATTACGATAAACAAAAGAAGGAACTTAAAGATAAAATTCTGCAATATCAAAAACTGAGGCTGTCTTGGTTCGGCAGAGTAGCGCTGACTAAAATGATGTTATTACCAAAGCTAAATTTTTTGTTTGATGCCTTGCCAATCCAGCTGACAGATAAAGATATTAAGGAATTTCAAAAATTATTTGATAACTATTGTAACGGGGGACGTAGACCCAGAATTCCAAAGAGAATGTGGTATTTATCTCAAAAGGAAGGGGGATTAGGAATACCTAATTTAAGGAACTACTATAAAGCATTTCATATAAAGAATGTAGTTAAGATTTTAATGAAGGAGCCGGTTATCTGGGAGGAAATTGAAATGAAGGAATTAAAGGAAGTGGGTAAGAGCTTCTTCCTAGATAAGGAAACATGGAAAACACCAGTTAAAAACAGAATGTTGAGATCAATGTTGGGAGTCTGGAAGAAAGTTAAAATGAAACTGGTCCCAAATATTTCACCGACAATTGAAATAGAAGACTTGAAAAAGTTTCCAATAAGAATAAATAATGAGATGAAAGAAATTTTGCAGACAAATGGGGTTTTCCTGTTGAAAGATTGGATACTGTAAAGATAAGGGGACGAAAAGAGAGTTATATACTCAGATGAAGTTGAATTGGTTTCAGATAGCGATGGTGAATAAGTGGAATAATAAATACTGGAGGGAGCAGAGTTTGGAAAGACACAGGACAGAATTCGAGGATTTAGTGTGGAAGATAAGGAAGGAGGAAATTGGAATAAAAGGAATGGTTAGTAAAATTTATAAAATAATAAATGCAGAAGTCAATCCACAAGAAACATTAAGAAATATATGGGAACAAGAGTTGAATGTGAAGATAACAGAAAAGGAATGGCAAAATAAATGGAGAAAAAGAATTATGAGATCCCTGTCGGTTAGGGTAAAGGAACATAATTTTAAAATGTTATGGAGGTGGTATCTGGCCCTTTTAAACTGCACCAGATAGACAAAAAGAATAATAAAATGTGTTGGAGGTGTAAAAATACATTGGGTACATATGTTCATATGTGGTATGAATGTAAGGTGGTAGAAAATTTTTGGGCAAAAATTGAGATCGAGATCGAAAAAATTATGGGATTGCGTCTCAAATTGGGGCCAGTTATTACCTTGTTGACGGATGTAGATAATGTTAATTTGGATAATGACAAGAAAGAATTGTTGTCTATGATGCTTGTAATAGCTAGAATGTGCATCGCAAAAAATTGGAAAAATGATTTAATGTTAAAGGTGGAGGAGTGGTACAAGCAGATGTGGGATCTCACATTGAATGAAAAATTAACATGGGAGTTAAACTTAAAAAAAGGTATAATAAAAGAAAACAGATTCTGGAATATATGGCGAAAATTTGTTGACTATTCACTGACGAGAGATGGAACAAATAAATTGACACCAGACCAAATGAAATTCTGGAAATAATAGAAATTAATGGGAAATCTCACAACCTCCTGGACAATGTATATAGCACAGGGTGATTGAGTATGTAATATATAGTTTTTCTTCTTTATTGTATTTTGTCTTTGTCTTCTTTTTTCTTTTTTTGTTTAGTATGTTATTATTATGTCTTAAATGTTTGTTATATATTTTGAAAAACTAATAAAAATTTATAAAAAAAAAGATGGTATACAAGCTTAAACTGCTTGTATAACCTAATTCCTGCTAATGCTACCTAATTACACTCTCTTGTAGTCTCTCTTTTCTAAATTCCACAAACTCAAGTGGAATTATGTCTATTTCCATGACTTGCCTGTTTCATTTTTTTCTCTTTTTACAATGGAACCTAGTATGCTTTTAATAAACAAGGTAGTTCAGTGATTTATGAGCCAGTGGTTGGGAGTTTGATTAAAATACTGTGCCTATTCGAGAGGGGCTGGAATCAATGATCCATAGGGTTTCTTCCAGCTCTACAGTTCTAAGATGACAACGATTAATGCTTATATAGCTAGTTTGTGGTTCCAGCCAAAGTGTGCAATTAACTGCATGGCTGTTGGGTAGGTTCTTTTCTAATAGGAAACAAGACAGAATGAATCCTATTCTAGGGGCTGTAACTGTCAGGCTCAGCCAAATTGCTGGGAGGAAGATCAACAATTCGAGATATGCAGATGATACCACCCTAACGGCAGAAAGTGATGAAGACCTAAAGAACTTCTTGATTGGGCTGAAGGAGGAGAGTGCAAAAGCTGGCTTGAGACTCAATATCAAGAAAACCAAAATAATGGCAACAGGCCCTAACAGTACCTGGAAAATAGATGGGGAAGAAGTAGAAACAGTGACAGATTTTACCTAAGATCACTGCAGATGGTGACTGCAGCCATGAAATAAAAAGATGATTAACTCTGGGGAGACAAGCTATGAGAAATCTGGGGAACATAGTAAAAAGTAGAGACATCACCTTAAAAACAAAAATGCATATAGTCAAAGCAATGGTATTCCCGGTGGTAATGTATGGATGTGAGAGCTGGACCATTAGGAAAGCTGAGCGTAGAAGAATAGATTCCTTTGAGATGTGGTGCTGGAGAAGAGTTTTGAGAGTCCCCTGGACAGCAAGGAGAACAAATAGGTCAATCTTAGAGTAAATCAACCCTGACTGCTCATTGGAAGGCCTAATAGTGAAGATGAAGCTTAAATACTTTGGACACCAAATGAGAAGGGAGGAATCACTTGAGAAGGCCCTAATGCTGGGAAAGGTGGAGGGCAAAAGAAGAAGGGGGCGTCCAAAGATGAGATGGATGGATGGTGTGGTAGACACAGTAAGCACAGAACTAGGCGGGCTGAGGAGGATGGTGAAGGACAGAGGAGCCTGGAGGGCAATGGTCCATAGGGTTGCAAAGGGTCGGAATCAACTGCGACTGAACAACAACAAAAAGTCCAAAGAATCCAATTGATACACTCCTAGCAAACAGTCACTAGTGTCAGTGATGTCCATCCAGCACTGGAGATAAATCTAGTAATATTAATTTTGGTACCACAAAATGTTCATTTTTGAATGGTGAAGTTCTAAAATAAAATCAAACTTCACAAGATTTCAATAAAATCTCTTTTCTCATCTCTTTCTTTCCACTGTTGATGTTGCCCTTAAAACAGTCTAACATCATTTTGATTATTGGGTTATATCGAGGAATATAATCAAATCTTTTCTTTAATTAAAACTTCATAATAGCCTGTTCTTGAGAGAAAAATGCATAGTATTTCAACAGCCAATGTGTATAAACCTTGTTTGCAGAGATAATACAAATGCAGGGTCCAGGGTCTAATGACATGGTCTAAAGGCATGTGATGTTATCACTTTGCTAAAGCTAAAGGGCGTGAGCTTAGTCATTATTTTAATGAAGAGCTATGTTGTGAAGGTAGGGACCCACTAACCTACTGTTACCAAATCAGTACCAACCCTACTGATAGCTTGATCTTATCTTCTTGTTGTCACCATTCTCTCTCTTCCGTCTTGGTCTCAAATAAAGTCAGATACCTGGACAGCGAGGAGAACAAATAGGTCAATCTTGGAGGAAATCAACACTGACTGCTCATTGGAAGGTCAAATAGTAAAGATGAGGCTAAAGTACTTTGGGCATCAAATGAGAAGGGAGGATTCACTTGAGAAGGCCGTGATGTTGGGAAAGGTGGAGGGCAAAAGAAGAAGGGGGAGGCCAAGGATGAGATGGATAGATGGTGTTGTAGACACAGTGGGCACAGAACTGGGAGGACTGAGGGGGATGGTGGAGGACAGAGGTGCCTGGAGAGCGATGGTCCATGGGGTCGCAAAGGGTCGGAATCGACTGTGCGACTGAACAACAACAACCTATGATCTACACTTTATTTGTCTGATAGTAGGGGGATTTCAGCTAAGATTCTGGTCTGCATTGGTTAATCCATAGCCCATTTTACCTTCTCACCACATGGTCTGAACAGCACAGAAGGAATGCTTTCTCTTGGATGCTAAATGAATCTAACTGAGTCCAGGCTTTATATTAGTTGATTTTATTAAAGAAGAACATAAAGGAAAAATGTGAAGAAGGTGATGAGAATGAAAGATAAAAATAATTGAGCTGTTTACCGATTTACCTTACTATACTCAGAGTTGTTTGAGGTTTCAAACAGACTTACAAAGAGTTTCTCCAGTATTTTATGAGGCCTTTATAAGTCACTGGGAAAAACATTGCATGAAAATGACTTTCCTCCTTTCTAATTTAGAAGGGTCATTAGTGATAGCTAAGAGAATAGGCTGGTGTGGTTGTTAGTGTTGAAAAGGGAAGCAATTTCAGAGCAAAGAGATTATCATCGCTGGGATCACCCCAGAAATATGATAAATAGGGATAGATGTGGGCACAACCAATAATTTTGTGCCTAGGGCAAGTAGCACAAAATATGCCCTCAAATAAATCTTGATTCATCACTAAAGAGCTACTAAAGTCTGCATGTGTGGGGTGATCAGCTGGATAAAAATATTTTAAATAAATATGTTAGTACAAGTAAAACCCCATTTTATGGACACCTTGTATTCCTTGTATCCCATTTTCTGGGAAAAATCATTTTATGGAATGGGTTTCCCCAGAATTTCCTTCCATCTGGTAAGTCTAAAATGGCAGCCCTGCCATTTTAGACTAAAAAATTCCACCCTTCTCCACCTGCGCCAACCGCCGGAAGTCACAAGACATTGCTTACTGTGGTGGCAGCAGCGGTGGAGGTGGTGGTGATTGTGGAAGTGGCGGTGATTGTGGCAGTTTTGATGCTTTCCCCCCACAGACCCCACTGCTTTTACCGGTACTGTGAGAGTGCAGGGGTCATTTTTGCTTGGTCCCAGTCTTCATCCGAGGTCCCTCCATGGCGCACTTTAGCTGAGAACGCATGTTGGATGAAGACTGCTCTGTTCTGCTCTTCATCCGACATGCCTTCCTGGTTAAAACACACCATAGACGGACCTCAGATGAAGACTGGAACTGAACGGATATGCTCCCCACACTCTCCCAGTGCCAGTAGAAGCATCAGGGCAGCAGTGGCAGCAGGGCTGCTGCTGGTGGCCGTTCCTGCTTGCCGATGGCTCAGGAAGCAGCAGCAGCATGGAAAAGGTAGGGAGATTGCTTTGTCATTCACCTTGTGTGCTGTTTTGTGCTCTATTGTTCCCTGTTTTTATCTTGCACCCCCACACCTTAATCAAGGTGCGGAGGTGCAGGATAACAAAGAAAAATGCTCTAATAACACCCCCTCTTCTCCACCCATGCTGCCCACCAGCTGGTGAGATGATCGAGGTGTGGGAGAGGGCCGTGTCTGCCATTTTTGGGGGTAAATTTTGGATTTTTTAAAAATTATTTTTGGTCTGTTCAGGACCATTTTTAAAATTTTCAGTGCATCCCTATGGGAAATCGTGCTTCATTTTACGGAAAAAGCATTTTACAGAAAAAGTTACGTAATTGACTTTTACCATAAAATGGGGTTTTTTACTGTATAACATAACCAAATCAACTGAGTTAGTTGTGAGAACTCTCTTATTAATGGCAAAAACCTATGCATACCTGCATGGACTCAAGTACAAAAATGTTTTTTTGGAATTTGCTATAATTAGGTAGTGTTCTATGCTTTATCATGTTTGGAAGTTCCATACCTACCCTATGTCCACTGCATTTTTAGTCAAATATATAAATGAGTTAGTATTCACTGTATGAAATCCTGTTACTTAGTGTAGTAAATTGCCATAGAGTAGGTCCATTGAATCAGTTGTGATTTGGAAAATCAATTTTTCCATGAGTTCCATGGGTTCAAAGATGCAGTAAATCACAACTAGACTAAGCCATTTAAGTGTGTGGGTGGCAGAATTGGTAAATATTCCTTGTATATTTCATATACTTTAGAAATTAGTTAAGGTCACCATAAGTCTGAGGTAACTTGGCATCAAAACGGCACATTTACTTAAGAGATATAACTAATCATTTTTCACTTGAGTCTATTTTCCAAAGTAAACCACAACCTTAATGCTTCCTTCTATAGTTTTTATTTGTTTTTGAACTTGGCATGGTTTGTATGCAAAAGATATAAGATAGATTTGTATTCATTCTTATACATTTCAATAATTTTACCATTTGTGGTTTTGAATCTGAAGAGATGTTGTAGAAAGAAGTAAAATACAAAGTCAGGAAATCAATAATAGCAGTTTATGCAGGTGTATGTAATAAATAGTTCTGTTTAAAACACAATGGTTTTTCCCTTCTGTCATATACATTTTAATCCAGAGAAGAGCCTTTGGATATATATGCAGAACATCACCCCATCTTTTTTAAACTCTTGGATTCTTCCTCACCCCCACAGTAGTATGTTAGAAAAATGTCTCTAGTCTAAATGCATACTGGGGGGAAAAGTTACATCCAAGAGAAGCAGAAAGCCTTGCTTTAATGAAAAATAACATATTAGAAGATTTTGAAAACAAATTAATGGAGGTGAATTTCCAGTATTAAAGAAAATTAATTAAACATCCATTTACAAAAAGGATGCATCCCATACCAGCAAAATTGGCCCTGGACCTGCTAAAGTTCTCACTGCTGTTTTAAACCAACCAAGCAAGCAAACAAACAAAAAAGCCATACACCATTTACATAAAAAGACCATTGTTAGCCAGGCTGCAGAGAAGAAGAGAAAGCACCATAATTGGTTGGCTTTGATCTTGTTTGGTTTACATCTGCCACTGTATCTTTCTTTTTCTCCCCTTGAGCAACCTGGAATAAACCAAATCCCTTCCAACCTCTTCTCCCAGAGATTAAGAAGTTCATCCCAGATGGTGACATCTTTTTCAGTCTCACTTATATATCTAGTATAGTAATAGAATGGCTCTTCTTAGTGTTAAATATGTTTAGTGTTAAACATGTTTGACAAGCCAATCTCATAATATACAGTATGAAATTTAGTGTCAAAATTTTGGTGAGAGGTTATATAACATAGCAAACCCCTGGAGTATTTAATACAGCCAGATTCAGCTCTACTTCATGACAAAGTTAAGCTACTAATGGTTTTTGTAAATCTTGAGAGAGCAGAACAATGGTACCGTTTCATTTGATCTTGTATTGCTACAGCCAGAGTCAGAGAGAGTTGGAAATTTCATCTGCCAGTTTAGCTTTGTTAGTTTTTAAGGGATGGGCATCTTGACCAGGTGAGGTGGGGAGAAGGGTAGCATCTGTGGCTTTGCCTCTATGAAATATATTTGTCTGGTACTGCACGTTGCTTAAGAACTCTGTATCATTTAATTTTGTAACATGCTGTAACTTCACATTCTTATTCCCTGCCTATTTCTCCTGTTCCTTGGCAGTTGGAAAAAGCCATCCAAATTATTTCAGAATATGACAGAGAGGAAATGTACCGTATTTTCCGGCGTATAAGACGACTGGGCGTATAAGACGACTCCCAACTTTTCCAGTTAAAATATAGAGTTTGGAATATACTTGTCAGCTGCAGTTAAGTACCTGTCCTATTAGACGACCCCCAACTTTGGCACAGATTTCTCGGGGTTAAAAAGTAGTCTTATACGCCAGAAAATACAGTAGTTGGTTTTTTTAAAAAAAGACAAGCTTATGTAGTATGATTCCTGGATTTACAGTACTGTATTTATTTTTTGCTCAAGCAGAAGAATCTCTAGTCATATGATTTGGCTCATATGAGACTAGAGAGCTTTTTTTACTCTTTTAGTAGGCCAGTTATTGTGGGCCTATCCTGGTTGCTCTAAAATATAACAGATGTTATTTACCCTGGTAGTTTTATTTTTTGGCAAGGATAGCTTTCAGAGAGTAAATGGAAGGGAGTTACTCATAAGAAGAATCCCCTTACTTTGCACTGTTATCTTGATCTGAAGTCCCTGATCTTTCTGAAAAAGAAAAGAAAAGTAAACGGCCAATAAATATCCCCACTTTCCCCTTTTTTTACTTTTGCCCATTCAAAGGTGGAGACTGTAAGGCTTTAGCTGAAATATTGCAAGCTAACAGTAGGAGGAAATGGTAGTGGTGCCATTAGATTTATAAGTGACTTTAAAGGAACTGACAGTGTGATACCTACCAGGTTTTGGATTAAATTTCTGGAAGTTGTAGTCCAAACACTAATTTTTTCAAATGTGACCAACTTGTTAGAAAAGGGGGAAAGTGGGGTGGCAACGTCTGTTGAACTTTGTAGGAAGACTCAGGTCTGGCAGAGGATTGTAATACTGGGGACAATTAAGACATTTTGCCCTTTTTATTTAGGAATCTTGGCCATTGCTGCTTTAAATCTATGCATTTTTAATCCCATGCACCATAAATTAGTTGGAAAAAGACACACACACACCCAGTGATATGAAGATAAATTTGTGCATATACTGATTTCTGATCCAAACAATGTGCTGACAGAGTCAGTCTTTTTGATGCATGGATCCTAGAAACTGCAGTTAAGACTCCTTACTTCATGGCTTGTTGCTGTAGAGCTAATTATAAAGGGCTGCTTGGCACTGTGAATAAACATCCTGTCAAGAGTTTTTGCTTCATCTGGAAAAATGGTGCCCACAAAGTTCTGAACAGAAGAATGAGATGACTAATGCTGATGGAAGCGGCGTCTTCTTCCGATGTGAGTCATGTTTGTATTCCAGTCCCTTTGCTTTTGAAAACTCAAATTTTTTACCCAGCTGCTTCAAATGTCCAATGGCAAAGGATTTAGAGAGAAGAGTTTGGGAATGTAACTGCTCGAATCCCTTAGGCTGCATTGCCAAAAAACCTAACATTTCCAAATGTTAGAGGCCAGGAACCCACAGTGAAACTTTGCAGTGAAACTTTACAGCTGAATGGATTGCAAATAAGATAGGAAATGGATTTTGAAGTGAAGTTACTCTTTTTATGTGAAAATACAATTACTAATAATTGTGTGCCATCAAGTCAATTCTGACTTATAACAAGCCTTTCAAGAGTTTTCTAGATAAAGAATACTCAGAAGTGGAATACCATATGTCTGTCCAACCAGAGAAGACCGGAGGGACTCTCTAATTGTACTATCGGCTAGAGGGGCTTGTCTCTCTAGCACAAGAAAGAGGGCTTTCTCTTTGTCCGCACCAGCCCTATGGAATCTCCTACCAATAGAGTTACGGCTGCAGATGGAATTGCTGCCCTTTAGGAAAGAACTTAAAACCTGGCTGGCGGGGCAGGTGTGGGGCACTGATTGAGGTGTTACCCTTGCCTGCTGGCTTGTCTAAAACATAATCAAGATCCTCCCTCTTTTACAGATGGGGTGGGTGGGATTTTAATGGGGATGGTTTTAAATGATTTTTTGTGGCTTTTTGTATATGTTTTTTAAACATATATATTTTTTGTGAGCCACCCGGAACAATGTGAACAATGAATAAATAAATAAATAAATCCATTTCTTCTGGAAGCATCTTGGGGCACAGTGGGGAATTGAACTCCCAAACATTGGCTCTGTAGGTCAGACAACTAACTCACTAAACTGTTCAACCAGCTGGGAAATACAGTTAAGAGGTCTTTTTTAATTACTGTAGTTTTTTTTTTATCTTTTGTCAAGTGACATACAGAAAGGAAGAATAAGCCATGGTTGTGAATTATGGTACTGGCTTTGATGTGAACAGCCCTCCAAGATCTAAGGATGGGTTTGTC
This sequence comes from Bradypodion ventrale, assembly GCA_035047345.1. Classification (NCBI taxonomy): domain Eukaryota; kingdom Metazoa; phylum Chordata; class Lepidosauria; order Squamata; family Chamaeleonidae; genus Bradypodion; species Bradypodion ventrale. The sequence continues at coordinate 255,268,036 of JAWDJE010000003.1, forward strand.
TATCCCCTGGGCTTATGGAGATTAGCTATCTTTTCTTTAAAGTCTATGGGAATTAGTCTGATGTTATACTACTATTCTTCTTCTTTGCTTTCTCTTTTACCCCATCGTGTGTTGAGGGAGATGCAAGGTTCTTCTTCTGGCACTTCTAGCGGCCTCCACCAGTGTTATTTTGGTGTTCTTGTAATGTTTCTTTGATGTTATTTCTCCATCTTCCTCTCCTCTAGGTCTGTCTTGTGGACTCTTTCCACGTATTTGTAAGGTATGAAATTCTAAGCCATTCTCTCCAAATGCGGAAATCACTTTGTTGTCTCTGTATGTAATGCATGATTGGTTATGTTCCAAATTTTCCCCTTATAACCTCATTTCTGATTTTGTCCTTCTAGTCACTCCAGCAGCCTTCCCCAGACATCTCATTTCGGTGGTGACCAACTTTTGTTTATGTTCTGATGTAAGTGTCCATGTTTGGCACTGGCAACATAAGGTGGGGATGATTGTGCTTTGTATGAGGTGTTTCTTTGTGCTGATTGGTATTGCCTTGTGTTGTAAGAGTGGAGCTAACTGTCGCAATATGTGTTTTGGCTTACTGCACCATATGTCAATCTCTTTGTACATTTTGCCATTTTCAGTAAATGTTGTTCCTAGGTATTTAAACTCGGCCACCTGGTTTATACTTGTTCTCTCTATCTCAATATTTAGAGTACGCTGTATCGTGGATGGTCTCAGCCAGCACATGCCTTGGCTCCGTCTGATTCAGAGGCCAACAGGTGTCGCACAGTTGAGAGGCCATGGTGATTTGGCAAACACGGCCAAGAAGGGTGTGCTTTCTCAAAGTTGGCCCGAGAAAGCCTGGTCCAGCAGAGCTGGGCAACAGGTTCACAGGGAAATGGCAATCTCTGACTTATGTCACAGTTAAAATTAAAGTAGCAAAGCCCCTTGGGACGAGACTCTGGATTCCCATGCGAAAACACCCTTATCTCATTTTGGGGAACAGTACGGCCTTGAAGCTGGGTAAGGTGTGTGGGAGTAAAGCAGTTACCTCTGCTGCAGCTCGCTCTTCTGCAGCTGGATTCCAAGCCTCAAAACAAAAGTTTCTCCTCCGCCAAGGGCTGCCACAAAGTAACCCAAAAGCTGTAATCCTTCTCTTAGGAAAAAGGCTGTTTTGTTAAATATCCCTATTCAATCTGCTCTGCTTCGGGGGGAGGAGCAGAAAGAGCACTCTTGAAAATCAATGTCCTTTTATGATTTATTGAAGAAAGTAACAGAGTCCAATAAATGTGATGTACAGTAGACCTTCACATAACGATGTTACTTGGTTCCCCAAGTAGCATTGCTAAGTGATTTTTGTTGTTATGCGGGTTTTGGAGTTTCCTGCATAACGACGTTTTCCGCTTCATTGTCCGGATAATGACGGTTATTTTAGCATTGTTTTCCGGTCAACGACACTAAAAACATTGTTATGCGGGGGAACACGTGGTGCATAATGACGTGTTGTTAAGCAAAAACGATGCTATCTGAACGTGTTGTTATGTGAGGGTTGACTGTAATAGAAAAATTACATAGCCTAAGAAAAAATTCTACGTGTCGATGTCTTTGCAGAACCTAAGTCCCATCACCTCTGGATTTTAGGCTAAGTGTGGCAGTGCCCCGCCGCCCCATACGAGATGGTTTAATGGGGGAGTCTACCTCAGATGTAAAAAGAGATAGAGCCTCTGGCAGCAATCAAAAAGTGACTTTCGAACAGAGCAAAAGTGACTTTCGAACAGAGCAAAAGCCCTGGTTTTTATACCATTTCCCTGGGAAAGCGCCCTTGATAAGTGCTAATTGACTTCTCAAAGTGACAGGTTTTGTGCCGTAGATAGACCAGGTGGCTATCCTTTCTATGTTCCACCTCAGCCCATGAGATAGAACATCTTCCCAAACACTGACTTTGGGAAGAAGGATCAAAATGTACTTTCCCAGAGAAAAGGGATGATGCCATTCAATGGCAGGTGCCAACTAAAAATGGCTCCGCTTAGGCTAAGCAGAGAGTATCGCAGAAACAAAAGAAAAGCAGATTTAAAATCCTTACTTAATAACCTATATGAATATAATGTAACAAACATAAAAAAAACAAAGTCTTCCCAGATGGAATCACAACACACTGTTCCTTCCAATTGCCATTACTTCAGTCTTCTCTTTACTGATGCTCATATTATTTATCTTACATTCTCGGTTCATGGATGCAAGGTGTTGTTGTAGTTGCTATCAGTGCCTGATTATCTGCAAAAAGTAATTAGTTGATATTGCTCCCATTCATGAGCTTAGCTTTTTTGTGTATGCTGTCTATGTAGTTGATGAATAATAGTGGTGATAGTACACATTCCTGCTTCACTCCAGACAATATTGCAAAGGGTTCTGTTCTAACCACACTTCTACATTCACTATATAAACCAGGAGTTCTCAACCTTTTAAAGCTGGGGGCAGGGTCACGCTCCCTCAGACAGCTTCCGGGGGGGGGGGGAATGGCCATTTTACCCTTCCTGGGTGTGGGGGAGGCAGTGGGGGCCCACATGAAATGGTGCCATGGGCCGAATCCGGGCCACAGGTTGAGAATCCCTGATATAAGCTTTTACATAATTTGATAAGATGTTCACTTACTCCGTATTGAGCCAATGCTTACCATAGCAGTTTCCTGTCAACTCTATCAAATGCCTTCTCTTGGTCTACAAATGCAAAATAGAGATTCTTCTTGTATTCTATATTTTTCTCTATTGTTTAAGCATAAAAATTGCATCTGTACAACTTCTATTTTTTTCCGAGGCCCATCTGTTCTTCTGCTAGTTGCGGTTCTATAACTTGTCTCAGTCTTGTTTCTATTATTTTGACATATATTTTCCCTGCATGGCTTAAGAGTAAGCTCAACTCTGTTTCAAAACTGAAGAGCCAGCACTGTCTGCTTCTGCAGACCTTTCTGTGGTCATGTGGCAGGCATGACTAGACACCAGAGCACACAGAACGCTGTTACCTTCCCACTGAAGTGGTCCCTATTTATCTACTTGCAATTTCTTGCTTTTGAACTGCTAGGTTGGCAGGAGCTGGGACAAAGACAGGAGCTAATTCCGTCCTGCAGTATTCGAGAATCAAACTACTGACCTTCCACCTCAAAGTTAGTGTCTTTTTTCAGCTTTATCGCTTCTTTGATGTCTTTGCACCTCTATGCAGTGTGTTTGGACCCATGACAACTTTTTCCAGTTTTCTTTTTTCCACATACTGTACAGGTGAAACTCGAAAAATTAGAATATCGTGCAAATGTTCATTCATTTCACTTTGGTGAATGAAACAAATATATGAGATAGACTCACTACATGCAAAGCGAGAGATGTCATGCCTTAATTCGTTATAGCATACCGCATACATGAGATTATGTGATGAATATGGGGTACATGAGATTTGGGGGGGGGGTTTGGGGTTTTAATAAGCTGTAAGCCATAAGCATCAAACAAAGTAAGGCTTGAACTATCTTGCGTTGCATGTAATGAGTTTATCTCATATATTTGTTTTACCTTTTAAGTTGCATTACTGCACTGAATGAACAATTTGCATGATATTCTAATTTTCCGAGTTTCACCTGTAGTTCTTCTGCAGCTCTAAGTAGGGTAGTTTTATAATCCATCCTTTTTACTTTCTTCACCACTGGGGGTGGTTTGATAAATGCTTGTCTCCACCTTTTGTTGCAACTGTTCTGCTGTTTCTCTTTATTTGAATTTTGCCATCTTAATTAATTCTTGGTTTTTGTTTGGTTGTCTTCTTTTAATATTGGGTTTATCATTTCTTGCTGTTAACTCCACAATTTTATGATCAGTTTTTCATGGTCTGTTTGGAATTGCTTTTGCATCGAGTATTTTGAATCTTCTTTTTTTTTTATTCTTGTTAATATTATTCAGTCTGGCTTTTAATGGTGATATCATTCCATTTGTACCATGAATAACATTGTGAATCTCAATGTTGGAAAAAAAGTGTTGGTAATAAAGAACTGGTGTTGGTTGCATATCTCTAGTATACTTTGTCTCTTCTCATTCCTTCTATTGTTCTCAGCAGCATGTGGACCAATGAATTGTTAGTACTGTATTTTCTTTTGTTAGTACCCACTCTGCAGTTAAAATCTCCCATTACATACAGTAAGCTATTTGTTTCCACTTCCTCTGTCATCTCAGATAGTTCATCAAAAAACTGGTCATTTTGTTCTTCTGTGTAGTTGTCATTACATGGAGCATATATTTGTTTTTTTAATTTTAAAAGCTTATTAGACTTACATACAAAAAAACCATACAAAAAAACTGGAGCATATATTTGTATGTATGTTTCCATTTACGCTCCTCTCTTGATTTTCAGTAAGTAGAACCCCACATAATGAAAAAACTCCATTCCACGGAGCTCTTTGCTATGCTGTTTTTTTCATTATGGGGTTCCCTATGGGAGATACCCCGCATAATGGAAAAAAGTTTGTTAACTGGGGTTCCCATTGATCGGGTATACCCCGGTTACCAAAAAAACCCCATAACAAACTTTTTTTTGTTATGTGGGGTATCGCCCTTGCATAAAGAAACACTTTGTTATGTGAATTTTTCGCTATGTGATGCGTTCGTTATGCGAGGTACCACTGTATTTTTATTCTGTCTGAATTGTTGTTCATGTCTCATATGCATTTTGCTATGTCTGGATGTACCAAGAAGCCCACTCCATTTTTTACTGCAACCCTTCCTGAGCAAGTATCCTTTATGGATTTTCTTACTCCCGTGTCCTTTGTGTCTTGTATCAGCTTGACTCATTATTTAATCTCTCTTCTTTCCATTATGTCTACAATTTATTCTGTTTTATTTCCTAGGCTGGTTATATTTAGAGTGCCTATTTTGTACTTTGTTGTTCTATCTCCTGGTCCTTTAACATTGCCATGGTTGTTTCCAGTTTGTTTTGTAGTTTTATAGCAATGGGTTAGCCATTGCTGACTTGCTTGGTCTGTCACAACTTCACCAGAGCCCTTTTGGGTGAGTCTTTTTGTGGTAATCCAGGAAGGCCTTCATCGCTACTGTAGTGGTCCTGTGGAGCAAGACTATGCCATACTTCGCCCAGTCCTAGCAGTCCCTTAATTGGACCTGTTACCACCGATCACTGGTGCAGATGAAGCCACAGTTGACCAGTTCTATGAGGACCTACAACATCTCATAGAACAGACACCAAGAAATGATGTACACATTATCATAGGAGACTGGAATGCCAAAGTAGGAAATCAAAAAGTAGATGGAATAACAGGCAAGTTTGGTCTTGGAACACAGAATGAAGCAGGGCAACGATTGATAGAGTTCTGCCAAGACAATGCACTAGTCATAGAAAACACCCTCTTCCAGCAACACAAGAGGCGACTCTACACATGGACATCACCAGATGGCCAACATCAAAACCAGATTGATTACATACTCTGCAGCCAAAGATGGAGAACCTCCATACAGTCAGCAAAAACAAGACCAGGAGCAGACTGTGGCTCAGATCACAATCTACTGATTGCAAAATTCAGGCTTAGACTAAAGAAAATAGGGAAAACAATTAGACCAGACAGATATGACCTAGACAACATACCTAATGAATACACGGTGGAGGTGTGAAACAGATTTAATGGCTTGGACTTGATAAGACAGTGCGCCAGAAGAATTATGGACAGAGATGTGGGATATCATGCAGGAAGCAGCAAGGAAAACCATACCAAAAGAAAAGAAGCGTAAAAAAGCAAAGTGGTTTTCTGATGAGGCTCTTAAAATAGCAGAGGAAAGAAGAAACACAAAAGTCAAAGGAGAAAGAAATAATACAATCACTTAAACAAAGAATTTCAAATGAAAGCAAGGAGAGATAATGAAAACTACCTAAATGAACAGTGCAAAGAATGGAGGAAAACAACAAAAGAGGCAAGACTAGAGATCTTTTCAAAAAAATTGGGGAAATCAAGGGAACATTTAAAGCAAAAATGACCATGCTAAGGGACAAAGACAGAAAGGAGTTAGCTGATGCAGAAGAGATGGAAAGAGTATACAGAGGAATTCTACAAAAAGGACCTCAACACTCCTGATAATAACAATGATGAGGAAATTGAACTTGAGCTAGACATCCTGGAGAGTGAAGTCAGAAAGGCCCTAAAGAGCATTGCAAACAACAAAGCTAGTGGAATTGATAGTATCCCAGTTGAATTTTTCAAAGCCCTAAAATATGATGGAATCAAATTACTGCATTCGATATGCCAGCAGATTTTGAAAACAAAACAGTGGCCACAGGATTGGAAAAGATCAGTATGCGTTCCAATCCCAAAAAAGGGCAATGCCAAAGAATGTTCAAATTATCGAACAATTGCACTCATCCCACATGCTAGCAAGGTGATGCTCAAGATAATAGACTTCAGCAGCACGTGGAGAGAGAACTACCAGAGGTGCAGGCTGGGTTCAGAAGAGGCAGGGGGACCAGAGACCACATTGCCAACATAAGTTGGATTATGGAGAAAACAAAGGAATATCAGAAACAAGTCTACTTCTGTTTTATTGACTACACCAAGGCATTTGACTGTGTGGACCACAACAAAATGTGGCAAGTAATTAAAGAGATGGGAATACCAAAACATCTCTTATGCCTCATGAGAAATTTGTACATGAAACAAGAAGCAACAGTTAGGACAGAACACGGAATGACAGAGTGGTTTGGAATAGGAAAAGGAGTAAGACAAGGCTGCATTTTGTCACCCTGTTTATTCAACTTATACACAGAGCACATAATGCGCAATGCAGAGATGGAGGAATCACAATATGTGATCAAAATTGCTGGGAGAAACATCAACAATTTGAGATATACAGACGATACTACCTTAATGGCAGAAAGTGAGAAAGACCTAAAGAATCTCTTGATTGGGCTGAAGGAGGAGAGTGCAAAAGCTGGCTTGAGTCTCAATCTCAAGAAAACCAAAATAAGGCAACAGGCACCTTCAGTTCCTGGAAAACAGATGCAGAAGAAGTAGAAGCAGTGACAGATTTTACTTTCTTAGGATCTAAGATCACTGCAGATAGTGACTGCAGCCATGAAATAAAAAGACGACTGATTCTGGGGAGACAAGCTATGAGAAACCTGGGGAACATACTGAAAAGTAGAAACATCACATTGAAAACAAAAATCCGCATAGTCAAAGCAATGGTTTTCCCGGTGTTAATGTATGGGTGTGAGAGCTTGACCATTAGGAAAGCTGAGCGCAGAAAAATAGATGCCTTTGAAATGTGGTGTTGGAGGAGAGTTTTGAGAGTCCCCTGGACAGCGAGGAGAACAAATAGGTCAATCTTAGAAGAAATCAACGCTGATATTACATATCCATTCATGTGGAAAGATTTCGTTTCAAAAGTCACCCTCTGTATGCAAAAGTTGTAATTGGGTAATAGCAAGTTTTGATACCATTAACTACAGTATCCTCCTGGACAGGCTGTTAAAATTAAGCATAGGAGGTTCCAGTCCTTCCTTGATGACTGTGTCGAGCCAGGCTCCGTCACATGATGAACTTTTGTATTGTAAAGCATTCTTGAAACGTATTTTTGTAAGCTATTTCCATGTTGTATTTTTGTATTTTCTTGTGGGGATATATTTTAAATTGTATTGTTATACTACTTTATTTTAATTTTGCCTTACCGTATTTTCATGTATATCTGCATACAGTACTGTATTTATTTTTCATTTTTTTTCATTGCATTTCCTGTATTTATTGTATTTTGCATTTTGTATTGTTGAGAAAGCTTTCTTTTGCTTTAGAAAGCTTTCTTTTCTTATTTTGTTAGCTGCTCTGGGTGGCGCTCGCGCCAAAAGGGCGGGATATAAATAAACCTAGTAAATAATAATAATTATAAACATAGAATGACTGAGTTGGAAGGGGCATATGAGACCATTGAGTTCAACTCTTTGCTCAACACAGGAATCCAAATCAAAGCAGATTGGATAGATAGTTGTCCAATTTTCTCTTGAATTCCTCCAGCACTGGAGTGCTCACCATCTCCCAAAGTGATTGGTTCCATTGTCATACTACTCTATATCTGGTTTCCTGCAGTTTCATCTTGTTATTACGTTCCCTGCACTCTGAGAACAGATCCAGAGGTTGCCACTTGGGGAAATCATTTTAATCCCATGGGTGCAACTGTATGGTGTACCTCAGGGTTTAATCATCTCCCCTATGATGTCTAACATCTAAATGAAGCCAGTGGGTGAGTTCATATGGTGATACAAGTCTTTTCTTTTCATCACTGCATAGGATGCTATCCGGGTCCTGGATCAATGCTTGACCATGACAATGGTCTGGATGAGGGCTAACAGGTTGAGGTTGAATCCAGATAAGATGTAGGTCTTATTGTTTAGAGTGAAGCTGGTGTTGAGGTTAACATACAAAGTCGTTAATAGTTTATGACCTCAATAATTGCTGGAGTGTTTCTTGATGAATTATGCCAGGACAACACATTTCTTCCAGACAGGCCTGCTGAAAGTACTCATAGGTCCACTACAAAAGCTTAGTCCTTCTCTGTTCTGGCCCCAACACTATGGAACAGCATACTTAATCATTTTTGTCAGATCCTGCAAGCTTGTAAAAACCAAGCTATTAAATTTCATAATGTTTTGCCCCTATCTCTGGTTTCAGATGCTATCAGTGGATTTTTTTAAACTTTGGGTTAGTTTGTTTTTTGCTTATTAATTCATTTTATTTCTGATTTCGGTATTTTTAGTGTAAATTTGTTTTATAGTTTATGGTCTATTATTTTTGTTAATTGCACAGAGTGACTGATGGGCAATATAAGAAAATCTAATATATAAATATATAAATATATAAATAAGTGATTAATATTTCATTACATAGACCAAGTTCTGCTTGAGTACTCTGCCATGAAAGTGAAAGCATCTTTGTTTGGTGTGAATTATTTATCTGTATCCCAGTTTGTTTGTTTGTTTTTAAACTGATGTGGCTTGTGCTGTCCATAGCAGGTAGTTATAATATGCAAGAATACAAAATGGAGGTTTGCAAGCTCCCATTTCTCATGGTGAGTCTTTTAGTATTGAAAAAGTTCTTTTAATTCTTCTCTACAGAAATAGCTCTCTTGCATTCTAGTCTTTCATAGTAATCCAGCCAGTTCTAGCCCACACAAATTCAGTCTTTATGTATATTAAATGCCTGAAATGAAGAGTGCTACATTTCCAGTTTAATGTTGGTTTTTGTACCCTTCCAAGATGACAAGAGAGGAAGGAAAAAACCCAGATGTGAACAAATTTTTAGGAAGCTATAGAACTGTGGTTCCCAGTGTCCCACAAGGGGTAATTTTATTTTTAAGGGGGGACAATTCGAACTTGTTTAGACTAAGTTAATGGCCTTTTAGGCTTCCTCCATGTGACTAGGAGTTCATTTTTTTAATAATATGAATTATAAGTCATTGAGGGCTAGAATCAGGATTTTAGAGTTGCTTAGGTGAGGCATGGCCAAAAGAGGTTGGGAACCACTGCTATCAATGAAATTAACTAACAATGAGGAGACCTTGAGTTCTGACTCTCTGCAAATGAAAAGCTGCAGCCTCTTGTTTATTCAACACCCACCCATTTCTACAGTTTGACTTTGCATTGTGTTTGTGCCACCATCTTTAATCATGATCAACACTAACTAGTTGTATCAAGAATGTATAAGTCTTGATAAATACTTGTATAATGTTAACATTTAACAGTTGACTGTGATAAATATGTGTATAGATATCCTTGGAGGGAGGAATGTTTGGTGATAAAATTTATGTTTAACTTCCCTATTTCTCCCTTGTGCTCAAGGGAAGCCTTTGGGATCCTCGGGACCGGGGTGTGTGTGGGACAAAAATCACCATCAAATGACCCTGACTGGTCTTGATCCCAGTGATGGAGATATGATAGCTATTACTGATAGTTAAAATACAACCTATCCAAATGTTTCCCAAGGCTTTCTTGGGACAAAAGGGAACACTAGGGAGTATCAGAATCTAAAATGGGGGAGTAAAGATAAAGGTTGCTTGAAAGCCAGTCATATCTGATTCTAGTAGACATTGCTCATCTCCATTTACAGCCAAAAAGCCAGTGCTATCCGTGACTGCAGACATTTTAGAAAACATTTAATTAATATAGATTAAATTTTATTGGTAGAAGCTAGTAATGTCATCAGCTTCCAATGCACAAAGGTACATAGACAGGATTTTGTAATTGTGTTGCTTTTTAAATTATTATTACTTATACCAGTTCTTACACGGTACTTCAATTTAATGCAAAAACAAAATTAGCATTAAAACATTCTCTTTTATTTGACAGCACAAGACTTAGATCTGAGTGATGCATTAGGAGATCCTGGTAAGTAAATATTTTTCTATGGGAAAAAAACTAGTACATGTAGTTTTATGTTGGGTTTTGTAGAAATGGTCAGGTTACAGTACTGTGTGTTTTTAAATTTATATCATGTCTTAACCTTGCCTCTGCTTTGTTAGGAACACTATATTGTTTTGATATGCTCAATCAAGATGGAAGATGTTGCTTTTGAAAGTTTTACTCATTTCTAGAATTCACAAGAAACTCATACAAGATGAGCCCTGCTCAGCCTTTACTGCAGGGGTGGCCAACCCCAGGCCCGTGGGCCTAACCTGGCCCATGCATATCATTAATCCAGCATGTGGTGGCTACCTTGGCACCTCTAGACCGCCCCTCCGAAGTTGTGATACATCACTTACTGCGGCAGTGGCTGAAATCACAATGTTTTTCTGGGTTATTGGATAGGCTCCACTGCTTCCCAGGGTGGCAGGAAACTTTTCAGAGCACGTTCGCTCCAGTATGGGATTTATCTGATGTTTCTCCACTGTGCTTTGGCAGCTACAGCACGACTGTGGGTGACTTTCGGTGCCAGGCAGAGCTTACGTTAGCACCTTGGATCTCAGCACAGAAGCAGGAAGTCACTCACAGTCATGCTGTAGCTGCTGAAGTGCTGTGGAGAAATGTCAGAAAAATCCCAAAGTGGAGCGAAGATGCTCCAAAGAGCATCCTGCCGCCTTGCGAAGTGTCAGGGCTTGTCCAAGAACCAGCTAAAACAGCACGATACCCACCACTGTCGATGATGATGAAAACGTAACTATTGGGTACAGCCATGCCTCTGGGCCCCACAGCTGGCCCATACCTGTCAAGTATCCCGTATTGGCCAGGATTTCCTGGTGCTCGTCAGTGCTCATTCCTCCCCTTTCCCGCCACCGTCCCATATTTTGAATGGCGGGGAAAGTGGTTAATGCTCATGCGTGCCCATCAAGAGGCAGTTCTGTGCATGCACAAAGGGGTTCTGCACATGCACAAAGCGGTTCTGCGCATGCACAAAGGAGTTGTTGCTGCGCATGCGCACCTGGGCCGGAGCAGTTCCCATATTTTCTGGAGCCGCGCTTGGTGGATATGAGCTTGCCTGCTTTATTTCTGGCATGCTTTACTTCTTATAACCATGGAAAATGGACCTGTGATCCATGTTTCAGATTTCCCCTTTTTAGCCTTGATTTCTCAGTGTTGCTGAGGGAAGGCCAGGTCCCATCAGGGGAGGGGCAGTAGGACCATTTGTTCTACAACTGACTGATGTCCCCCTAGTGTTTACATACCTTAAACAATATTTTGCATCTTTAGAAAGCATGAAGTGACTTAAGTGGTGAACACTTTTCAGGCTTTGACAGGTTTTTGGGTTTATGTAGCTTTAGAAAACTGATTTATCAATTCCTCCAACACCATTCAGAAATTCTGAGTTTCATAAAACTTGCTGCCAGCAAGAATAGCTAGATGCTAGAAACTGATTTGCTTCAGACTATATGCTAGATTTAACCACTTCCACAATTTTAAAGTTTGCTAATGTTTTGCCATGACATCAAATTGTGAATAAAGAAGCTTTGCAAATCTAGATAACTTTTGCTACAATATGATACTCTATTACCTGAGAGTGAATTTAGCTTCTTTGTAAATCAATATGGAGTAGTACTGCAAGCTTATTTTGGCAGGGCTTGTTTGTTTGTTTAGTATGATAGCTAGTTTTTAAATTACACTACACCAATATTATTTTTGTTGCCGGAAATCTGAGGTCTTGCATGTCTTGCTTGCATTTATTATATCTGTCATGCAAATAACTTGCAAGCCTTCTATCTCAAACAAGGATGCATACTGGCCCCACTTCTATTTAACATCTTCATCATTGATATGGTTGACCATCTAAGATGCCTTGCCTTCACCTTCCCAAGCTTGCTGATGATTCATAATTCTCACTAGGAACCCAATAGGTTTCAGAAGATCACTAGGATCTCTGGCTCATTACTGCAACAGCAACCAATTAGAGATCAACCATCAGAAAACCTTTGACTATAACCTTTGCTAAAAGGCCTAAGAAACACATGTGGAGAATAAATGGACATAAAATAGAACAGATTTACAGCTTTAAATACCATATATACTTGAGTATAAGCCGAGATATTTAGCCCCAAAAATGAGCCCCCAAAGGAGACATGGCTTATACTCAGGTCAATGACCATGAGAGTCCCAAGACTGCACCAGATTGAGACATGCCAACAATTTAATTAATTTTACCATATTTTCATGCACAGTAAAACCTCGATTTACAAATGCCCCGAGTTACATCGAATTTGACTTACATAATGATTTTGTGCTAAAACCATGTACAGATTTACATAAATGTCCAGATTTACATAAATTTACGTGACACAATTTTCTATGGGTTTGCTTTGAGTTACATAAAAATTTCATTTTTTCCTATGGGTTTACTTCGAGTTATGTAAAAATTCATTTCCCTATGGGTTTGCTTCGTTTTACATAAAAAATTCATTTTTTCTATGGGTTTGCTTCAAGTTACATACAAAAATAATTTTTCTTATGGGTTTACTTTGAGTTACATAAAAACCGATTAAAGCAAAAGCCTGTGGAACTGACTTTTTTCGCAAGTAGGGGTTTTACTGTATTTTGATTATTGTAACTCACTAGCAACTGCTGCATTTCCCACCCTCAGCTTATACTCGGGTCAATCTATTTTCCTGGGTTTTCAGGTCAAAATTAGATACTTCAGCTTATATTGGAGTTGGCTTATACACGAGTATATATGGTACTTGAGATTAGTTCTCCCAGCTTCAGTATCAAGAAATGCCCATACCAAACACACTGTTCTTACAGCCCAGAGGCCCATCTTTGCCATACTTAAAGTCCTGAGAACAAAAGGAGGACAAAGTTTCAATTCCTACTGCACTCAAACTATTTGAAGCCAAAATCCTATCTAAGCTACTCTATGGAGTCCAGTCTACCTAACAACCTGGCCCTCATGGAAAGAATACAATCTAAATTCTCGCATGCATTTCTCCATCTCCCCACCCCACCTCTTGTTTTCAATGCCAACCTTCACCTGGAGCAAACCTGTCAAGCATCACGTATTGGCCAGGATTTCCTATTTTTCAGCGCTCATTCCTCCCCTTTCCCGCTGCCGTCCCGTATTTGAATGGTGGGGAAAGGGTTTACTGTGCACACATGGCCATGGTGCACATGCACAGTGGGCTACTGCACATGCACGGCCATGGTGCGCATGCACAAACAGGCTACTGTGCATGAGTGGCCACGGTGCACATGTGCAAACGTATTACTGAGCTTATGCGTCCACGTATGCACAGTATTTTCCCATATTTTGCAGGGCCGTGCTTGACAGGTATGACCTGGAGACGGGTACAATAAAGGTTGAGCTGAGATTGTGGTTAGCTCCCCTCAACCTTTGGCTCAAAATTTTGTTTACTCCCAGTGGCCTGACTCCTATAATTCTCCAGGATATATTATATTCCAATCAGCACACAAAAGAACAGTTCAAGCCAGACTGCAGTACCTTGGCTTCTCTCAACCTCTCATACAGGCCATGAGTCATGACTAGGCAAAACAGAGAATGCTAGACATGGAAAGGCAAACTGACTTAGCCAGGGCCCCAGCCTTTCTGGCTCCCGAGTCTTGGAGACACGTTGTTGCCCCAGCCCAGTACCTGCTCCAACTTGAGACACAAAGTCATCAGAGGGCATTTACGCTAGCTCTTCCTTCTGCAGTTCTCGAGGGAAAGTTTCAAAGGACACCAATGTCAGAAAGACAATGCCCCATGACACCAGAGAAATTGAAAACATAGAACACGTTCTCTGCATTTGTCCTTTTCATAGATATCTCCAGAAAAAAATCATATCAGTTGCTTTGCAAGTATCCTTGCTTTGCAAGTACATAACAGCACATATACCCACTGGCTGTTATCTGATGAATGCCCCATCTTCATCCACAACACTGCCAGGTTCTGCACTGCAAGCTTGTAAGATCAGGAAAAAAAATCCTGGCATGTCTCTAGCTAAATAAACTATCAGCACAACACCATAGGCTTAGAAGTCGCTGTAATACTAGTTATCTTAAGTACTAATTTTATTACTCCTTAACTCTGAGTAGAATTGCTCCTTCTAAAATATATTTTGCATACCCTTTTCATGACTTTTGTTTTGCTGTACAATGCTGGTCTTAGACTATAATAAAGATTTGATTTTATAAATCTTATGTGACCGTTAACTTGTACTGTTTGTTTTATTTACAAAACAATAAAACAACCCTCAGCTGTGTACAGGGTTCTTTTTAGTTCATTTTTTTGGCAGCTTCTTATGCAGAACATCCTGCTGAAAACAGTTTTGCAGGAAATCTTGGCAATGTGGAGTGACAATCTCAGCCATGAGTCGGCATGGTGGGACTCAGAAAATAACTGAGAATGTGGAATTTTGCAAGAACTCATTACCTCCTTAGCAGTGGTGGGATTCAATTTTTTTACTACCTACTCTGTGGGCATGGTATGGTGGGCATGGCCAGGGGGTAAGCCTTGCATTGCACCTGAATTAGGACTACTTTATTTCAAAACTTGGATGGGTGGGGCCAGCCAGAATTTTTGCTACTGGTTCTGGCGAACTGGGGCGAACCTGCTAAATCCATCACTGTTCCTTAGTTAAAATGTGTATTAAATGCTGTGTATTTTTGTACTGTAGATCCAACAAAAAATCCCACTACACCTGCCAAGAAGCCAGCAGGGGGTAAGCATAAGCATTATTTTTGCAGAACTCAGATAATGGATCTAATATTTATGTAGAACTACTTTTCAAGGGCAAGAATCTTGTTCCTTGCTGTAATAAATTGCATCAGAGTCTACCCATTGAATCAATAGTGATTTTGTGAATCAAGGCCCCCATAGGGTTTGTTGATTCAATTGTGACTTACTTTCTTCTTCTTCTTGTGCCATATCTGATTCCAAATATTGGCGATCTTCATGGCGATCAGCTATGAAGACTATCCTGTGAATACAATGCCGTGGCCTTTCATCTGTCTTCCACATCGCCGCGTGACTCCCATAGCACTGATCCAGCTCCACAAGTCACTTTCTGGTCCTGAGCCCTTTTGGCACACAAAGTCCTCATTAGCCACAGGCCAGTATAGATGAAACTGTTGCCCTCCATCAAGATGGAGTCAAGTGGGATTTAATCCATTTGGGGACCATCATCCTTCCCTGTGGACTTTGGCACCCAAGGCCATTAGTCCTCAGTGTTGTCAAGTTAGTTAACTGCTGCCTGACATCCAGCATTGAGTCGCTGGCAGTATGGTCTACTCTATTACCATAGCAGGATAATCTGGCAATACAGTATAGCAAATTGTAGTTAGGAGAGGGCCATTTGAATCAGTGGAATGTATGGCAGAGTTGACATTAAATCTTCCTGATTCCAAGTTTGATTTACTGCACTTAGCAACAGGAATTGGGTCAGTATATTTGAACATATATGGAGAATAAATGTCATTTTGGAATTTTTAAACATTTTAATGACTAAAAAATTGATGCCAAACTTTCCTACTGTATCTTTGTTTAGTTTTGTTTATTAATGGATATGTGTATAATCTTATTCTTTCTCTAATTGCTATACCTCTTGATTGTTTTTCTATAATATTGCAAACCACTTTAGGATATATATGAGGGCATGATCAAAATAGAAATAAAGTCATGTATTATCATGTGCACATAAATCTTAGTGGACTTTAGTGGTAGTTTACGCAATTGGTTACAAATAATTATCTGGATGCATGACATTTTGATTACAAACTGAATGGAATCTTGTATGATTTTTTTCCTGTATTTTAAAAAGACATTTAAAGAATGTTCTTTAAACTATCAGTTGAGTAATTTAATTTGTTAAACCATTCTTTTAATGCCACATATCAAATCATGGAATATCTTTTGCCACTTCTGTTTACTGCTTATTACTATTGTGAAAATAGTTTTCTTCTTCTGTCCTCTCATTTTCTATAATTGATCTGCAAATTAACTTTTATATACAGGATACCAATATATTTAATTTTGGAAAAACTGTGGATTTATTCTGCCCAACTTTTTGGAATCAGGAATTGCAATTTTCATTTTCTTGTTTAATAATAACTTGCTGTTTTCCCCCTGTACAGATGATGGCTTTAATCTAGAAGATGCCTTTAATGGTATGCATTAAAAGTCTCAGAAATACTGTAAACTGGTCTATTTTATATGCTTTCTAGATGTTGCCATTGTATAGCATAAATAAGGGCTCCCAGTAGTACAGTTGGATGGAAGATTCTGCTTCAAAAGAGATTAAGAATTGCCCTTTCCTTCCTCCATATCTTTTATTGAGATTTTGACAGAAAAAGCTGCAGCTCACAGAAGCAAAACAGATGTGTGATAGTTTGAGATTTCTGGATTACAACCCACTTTCTCAGACATAGGAATGTAATAGTAAGACCACATGTTTGTATTCATTTGATAAATGGATAGGGATCAAGTGAGATATGAAAATGAGGATGATAATTACATTAATGATGGCTTTGCAAAATCATAATAACATTGTTATCACCAGTAGTGACCAATCAAAGTACTTATTACATAGAGATACTGTTTTTCTAGAAATCTGCTGAGGTTAGAATTGTGCAAGGTAAAATAATTTTGTGCCTTTGGATGTAACATAATGTGCCAAGAATCCTTAGTCATTATTTAATTCTTCTGATGTACACAAGAGTCTTTGAATGTAGCTCACTTGTCTCTCTCTCTCTCTCATACACATACACATCTTCATTCATAGTTTCTTTTATAACATTACAGTACTTACTTTGAGATCTGTAGCAGAGTATCTGGGTTAGGTTGTAGCAATTTTAAACTGGCTTTTGTGTGTTGCCATTTCTGATGTCACATTTGTGTCGTTCTCTTACATGGAGATTGTCCAGTTTGTCCTCTCTAGAATGCAGATGGACACTGCTGACATAGGATAGCCCTGATTTTACTAGCCCTTGTGATGTGGGTGAACTTTGTGGGGGCACATAATGGTGCTGTTAGAGTAGATGTAGGGACACAATTGGTATATGTCAGCAGTTATTTTGTCCTTATCTTCCTATATGAGTTGTATAGATTATTGCTAATAGTTGTTTAAGATCTCAGAGAGGGAGGTATTGGCCAGCCAGCCAGAACCTGGGAAAGGGAAGTTTTATTGTAGCTTGTTGGTGGTACATTTTAGTTGTCTCAATTAGAAACTTTAGGTAACTGTTAATGTTGTTCCATCATTTTCTTTTGGAGTCCCCTTTGTTGCAGGTTGTTTCTGGGTATTTGTCTTGCCATGTCAATTGTAGCCTTACACTGGACACTTACAATTACATTTTAAGATGCTAACAACACTTTCATTTCTATTTCTATGAAGGGTATTTCTAGACAGCAATTACACCTGGAACTACAGCTATTATTTGGCTAACTCTCTAATTATACCCAGTTCTGTCTCTTTAGAAATAGAGAAAATCAACTAATTCTTCATCCCAGTGTACATTGCTATGTGTAACCTGATGCCTATGCTTCTCCTCATGATTAATTCCATTTGCTGTTTCCATTTAGCAATTAAATTTAGCTGCAGAACTCAGGGTCACAAAATCTGAACCCAATGTTTACACATTTATACTTGGACCTTTCCCTGACAGTTCTGCTCAAAAAAGCCCATACTAAATAACTAACTGTTCCTTAAATTTTCATGGGTGTAGCTACATGATTATATTACCAGCTAAACAGGGAAGTAACAGACTAATACAGGAATATGCATGAAAGCTGTGTACATGTCTAACTGTATCAGTGCCTTAATTCCATTGCTGTCATTATAGATAAACTGTCAAGTACATTGTTGATATACAGAGGAATACAGATATTGTTTAATAATAAAAATACAATAATCACAAGACGTAATGTGATAGCATACTTATAATGCCAGGCATTCTAGATTGTCGTCTTCTTTCTGTATTGTGAAGCTTAATCTTATCTGTCCATCACTAGATGGTGAGCCCAAAGACCCAGCACCACCCCCACGTCAGCCACAACCTGGAAGTCATGGAGATACTGGTGGTAAGGTCCTCTATGTTGGATAAACTTTGCAGAGTGGTATAGCAAATGTGTCCCAAGGGATTAAAGCTGAAAGTTTTGAAGTGCAAGCTCTCCTCAGTTCTCATTTTCTTTCTTCTCACTCCCTATTGTATTAAAGCTAGGCACAGTTTTAGCAGAAGGGAAAAAAGAATGCTTACTTACGAGGCTTATGTTCAAACAGAATTGTTAGGGAGATGGCAGAAATATAATAAAACAGTTTACTTCACCTTGGTTGCAAAAGGCAAGAAGAACAATTTCACAACCAAATGATGGTTTCAAGGCAGTACTGAATTACTAGCTTTCTACCAGAAAGACAACTTGATCAGTCAAACAGAGAGATTAAACTAGCAGTAGCAGTACAAGATAGAACAACATACACAGAGCTTAGAGTGGAAAGACTGTTACATTAGGAGGGGAGGAACATTTAACTTGCTGATTGGCTGTTTTGATTCAAAACAACCAATAACTATGTTTCTTGAATGCTGGCACTTCCCATCCCCATGCCAACATACAAAACAAATGCAAAGCATGATAAGATTACCTCCAGAACGCTCATCATTCTGAAAGTATTTCCCCAGGGGTTCGGCACTTGTGGTATTGCCTTTCTCTCATCAAAATAACCCTTTGTAGAGTTCATATATGCAACGTAGGGGTCAGCGGAGGCCTGGAATCCACTGTAAAAGCTTTCCTGTGAAAAGAGGATTCTCACATTGCTTGACTTAGCTTAAAGTTTTGAGCATTCCTCTGTAGCTTTTCATTTCAAGCCTATTGGGAAGACTGGACAAGATGTAAAGAGAATTTGGGTTCCCTACAATTAACATTCTGTATATAACCTATCTGAGCTGACTCATGGATTAAGTATCTATCTGTGGAACTAGAGGCTAGGAGTTTGATTTCCTACTGTGCTTCCAAGGACAAGAGCTGGCCTGTGTTGTCATGGGCAAACTACACAGTTCTAGGGCTCCCTATAAAAAAAGGTAATGGTAAACCACTTGTGTAAACTCTACCTAGAAAACCCTGGAAATTGTTGCCATCAGTCATAATCATTATTATATAGCTTGTCCAGGAAAGTTAGCTTCAGATTCTTGTCATGTTAATGCAAGGATGGGCTGCTTAGCAAGTCTGGGTACCAATATCTACCCCTTAAAGCACTGCAGTGGCTCAAGTGACTAAGACACTGACTGGGAAACGGAAGGTCAGCAGTTCGATTCCCATGTACCGCAGGATGGAATGAGCTCCCGTCTTTCTCCCAGCTCCTGCCAATCTAGCAGTTCGAAAGCAAGAAACTGCAAGTAGATAAATAGGGACCACTTCAGTGGGAAGGTAGCAGTGTTCCGTGTGCTCCGGTGTCTAGTCATTTCTGCCACATGACCACGGACACATCTGCAGAAGCAAACAATGCTGGCTCTTCGGCTCTGAAACAGAGATGAGCACTGAACCCTAGAGTCGGATATGACTGGCTTTCGAGCAAGGGAAACCTTTACCTTTATCTACCTCTTACGAACCTCTGGAGGCTATATAGACCCTACTCCCATTTAAAAAAATGAAACCAGAACCAGTTTTGCGGAAAGGGTTTTTGGAGTGTTAAATGGTGCATGAGAATTGTAACCTGTTGAAAATGTGCATTGCCATTCACAGAGGCTCCCTAAAGTAGCAGCTCACCTTTATTTTAAATTCAAACTTTTAAGTTGTTGCATTAGCAGTATTGACTGATGACTTAAATTATTAGTTCTGAAATAAATACTGCAGGAACTTTGTCTGACAGGATAGTCTTAACCAAAAGACTTGAGAACTCCCCACCATCCTATACGCTATGCCAGTCAGAGTAACCAATTCCTGTCCCCAAATGTAGGATTCCTGTTGTGGAGCTGTAGGTCTCAGAAACTCTGCCTGTTGCCCCTAAGGATGTTGTAAATTGTCCAGAATAATTTGAAGTTAGAAATAATTTGTATAGAGTAGGGGCGAAATCAGATGGCAGGAACTGTTTCCATCTAACTTCACTGGGAAAGGTTGCTTCACAGCGAGCGATCTCTCTTAAAGTTACCATCCCATCTGCCAAGGAATCGCTCCAGACTGGCTCCAAGAAGTAGCAGCCCTACAGTTCAACCATAAAGGTATGGCTTAGACACAGATAGATGTCAGGTTGGAACATGGTTTTCCACATGACATGCGATTGGTAGGTAAGATATCTCACTGGACCGCTCCCCTGGTGGTCTAAAATGCAAGCTACCTTCCCTTCTGATCATACCTGTAGGTGCCTAGGTTCTTTCATTTGCATGCAGGTACACAAACTATAGCACAAATAACTATTTTAACATTTTGAAAATGAATTCATATTACATTTAAAGTGTTAATTTTAAAGCATTAGATTCTTATTCTTCCATGTCTAGGCCAGACATGAAACTGCCAAAATGAAGGCACCTTTTGGTGAAATCATTGTGCAGTTCCTTCCACCTGATTTAGTGTGAGAAAGATTAGCTAACAACACGAGGTTGCTATTATGAGGGTACACCCAAATGTGGTTCAAAAATACCACAATCTTCAAGGAGGCTCTTATGTTGCAACACTTATGTCTTCTCTAATAGAAAAAAATTAGTGATTTAACGCTAACATGTTAATTCTGACACATTGTTTCCAAACTGTGCTTTCTTTCATCTTGGTCATTTTGAATATTAGTGTAGCATGTAATTCTAAATAGATTTGGAGGGAAGTCTGTCTTCAGTGGGCCTTCATGGTAAAAATTCCAAGCACTGTGTAAGCATTTTTCCAAAAAAACAAGTGTTATCAAGAGCTCCAATACTAGATAACCTGCTACAGAAGAGAACGAAAACCATTTTGAATCTTGTTGTAACACCTTTCTATTGTCATAGGACTTAGTGATTCAGATTTATATGAGGGTGAGCTGCCTACATCCAAACCTGAAGCAGGTAAGTTTCTAACACATATATCATATGTTAACACACATGTTAAAGTTTTAACAGGACTCTGTTTCCTTTCACCTTCTTATTCTGATGGTAAAAGTAGAGCGGGGAAATGTCTGGAAAGTCTCCCTCCTGCTGCCTGAGATTGATCTGACTGAGTATATTTGTTTGACTTCTGATTAAGAAGCAATGCTAGAAATGTGTGCCATTTTAATTTTACATGGTGCACAAATATATCAAGGTTTTTTTAGTCACCAAGAACCAACAAATTAAAAATATTGATTTGTGTTTTTAAAGCTTTCTTTTTGTTTTGTTTTTTTAAATAAAATTAACACTAAATCACAAACTATATTTGGAAATAATTTAAATCATTGAAGATAAAACCAATAATATAATATAATATAATATAATATAATATAATATAATATAATATAATATAATATAATATAATATAATATAATATAATATAATATAATAATCTTAGAACTGCAGAGCTGGAAGGGACCCTATGAATCATCAAGTTCAGCCTTTGTCAAGGAGGCACAATTCCCTAATTGACCTTCCAACTTTTACTGAGCTATCCAGCAGTTCTAAGACCGATTATGGTTCTAAGACTTTCAAAGTAGTTGTTTCACCATTATAATTACAATTAAACAAATGATTTACTTTACCTTTTCTCAAAAATCACTAAAATAGTTACTTTTAGTTTTTTTTAAAACTGAAAGCTATAAGCCCCTGCCCTCCCAGTCACTTTGGTGACTTAAGCTGTGGCCTTGAGGTATGAAATTTGGATCTTCAGACATTTTAATACTTTTCTTTCAAAAAATCTTTTCTGGTTAATATTTATCAGTAAACCCAAGGTAACAACTACCTCTAATTTTGACCACAAATTGATTTTATGTTCAGTTATTCCACAGGTAAAAATGCCCCTGTTTCCACATTCCCAGAATTCCTCCTGTTCTGTAGACCTTCCTGCAATTTTAAATGTGCAGTAACTTTAGTGGGATAACATGCAGACCCTTCTGGTGCTGTCTATCTGTTCTCTGAAATGGGCAACATCTGTGGTATACAGAATGAGAGCCTAACTATTTGACTTACTTATTTTGTGCTTTTTGAAAATGTTCTTTTAAATATATTGAGCTTTTCCCATGTATTTCCACAACATTCTGTGAAACATTGAAAGGTCCAACTACTATCTTTTAAATTTTTCCATTATAATGTATTATAAGGTACTAAATAATAGCATCAACAGGAGTTGAAAGCTATCTGACATCTCATAACAACAACCAAATTCTCAAAATGGGTTTATTTCTGCTTTGCATTTAGTGGTAGCTATATGCTGCAGTGAACCATCTGGATAGCAAGTTGTAAAATAATAAATTACTAATTTGGCTTTATTCTCTTCAAGAATCTACAGGAGAGGATTATATAAAGATATTGCAATTCCTCTCCCACCCCCCAAAGTTGTCTCCTTCACTGAAATGGGAATCAGTGAGCTAAAACCAATTGTTAATCTCAATTAGAATAGATGCATTAAATCAGGAGATCTCAACCTTTTTAAGCAGGGGGCCAGGTCACACTCCCTCAGACAGCTTCAGGGGCTGGATGGCCATTTTGTCCTTCCTCCACCACATGACACTTCCTGGTGTGGTGGAGGGGGGGGGGCACATGAAATGGCACCGTGGGCTGCATCCTGCCCACAGGCCGCAGGTTGAGAATCTGCATTAAATATATGGGATCGTGGCAAATCAACACTTAGGTAAATTCGTTCTATTCAACGAGTCCACCTTATATTTGGAACTAATAGTTTCATTTATGCCTCCAAGTTCTTAAGCTTTCAGCTTCACCCGGACTACTAACTGATTTTTACGAGAATACCAATTTGCAATGTGTTGGCTGGCATTTAGCCAGTTGAACTGCTGCATTATTCAAACAAAATCATCACCATTAGTCATTTGCTTTTTGTATGTTTTTGGTGACTGCCATGTATTTCTTAATTAAATCTGTCCTTGGCAGAACTGTTGTTAATATTAGTTACTTCAAGAGTAGTATAATGTGGGACAGAAATCCAAAAGATATACAGTAAAACCCAGACTTACATATGCCTCAAGTTACATAAAAATTGACTTACATAATGATTTTGTGCTAAAACCATGTCCCGAATTACACAATTTCCTATGGGTTTGCTTCGAGTTATATAAAGATTCTTTTTCCTATGGGTTTGCTTTGAGTAATGCAAAAATTCATTTCCCTATGGGTTTGCTTTGATTTCCCCAAAATTTCATTTTTCCTATGGGTTTGCTTCGAGTTACATAAAAATTAATTTTTCCTGTGGGTTTGCTTCGAGTTACATAAAAAATGATTTAAGCAAAAGCCTACGGAACAGACTTTTTTTTCTCGTAAGTAGGGGTTTTACTGTATCTTAAAAACCAACCAACCCAAACTTCCTTGATGTCACTCTGGAGTATATCTGTTCTTGTAAACAATTTGGGTTAAAAACAACAAGAAAGTGTGCACTGTTATAAAGGGAACTTTTTTTACTTTCTATAGTATGTTTCTTCTTTAAAATGATACTCATGCTGTCCATATGGCATGTTTTAATCAAAGAGGGGCAGTTGAAAGCTACTTCTATGATTGAATTCTGTACCATGACTGTGGTGGTGCTGGAGCTGTAAGATTGAGGCTCCATTTTTATTTGTTTTGAACCCAATTCAAGGATTAATCTGTTGCTTCCAACAGTTGTCCGAAGGATGATTTCCTCCCCTCCCCCAAGCAATTTGAGGTAGTCATTTAGACATAAGTGTACAAAGGATACTTAGAAGAATATTCTTTTGACTGGTAAATAAATAAATTTCAAAACATTTGTGAATAGCAGATCATTCATTTCAGATCTTGTAAGTTATATCAGACTTCAGTTGTGTGCATTTGCGTGTTAAATCAGCTGTTTACAAAATAATCCACACACCATGTTTTGTGTGTTACTTTTGAGAAAGAAACTAGGTTTAATGTGCTTTCTAACTAGGGAAATATATGTTTCCACAGCATCTCAGGGAATATTGGCTGGCATTCTAAGCACAATCGGTGTGGCAATAGTTGGGGCTCTGTCAAGTTTTATAGCTTACCAGAAGAAAAAGTTTTGCTTCAAACCAGGGGGTAAGTTTCTAATATTGCATGCCTATATCATTGTTGCCGCCCTTATTGTTATAGTTCAGAATCTAATATTTGCCTGTACACTCTCTAACATAGGTGTCAAGTTTTGCATTTGAAAATAAGGGAAATTTCCCAGACAAAACAGGAAACTTGACAGCTATGCTTATCCTGTACAGCCCTCCAGTGGCGGCATTAGGGCATTGCAGTCTGACTGGTATGGGTTGCCGCCAGGAAAGAGGGTAAAATACGGGAGGTATTTGACATCTGTGCTCTCTAAACAGCGACATGAGGACATTTGGCATAGGTGGGTTGAGTGCTCCATAGAATGGGGTGGGAGGGGGCCTTTGCCCTTCCAAGTGTCATTGAATTACAGCTTCTATCAGCCCCGTCCATCTTAGCCATTGGTAAAGGTGTGTAGGTCTTGTAGTCCAAAACATCTGGAGGACCAAATGTTTCCCACCACTGACCAAGACATTGCAGTAGTATTGTCTTTCCTAGTATAACTGGTGACCTGCACTTTAAGTGAGTCCTGCAGCATTAGAGAAAAAACATTTGGAACAAATCCTCTTCAAAACATTAGTTCTAGATACCTGATCTATGTTTGTTTCTGTAGATCAAGAAAATGTTAACATGGAAACTCAACAAGCAGCATATGCAGAACCTCCTGGTAAGGGATTAAATTTTTTTTTATTCCTCATATATGTATCTACCTTCCTCCAAAAAGTTCAGTGTAATTTATATATGGATTTTTTTTAAAAAAATGGTAGCCCTGTTAGTCTGTGTTTCAAGCATATCAGAAAGTAAACAAAAGAAAAAGAAAAAAAAGTGGCACTTTAAAGACTAACGGCTGTATTTTGATATTAGCTTTTGTGGATCAAGTCCACTTTGTCTGGTTTTCTCTATGCAGTGATCCATCTAGTCAGGCTAAAGGGCTGAACTACTTACCGTCAGCAATAGAAGTGCATCCTTTGCCTTTGAACAGGATAAATTGCAGATGTACTCCTCACTTAGTTTGAAATCAAAGGGACTTAAATGAGTTGAGATTTTATGTTAATGGGCTTAATTCAAAAATATTCTAAAATAAATCAGGATCCAATCCATGTTTGGAAAACACTTCATAGTCTTAAGAATGGATATGATCCTCAAATCCACTGGCTCAGATCCAGAAAGAGCTTTTTGACAAGAACAAAAATTCTTGAGGGTACACAAGAGCAAAACCAAATTAAAAGATGGAAGAAGGAGCTCACTGGGCAAGGAACATCATTAAAGGAGGATATAGCTGAGGAACTCAGCCTCCCCTATGTCACTTGGAGGACCCTGAATAGGCTGAGGGTGGGTGTCCCTAAATATAAGACCAACATGCTCAAGTGGGAACTGCTGATGAACAACAATACGCAGTGTGAATGTGGAGAGATTCAGAATCCAATTCATCTACCGGTCTGCCCATTACTGCCAAAAACATGCACCAATGACGACTTAAGTTTGGCCAACAACAAAGCCAACAAAGTGGCTTTGTTTTGGCAGTCCAGGTTTTTATCAGAACACAAAAGAAGAAGTTGTCTTAAGAAATGTGAGACATATTTATGCTACCATCAATCCAGCTTGTCATATACAGCTTCCTGTGTTTATACTGACTTCTGTGAGAAACGTAAAATACAAACTCAGCAGGAACACATGAAGCAGCTTATGACAGATTGAGTCTACATCATATTTGTCATATGCTGACAAATAGCAGTTCTAAGACAGATATCTGTCCCAACCATACCTAGAGAGGCTCAGGAGATGAATATGGGATGGGACCTTCTGCGTGCAAAAACTGCACACTGAGATAAGATTTTTTTCCCCAACACCAACAGCAGTTAACTTAAAAAGGGAAAGCAAATCTAAGCAGCTTTGATCCTAAAGACAGAATTCAGGTTTGTCTCCACTATGCCTCAGATTCATGCTGGTAAAATCAACCCCATAGTGACAATTTTTGGAAATTAAAAATCCTATAGATTGCATCAGCATTCCCATGATGAAAGGGAAGTCTTTTGATGGGGGTAGGGCAAATCAATGTGGCCGATGGTATCATCAACCTGATGTAGCTTAAGTTATGGAACATTATTTCAGCCATTGTGAAATAATGGAATGGTTACAGTGTGTGTGTTTGATCTGAAGATTACAGATGAAAGCACCAAACAGCCAAGGTTTTTTTTCAGAAGCAAGTTTAGCAAATAGGTTCAATGGAGTTTACTTTCTAGTAAGTGTGTTTAGGATTACAGAATGGAACTAGGCAATGGAATGTGCTAGAAGTCTGATAGCCACCTCTTATTATTAGGACATGGATTAGACCAATAAAACAATGTTTTACAGGAATTGCCTTCAGGAATATGTTAACAGAATTTAGACAGTGTAATGTGAAAGCAAACTGGAAGCAGGAAAGATATTTGCTGGTGAACTGTTGTCTAGAACAAAGGAGCTTCTGATAAAAGCACAGGGCAGCAACATTCTCTTTTGTTTGTGCTCATTATGGTGAGAGGCTCCCACCCCCACCTCCAATTTGCTTGAGCTCTGTAGTGCAGGGCTTTTGCAACCACTGGGAGATAGCCATTTGTAGGGTTTAGGCTAGGGGTGCCCAAACCTTTCAGACCGTGGGCCGATCATGTGGTTCAGGGGGGCGGTCACTATAACTAATAGTAGTTTGGGCACCCCTGGTTTAAGACGACTGAAAGTTGATGTCTGTGACTACAGGAAGCTTTGGGCCTAAGCTTGGAGATGTGATAAAATGCTTTCAGTAATGGACTGAAAGTAAACTTTTTGTCTTTGAGTAACCTACTGTATTTTCCGGCGTATAAGACGACTGGGCATATAAAACGACCCCCAACTTTTCCAGTTAAAATATAGAGTTTGGAATATACTTGCCGTATAAGACTACCTCTCTTCCAATGCACACCAAATAAAAATTAACCCACACTCAACCCGAAGACGCGTAGCCCTCCGAGTCGAATGGGCAGGTTCTGGTGGAGAGCCAATCCACGCTCACGTTCTCCTCCTCGAGGTACAGGAAGATGTGTGCAGCTTGCTTCCCCTTGCTTCATACTCCCCGCACAGAGCAGGGACTTGGCCGCGGCACCCCCCACCATATGCGCCGGACATATGAAGCAAGGGGAAAAAAGCTGCAGTTAAGTATCTGTCCTATAAGATGACCCCCGACTTTGGCACAGATTTTTTGGGGTTAAAAAGTAGTCTTATACGCCAGAAAATACAGTAATTATTGAACTAGTCTGAAGTTTTAAGGGTTGCAGTATGAAGTGGCTCCTTGATGCTTTGTATTGTATTATGGAGGTTAGTCCAGTAGTGGCGAACCTTGACATTCCAGCTGTTCTTGGACTTCAATTACCAGAAGCCCAAATCAGTACACCTACTGATCAGGACTTCTGGGAATTGAAGTTCAAGAACACCTGGAGTGCCAAGGTTCACCACTACAGGGTTAGGCTGTACTGAAAGGCTAAGTAAAGCCATCCTACAAGCTCATACAAGCATCTTTGTTTCAGTGTTGCACTTGGAAATGGGGCAGCAGTTTTACTTGGTTTCCTTGTGTTCACTAGCAATCACATGCTTCTTAGGTAGAGTTGCCATATGTATTAGAAAAGCGTGATTTTCACGTTTTGTAACTCTTGCACGGTTCGATAAAAATCATGAAAATTTCACAGATTTCAAACCACTTGATTTGGAAGGAAAAATTTTTTTGCACTTCTATTGGAACAACCAGTAGGTGACAGCAGCAGAAGCTTGGTAAACAAGGGGATGGGGAGAAACGCGCCTGCCCTCTGTTCTCTGTAGCAGCAGCAGTTTGATACCCGAATACTGCAGAACAGAATGAGCTCCCTCCCGCCTCCCGTCTTTGTCCCAACTCCTGCAAACCTAGCAATTTGAAAGCAAGAAATGGCAAGTAGGTAAATAGGGACCACTTGGGGGGAGGGCAGTGTTCCCTGTGCTCCGGTGTCTAGTCATGCCTGCTACATGACCACGGAAACGTCTGCTCTCATCTCTGTCCCAGCTCCTGCAAACCTAGCAGTTTGAAAGCAAAAAAAGGCAAGTAGATAAATAGGGGCCATTTTGGTGGGAAGGTAAACAGCGTTCCATGCACTCCGGTGTCTAGTCATGCCTGCCACATGACTACGGAAACGTCTGCTCCTGTCTCTGTCCCAGCTCCTGCAAAACTAGCAGTTTGAAAGCAAGAAATGGCAAGTAGGTAAATAGGGTCCATTTCGGTGGGAAGGTAAACAGTGTTCCATGCACTCTGGTGTCTAGTCATGCCTGCTGCATGACCACGGAAATGTCTGCAGAAGCAGACAGCGCTGGCTCTTTGGCTTTGAAACAGAGATGAGCATTGAACCTTAGAGTCGGATACGACTGGCTTTCGAGCAAGGGAAACCTTTACTTCTGTCCCATTTTTGTGAGAAGGAATTCTGGTAACCCTATTCTTAGGTTGGCAAAAATATAAGTAATAAGTGGGCAGGTACACAATAGGGGTACATGGAATTAAACATGATAAGCAGAACAGAGATGGGGAGGTTTTTCTCTCAATATATTTAATATTCCTAATATTAAAACATGAATTACAGAAAAGTGGAATGTAGGAAATTTGGGTTAAATATGGATTTTTCATATGGATTCATGTGGATTTTCTGTCACTAAATTTTGTGAAGACTTCCTTTTGGTTGGCTGGAGTCCCATTCATGGCTGAACCACAAAATTGAGAGGACTCATTACCAAACACTATTCCCCAGCTTAACCTACCATTTAGTGTTGCTGTGGTGATAAAAGCCAGGGTTTGTATGCGTGTGTGTAGAGGAATGGTGGAATAGAAATGCAGTTGTGAAATTGCTGGAGTCAAGTCAGCCATCAGCACTCCCAAATAATTTTGACTTTATATTAGCTTACTTTGGAGTTAGGAAGGGAAGTACTTCAGCCTAAAATCAGTCCCAATAAACACAGTTAAACCTCTTGAGGAAATATACATAATGTATATAATAAAGACCCATATCTACTTAGTACATCCTGCTAGAGTTGTTGAAATGTGTCAACATTTAAATAAATTCCATTGGTTTGGTGGGTCAACTGGCAGGATTTAGGCCCTAGCAACCCGTTTATTTCACCCTGTTAAAGGCATCTTATAACAGAAAATAATGTAACATTACTCTCTTTTCCTTTCTTTCAGTTCAACGTACACTTATACAGAAATCATAGTAGAATTTAAGATGAAGACCAGAAACTGGATAAAGAAAAAAATCGACAAATTTCAAGCAGCAAAGAAAATACTTAAATGACAAAATAGAGTTAAAACAGTCCTGTTGGAACACCTTCTGAAAAGGAGAAGGAAATTTTAAAAAGTCAAAGAACTTGTGTCTGTGGTTTATCCTCTAGAAGCTTAAAGGTCCATACTGGTTATTAGCTTTTAAACATATCTTTTTGGAATTTGTTGCTTTTATCTGAAATCTTTGTCTTTTGCCCTGTGGCAAGAATATTAAAGGCAACAAGCCTTTGAGAAGTGTGAAAATTGAGGAGAGCCCTATATATTGCAATAACTCCAGAGAATTGTAATGCATTTTTGTTTTCAGATATACAGTAAAACCCCTACTTACGATAAAAGTCTGTTCCATAGGCTTTTGCTTAAATCAGTTTTTTATGTAACTCGAAGCAAACCCATAGGAAAAATGAAATTTTAATGTAAATTGATGCAAACCCATAGGGAAAATGTATTTTTATGTAAGTCAAAGCAAACCCATAGGAAAAAGAATCTTTATGTAACTCGAAGCAAACTCAAAGGAAATTGTGTAAATCGGGACATGGTTTTAGCACAAAATCATTATGCAAGTAGAATTTTATGTCACTCGCATATGTAAGCCGGAGTTTGACTGTATATTGCATCTTTTTGCAGTGCTCCAATTAGGCTGATTAGTTATTGGGAATAGAATATATGTACATTTTCCCCTTTCTGAAGCTCTGAAACACAACACTTTGAGAGAAGTTAACATTTGCATTCAAGTACAGTATAACATTGGCAAAGAGCTGTGTTGGGAAACCTGAGCCCCCGGGGATGAATGTGCCCCCTCCTGAGGCCCCACTCAAGCCCACACATGGCTGTGGTGAAGACCTTCATGGTGTTATTATTGTGTATGACTTCACAATGTTTTTATGGTGTAGCTCCAATTTTAAAAAGTTGAAATATCACCTCTTAGGACTAAATACTGCCAGAAAGTACTTTAAGCTCCAGTGTGCTGGTGTTATTGGTCCTGCCCTTTTGCCATTGGCCTCCACCCACCACAGGAGTTCGTTCCTTCTGGGTTCACTGAAGTTGAATTCAACCCTAACTTCTGAAAGAGAATTCCAACTTTGGAACACAAACTAAAACCTATTTGTGCATAGTTCTTCTGTGTCTAAGTCAGACATGAAGCTGCCCAATTGAAGGCACCCTTTGGTGAGTTCATTCTGCAGTTCATTTCGCCTGACCCAGTGTGAGAAAGATTAGTCAGCACCACAAGGTGGCCATTGTCTGGAGTACACCTGATTGTGGTTCAAACATACCACAATCTTCAAGGAGGCTCTTTCTAAGCTATTGAGAACATTCCCATCTGCATTGTGACTCCCACACACTTCATCTTATCCAAAAGGCCAAGAAGCGATTGTGACTTACCAGTTGTGGGGCTGAGGGAGGTGACATTTAGAACATGTTTTTGTCTGCATATTCCCCGCCCCACAGATGTAATTTTTGAAGTCCTTTTTAATTCTGAAGTAACTGACATTATACTTCTTATGCAATAGAAAAATAAGTAAGGCTGCTTTAAATGCATGCTTCTTAATATTTCTCACTTAGAAGTGATGTTGTGTTTGTGCCCTTTCATGTGCCCAACAGAAAAGTTATACTGGTTAAAAATATAGAATTGACCCATACTTTGGTCAGTAAAGCTGTTATATGTAGCAGTAGCAGTTCTTATTTCACCCAACCATTGTCTCTGAGGCCAAATTGCATTATGCTAGGATACCAAGATTAATGCTGACACAATTGCCACTTAAAACTGAGTTGTGGGATGGGCCTCTTTATTAGGTACAAGTGCCCTACCAGTACTACGCATTCATAAACACTGACATTCTTCTGAGTACTTTCTTTTCAAAGAACAGGCAACACACTTCCAATAATAAGATTTATTTGTTCATTTGCAGATGCCTTAAGTAGTACACCTTGAAGTGCCATTAAGATAATCAGTAGAAGGCAATTGATCAGAACGATGGGAACTGAGTATTCTGTGTGGTTTCATTTAATGAGGAGAAAGGCCTTGATGGTGGTCATGGGCAACACATAAGTGGATAGTTTTCATGATTAACTCATTCTTAGAGAATCCTTGCAATAACACAGTTCTAGTTTCAAGATTAGCACCAACTGGCAACACAAAGAGAACCAGTTACATCATGTATTTTTTAAAGTATTGCTTTCTAGTAGTTGTTATAGTTTCTTAGCTAAGTGTTCGTGACAGTAAATTTAAACAAACCAGGGCACAGAATGTGATTTCTGTATGTATGGCTCTCTGCTGAACAACATGGAGTGAGTGATAATGTCTTCCTTATCACACATGGATGCATGGTCCCCCATTTCAGTGGTATAGAAGTAAATTTGGATGCTCATCTTGTAAGCCAACAGCAACACCATATCCCCAAACAAACTTGTGCTGTGTCACAAAGGCTATGAGAAACCAAGCTCTGAATTTGTGCCCAGTATCCCATTTAACACATTCTTATCTTGGGAAGAAAGTTCCACAGAGTTTAATAGAGATTTGTTTTCAAGTAGGTTGCTACAGAGTGGGCTGCTCTCTTCTAAGTACTTAAAAGTAAACTGCCTTTGGACTCTTTGAATTGTGACTTGCTTCCAAATAAACATGCATTTGATTAGGCTGTTAAACTCCGTAATGAGAAGCATTGTTGTAGTTCAGCCCAAGGATATTTTATGTACATTATGTGATAAAGCAGCCTGACTGATCAATAGCTATTTTAGTTTGTTCAGTTTTTAGCCGGCTCTACTCCTGTAGCGTGTGAGAATCAAGAATCTGGAAATTAAAATCTAATCATTGTGATTCCTTTTTTAAAAAAATAAACAGACCGTTAAAAACTATTTCTCGATTGCCAACATGTTTTTAAAGAAACAGTTCAACTCTACCCCAAATAGAAAAACTCTTCATTTCAAGAAAGATTTCCATGCTCATGTGCATGTTTGTATATGCTTGAGCATTTCAAGAAAGATTTCCATGCTCATGTGCATGTTTGTATATGCTTGAGCATGTGTGTGTATGCACATACGTCATCGTCGACTGCAACTCGTATCCGAGAATCCATTTTTTTTTTCCTCAAGCAGGAAAAATGTCACTGCCATGCATTTGTTTAAGGTAGATCCCATCTTGCCATGAAATGACACACACACTGTGATCTCGGAAGCATCACCCATGGCACACTTGAAGCGCGACATGAAGAATTTAACACTGGGACTGCAATGGACTGCCGCAGCCTTGAGGATATGGACAAGGTGCACCTTCACAGCCAGTCCATCTGGCATGTCCTTTTCCACTTTCATGACCACTGGGAATCAAAACTCCTCCTCCGCTCATTTTGCCGTTGGGCCCAAATGATGGTTTCCAGTGGCATTTCCTCCACTGAGGGGGACCATTACCCCACCTAAACAGGCTCATCCGCCCTTAGCCATTGACCAATTTAGGGAGTCAGGTTAGTTAACCGCCACCTGACACTCAGCGTTGAGTCACTGGCTGTATGGTCTACTCCATTACCGTAGTGGGATGTCTCGCCAGACAATGTATGTGCATGCACGTGCTCATAAACACACATAAAATACAGTGTTCAAGCCAAGATGTGGAAAAAGGATCTCTGTCTTGCTGCTTGGCCAGAGTAGAGCCAGAGTAAAAGCCAGTCGTATCTGATTCTAGGGTTCAGTACTCATCTCCATTTGTAGTCAAAGAACCAGTGCTGTCTGCATCTGCAGATGTTTCTGTGGACATGTGGCAGGCATGACTAGACATGGAATGCTGTTATCTTTCCACTGAAGTGGTACCTATTTGCAATTTCTTCCTTTTGAACTGCTAGGTTGGCAGGAGCTGGGACAGAGATGGGAGCTCACTCCGTCATGCAGTATGCAGGTCTTGAACTGCTGACCTGCCAGCCTTCTAGTCCTTGAGTTCAGCATCATAACTACTAAGCCACCACAGAGTAGCTGAAGTTTATAAAATCGTGCATGGTGTGGACAAAGTAGATAAGGAAAAACTGTTTTCCCTATCGCATAACACTAGAACTAGGGGACACTCCATGAAACTTTTGGGTACTAGTTCTCAAACAAGAGAAAGTACTTTTCCACCCAGATGATCACTGGTCTATGGAACTCCCTGCCAGAAGAAGTGGTGACTGCTGTCAGTCTTGACAGCTTTAAGAAAGGATTAGACAAGTTCCTGGAGGACAAGGGTATCAATGGCTATAATTATGGATACCGAAGGACAACCTCCGGGTTGGAGAGATAGGCCGGATATCTCTCAATGCCATTTCCAGGGAATCCTAAGCAGGTGAAGGCATCTGCTTTGGAATAAGGAGGAAATGGTGAGCCACTGTGTGAGACAGAATGCTGGACTGGATGGGCTGTGGCCTGTTCCAGCAAGGCTGTTCTTATGTTCTTAGAGTACATAGCCACTAAGTTTAAAAGAGGCCCGTGAATGTATTGTTTGTTTCTCTAGAAGTGCAATGTCTATATTTGTATGGGCATTGATTGATCAAGAATGAAAAAGCAAGTTAAGTTTCTCTTTGCTTTTAAAAAACATAGTGTTTTTTTGCCTCTGATATATTTAATTGTTCTTTACTTTTTGCTTTTGCAAGCCGCTCAAACTGATAGGCAGGCTGGGACATAAGTACAGTATTTTAAAGAAATGAATCTGCTGCAGTGTTCTGGAGAGCAACAGTACTCACAGAAGAAACATTACTGTAAGCACAAAATGTAGCAGATGAGTGTATCCACAAGTGTGTTTGACTAAGTTCCCACAGTCAGAAGAGGATAAGCATTCTGATGGAGGTGACCAAATGCCTAGCTGGCCCAATGTCCTGTTACCTCCTGTGGCTGAGCAGATGTTCCTAGGAAACCCAGACAGTAGGACAATAGCCCAACCTCCCTCTTTTGTTGTCTCCCTTCTCAGTTGCGCAGATATTTAACCCTTGTGCACTAGGATAAAAGCACTAGGATTAAAAAAAAACACCCTGCATTGAGTGAGTTGCAGAATGTCTCCAATTAAAATTCCAAAATATTGAGGGACAACAAATTGTCCCATGTCCAAAGATAAGTATACTCTACCCAAAGATCCAGTGTGCCCTTCCTCTCTCTCTCAAAATCCCAATGGTTTAATTAAAATAAAATGTATGTTTCTTGTATTATGGTGTATTTCTTAACCACAATGAATTCCAACTTCACTCCATTGGAAGAAATTTGACTGTCACCTGAATGGGATCAACCTGCCAACAACCAGCAGCTGCTTAGTGGGTAAGACGCTGAGCTGGAGACTGGAAGGTCGGGTTTTGAAACCAGAGAGCTGCCCTTGGGGATATGAAAGGAGCCTCATTCAGGCATCCCCCCAAAATTGTTTAGACTCAGAGTAAACTCTGACATGAAATTATTATTATACCAACAACCAAAGTACATTTCTTATGCTCCACTGCCTTACAACTCACCTTTCCACCTAACAGAAGGAAATACAAGACACACATCTTTACCTCAAAATGTTACACTGATTGTAAGGAAGGTTCATCTGTGGCAAAGGTCCATAGATAACTGTTACTGTTGTTTTATGATTTCAGGGGAAAAACCCCTCTATAAGACAAATGATTAAAATCTTGTGAAAAGATTTACTATTTGTGCCAGAGGCAATTGCTGTATACACTGAAAGTCAATGTCTGTCTGTATTCTGAATACAGGATTATATATTAT
Organism: Bradypodion ventrale; assembly: GCA_035047345.1. Lineage (NCBI taxonomy): Eukaryota > Metazoa > Chordata > Lepidosauria > Squamata > Chamaeleonidae > Bradypodion > Bradypodion ventrale. The sequence continues at coordinate 255,303,632 of JAWDJE010000003.1, forward strand.
GTAAAATGGAAGTACATCTTTGGGACTAGACCATTGCATTGCATGAGAGTAAAAAATATGAAGTCTCTTGGTATGGGAGTTCTAACCACAACAAATCAACCAAGTGGTAAATGGTCAGTTATACAAAGAAGCAAATTAATGTGCATATCTAGTTATTCAGACTCTAAGGCAGGGGTGCCCAAACTATGGCCTGGGAGCCAGATTTGGCCTATGGCACTATTCCATCTGGCTCATGCCACCTGCACCACTCCAGAAGCAGAAGTAAAATGTGCATGTGTATGTGCATAATGTGCCCACACATGCACATAGTGCTACCTTAAATGACACGTGGCTGTTGTAAATGTGCCACAGGTCATTTACAGCAGTGTTATGTGCACACACATGTGTGTTTTACTTCCGCTGGAAGGAACTACATAACTGGCACATTCAATCATGTTTGAGTTTGGGCACCCCTGCTCTAAAGGCATTATCTGAAGTCACCCTCTAGTTAATCAAATGAGTTAGGGCAGATTAATTCAAGAAGGAATCTCCCTTTAACAGTGGCAAAACATCTACAAAATGCCTTTCCTGGAGGGGGCCTGCTGGCACCTATGAACTTTTGGGCACAGATGACTCGTTTTTTCCCTTCTTCCCTTCGCATTTTGAGAATGGGTATATTATTTTATATTCACATAGTCAAAGCAATGATATTCCCAGTGATAATGTATGGGTGTGAGAGCTGGACCATTAGGAAAGCTGAGCGCAGAAGAATAGATGCCTTTGAAATGTGGTGTTGGAGGAGAGTTTTGAGAGTCCCCTGGACAGCGAGGAGAACAAATAGATCAATCTTAGAAGAAATCTACCCTGACTGCTCCTTAGAAGGTCAAATAGTAAAGATGAAGCTAAAGTACTTTGGACATCAAATGAGAAGAGAGGATTCACTTGAGAAGGCCTTGATGCTGGGAAAGGTGGAGGGCAAAAGAAAAAGAGGGTATCCAAAAATGAGATGGTTAGATGGTATTGTTGACCCAATAGGTGTAGGCTGTGAAGGATGGTGGAGGACAGAGGTGCCTGGAGGTCAATGGTCCATATGGTCGCAAAGGGTCGGAATTGACTGTGCGACTGAACAACAACGGATTATTGAATCCATTCAATAATAATAAAATATTATTTTAGAGATTAACCTTCTTGATTTGTATTTATTTGTATGTATGATTCCTCTCCCTTTATTTGTAGCTGCTGTAATGTTTTTATTTTTATCTGTGGGTTGTTTGTTATTTTCCCCCATTTTTTCACTATTTCATATTTTAATTTTCTGCATTTTGTATTTTCAATATATTGGCCATAGACAAAAGGCAGCCTACATTTCATAAATCATGAATCCTCATAAGGTATATTTGTGGTCTTTTTTTTTTTTTTGCAGGAATGCTACATCACTATCACCATCATCCTTCATTCATTTTTAAAGCCATACTAATCAATTTCTAACATTTTGCTGCTTTTATAAATGTGTAGAGAGAAGAAAAAGGTTGGCAGCCTCTCATCATCTTTTCTCACTCATCTAGTATACTTTACAGTTCAGTAAGAAGCCTTGCACTTGAGTAAGCCTATCTTTTCCATTTGCACTAGGGGGAAAACCCACATTTAAATCAGGAAATGTGTAGAGTTTTTGCATCCTGGGGCTTACTAATAACAAGGGCAGCTGTTTAGAAAGTAGTCTGTACATCGTTTAGGGCTAGGCACTCATTCTGTCTTCTGATGTAATAATAATTTCATGTCAGAAATTACTCTGGGTTGAAAGGATTTTTGCTGGAGAAACTCCAAAAGAAGAAGAAGAAAGAAATGGCTATTCACACAAATATTGTGTCTGAAGAAGTGGGCTTCGATCACAAAAATTCACATTTCACTGAAAATAATAATAATGATTAGTCTTTGAGGTTCCATCACATTCTGCCCTTGCTTATATAAATTTCCCATATTCCATAAGGCTGGCTGTTGCATGTTATCAGAAATGATGTCACTAATTTTTTCCCTTTGCCAGAAACTAGCCTGAAGTATATTTGTGCCACACCTTGGCTATTGTGTAATTATACGATAATTACGTCTAAGGGCTGGGTGTTATTCTCTTTGGGAAAGTTGTTAAGTTTGGGAAAGTCTTGTTTTGTGACTTTTGATTGGGTGCAAACACCTTGGCCCTTCCCTTCCCTTAACCTACATGCTTCTTGTTCATAGGTTAGTGAATCCACGTGTCTCTGTGTGCCTGTGTATCTAGATGTTGCATAACACAGCTGTTTATCTAGGATACATTGGGCCTGGATCTGGATGCTTTTCCAACTTCTTTCATTCTATGTGTGACATGGACAATTAGAACATCTGCAAGAGGGGAATCCGTTCATAATTGTACGGGAGGATATGCAGTTACTGGCTGTGTGAATCGAACCAAAGAAGGAGAACAGAAGCTTGATAAGGAAGGAACTGTGGAGTTTTAACACCTGTACCTGAGACAAAGGAAAAGACAAGTTGGAGCGCAGCACCATGGTGAAGCTGGCAGCTAACCTTTGGTATGTGGCTTATTTTCTGCTGACAGTGGCAGGTAAGAAGGCATGCGACTTTCTTCATTTTCAACAGTCCGGTTCCATTGTCTGAATAATACATTAGTGGTGTTCTGCTGTCATTGTTAAATTTCTGAAACAGAAAACTTCCTCCTGGATCTGTAACACAGCTCTGCTCCCTAATTCTGTCAGTTTACTTTCAGCTTCTAATCCTCCTAGAGGAGACCTGCTGAATCAATGGGTATCAAAGGAGTCAACCCATTAATCTGTTTAACAGAATAGGAAGAATTCTACTTAAGGCTACCATATTTTGGAAGCTGCCTTATATCCAGTCAGATTATTTGTCCCTTTGTATTGGTGTCACAAACAAGCAGTTAAATAATCACAATAAATAAAGCACTGTCATTGTGTAGCTTTAAAAAAAGTTATATTTGCATCTTTCTGAAAAGGAGTGAGAATGGAAATTGGAGAATGGAAATAGGAGAATGGAAATAGGAGAATGGATGGTAATGGGTTTATGCAACAATAAGGCAAAGCAGTAACTTTTCCTAGCAACTGCTTGTGTTAGATGTAAGAGCAGGAGAATAGTCATGGCTATCACCATATGTTCAATACTTTCTGAAACTGTCAACAAGCCTTAGCAGCATATAAACTAATAAATTCTATTTCCTGGCAATACCAGTCATTCACAGTTTATGTAATTTTAAAATTATGTTTTAAAATGTATAGGTTGGGAGTATAATTACCCAGTAGTGAATTATCTCTTTTGTTGTTGTTCAGTCGCACAGTCGACTCCGACCCTTTGCGACCCCATGGACCATTTTCCTCCAGGCGCCTCTGTCCTCCACCATCCCCCTCAGCCCTCCCAGCTCTGTGCCCATTGTGTCTATAATACCATCTAGCCATCTCATCTTTGGCCTCCCCCTTCTCCTTTTGCCCTCCACCTTTCCCAACATCAATGCCTTCTCAAGTGAATCCTCCCTTCTCATTTGATGTCCAAAGTATTTTAGCTTCGTCCTTACTATTTGACCTTCCAATGAGCAGTCAGGGTTAATTTCTTCTAAGATTGACCTATTTGTTCGCCTCGCTGTCCAGGGGACTCTCAAAACCCTCCTCCAACACCACATTTCAAAGGCATCTATTCTTCTGCGTTCAGCCTTCCTAATTGTCCAGCTCTCGCATCCATACATTACTACTGAGAATACCATTGCTTTCACTATTCTAATTTTTGTTTGCAATGTGATGTCTCTGCTTTTCACTATGTTCCCCAGGTTTCTCATAGCTTGTCTCCCAAGAATCAGTCGCACAATCATCTATTTGCCAGTTATGAAAAGTAAAATAGCCTGTCTAGTTTGAACTTTTCTTCACACCTATTCCCCCTTCCCAAACAATAGGTTTTTAAATTCATTTAATCAATATAAATAAAGTAGTATAATATTCAATATCTAGGGCCACACAAGTGAATCCATGTTTCTTGAGAGGATTGTATAATAATTTAAAGACTAGCATATTAGTGAAAACTTTGTAGTTGATCCTAGACCCATATAAAGACTGGTTGCAATAATGACAATGAGAGGTCTGTGTTTGGAGAAGTGTGATTCAACACAATCTTATGAATCCAGATTCCTATTAATTCTAAGAGTCTTGGGGCTCTAAACACAACACTAATTAAGTCTGGTATGTAGAATTTCAAGTTCTGGAAAATGTTGAAGAGGGAGTTGTCTCTATGGATTTCTGTGTCTTTGCTTCCACATACATTGGGCAGCATTAACTGTGGAGTGGCATGTTCCTTATGATAGCTGCTATGGTACAAACTTTAGGTATATAATAACTTTCTATGTTCTTTTGAACAAGGGTGACCTTTACCTATGTTCTTCTTGCCAGTTTCCACCACCACTACCACCACCCTGAGTTATGAGGAAGGATAAAAATATAAAGTCAATCCAGTCTCTTGTCAATATCGGCATACTTTAGCTATTATCAGCAGGATCATTTTCTTCTTGACAGGATCTTCTGCCTTAACAGACTAATAGGCTGGACATAATTTCATGTCATCTCACTGACCAGAAGTGGACAGCTTTGAGTTTCTAAATGGTGTTAGCATACAATGAGCAGAATCCCTAACCACTGCTCAGGCTGCCTGAGGATTCTTGGAAATATAGTATCCTGATTTTAGCCCATTCTCACTTTTAGTGGTGCTGCAGCACAACTCATTACTATTTAATTATTTACATCCCACCTTTCTTCCCATCACCTCAAGGTGCTCTACTTGATTCTCCTCCCCCACAAGGTACCCTCACAGCAACCCTTTGAGATAGACCCTAGGTCATACAGTGAGTTTCATTACCATTTGGGGATTTGAACCAAGGTGTTCTACACCTTAGCTAGGTATTACAATCACTACACCACACCGCATTTAATGCTTAACATCTACTTGAACTGAACTGAAGAATAATCTTCTAATGGCTTGGTATTAGGCTCCCATGCTACAGTACTCCATTCTACCTTGGAGTATCTTGGAACAGGTGGCAGTCGTGGCTAGGACGGCTTTCACACAACTTTGTGTGATTTGCCAGTTATGCCCACTCCTGGATCTGGACTCCTTGCTCATAGTCATGCACGCTCGGGTCACCTCTAGACTTGATTATTGTGATGCACTCTACATGGGGCTGCACCTGATGACCATTCAGAGGCTGCAGCTGGTCCAGAATGCAGCAGCTTGGGTGGTGATGGGGTGCGGGCATTATACCCATACCTCACCACTGCTTCAGGAGCTGCACTGGCTGCCAGTATGCCTCCTGGTGCAATTCAAAGTGTGGGTGATTACCTTTAAACCCTACATGGTAGTAGGCCAGGATACTGTACTTAAGAGACCGCATCACCCCAAGGATATCTGCCCATCCCACTAGAGCGGACTGGAGGGGCTCTCTTATAGTTCCATCTGCTAGAGAGGTTCTCCTCTCTTGCACAAGAAGGAAGGCCTTCTCCGTGTCTGCTCCGGCCCTGATTAGCAGGAGTGCTGACTTGGGCTTCTGGTAACTGGAGTCCAAGAACACCTGGAGTGCCAAGGTTTGCCATCACTTGGATAGATCATCCTGATATTGGTATTTTGAATAGAGTTCCACATGTGGAGGTTATTTGTTGTAGAAGGTCTTGGGATGCATTGGCTTATCTCAGTATGTATTTTCTGATTATCCAGAATTGCACCCTAATATTTCACACCCAATGCAGATTGCTCTCCCATTTCCCACTTCTTCCTACCCAATTCACCCACTCTTTTATCCCTCCCTCCCTTGTTTCCCCTGTCCATAGGGCATGGAAGGTGGAGACCAACCAGTAGAAAAATGTTCATAAGGAAATGTCATCAAATGATATCCACTCACAAAGTGTGCACATCAGAATGAAGCAACTGAGTACATAAAGAGCCCTGGTGGTGCAGTGGTTAAACTGCTATATTGCAGCCTAAACTCCTGACATTGTAAATTCAATCCCAAATGGGATCAAGGTTGATTTAGCCTTCCATCCTTCCAAGGTTGATAAAATGATTACCCAGTATGTTGGGGGCATGTTGCTAATTACTTTGTCAACTGCCCAGAGAGAACACTAAGTGTTCTGGGGAAGTAAAGGTAAAGGTTTCCCTTGCTCAAAAGCCAGTCATATCCAACTCTAGGGTTCAGTGCTCATCTCTGTTTCAAAGCTGAAGAGCCAGCACTGTCTGCTTTTGCAGACTTTTCCGTGGTCATGTGGCAGGCATGACTAGACACCGGAGAGCACGGAATGCTGTTACCTTTCCACTGAAGTGGTCTCTGCCTGGGAAGCGGTGGTAGCTGGCCAGGCAGCCGAAAGAATGGCCAGCCTGGGGAAATTTTTTTGCTAAGGAAAAAAAATTTGAATCATTGTACGGGTCACAATTCCCCCCTGACTTCCTTTTATTATACAATTTTCTGTTGTTATACAAGGTTTTCCTACTTTGTTATACAAGGTTTTACTACTTGGTTGCAGTGCTGATATCAAAGGTGCGAGCAAAGTTGAACAAATGCTCAGTATGGATGATATCAGAGTTTCATTTCCCATTGTAATAATTACAACACTCTTGGGATGATTCATAACCAGGAATATGTATTTAGGACAAACTTACTTGGTTACTTGATTGATCCATGTTATTTATTTATTTATTTATTTATTTTATTTAGTGTGCTTCTATACCGCTTTACTTGTCTACTGACAACTCAAAGCGGTTTACAGAGCAATCCAAAAGATACAAAGCAAAACTTAAGTAGGGGGAAAGGAAAGGGGAAGGGGAAATACAACACAATACAGTTCATTATGCAATACAGTACAATAACAACATATCAAGTATAAACACAGTATAACAATTAAATACAATAAAAATATACAAAACATTATAACAGTTTACAAGTTTACAAGATATCATCAGGAAAAACAATAATCCAAAGCGGGGGAGGGTCGGAGCCCAAGGCTCAACGACCTTACACAACTCTTAATGAGAGCCGGGCTCAACGACTACATCGGAGCCCAGCTCAGTAATAATAAGCAATAATACATTCTACAAAATAAGGAAGAAACAAAACAACTACCACAATGTCCTCAGCAGCCAAGTCCACAACAGAGTCCATAGCTTAACGTCCACGACCATGGTGGGGCCAAGGAAGGGACGTCTTTGCACGTCGTCTTCGGCTCCCTCCGGCCATGGGGAGCCCTTTTAACCTCTCCGCCCAGTGACAGGGGGGTGGGGAGGGACGTTTCACATGTCAGGTTGACATGGCGGACCAAAGCATCATCTTCCACTGTTTCTGATCCCATGTCAGTCTTATCCAAGGCCTCAGGAACTTTGCCTTGAACTGGTCTTCCCATCTGGTTGCTGGCCTTCCTAGTGGATGCTTTAAGTCAAGTGGTATCCATTCTGTGATAGCTTTCGTCCACCTGCAATCTTTGAAGTGGCACACATGCCCAGCCCACTGTTGCCTTGCAAACTCAATCAACGTTGATGCTTGTTTTGTACTTTATCTTATATGCAGATCTTCATTTGATATTGGGTCAATTCATTGTATGCATAGCATCCTTCACTCCTTCACTCAATTGCTCTTTGTGTTAGAGGTAAAGGTAAACGTTTCCCTTGCTCGAAAGCCAGTCGTATCCGACTCTAGAGTGCAGTGCTCATCTCTGTTTCCAAGCCGAAGAGCCCAGCACTGTCTGCTTCTGCAGACATTTCCGTGGTCATGTGGCAGGCATGACTAGACACTGGAGCGCACAGAACGCTGTTACCTTCACACCGAAGTGGTCCCTATTTATCTACTTGCAATTTATTGCTTTCAAACTGCTAGGTTGGCAGGAGCTGGGACAAAGAGGGGAGCTCATTCCGTCAGCTTTTGTAGGTGCCCATGTTTTACTGCCATATAATAAAGGAGTCAGAATGGTGGTGTTGACGAGTTCAGCCTGTAATTGTTTCAGTTTTTGCTTCACTAACCACACCCTTTATGTTGTTAAAAGCTGCCCATGCTGCTTATCTTCTTCTCAAAATTTCTTTTGTTAGACCGTGTCTTAGATTAACTTCTTGCCCAAGGTATACATATTCACGAACTTCTACTATCTTGTTTCCACATCTCATATCTAAAGCATTTGTGGAGAACTCTGTATATATTTTCTTTTTGACATATTGATCTTCAGGTCCATCTTTCGACTTTCTGCATCTAACTCTTAGAGCATATTCTGTGCTTCTTCTTCTGATTCTGATATTAACACTATATCATCAGCAAAGTGAAGATGGGATAAGTACTTGTTTATATGACAAACATTTATAAGACAAACTGTAGAATGAAATTTAATTTATCCTTGTATATAGAAATACCAACATGTATCCATTTTCAATAAATTCACCTTTGATTGTAACTATATGTTAATCACCAGGGTGAAAATTTAAGGCTGTGGATGTTGTCTCCAGTGGTATTCTGTTCACCATACAAAAGTGTCTCTAAAACAAACTTCCTTATTGATTATGACCACCTATATCTGTCCCAATAGGACACATAACAGGTTGCGGTAGTCACTTGTAAAGCATGATTAGCCAACTATTGGAATATTGCTTACTCTCATCACTACCGATTATTCAACTGTGCAAATCTAACAACCAAGATTATAAGCATAAGGCCTTCTCATTTGAGCAGAGCAAAAAAAGTTGATTATTATGAATTCAATAGCTCCCTGTGAGGATTTAGAATATATAATGTTAGCTGGTAATAGAAAAATGATGGGGTCCATACTGGATCACTTACATTTGTATGTTATTAGAAAAGTTCCTGTTACTATGTTCTGTGTGGAAGTACAGGGAGTGGGGTGCAGTGGATTGGGACAATTCTGGCTCAGGTATAAGACTTACCGAGTCCAGTATAGTGTTCTTACAATGGTAAACCAAATCCCTACAAGACACCCACAAGTAGGACTTGAGTGCTACAGCACCCACTGTTCATGCTCCCCAGCAAATAGTTTATACCCATGCTATTTCTGATCCCAGAAGGGATCTATAGCCATCCTGACAAGTAGCCATTGATAGGTCAATTCATCATAAAAGCATAAGGAACAAGAAATACACCCACTCATACATACAAACCAAAAAACAAAAGTGACAAACCTTGCATGGTGTGAAGAATTTCTTTGTGCAAAGATGTATGACAACTTGGAGTAATAACTGTCTAAGCCAGTGATGGTGAACCTTGGCACTCCAGGTGTTCTTGGAATTCAATTATCAGAAGCCCAAGATCAGTGGCCATTGTCACCTAAAGCATGTCTTTTGTAAGGCTGATCGGTCTTAAATGCCCATTCAGGACCAAGCCATCACATAATATATTGTATTACAATATGGGTATACAGTACTAGTAACAATATTGTTCTTCAGGGAATTCATGGTTTCCTATCACAACTGTAAAAATTGTGGTCAAGTAGTAAGAAAGATTTCAGAAGGTGTAGCAGTGGCAGATGACATCTGACTAGAAAGTCCCAGTGCTTTGATTGTGCAAGCCCTACCCCTTATTTTGGCAAATGGGATTAAACATCAGCCTTCCCATCTGTTAGAAATCCTGCCACTTGGTGATGAGAAATCCAGCGTCAGAAGCAGAAGGCAAATCTAGGTCTCAGTGTGGCACCATCACCTGCTGCCACACTTCACTTTCTCTTTTATAAGTGAACAGTGGCCACTCACAAGAGAGGAAACAGGTATGTGCTTGGGGCCACCATGATACCCTTCAATTACAAACTCAGGTTATGAGTGCTGAACAGAAATTGAACTGAAACCAAGTAACAAATGTGCAGGAGAAAGGGAGCCTTGCATTTTGCAGAAACAGAATGTTTTTTTAAGAAACAAAAAGACCCGTAAGGCTCCACCACACATGCAATGAACCACTGAGGCCACCACGTGGCCAACAACCTCTGAATGTTTTGTGTATTTATTTATTTATTTATTTATTCAATTTATATCCCGCCCACTCAACACAAGGCCGACTCTGGGCGGCTAACAACATAAAAAGTAACCCCAGGGCAACCCAAGGAGTTTACAGACAATATTCACAAATACAATAATAATCCTAAAAACAGTTAAAACAGTAAAAAAAAAGTTAAGACTACCCACCCCCTAAAAAGCAAGGGCTGCAGGATCGAAAAGGCACCATGGGGAAGAGTTCCTCTACACCAACCACCCCATGGTGGTTACCCTTCCATCTGCACCCCACACTTGACCTGCCAGCCAGGTTTTAAGATCCCTTCTGAAAGGCAGCAACTCCGTCCGAAGACGTAATTCTGTTGGCTGGAGGTTCCAGAGGGCCGGTGCAGACACGGAGAAGGCTCTCCTCCTTGTGCCAGAGAGGCGAGCCCCTCTGGCTGATGGAACAATTAGAGAGCCCCTCCGGTCCGCTCTGGTTGGACGGACAGACGTCCTCAGGGCGATGCGGTCTCTTAGGTAACCTGGCCCACTATCATATAGGGCTTTAAAGGTCAAAACCAGCACCTTGAATTGCACCCGGAGACATACTGGCAACCAGTGCAGCTCCCGGAGCAGTGGCGAAGCATGAGCATAACGGCCACACCCCATCACCACCCGGGCAGCCGCATTTTGGACCAGCTGTAGCCTCCGAATGGTCGTCAAGGGCAGCCCCATGTAGAGCGCATTGCAATAGTCTAGTCTGGAGGTAACCAGAGCATGGGTGACCATGAGCAAGGAGTCCCGGTCCAGGAGTGGGCGCAACTGGCGAATCACCCGAAGTTGGGCGAAAGCCCTCCTGGTCACAGCCGCCACCTGTTCTTCTAGCAGTAGCCGTGAATCCAGGAGGACCCCCAAGTTGCGCACCGGGTCTGTCTGGGGCAAAATAGCCCCATCCAGAACCAACGATGGAAGCTCCCGGATTAACGCAGGACCCCCTATCCATAGCCACTCAGTCTTGCTGGGATTCAATTGTAGCCCGTTAGCCCCCATCCAGACCCCCACAGCTTCCAGGCATCTGGAAAGGACTTTGACGGCATCACTGGGGTCCCCATGGGCCGAGATGTACAACTGAGTGTCATCCGCGTACTGATGGTACCGCACCCCATGGGAACGAATGATCTCACCCAGCGGTTTCATGTAGATGTTAAATAGGAGAGGAGAGAGCACCGAGCCCTGAGGAACCCCCCATTTGAGGGGCCTAGGACTGGACCTCTCACTCTCCAACCACACCGACTGGGACCGACCCCTCAGAAATGAGGAAAACCAGGACCACACAGTACCCTGGATTCCCAAACCTCGGAGCCGTTCCAGAAGGATACCATGGTCAACGGTATCGAAAGCCGCTGAGAGGTCAAGAAGAGCAAGGACGGATGGGTGACCACCGTCCCGCTCCCGCCAGAGATCATCCATCAGTGCGACCAATGCCGTCTCGGTACCATATCCAGGCCTGAATCCTGACTGAAAAGGGTCCAGATAATCCGCTTCATCCAGTACCCCCTGCAGCCGACACGCCACTGCCTTCTCCAACACCTTCCCTAAAAAGGGGAGGTTTGAGACAGGCCTATAGTTAGTTAGGACAGCTGGGTCGAGGGAAGATTTCTTCAGGAGGGGGCGCACCAAAGCATGTTTTAAAGGTGCAGGAAACACCCCCTCCCGCAATGATGCATTGATCACAGCCCCAACCCAGCCACCTGTCACTGCCTTGGAGGTTTTCACCAACCAGGTGGGACAGGGGTCCAAAGGGCAGGTAGTGGCGCGCACAGCTGCAAGGAGCCTGTCCACTTCATCAGGGGCAACTGGATCAAACCGGTCCCAGATGGCATGGCAAGACTGTGCTCCGGCTCCCTCCGGACTCTCCCCATCCACGCCAGGATTAAACCCAGAGCGAATCCGATCGATTTTCTCCACTAGATGGTCAGCAAAGTCCTCCGCCGACCCCTGCCAACCGGGCACCGGGGTCCCCCTACCAAGGAGAGACCCGGTAACCCGGAACAGGGTGGCTGGGCGATTATCAGTGGAGGCGATAAGGGTGGTGAAGTATTGTCGCCTCACCACCTCCATCGCCACTAGATAGGCCCTAATAGCGGCCCTAGCTAGTGTCCAATCGGAGTCTCTCTGGGTCTTCACCCAGCGGCGCTCTTGGCGTCTCTTTGCCCGTTTGAGCTCCCGCAGTTCATATGTGAACCATGGAGATGACCTAGCTCGATGAGCTCTGAGAGGCCGCAGTGGTGCGATTTCATCCAAGGCCGCTGTTGTCATCCTGTTCCACAGGTCGACCAGTGCCTCGGGCGAATCGTGTTGCCGATCCAGAGGAAAATCCCCCAGTTCCCTCTGGAATCCATCAGGATCCATCAGTTGCCTGGGGCGGGCCATTCTAATAGGCCCTGCCTCCCTACGGTGAAGCGACGTACCCAGGAAGTCTAGTATCAGTTTCTGCTCACAATTAATGACAGCAACATCCAATGTTCTTTCTAAAAAGAACTAACCCTGAGGTGTCAACAACTGTTGTAAGGAATTTAACCTCTCTTCTAAGATTTAGTGCTTTGAGAATACCTCAACAATTGGTATTACTGGAAAAGTATTCTGAAGAGGGTGGTAGGTTAACTAGTATGTTGCCCTGATGGCAAAATTAATGAAAACTAGTCTCGCAGTGTGGGATGACATTAGGAAATATCAAGGGGCAGTGAGTATTCCCCTCAATCTTTCCTGTTACACCAACAGATCCTCCGACTATCAATCACATTATACAACATGATTGTAATCATTGTTCTTCTAAATAATGGTCTTTCCTGATCCCATATTGATAGCAATTGTGTCTCATCAAATCAATTCTGACATATAGCTATCTTTTCCAGAGTTTTCTAGATAGAGAATACACAGATGTGATTTATCATTCCCTTCTTCTGGGGGTGACCCTGTGACTGTGCAACTTGCCCACAGCTGTAAAAGGCTGTAAAAGGCCTTCTCCCTGGAGGCACAGTGGGAAATTGATTTCCCAGCCTCTTGCTCCACAGCAGAAGCCTAAACCATTGAGCTAGTCACTTTGCTCCCCCAACAATATTTTTTCTCAAGTTGCTCCTGTATAAGTTTGTGGCTCTACTTTTAGTGCCTAATTCTCCTACGTATACATAATCATCTTTCTGGAAAGGATACATTTTCCTCAGCCTCAGATAATAGTCAGTGAAACACCAGTTCTCTCTCTCTCTCTTGAATGCCTCCAGTGTTTGAGTGCTCACTATCTCCTGTGGTAATTGATTCCATTATCATACTGCTCTAACAGTTAAGAGGTTTTTCCTGACATTCACCATATATTTGGCTACCTTTCTCAGAGAGGTAAGAGCCACTACTTGTGTGCCAGACCTTTCCCTTCTTGACATATAACACCAGGTGGGGATGGAATGGTCAAGATGGTAAGGGGAGTAGTAAATACTCGCTACAGCAAAACAGGGTTCCAGTCTGCCATATAAGAGGTAGTACTAAGACATTTGTTGAAAAGGCCTTGGAGAAAATGCGCATGAAGAGTATGTCCCAGTTGGAGTGTTAGGCCTCTCAGTAGCTTTCCATAGAACCGGGCATGGTTTCCCTCTGAGTCACCTTTCTGGGTGCATTTAGAGATGTTCTTTACAACAGTCTTAGTGCTTCTTGGACAGACAAGCTCAGAAGATCTTGCTGTGAGCTCCTATTTGATTACCTTCTTATTGGTCTGTGGAATCCCCAGGGCCGGCCCTACCATAAGGTGAGTGGAGCAGTTGCTCCAGGCGCCCACTCCCAGGGGCCCCGCAGTGGTAAAGGAATTTTTTTGGGGGGTGTCGATATTTTGATTGCGAGCGTATGGCATGTATGTTAATGACCTTATTTGTTGAGACGTGTGTGGGTCGAGTGCGTGGGCGCCGGGTGGGGCACCAGTGCCACCACCCCTCGGTTACATCGCCAGTGTTGCTGCTGCCAGCCATTTTAGTTTATGAGTCGGCTTCAAAGCGCAGTCACTGCTGAGCATGTTCCCTGCCCAAGGGGGCGCCATAGTTGGATCTCACTCCATCCTAAAACTTGCCTCGGGCCGGCACTGGGAATCCCTCAAGGTTTTTTACTGTCGTCCACATAAAATATACATGAACCTGTCAGAAGACGTTACCCAGAGTTTAGATATCCAAGGGCAATATACTGAGGACACAAAACACTCTCTTTCCTTTCCATCTAAACCAGAGGAAGTTGTTTCTGGTTAAATCAGCACCTGATGCTAAGTAAGGGACTGAATGCAAACAAATTACAGTTTAATCCAGTCAAGGCAGTGGTGTACCCAGTCCATCAAAATGCAGATCGGAGAACAAGGGTTGAACTGTGCTTACAGTTGCCATAATTCTCTCCCACAAAACCGGGACAGAAGTATACTTGACAAAAATGGGCGGGTTATCTACAAAATAGCCTTTTGTAAAAAAAAAAAAACCATAACATCATGGCCTCTATAAAACACTTTCACATTAAAATATCAATACATAAATGAACTTATTTACAACAGTTAATTCTTACTGTAAGATGATCTGTTGTACTTCTGAAAAGTCGCATCACAGTCAACTCTTAATATCCTCAGTTCCAGGAAACACACTGGTCACACTTATCAGGCAGTGGTATGAGGCAAGGGAATGTGGCAGGAAATCACTAATTTGATGGCCAGAGTTGGAATTTATTTTAATGGTGTGTTATAATGCACAATTAGTAAATCTTAAAAATCTGGGACTTTAACATGATTTTTATTGAACTGGCTGAGACAATTTTTCTGACCTTGAATCCGGGACAATCCCAGTTTTCCGGGACATATGGCAACCCTAGCTGTGCTGGAGTTATTTTCCTTCTGGAAACATAGATTTTCAATTTTGGTTCACTTCTGGATTTAACTCTGAGTCCAGGCTTTGGCAATGATCAAGAGTACATTTAACCAGTTGAAACTAGTGCTGCAGCTGTGCCTATTCCTGCAGAGTCTCATCTCGCTATAGTGACACACACATTTTAACATCATCTTTTGATTAATCTTACATACTCTACATGATGCTTTCTTTGGAAAATGGTTGAAAATGCTAGGTGGTTCAAAACACTGCAGCGAGACTGCTGTCCAGAGTGGACTACAGGGAAATGCGAAGTGCCTTGTTAACACTGGCCACCACTCTCAGCATAAGTGTTGTTTATAACCTATAAAACCTAAAATGATTTCATCTCCGCATATGAATTACATGGTGTCAGATAAGGATTTCTGCCAAGGTACTTCTATATCCTGATAAGAACAGTTTCCTCTATGGATAAAGTACAGCGGACACCTGTCCTCTACCACTGGAACCAACGATTCTAAGTTCTTGTCAAAAATCCAATATCCTCAAGAAAATTCCAATATCCTCAAGAAAATCTTGTAGGTGTAGACCCTTGCACAATGATTATTGAGAGGCAATAAACATGACAATGTTCCTTCTTTCCATTTATTTAACTATGATTAAGTACAAGCATATATAATGACAAAATATTAATCTTAAAAAGGTGACAAAAACAATATCAGAAAGTTCTTGTGACTTACATCAGTAATGAACTGAGTAATTATTAGCAACTATGAGTACTTAATTTCTTTAGAGTTAGACTTTATAAAATAACAGGTAAGGTAAAGGTAAAGATTTCCCTTGCTTGAAAGCCAGTCAAATCTGACTCTAGGGTTCAGTGCTCATCTCTGTTTCAAAGCCGAAGAGCCAGCGTTGTCTGCTTCTGCAGACATTTCCATGGTCATGTGGTAGGCATGACTAGACATCGGAGCACACGGAACACTGTTACCTTCCCACCAAAGTGGTCCCTATTTATCTACTTGCAATGTCTTGCTTTCGAACTCCTGGGACAAAGACGGGAGCTCATTTATTTATTATTTTATTTATTTATTTATTGAACTTATATTGCCACCTTTCTTGCCTCGGCAACCCAAGGCGGCACACATCAGCTTAAAGCTAACCTCATACTGCCAAATATTAAAACTATAAAATATTTAAATATCCATAAAATCCCCAACCCCTCATTAAAAACCCAGGGCAGGGCTAAATAAGCCAGCAGGGCTGGGTTGTAGTGCCAGATGCACCCCACACCTGCTGGCCAAACCAAGTTTTTAGTGCCTTCCTGAATGGGGGTAACTCCGCCTGGAGGTGCAGTTCTGTTGGCAGGAGCTTCCATAGGGCCGGGGTGGATGCCGAAAAGGCTCTTCTCCTGGTCCCGGTGAGGTGTGCATCCCTTGCTGATGGGACCATTCAGAGAGCCCCCCCCAGTCCGCCCTCTTAGGACGGGTCGAAAGCCTTGAGGCGTTGCGTTCTCTTAGGTATCCTGGCCCACTGACATGTAGGGTTTAAAGGTCAAAACTAGCACCTTGAATTGCACCCGGAAGCATACTGGCAGCCAATGCAGCTCCTGTCGCAGCAGCGAGGCACGGGCATAATGCCCACACCCATCACCACCTGGGCAGCCACATTCTGCATCAGCTGCAGCATCTGGATGGTCATCAAGGGCAGCCCCATGTAGAGCGCATTACAATAATCCAGTCTGGAGGTGACCAGAGAATGGGTGACCGTAAGCAAGGAGTCCCGGTCCAGGAACGTGCATAATTGGTGAATGACGCATAATTGGTGAATGACGCAAAGCTCATGCCGTCCTGCAGTACTCAGGAATCGAACTGCTGACCTTCCGCCTCCCAGTCAGCGTCTTAGCCACTTGAGCCACTGCAGTAGAATTATTCAAAAGAGTGTATTACTTATAATATAGTTATACTTATTACTTAGCAGAGTAAATATGTCACTTACACATTGTAACTTGAATGCATAGACTTATAAAGTAATTATTGAACATGTGACTGAGTAACTTAATACTTCTATATAGTTATGACATGGTAAATTAACATCTATGCAATTAAATGCAGGTGAGCAACTTAACATATTTATATAACATATTTATATAACATATTTATATCAAAGTGGATATGAGTAAGTATGGCACTTAGCTGCCAAAGGAATATTTAAACTTATAACCTAGCAGTTCTCCTGCCAATTCAAAAGCATGAAATTGCAAGTAGATAAATAGGGGCCACTTCAGTGGGAAGGTAAACAGCGTTCGGTGCACTCCAAACACTAGTCATGCCTGCCACATGACCACACAAAAATCTGCACAGGCAGACAGTGCTGGCTCTTTGGCTTTGAAACAGAGATGAGCATTGAACCCTAGAATCGGATATGACTGGCTTTTGGGCAAGGGAAAACTTTATCTCTACTAATGCAGCCCTAGGCTTATACAAATATAATCAAAATACAATACTATAAATGTGAATGAATATGAGTAAAATTAACAGCAACATATTAAAACATATTATATAGCTTAACATCTTTATAACTTCAGAGTTGCAAAGTTGATCAGTAATAGCTCTTACAGCAATAAGACACTTGTACAATTACTAAGTGAAGGAGAATGACAATTGTGAAATCAGGTTTCTTCATCTATGAAATCAAATGAGACACTTCTGGAAAATATAAAGCAATGCACTTAATGATCTTGATTTTAGAGCATCGTTGTTCCTCGTTGTCCTGCATTGAGAAACGAAGGCTTCTACAGCATAACAGCTTCAGAAAAACAAATTGAAAATAGTTGGTTACAACACTTATCACAATTAAAGGCACTTATTTCTTAATGAGAAAAATGGCATCCAAATCATATACTTGTTCTTATCTGCACACTCAATTTATTACATTAACATGAAGGAAAGAGGGAGGATTAAATCCTTTTTGCACTTACTTTCGGTTCTGCCTAGCAGCTGAAGCAAGCAAGTTAGCTACATGCCTTTTAATTAGAAAAGAAAAGACACATTTAAAATGATTTTAGTAGTAAAACATCTGGTTTCTTTCAAATGAAAATACAGCAATAATGCAAAATACAACAGGCACCTTGATTCATAAAGCTGTCGCCTTTGCTTAAATGGCCCATACGTTATCAAATTACAAACATACCTGACGTCACAGCCTCTTAGTACATGGGGCTGTAGCCCAACCACAACTGACAGCTCTGCCAATTACAGCTGTATTTATAGGCTGGAGGGAGGGGGGGATGACATTTCAAAGTCTCCCACCTTTTGGTTTGGGTGTGTGTGCAAAATGCAGGATTTTCCACTTTGCAAACAGAGTAGAGAATGCCTCCTCTCTACTGCCATGATCTTCTGGTACCCCTTAACATTTTTTTTGTAGCCAAGCCTTGTTTGAAGGCTTAATTTTAAACAATTAAACAATGGAGTTTTAGGATTTGAGGAGGAAGATGCTCCTTGGACCCACTGTTCTCACAAATCCACCTGGAGCGGACATACAAAAAGAGAGCCTTCACTTACTAATTGAAGGAGAAAGATAATTGTGAGATCAGGTTTCCTCATCTATGAAATCAAATGTGACACTTCTGGAAAATATAAAGCAATGCACTTAATGATCTTAATTTTAGAGCATCATTGTTCCTCATTGTCCTGCATTGAGAAACAAAGGCTTGTACAGCATAACAGCTTCAGAAAAACGAAATGAAAATACTAGTTGGTTACAACACTTATTCATCTATGAAATCAAATGAGGCTGCAGTCAGGGTGTGGAACTCCCTTCAAAGAGGGGCTATGTTGTTCCCCATCCCTTTGTTCTTCTGGTGCAAGCCAAGAGAGATGAATGGTAACCGCAACTATTATGTACATTATTAATAATATCATATGCAGAGTGAACATGAATGAAGCAATTCTTCTTCTTCCTCCTCCTCCTCTCCCCCTCCTGTATCCAAATATAGGCAATCATCATGGTGATCTACCATGAAGATTGTCTTGAGAATATAATGCAGTGACATTTCATCTGCCTTCCGCATCACAGAATGGCCTCTGTACCACTGATCCAGTTCCGCAAGTCACTTTGTGGTCTTGAGCCCTTTTGGCATGCAAAGTCCTCATCAGCCCCAGGCCAGTATTGATGAAGCTGCTGTCTTCCATCAAGATGGATTCAAGTGGGAACTAATCCACTTGGGGACCATCACCCTTCCCTGTGGACTTCTGCACCCAAGGCCATTAGTCCTCAGGGTTGTCAGGTTAGTTAATTGCCGCCTGACACTCGGTGTTGAGTTGCTGGCAGTATGGTCGACTCTATTACCATAGCAGGATAACCTGGCCAGACTCTGCTCAGCAGCTGGGAAGGCTGATGTGGTGTCTCTATGCACAGGCCCTTCCCCGTCCAACCACACCATTTTTATCTCCCTTTCCAGTATTGCTCAAGGTAGTAAAAGAGGTTAAGATTAAATCATGTTTAAAAAATTTAATGTAATCTCCTTTTAGAAGCTAAGCAGGCCCAGGGCTGGTTAGTAGTTGAATAGGAGACCACCAGGAAATATGAAGGTTCTTTAGGTAAGGCTAGGGAAAAATTCTACATGAAGCCTCAGAAAGTAATGGATGTTCACAGCTGGCAATGATGCTGGTCCATCTCAGGATGAGACAACCTTCTATGCTACTGATGCTTTTGAGTTAGCTAAACTACAGAACAACTAAAACACCATAATAACCAACCAACTAAAATCAATACAGTATAGAAAATATATGCAGAAGTTACAGCTGCCTGTGTGGAATAGACTGCAAGCAGTGCCACCATGTGGTTTATATAACATGTAAAGCACTTCAGCTACAAGAGAAATGGGTTCAAAATCAACTTAAACTCTTTGTTCAATGTTTATATATTTTTTAAAAATAGGTGATGGTGATTTTGACTTAGCAGATGCTCTTCACCCTGGTAAGTATACTGGGGAAATGAATTGAATACTGTAAACTTATTTAAGGTGTTTCTTTGAAAGCGTTTGGAAATGTCAGCTGGTTCAAAACACTGCAGTCAGGCTGCTGGCCATAGTTGACTACAGGGAAAACCAAACCATATTACTACTACAGGGAAAACTGTACATACTGGATACTAAGCTGACTATCTGACCAACAACTAAGCTGGCATTAATTTCACAGAGTTAAATATGGAATTCTGATTTTAAAACACATAATAAACAGTGATAAAATATGGAAAACAAATGGAAAAGTTCATGTGTAAAAAAAGCCCAGCTCAAACCTTGTTTAATATGACCTATGAGGGATTTTTACTCTTTTAACTCTGACCCCAAATCAAAAGCTGGGATTCAAAGCAATCCATACACAGTCAACACATGCCATTTCCCCTTTAAGCTGCTTATCTATAAAGCCTCCTTCCAGACACTTTGCTTCTACCCTGTACTCCCAAGGCATTTTGGACTCTAGCTCCACAAATGGTCATTTTGTCTAGAGTTCGCAGGAACTGTAGTCTACAACTCCTGAAGGAAATTATTTACTTACAGTATTACATTTATATATTGTACTGCCCTGTTGGCTGAAGCTACTCATTAGATTATCCTTTTCCTGAATGTGCCATTTAGCATGCCATATTTCCATTCTATTTATCCTCTTTGAAAAGCACTTATGTGTTTAATATTCTTTTCCAAACTGCAGAATTCAAATGAAGGCTACTTTAGGTCAGTCTTCTCCACTTTGTACTCTAAACCCTACTGAGTCATTATCCTACTGAAAACTATCCCATTCCCTAGATTGGGGGGGGGGGGGGAGATAATTTCCCCCTATTTCCATGAATGAGAAAGATGCCAAATGCTTATTTCAGATTGGTTTCTCCCATGATGACAATTTTCCCTTTCCAGTTTTGAAAATGGTGAAAAGGTAACAAATTATATACCCATTTAACCCTCTGTAGCTCACTCTTCTCTCTATAATACCAGACTGGTACCCAACCGAGTGCCCAAGAAAAATGTTAGATTACATATCCTGAATGCAGGGGTTGCTAATTGTAGTTCAACACATCTGCAGACCACCAGATTGGGAAGTGTTGCTTTAAAGCAGGGGTGTCCAACATTGGTGCTCCAGCTGTTCTTGGACTTCAATTACCAGAAGCCCAAATCAGCACACTTGCTGATCAGGGCTTCAGGGAATTGAACTCCGAGAACACCTGGAGCACCAAGGTTGGACACCCCAGCTTTAAAGGTTCTGGGATGACACTTTCTCAACACAGGAGCAAAGGGGGGGGGCAGATGCAGAGAATATCCAGTTCTTATTTTAAAAAAACACACTGCAGTTTATGAATGTGAAATATTGTGTTTCTGTATCCACAATTCAAACTCCCAGGAAATGGTTTGATATTTATAAACTATATTGTGCCCGCATTGCCAGCAGGAAAAGGGATTCTAAGCTTTACTTAGTACTGTATAGTACATACATACATACATACATACATACATACATACATACATATGTACGTACTAAAAGACAGCCTGAATACTGAAAACACCACCAGCCACTAAGATGGTCTACTCTATAGAAATCCCAGAAACTGACTAATTTGTTTCATCAATTAACTGCTTATCTTCCAAACACAATGCACCCCAGAATAACCTCTGACATGTTGTTGTTGTTGTTGTTGTTGTTGTTGTTAGCATTAGCAGTTTCTTAGTGACTGATGGATACTGTTGGGGAAATCAGCTTCATACTTTAAAAAAAATCACTTAAAAACCAAACTTCACCAAATTTGGCACAGAGCAACACCAGCTTCCATTTTTAAAATTGTCCTGTAGAATATTGTTTTGTTCTGCTACATAATAATATCACTGCACTACAGTGTACCTTTGGAACTTGACCCAATAATTATTTATTTTAGGAATAACTTTAAATATCATGAAGATTCTCCTTGGTTAAATCCAGGGGTGGTCTACACCATTAAATTGTTAATACAAAATTATAAATCTGATAAAGCCATTTAAGGGTGTGTCTTAATTTGCAAAAAGCCCTACATTTCAATTGGCTTTGCCAGGTTTGGAACAGATTCAAATATTAAGGAATGCATGAAGTGCAGCTGCACCATGCATTATCTTGCTAAAATGCAGTTTATTTTGAAACACCCAGGAGGGGTTGTTTATTTTATATCGATTCTTAAACTGCTGTATTCTTCTCTGTGTATGCGTTTGTCAGCACATATTGTTTATTGTGCCTCTCGCTTGTAAAGTTTGCTGGATTTCCCCACAGCCTAGAAATATTTTCTCTCTTCCCCCCTAATCTTTACTGTTCTAGCACTATGACAGTTCAGTGCTCAGCTGTTATGGCGGCGGCGGCGGCAGCAGCAGCAGCAGCAACAACAACAACCTTTTGTAATGCTGTGACAGTAAAATATTTTTTAAAATGTTGTAAAACTTTATAACAATAAAATATTATTTTAAATAAATGTTACTACTAGTGTTACATATTTGTGTTTTCTGCACTACAATTGCAGACAAGCATACTCTGAAGTTTATTTATTATTTATCATATGATGAACTTTAGTAATTTTGATTTTTTTTTTTTAAGGCTTGCCTACGAGTCGACCAAATCCAGCAACTAAAAAACCACCCAGTGGTGAGTATTAAATTGCATCTGCTCTAGTAACTAATCAACTGGCATATAAGGGAATGAATCTGCAGCATGGAGATTTATGTATGCTAGTCACTTGACACAACTCAGATTACGTTGACATTGCATATCGTTTCCATGGAAAAAAGCTAGAAAGAAGGAAGGTCCATCTCAGGATTTTCTATTAAAAAATCCAGTCATTTAAGAAACAAGTTATTTTTCACTCAGCACTGTGGAAAGAAATATCTAGCTCAGTGGCTCTCAACTTTTTTTTTGGGCTATGTCCCACCTAAGAATCTCTAAAATCCTGATCCTTCCCCCCACCTCCACAGTGAACTCCTATTCATGTGGAGGAAGTCTAAAAGGACATTAACTTGGTCTAAACATTCTCAACCACCCCCCAAATCGAGTTGCCCCCCTGTGGGGCATGTGTCCCACATTGGGAACCATAGATCTAGGTTTTATTTTAAATATATCTAGGTTTTTATTTTTAAAATCTAGGTTTTAAAATCTAGCTTTTATTGTATCTCAATAATAGGTCAATATTGTCACTTGGTGAACCCTAACATGAGAGAAGTATTGATAGTTTGTGGGCTGAGAAGGAGGGCACCTAACTCCCCGATTTTGTGTTGTTCCATTCACGAGTCACCTACATGCCAATACATAAACAGTGACAGCATCATGTTTTCCAAATACAGCATGTTTTAAAAGTGATAGCGTTCTAATACTCATAAAGCACAAAATATTTTAGCTCAAAGAGGGTAACAGCCAGTGGTGTACTGCTCCAGGTTCCCACCGGATCCTGGGAACTGGTGGCGGAAATTTCCCCAGGCCACGCCCACTTGGTTGGCCACACCCACCTCCCTACCCCAGGCCATGGTGTGGCTGGCCAAGTGGACATGGCTCACAGAGTTAGCCATGCCCACAGAGTTAGCCATACCCAGGCTGGAGGTAGAATTTTTTTTTTTTGCAGTGCATCACTGGTAACAGCACAACTGACAAGAACTGAAAATCACATCATGTGTATCTTTGGGCTATGAAGTTTTTTTTTTTTTTTTTAGCAATACCTTCATTTTAACACCAGTAAAAGAATGATAACACGTCCTCTTTTTAATCAGAATGGCTTAGATGTGATCTGTTTTGTGCAGCTCTTTCCAAGTCTTGCCTGACAAATTATATGGTTCACATAGGAACAAAATTAAAATGATGGAAATAATGAGTTGTGTCCAAGGCACAACAAAGAAGCTTGGCTACCATACATTGTAGAAACCTTATGAATCAAAAACTCTGCATGAAAACCAGCTCCAATACTTTGGGTGAGGGAAGAATGTCCATGCTGATTTGATCCATATATTGATTTTTTTTAAAAACTCAGGTGGCAACAACCCCCAGCCTCAGCTGTATCCTGATCTTAAACCATACTCAGATGGCCATGGAAGTGAGGGTAAGAACTATCTCTATGCCTACGGTTTAAAATAGCACAGGTTAATTTGTATTTCTATTTCATATACTGTATGACAATGGATATATTTATGCTAATGTTTCTTATTAACAGGTGGCAATCCCAGACCTAATCTGTATCCTGACCTTAAACCACACTCAGGAGGCCATGGGGGGAATGGTAAGAATTATTTTGAAAGTTTGAGATCTAGAAAAGAGCTAATTTCTGGTTTACTTCTTTTTGTTGTTGTTATCACCTGCTTAATTGATTAATATAATAGTGCCCCCTTTTGCATGGGTTACAGCAGGGATTCCCAAACTATGACCTGTGGGCCGGCTGCAGCCCATGGCATCAAATAATTTGGCCCATGCTGCCCTTGCCGCTCCCAGAAGCAGAGGTTTTAACGTTCCCATGTATGCGCAAAATGGTGCCATAAATGCACCCACAGCTGTCGTAAACACATTAATGACAGCTGTGGGTGTATTTATGGCAGCATTTTGCGCATGCGTGGGCACATTTTACTTCCATTTCTGGTGAGAGGAACCACGTGACCAGCCCAGTCAACCACATGACCGCCCCGTGGTGCCAAAAGTTTGGGTACCCCTGGGTTCTAGGTTCTAACACTTGTCAGAGACTTTGGAAAATAAAGGTCCCTATGAGTTGCAATGCATACAGTGGCCTCTAGTGGCCAGTTCTGATAATCTGTTTTGGAAATATGTACAGTACTGTATATGTAACATATACTGTATAGGAGATATTTCACTGGGGGGGGGCTACTGTGTTTTATAGATGTTTGGTTTTATTTTAAAGCTTTTAAAGAACATTTGTAGGTGCATGTATCCATTTACCAGATGTTCATGAGATCATTTTTTAAAAATGTTACTATTATGATTTTTTTTGAAGTTGTCTTGAATATACCTGCCAAGACCAGAGCACCATGAAATTGTGCAATGTACTATCAGAATGTGTTCAATTAAATGATGGATAATGTGTGTACTAATTTGGAAATAACATGTGCTGTTCTGAGTTTGTTGGCAAACTGGATACGAGGAACTTTTTTCTGTACTAGTTCATTGCATCTCAGCTTTCAAATGAACTCTGTCTGGACACTTCAAGGTTATAAGACAGCATCTTTTATATATGAAATAGGGAAAGCTGCAAAACATTAGCATGCAGTCTGGACTTTTAATAAGAGCATTTATGAAGATTTATAAGAAGTGGACAATTTGGAAAGAAAGAGTAATCCCATAATTTCATCTTTTTAGGCTATTTTAATGACTTGGATCTCAACGATG
This sequence comes from Bradypodion ventrale, assembly GCA_035047345.1. Classification (NCBI taxonomy): domain Eukaryota; kingdom Metazoa; phylum Chordata; class Lepidosauria; order Squamata; family Chamaeleonidae; genus Bradypodion; species Bradypodion ventrale. Next base: position 255,328,860 of record JAWDJE010000003.1, read on the forward strand.
GAAAACCTGTACATCCAGCAGGTATGATACAGTGATGGATAGAAAGCCAGAAGGGAAAACGGTGTGCAAGATCTGTCCATATGCTCACAGTTTTAATTCAATAAGATTTTGGCCAACAGTCTTTACTGTTGTTTGCATTTGTTTATTTATTTTCTGTGTTGTATACCCCACTCCGATTGCTAGTATTATTTATTTATTTAATTAATTTCTTTCATTTATACCCCGCCCCAATTGATGCAAGCACCACTCTGGGCAACTTACAGCAATAAAAGAACAGCCCACAATACAGTAATATAAAAAAAAACAATCCAAACAAAATAAAAATAAATGATAAACACTAGTAAACATTAATAAAATACCTATCTAGATGGCATTAATAAATGTAGTAATTAAATGCAGTGATTAATGAATGGAAAGCAAACTTTTGCTAAACCTCCATTTTTCTACAGACTCCTGTTTCATTCAAATTGGTTGCATGGGTTGAGAAGACCTCGTAAAAACATCTAATGTAGACAGCTAGAGACCAATGGAAGAATTGGCAAAAATCTGGCTGTAAAATTGCAGGCACAACAATCTGAACTGGGTCAGAAACACTTGTGGCTAGAGAAGGCCAGAGGTTTAAAACTTTCCTGTTTCCCATATTAGATCAGGTCCATGGGCTTACTATACAACAACAGAGATAAACAACTGTGGACCAAACGTTTTCAGGCTGTAAAGTCCATTTCTGTTACCTGGAGTAGATTCTAGCAATACAGCAGTTGCATTACTCTGAAAAATAAATCTCTCTCTCTCTCTCTCTCTGCCTGCTTGTTAACCACCAAAAAAGCTGATTGCAAATTATCCTTCAAGATCTGTCTGAGGTCAATAGTAATTATTACAAGCCCAAAACATGATGCTCATCCTTACTCTAGAAATAGGAATAGACCAGTAGACTAGTGATCATGGCAGTGATGGTCCCTATTTATCTACTTGCAATTTCTTGCTTTCGAACTGCTAGGTTGGCAGGAGCTGGAACAGAGACGAGAGCTCACTCCATCATGCAGTACTCAGGTCTCGAACGGCTGACCTGCCAACCTTCCAGTCATCAGGTTCAGCGTCTTAACCACTGAGCCACCACAGTCCCTTGTGTCAGGATTGGGATCCTTTAATTACAAAATAATTGCTGCTGGACCACTGCCACTAGGATTGGGATTGATGGTGATGATCTGACAGTGATTTTGACAATTTAAGGCTCCCCACTCCAATCTTAAGACTTCCATGGGCTTTCCCTGAGGAAAAGAGAGCCGTAAAGAGTATTGGAACCAGACGAGAGGAAAGATAATTTAATTTAATTTTAATTTTTAATTTAATAGTCATATTTATATATGCCGCCCACTCAGGCAGAACCCGACTCAGGGCGGCACTACAACAAGTTCTAAAAACACATAAAAATACTTTAAAAGACCCATATCCCACCCACCCATCCCACCCACTATAAAAAGAAGAAGAGAGAGTTCTTAATTGATAGGAAGATAGGAAACTTTAAATTAGTTTAAATTAATTACTTCAGGTACCAGATCCAGTTTGCGCTGGTATAACACAAGTTTGCCCGTTAAATTCCTAACAAAGATTTGGATATTACAGAAGTTATACCTGTTTTAAAGAAATAATACAGTATGTTACTGGATATGTTTAGAGACTGCATTTGACATAATGATTTAATTTCTTTAAACACTTTCCTGATACAATATCATTATGGATTCTATTTCAGGCGAGAGAGAATACACTGAAAGTCATGGTGGAAATGATGGTAAGGCTGACAGAATATTTTGTGGCATATTCTTGGTCCAACTAGCAAAGGTAAAGGTAAAGGTTTCCCTTGCTTGAAAGCCAGTCGTATCAGACTCTAGGGTTCAGTGCTCGTCTCTGTTTCAAAGCCAAAGAGCCAGCGTGTGTCTGCTTCTGCAGACGTTTCCGTGGTCATGTGGCAGGCATAACTAGACACTGGAGCGCTGTTTACCTTCCCACCGAATTGGTTCCTATTTATCTACTTGCAATTTCTTGCTTTCGATCTGCTAGGTTGGCAGGAGCTGGGACAAAGATGGGAGCTCATTCCATCCTGCAGTATTCGGGGATCGAACTGCTGACCTTCCACCTCCCAGTCAGTGTCTTAGCCAATTGAGCCACTGCAGTCCTTTGTCCAACTACAAACAATGATATATATTCTTTTTAAACAATGCATCCTTCAATTGGCCATGATGAACCTCTCCCAACTTTGAATGTGGTCAGAAATAGGTAATAATTCTTGCTTCCAAAGTTTCTGTATAAAAGTAAATAGCAGCTTGTGGTGGAAATAGTATCTTGGGAAAGGGTGATTGTTATCTAATTTGGGCACACAAATCATGCTCAGTATTTCAGCCTGTGCAGCCACTTTTAGTTAAAAACAGAGATAGAAAGGAAAGAATGGCAGAGTTGTCGAACGCATAGCATGTGCAACACAATATCTAATATGGAGCGTTAAGTATCTATTGAATCATTTTTATGCTGACCCTGACCACTAGATGAAATCACCAGGTGCCCTGGTGGTGCAGTGGTTAAACTGCTGTACTACAACCAAAAATTTGTGAGTTCAATCTTGGCCAGGGCTCAAGCTTTCTATCTTTCAGAGGTTGGTAAAATAAGTACCGAGCATGATGTGGGCAAAATGCTAATTAACTTGTGAACCATCCAGAGGGTGCACTAAGAGTTATAGGGCAGAATATAAGTGTGATTGTTTTGCTTTAGGTAAAGGTTTCCCTTGTGGCTGTTTCAAATCCGAAGAGCCAGCACTGCCTGCTTCTGCAGACATTTCTGTGGTCATGTGGCAGGCATGACTAGACACCGGAGCACATGGAATGCTGTTACCTTCCCACCAAAGTGGTCCCTATTTATCTACTTGCAATTTCTTGCTTTCGAACTGCGAGGTTGGCAGGAGCTGGGACAAAGACGAGAGCTCATTTTTGTCCTGCAGTACTCGGGAATCAAACTGCTGACTTTCCACCTCCCAGTCAGCATCTTAGTCATTTGAGCCACACGTCTATAACTATTTTTTAGCCATACCCAACAATTGAAATTCTACAGCATGAAGATGCCCTTTCCTCATTCCAAAGTGTCCACAGCTTCCCAACAATGAAAGTGATTGGAGACTTGGAAAATTTGGGAGAGAAGTCAGAAATATATAATTGTCACTGCTGGCGACGTTATAAGCTTTATCACAACACAACACACACCAACAGAATTTCAGCCAATGAGATTTTTCTTCTTTTTCTAATTAAATAATGCCAATCCAGCACTACACTATCACATGATGCTGCAAAGAAAGCAATCAAGAATAAAAATGTTTAAACATATGTACTGAACCTTGTGTTTCTAAAGTTTTAAAGTCATGTTTGAGCAAGAGCAGAAGTTTAAAATTCTTCTTTTGCCTAGTTGACTACCATATTTATGACTAAACAGTGGCTAGAATCCAGTTGGAAAATTACAGATATACTTTATCAGTATAAATTTCACCTGCTCAAATAAAGAAATCAGCTCAGATGCTGGCTGCCACATACTGTTTTTATGCGCTTGAAATACTATTGAAAATGTCTGTGCCAGCTTATAACTTGCAGCCATTTGCTGCTGGGATTTACAGTGATAGAATTATGCCAGCAAGAGTAACTAACAGGATTCTGACCACTGTCTATGCCAGGGATTCTCAACCTGCGGCCTCTGGACTGGATGAGGCCCATGGCACAATTTCATGTGGTCCCCACTACTTCCACCACACTAGGAAGTGCCAAGTGGTGGAGGAAGGGCAAAATGGCCATCCGGCCCCCGAAGCTGTCCAAGGGAGTGTGACCCAACCCCCGGCTTTAAAAGCTTGAGAACTCCAGGTCTATGCCATTTTCTCTGAGAATGACAGAATCTCTGCAGTCATTTCTTTATTCACTGCCAGCGAGTCTATTAAACTCTTTCTCAACAAAATAAAACTTCCCTTAAGTCAAGCAGACTGGGAACATTATTAAATGTAAAGTACGTACTTTTGTAATACATAACGTTGTTCCTCTTTTTACACTTCAAAACAGACGAGATCTGTGCATTTCTTAACATTTTCTTTTTCCCCTCCTGTTCCAGTGGATTCTAGTTCAACAGCCCAGATTACTTCCCCAGTTGTGGCTGGGGCTGTGCTATTATGTGCTGCAGGACTATTTGGCTATACTTCTTACAAACAGAAGAAATACTGTTTTAAACCAAGAGGTAGGAGTCACTATAATAAGCATTATTTGATTGTTACAAATGAGGGTGTGAAAAGCTCTTTCAATTTCATTGCATTTTGGGGGGTACATAGAAAGAGCCTCCTCAAAGATTGTGGTTTTTTGAACCACAATTGGGCATACTCCAGGCTACAGCAACTTTGTTGTCCTGACTAATCTTTCTCACACTAGGCCAGGTGGGATGCACAGAAAGAGCCTCCTCAATGATTGTAGTATTTTTGAACCACAACCAGGTATACTCTGGTAACAGCGACCTTGTGTTGCCAGCTAATTTTTCTCACATTAGGTCATGTGAAAGGAACTGCAAAATGAACTCACCAAGAGGTGCCTTCATTTTGGCAGTTTCACATCTGGGCTAGACATGGAAGAAAAAGAAAAACTCGGCCAGGCGAAAGGAACCATGGAATGAATTCACCAATAGATGGCTTCATTTGGACAGTTTCACATCTGGGTTAGACGTGGAAGCAGAAGAATCGCATTTCTCCATAATTCTACCACTTTCCATCCCTTTTTTGATATCAAATTTTAAATTCTCACACAGCAAGATCTGGTAATATTTACCTCTATGTATATTTTAAACATGCACATCTATTCATGTCTAAAAACACTTGAAGTCCTATGACACCTTAAAGACTGACACACTTTCCCATTGACTAAAGCATATTCTTTTCAATATATACTTTCCCAACATTTTTAAAAAAAAATGCTTACAGGATTTCATGTAGCATAAAATGTATCACAAAGATTACAGATGTGCTTTTGCTTGCAAAGAGATACAAAATGGGTAGTCTTAGCCATGATCTTAAAAATTCTGAGTTGTCCCAAATTGGAGAAAGTAATTTACACTAGCCCTATGTCTGCTTAATAACTGTGCTGTCAAGTCAATTCTGACTTGTAGCAACCCTTTCTAGGGTTTCCTGGGTAGAGAATACTCAGTAGTGGTTTTCTATTCCCTTCTTTTGGGAGCACCCTAGTACTGTGTAGCTTGTCTGTGAAGCACAGTGGGAATCGAACCCCAACGTTTGACTCCACCTTCTTCTTTCATGTCCCGATCAAACCCTAGACAGCCAAAATGAAGCCACTTTTCTCACTTTGTTGTTGCTCAAACCCAAGTCCTCATCGGTTCTTGTCTCTGGCAGCAATCGCCAGACCAGTCAAGGAGTTCTCTCCACATCCACACTGTGTGTTGTTGTGTGCCAGCAGCCCCCACTTGAGCATGTTGGTCTTGCATTTAGGGACTCCAACCCTCAGCCTATTCAGGGTCCTCCAAGTGACATGGGGAGGTTGAGTTCCTTCGCAATATCCTCCTTTAATATTGTTCCTTGTCCAGCGAGCTCCTTCCTCCATATTCTAATTTGGTTTTGCTCTTGTGTATCCTCAGGAATGCTTGTTCTTGCCATAAAGCTCATAAAGTTTGTCTCCACTGCCAGGATAGCTAAACCACTGAATTACTCAGCCAGCCTATATTCACTAACCCAAAACTTCATTCTGTGTAGGCATATACAGAATTGCATAGCTAGTCAATCTAGTTCATTATTCTTTCTCTGATTTGCAACTACTATCACTGTCAGAAAGAATTTTAAGTATGCAAATCAGTTATCTCCAACCTTCTTGGAAATTACTGGGAAGGTCTACGGCTGAAGGCCAGAGATGGGATGGCTAGTTGCTAACTCATATTATAACTGGTTGAAGGAGCAAAATGCAAATTACAAAATACGTAAAAAATGAAAAAGCAGACACAACTTTCTGCCAAAGACTGCTAAAAGTCTTCAAGAAATGCTAGTATTCTCCATTACGCATAGCTCCTTTTCAATCAGTGAGACATCCAATCATCCTACCGATATGGATAAAATATAAAGTGATCTCACTTGCCTCAAACAAATCTGCCCATCTGTGTCTGGGTTTGTATTTAGTTCTCCCCCAGTTAGTCTGGAAGGAGGTTAACATATACATGTTCAGAAATACAAAGCACAAAAGGTTTGAGCTGTAAAATTTCCCATATAATTTAAATCCTAAATTCACTTTGGCAGTCAGTGCTACCTTAAGGAACTTCACTTCTGTGCAGGTAGAGCATAATCAATGCTATGAGCAACTATCTTGTCTACAGCTAACTACTACTGTATGTTATATATCTTTAACTATCTCTTCCTCTTTATAATTTTTTTTAACTTTCCCTCTTTTATTTTAGGTGAAACTGTAGTCTAAAACTCAGGAAGATCACTGGGAAATATTGACTTCTAGATGATAACCTAAACCTCAGGAAACGGTCTTATATTTACATATAAACCCTCTCATTCTGATGTTGTATAATATGACATATCCCGAAATATAGAATGTTTCTAAAAAGCATACATATTTCATTTTGTTGTATTTTGCCTATTGGGGGGAATGGAAAATGATTACTACAGTGGTGATTGTTTGGGGAAAACATTTAGATTATTTAGCAATAGCAATAGGAGCCCTTGTGGTGCAGAGGTTAAAATGCTGTACTGGAGACAAAACTGACATTGTGAGTTCAGTCCTGGGGATCAGGGTTGACTCGGCCTTCCGAGGTCTGTAAACTGAGTACCCAGCAAGCTGGGTCAAAATGCTAATTACCTTGTGAACAACCCAGAGAGTGCACTAAGCACTGTGGGGTAGTATATAAGTGTAATTGTTATTACTATTTAGATTATTTGTCATTAATTGACAAAATCACAACAAATATTTGGTGATACGTAACGTATCGCAATCCATCAGTCCTGGTTAAAATAGTACATGTTATTTACCTGGGACTAATTTTTTTAACAGTGTTTTGTGTTAGACACATCCTATTAGGGATACAGATTATGAAGGATTGTCCTCTAAGATAAAATCCTTCCTGTTTACAATGGTAAAAAACAGAACCTGCACTCAGTGGAAAAATTAGGCAGCTGACAGGGTCATTTCAAACGCTAACACCCTGATTGTGCAAAGTGCACCCCCAATACTTTTTGACTCAGTATTGTTATGATTATGTCCTTTAGATATAATCATAAACTGTTTTATTTTCCTCTTCTTTTAATAAAACCTCCTTTTTAGATATGGTTGATCGTCACATGCTGTTTTGTTGGAGTGTCTGATTTAAACAAATGTAGCTTGTGGTGGTCCATGGGGTTGCAAAGGGTCGGACTTGACTGTGCGACTGAACAACGACAGCAAGCTTCTTTACGTTCTGTTTTAAGATTTTTTTTGACAGGACCTTAAACTCTGCATGGAAAGACAGGGAACTTTTTTTTTTGCATTCCATTCATATCCCACTTTATTCCCAATTCATGGATCAAAAGCTGCTTACAGAATTGGGGTGAGGAGACAGATAATTGATAATACAAAAATAAAATTAAACATATGCAGTAGTAATATTAAAAGACTACCAACTTAAAACAATTAGAAATATTACAAAGAAAGACTAAATGCAAAAATTAAAAAGAATTGTGCAACTACGCCAGGGGTTCCCAACCTAAGGCCCATGGGTTGGATTCGGCCCGTGGAACCATTTCATGTGCCCCCCCCCCCCTCTAAGGGCATTCGAGAAACAAACTTGCCACCACTTTGAAGCTTTTGGGACAAAATTGCCACCTCCATCATGCAGGCAGGGCAAAAAGGCCGTCCGGCCCTCGAAGCTGACTGAGAGAGCGTGACCCAGCCCCTGGCTTGAAAAGGTTGGAAACCCCTGAACTACACTGAGTAAAGCTAGTTACAGCTCTGCAAAACAGTCATTGAAGTTAGATGCAGAGAGAAGGGGGGGAGAGATGAAAATTGGAAATGGATCAGAAATTATCTGGTGGGATTAAGGTGAACTTCTTCAATAAAATCCTTACCACCACCCTTTGTAGGTAGGGAAGCATCGAGCTCTTTTTTAGGGACCCATCTGGCTTCCTCAACTGTCCTCTTCCATACAGTTGTGAAAAAACCAAAGTTTACATGAAAGGAATATGATTCATTTTCAGGTAATCATCCTGAGCTAGACGATGTGATTTTTACATGCAAAAACAGAATTGCTGTCATTATGTCATGTAGGGATTTTTAAAAATCACCTCTAACCTTACCCTGTAAATGATTGATCTATTTTTAAGTGACCTGTTGAATCATCAAGATCATCAAGCATTTTAACTGTGTCATCATGACTTGGTGACACAATTAAAACACTAGACGGAATTAAAATAGCCAGAACGGAAGATAATATTCAGAATTGGTTGAGAGAAATACATTCTCTCAACCAATTACCTTGTGAGTGGAGAGCCAGAGAGTGCACTGAGCACTATGGGGTGTTATGTAAGCTTTTTTTTGCTTTGCTTTTCATTCCTGTCCTACATTGTCCAAGGATCTCTGAATTGGGCCATTAAAGGTGTGCGGTGGGAGAGTGAAGGATGTACTGTGATTTCCATGCTTTTGCTGTGTTTCCCCCTCAAATGTGCGATAAAGAAGGGTTGTCCCAATGTTCTGGATGTCTTAATTTTCAATGTGCAATAAAATGACACAATCACACTATTATATTTTTTTGGTAGAATGTATTAGAAATGTGGCCCTTGTGCACCCATGGGCACAGCCTTGAGCACCATGAAGGGAAGGTCTCCTGCAGATATAATCATTCAATTCATCAGTCACAGATTTTGAATGGCAGCTTTGTTGACTGGGTTGCCAGGATAGAACTCCACAGAACAAATGAAGTACTTGGGCTCTGGCTAGGTCACTCACACCATCCTCAATTTTCCCACAGCATTGTCAACAGATGCTAGGTCTGAAAGATAAACTCATTCGCAGATATGTAATGCCACAATGTTTATTTTAAATGACTAAACTGCTATATTTTAATGTGGATCGAGTCCATTTCATCGGACTTGATCCACAAAAAGCTAACATTTAAATACAGCAGTTAGTCTTGAAGGTGCCACAACGTTTTTTGTCTTTTTGTTTTGTTTTATATACTCTCTGATATGCTTTCACAGATTTACAGGGCTGCCACTTACAAAATGTTTCCTCTTGCGTCCCTCCACTATCCATTTACAACTCAAGAGAAACAAACTTCACGGTAACAAATCTGAATACCAATCAGGGATCTTTTATTATTACGGCTGTAAAAAGCCACACTGATTTTAAACTTCTGTTTATGCTAACCAGCCATTGTGTACCTCTGTACCTAATATGTATAAAGGTAAAGGTTTCCCTTGCTCGAAAGCCAGTCATATCCGACTCTAGGGTGCAGTGCTCATCTCTGTTTCAAAGCCGAAGAGCCAGCGCTGTCTGCTGCTGCAGACGTTTCCGTGGTCATGTGACAGGCATGACTAGACACCAAAGCACACGGAACGCTGTTACCTTCCCACCGAAGTGGTTCCTATTTATCTACCTGCAATTTCTTGCTTTTGAACTGCTAGGTTGGCAGGAGCTGGGACAAAGACGGGAGCTCATTCCGTCCTGCAGTACTCGGGAATCGAACCGCTGACCTTCCGCCTCCCAGTCAGCGTCTTAGGCACTTGCGCCACTGCAGTCCTCCTAATATGTATAAATTAATGCTATGAAGTCTTAAGTCTGACGAAGCTAACATTAAAATACAGCAGTTCCATAAATCATGATCGCCTTCTACTTCTGCATAAAATACAGCAGTTAGTCTTTAAGGTGCCACAAAGTTGTTTGTTTGTTTTTTAATCTTTTTGTTTTGTTTTGTTTACTCTCTGATAAGCAAGGGTAGTAGTAATCCAACAGGCAGACCTAGAGGGCATTCGGTCACCGTAGGGGAAATAGGGGGCAAAAGGTGAACTTGTCAGGGTGGAAAAGTCTTGCAACAGGCAGTAAAAAAAATGAAAAATCATCAATGCACTGCTGAGAGAGGCAGATAAAAGACAAAGCCCGCACTCTTGTATAGGCAACATCACCATGTATGGATGTGACAGCTAGACAGGAAAGAAAGCTGACAGGAAAACAAAGGGTTGGTTGGGGTCGTGACACTGGAAGATTGCTCTGTGGAGGCCCCTGGGCTGACCAAAAAAAAAAAGTGAGTCCGAGAGCAATTCAAGCAGGCAGAAACCAGGAAACTGAAGCTGTGCCACTACTTTGGGCACATCAACAGAGGCGGCAAACCTCTCTGGGGGAAGACCAGACGCTCTCGCTGGGAACGGTGGAAGGCAGCAGGGCGCGAGGAAGGTGAAAAGCGAGACGGATCGACTCCGTGAGGGAAGCCACTGCCTTGAGTTTTGCAAGAGGGCCGTTGAGGACGGGACATTTTTTTTGGTGTGTGTGTGTGTGTGTGTGTGTGTGTGTGTGTAATTTCTCATTCCTCGGGTCGCCGAGACGGGGAAATAACAGCAAAGCAGGTGAAGTGAAGAAGGTGCGTCCGGTAAACCGAGCAGCCCCCCCTCTCCCTCTTATCGTCCCAAGAGCCCTGGCGGCGCAGGGGTTGGGGTGGCGGGTGGGGTTAAACTGTTGCACTGCAGCCAAGACATTGCGAGTTCGATCCTGAGGAGGAGGGACTCAAGAAGGGGGACTCGGCCCAACATCCTTCCAGACAAATGAGGAGGCACACAGGACGATTGCCTTGTGCACCGCCCAGAGAAGCGTTATAGGGCGGCGTAGAAGTTTGATGGCGATTTCATTGCCTCCCGCCCCCCCCCCCCCCCCCAAATAGCCTCAGTCCCCAGGTTCGAACCCGGGAGGCGTCGGCGGGGGAGGAGCCGCCCAGCCTGGCCAATGGCGGTCAAGCCTCGCCCGCTCCCCTCCCCGCCCGGGCTGGCGCGTCCAAGCTCGCCCGGAGCCCTGCTGGTGCCCATGGCAGAGGCTTGCAGAGGAGCATCAAGGGCGGCTGGAGGACTCTTGGAGGGCACGGACAGGGGGGGAAGCCTGGGCGGCTCGATCTCCCTTCGGGACCAGCTTTCCGGGTCGGTATTCTTCGCCTGGGGGGGGGGGGCAGCCGAGGAGGGAGGCCGTGATGGCGAACCTTGGCACTCCAGATGTTCTTGGACTTCAATTCCCAGAAGCCCAAGTAAGTCCCCTGTGAATCCCCACGCGTGGGTTTACTGCGATTCATCCGCCCCTCGCGCTGCCCTCGTCGCTCCTGGAAGCGGAAGTAAAACGCGCCCGGACGGGCGCGTTTTACTTCCGCTTCCAGGAGCGACGAGGGCAGCGCGGGGGCAGATGAATCGCAGTAAACCCACGCGTGGGGATTCACAGGGGACTTACTTGGGCTTCTGGGGAAAATCCAAGAACATCTGGAGTGCCAAGGTTCGCCATCACGGCGCTGGTAAGACCCACACAGGGGGGGCAGTGCATGGGCAGCAAGTGGACGCTGACCTGGACAGAGTCCCTCGGAGAGGCGGAGGAGAGGGTTTTAAAAAGGAAATTACGGCAGGAGTGGGCGGGGAAGAGGACACATTTAATTAAGGGAAGAAATGCCCTTGACTTGGTAAAGGTAAAGGTAAAGGTTTCCCTTGCTCGAAATCCAGTCGTATCCGACTCTAGGGTGCAGTGCTCATCTCTGTTTCTAAGCCGAAGAGCCAGCGCTGTCTGCTTCTGCAGACATTTCCGTGGTCATGTGGCAGGCATGACTAGACACCGGAGTGCACGGAACGCTCTTAACTTGCTATTAACTGCATTATTATTTTTTAAAAAATACTTTGGATGCAATGGTCAACTGTCGACCTCGCCGTTGTTAAGAAAGGGTGGTGGTGGTGGGGAACCTCCATTAGGATATAAGCCACAGGGACACCCAAACACCTGGGAGTTCCCTGAGACCTGTGTCGCACCTGCCTTCGCTGCTGTAGGGTACCTGGGCACTACTACTTGCGCAGTGTCCGATTCCGAATATTGGCTGTCCTCAGGGCGATCAGCCATGAAGATGGTCCTGAAAATATAATGCAGTGGCCTTCCATTTGCCTTCTGCATGGCAGCGTGACATTCATGCCACTGATCCAGTTCCCAGGTCAGTCCATAAGTCACTTTTTGGTCCTGAGCCCTTTTGGCATGCAAAGTCCTCATCCCCAGGCCAGTATTAATGAAGCTGCTGCCCTCCATCAAGATGGATTCAAATGGGATTTAATCCACTTGGGCACCATCTTCCTTCCCTGTGGACTTGGTCATTAGCCCTCAGGGTTGTCAGGTTAGTTAACCGCCGCCCGATGATTTGCATTATGGTCTGCTGACTATTACCACAACAGGATAACCTGGCCAGACATTCCTGGGCACTACTAGCCCTTGCAAAAATGATGCCTTTGACAGGGAACTCATTGTTCCTATGAACTTAGTTTGTCCCTCACATCCTTTCCTTTCTATTGGCAACCTTCAGCCCATCCTCTCCTGCCAACAGACAGGCCTGATTCCTAGCGATTGCTATTAAGTGGATAATACTTTGCTAGGAGAGTTTATTGAGCGGAATATGGGGTTACCTGCAGAGCATCCCCCCTATGGAAGGATGTGGGTGTATCCCTGTTCCAGCTTTGTTCTTAGAAGAATTTGTGCTGAATTTTTAGGACTAGCTCCTTCTTTTATTAACCTCCGCTTCCCTCCTCAAGCTCATGGCTATCCAAACCCTTCCCTTCTGCTGTCTTAGATGTTTTCTTGCTTGTATGAGAAAAGGGGGGGCTGGTATATTTATTTATTATTATTATGTATAAACAGAGATATACTGTACTGTATTAGCACATACAATACTATACATGGAGATCATGCAAATATACCATTGTACCTCTTCTACTGTATACTCCCAAAATTCTTGTACAGTCACCATTGCAGTGGTTCCTTTGATTCTGGAAAATGAGTATGTTTGAATGTTTAATAAGCAGAGAATGTGTGAGTGTGTAATTGTTCTTGTTTGTCTTCGGTAGGAAAGAAAGAGGCTAATCCCACTTGGCAGTTAGTTGGTCCTGCTGGCAACTAGTAAGGAGGAGGCCTTCCTCCACTGCTGCCGCCATAGGTTTTACTCCATGAGCAGCTTAGCCTGATGATTTTAAAAGATGTCTGGTAGGTAGAGTTTTCTTCTTCTTCCTTTTCATTTTTCTTTCTAAATTTCTGCTTTGGACAGTATGCTCCTTTTCTATGTGCAATTATTTATAATACCTGATGCAATTAATTAAGAAAGGGAATGTCTCCCTTGTTCACTGAACCGGAGGATAGTTGTCGTGAAGGAAGGGTGAGCAGGTGAAAATTGATTACCCTTGAGCACAGACAAATGCAGATGGTGATTTATCTGAGCATTTATCACCCTACTTTTCTGCTACAAAAAGCCACAGCCAGGATTATTTCCATCTTGCTTGCATCAGCCCCCCTATTTTCCAGTTGCCAACATCACTGATAAAGCTACCGGAAGGTGAAGAACAGCTGGCTCTACATTGCGCATAGCTCCATGATCTGCTCAGTTTCAATCACTCCAGAGACATAAAAAGTTTTGGAAAATGAGAGAGAAAGATAGTCTAAAGTAGGGCTGAGCAAAATATGTGCTATGGAATATTCCAAAGCTGCCCCTTACAGATTCCGAAAAGAAAAATAAATCCCTTCTAAAATACTGTATTTTCTGGCGTATAAGACTACTTTTTAACCCCGAAAAACTGTGCCAAAGTCGGGGTCATCTTATAGGACAGGTACTTAACTGCAGCTTGTTTCCCCTTGCTTCATATGTCCGGCGCATATGGTGGGGGGTGCCGCGGCCGAGTCCCTGCTCTGTGCGGGGAGTATGAAGCAAGGGGAAGCAAGCTGCACACATCTTCCTGTACCTCAAGGAGGAGAACGTGAGCGTGGATTGGCTCTCCACCAGAACCTGCCCATTTGACTCGGAGGGCTGCGCGTCTTCTGGTTGAGTGTGGGTTAATTTTTATTTGGTGTGCATTGGAAGAGAGGTAGTCTTATACGGCAAGTATATTCCAAACTATATTTTAACTGGAAAAGTTGGGGGTCGTCTTATACGCCCAGTCGTCTTATACGCCGGAAAATACGGTAACCTATTTTGGCAAAAGGGTTGGGGTTTTTGTTGTTGTTGTGAGCCTGGAGGGAGTACGAAGATCCCCCAGAAACCCTGCAAATTATGAAATGCCCAGTTGGAAGCAATTTATAGCAACCTTGACAGGCTTTCAAGGTAAGTAAAATATTTAAGGAGTGGCTTTACTGGTCCCGCATCCCTTCAAATTCCCACGGGTGAGCAGGAATTCAAACATACTTCTTCTGAGTCCCAGTCCATCACTATGTATGTCACACCACACTGAGATTCACAAGAAAGCCAAAAGTGCCTACTTGGGGAAATCTGATGTGATTACTTTTTTAATGACAGTTCCTCACCATTTCCATAATGGGGACTAGAAGCTTGAATTTGTCTTCAAACTCAGAAACCTTGCTCATTTAAAGCCTAGCAGAAAGGGAATGCTCTGGTGTCATATTACTGTGTTTTTGGAATAACTGGTTTAAGACTCATAATTCCAAAATATGTATGGATTATATTTGGATAATAATATTTTAATCTGCTGTTTTTAATTGCTACTGTCACTGTCCTCAGCAGCTGCTGGTGTGATTTTTTTTTATATCCGATCATAAGTTGCTGTGAGTGCTTTGAGAGACAAGAATAGTCATTCATTGAAATGAAAGCTAACAAATAAAAGTATCTGGAGCCCTGCAGGCACTGTGGTTAAACTGCTGTTCTGCAGGCAAAATGTTGTGAATGTTGATCCTGACAGGGATCAAAAACTGACCCAGCCTTTAATCCTTACAAGGTCAGTAAAATGAGTACCCAGCATGTTGGGGAAAAAATTCTAATTAACATGTGAACTGCCCAGAGAGTACACTAAGTGCTCTGGGGTGGTATATAAGCGTGATTGCTTTACTTTGCTATCTGTTGTAAAAATTAGAGACAAAATTTCAGCAGAAACTCAAGGTACAGAGCTTAACAATTCTCCAGCTAAGTGCTTAGACTTCACTTGTATTGCTCAGCCTCTTTTTTTGGAGAATGGGTGAGTTCTAGTGATTGATCTGCAAGCCTCCAACCTAAAACCTTTGTCTTCACTTTGTGTGTGGAACTTGTGAGCGTAGAACTGCAAAATATATTTCTACAGATGAAGAAGCTGTCTCAAGATCTCTGAGAATCAGAAAACAGTCTCTTAGTAAACAGTTTTTAGTTTAGGTCCGTGTTGGGTTCTAACCTTTCTGTTTCCTTCCTTGTTCATAAAGAGTGGGGTCACTAAGGTTCAGTACTGGGACCTCTGCTTTTCAACCTCTTCATAAATGATCTAGAAGTAGGAGTAAATAACAAGGTGGCACAAATTTGCTGACAACACTAAATTATACAGGGTAGTGAAAACTGTGAGAGATTGTGAGGAGCTCCAGAGGGATCTCTTGACACTGGGGGAGTGGGCAAACCAGTGGCAAATGAGCTTCAACATTAGTAAGTGCAGAGTGATGCACGTTGGGGCAAAAAAAACCCAATTACATTTATAAACTGATGGGGTCTGAACTCTCTGTGACAAACCAGGAAAGGGACCTTGGTGTCCTGGTGGACAACTCAATGTGTGCCTGGTGTGCCTCAGCAGTGAAAAAAGCAAGCTCAATGCTAGGGATCATTAGGAAGGGTATAGAAAATAAGTCAGCAAGTGTCATTTTGCCTCTTTATAAATCTATGGTGAGGCCCCATCTGGAATACTGTGTACAGTTCTGGTCGCCATACCTCCAGAAGGATATTATGGAGTTGGAGAAAGTGCAGAGGAGGGCAACCAGAATGATTAGGGGACTGGAACACCTTCCTTACCATCTGAGGCTGCAACGGTTGGGTCTCTTCACTCTTCAACGACGGCGTCTAAGAGATGACCTGATTGAAGTTTATAAAATCATGCACGGTGTGGACAAAGTTGATAAGGAAAAACTGTTTTCCCTATGGCACAACACTAGAACTAGGGGGCACTCCATGAAACTTTTGGGTACTAGTTCCTCAAACAAATAAGAGAAAGTACTTTTTCACCCAGAGGATTACTGGTCTATGGAACTCCCTGCCAGAAGATGTGGTGACTGCTGTCAGTCTTGACATTTTTAAGAAAGGATTAGACAAGTTCATGGAGGACAAGGGTATTAATGACTATAGTTATGGATACCTAAGGGCAACCTCCGGGTTGGAGAGATAGGCAGGATATCTCTCAATGCCATTTCCAGGGAATCCTAAGCAGGTGAAGGCATCTGCTTGGGAATACCCTGAAGCAAATGGTGAGCCACTGTGTGAGACAGAATGCTAGACTGGATGGGCTGTGGCCTGTTCCACCAAGGCTGTTCTTATGTTCTTATCTTTCTAATATGGTTCCCATAGCCATGTGTAGGTCATTTCTCATGCACCAATACATTGACAAAAGAGTGTTGTGCAAATTGGCTGTAAGGATGGAACCAGATGTCACAAGAGATGTATGCCCATCAACATCAGCATCGGCTCCTCTCTATCTTCTGCATCAATTTTTTTTAAAAAAATTGTGTGGTGTGGTGTAATGTCTTGCAGTGATAATAAACTGAAATCTACCTGAGATGTGCAATCATTTCTATGTCTGAGAAGCTCTGGGTAATAAAAGTACCCTTTTGTGAAATCTAGGCACCATTACAGAAATCACAGCTTGTCTTTTGGGTGGGAGAAGCTTTAAAAAAAACTCCTGCTGAGACAATTTTCTTATGCTGAATTAAGGAACTATCCTGAACCCTTGTTTACAGTGACAGACCAGGCTTTTGTGACCCTTGCTACTAATGATGTTTACTGCTACGGAGCTCTTGTGCTTGGACAATCTCTGAGGAACCATAGAACAACCAGAAGGCTGGCGATACTAATTACACCTCAGGTCTCCTGCACAATGAGGTACGGACACATTCCCAGATGCAATTAACACGGTAATTACCAAATGATGAAAATGCAGGTTCAGTTCCACTACCTACTTATAAAATCACAACAAGCAAACATTGTGTGGGATATATGCCTTGAATCTCTATTGGCATGGGTAATTAAATCAGATGTGACTGAACATACAGATGGTTAATTTTTGTTTTGTGTTTGTTTCGTGTTTTAAAAGTCCCTTTTTGCTTGTGGTCCTGTATCTTAATCACTTCTTAGACAGAATTTTAAGCAGATAACTGCTGTACATCAATAATAACATGAAGGGGAAAACTGTCTTAATGATTTTGGGACCTTCAGCTATAGAAATTCCAAACTGTTATTTTAAAACATAGTTATGAATTGAATTTACTTTCTCTGTTATTTTCAATAGTGTTCAGTGCTGTTCCCCCTATTCTATCTCTTTCTTTTATCCTGTGCGGCTGTCATCAACAATGCTGCCATCAACAGCTACAAAGTCAGTGGTGAGGAAGGGCTAAAATGATTTGATTCAGTTTTGGGAAAAAGAGGCTTTTAAGAAATCTCTTTAAACCTATGAATGGATAAAAAAAATACTCTCCCTCCTTCCTTTCATAATACTTTTCATTATGCTTTCTAAATGCAATTTAGCAATACACCCTTGAATTGTGAACTAGAAAAACTATTTTATTTTATTTTTGCAGGAAATAAAGCTAACTTTTAGATGGGTCAGTATACACAATCCTTAACCTTGTGTATACTGACCCATCTACAAGTTGGCTTTATTTCCTGCAAAAATTAAAATAAAATGATTTTTCTTGTTCATGCTGTAACATTACTGATCTTATGTACTAATTTTACTTCTCCCTAACTCTGGGCAGAAAAATTCCTTTTTAAGTACCTCATTTTAACTTTTGTCTCTTGATATATTTTAAGTACCCTCATTTTAGCTTCTGTTCTTTTTGCTGTACTATGCTGGTCTTGGACCGTAATAAAGATTTGATTTGAAGTTACTGTATATACAATCCTTAACCAGTATCAAAAAGCAAGAGAGCAAGTTCTCCACTCTGTAGATGTAAGTAAGGCCAGGCTTGCAGTTGAAACATACCTAGATGTTCCAAAAACTTGGTGCAGCAAGTTTGAAAGGACACTTTGAACAGTTGAATTAAAAACAACAACACTTGACTCCATATTATATCACCAAATAGCAAATAGGATAGAATTCTGATCTTGGTTATCTGTAGAGCAGCAGGAATGTTGTTTCGCCCCAGTGTAAAAACAACAGCAAGGAAGAACTGCTTTGCTTGTATTTTACGCCACCTTCACAATACCTCCTTTTCATTTGTGAATGGTGCTGTTTTGGCTACGTAAGCACTTCACACACCAGAAACAAAGATAGTGATAACTACTAGGGATTTAGAAATGCTGAAGCGGTGTTTTTTTGAATGTGAAATATTTGAGACAAGTTGCTGAGAGGAAATTTCAGGTTCTATGAGTTTCAGAAATTGGATCTTTGAAAGCAAAATGCTGGATTATAAGGATTTTTTGTATGGATGCAATGAAGCTCTGAAATTTTTAATTCATTCCCCTCCCCCCAGCTTCTTAACTTAACATGGAGTTCCTCTGTAACAGAGAAATTACTACTGTTATGTCTTTTACTCTGAAATGCTATTCCTAGCAAACCAAATACTTGAATTGAACTCAATATTGATTTAATCACCAGAGTTATACTATGGATGATAAGCATAGATTATTTTTTTAATGGAAAACATTCAGATTTGGTGTACCTCTGCAATCTTTGTCTTATTTTCCTTACATTTTGCTCCTCTCATGTTGTTATAGTTTTTTCCTGTTTGTGTCTCTCCCCCCCTACACCCCCCCTGGCTTGTATATTTTTAATGTGTTTTTGTGTGTGTTAACCTTACTTCCAGTTGATTTTTGTTATGGATACCAGGGGCTGTTCTCAGTTCAGTTATGCCAGTGGCAGAACCTATGCACTGCTTTTCATATCAAAGGAGAAATATTAAGACTTCTATTTTTTTCCCTTTTCTTCTTTCTTTCTTTTGCTTGGTTTGTAGGACTGCTCTTAGCAACATATTCGATGCAGTGGTTGATGTGAATGAAATTGACAGCAGTGACACTGTGCACTTGGCTCTGATGAAGAGATTGGAACTCGGTATAACCTTTACCAAACTTCATTGTTGGACTCTTACTCAGTATACCAAATGTGTCTTCATGGATGCAGACACAATGGTAAGAATGGAGATATAATTAACGGCAAGGTGGAGATTGTCGCCATGAGCATTGATCATGTATGGGGCAAGCCCCTTTTCAGACAAAGCTTAGTGTTTCATTTCCAAAGCATTTTAGTGGCCTTTTGGGAAAGCATCATAGAACATATATCGGTTTTTGCTTTCTAAAACATGTCCAGATGTTATGTTTTCCTCTGTTTTCCTCCGTCGTGCTCAAACTTGAGATACTGCAATCTTCTTTAAGGTGCATGTTTAGAGCTTTTATGAGGATGGGCTCAGATATTAAATAAATTTGCAAGGTCAATCATTGACATTTGAAACAAAGAGTGTCAATTAAGACAAGTTAATCTCTGCTAAGAGGCCTGTTTGTACTGCATAAAGATTCCCATTAAAATGGGTTTGCTGGGCCCTCAGTATCTTTCTAATACTTCAGCCTGTGATATTAAGAATATTATTACCTAGAGTTCACTATGCTATCATGCAGGACATTCTCTCTGTAATAATCGTGCTTATAGACCAGTGGGTCCCAACCTATTTTTGACCATGCTCCACCTAAGCATCTCTAAAATCCTGATATCCTCCCCCCTATGACATATAATTCTTATTCAAAAAGTGTACTCCTATTTACATGGAGGAAGCCTAAGAGGCAAATCACTGTTAATTACTCATTCTAGAATTGCCCCCCCCCCCCCTTAAAATCAGATTGCTCCCCTGTGGGGCATGTGCTCCACATTGGAAACCTCTGTTATAGACTGAACAATTATTCAACTAACTGTTAGTTTGGCAAATTTTATTTGGGATTTTTCTCTATATGATTGTTTTCCCCAAAAAGAATAACTTATTAAACATTTGGACATCCTAATTTGAATGGGAATTTTCTTTAAACTCCAATTGGAGGTTTTATGGATTTTGGTTAATTCCTTCAGTTGAACAGAGCATAAAGTACAAACAACATAGGAAAAATGTGAAGAAGAATAGTTAGAAATTCCCACTTCTATCCAGTCTTCTTTTTGGTTCTCACAGCCACAAACACCTCAAACAGAAAAAATATTTAGTTCCTTAAGTATTTCAAATAGAAAAAAGGCATATTTACTTACAATTACAGTGATCAGTAACATTCAGAAGCATGAATGATTGCCATATCTCAACCAGATGAGAGGACGTGCCTCTGTGCAGTTGCATGGTAAGAGGCAGAGAAAGAAGAAGCAAGCAGGACAAACTGGAAAAAGGAAGGGCAAGCTATAAAATGAAAAAATAACTTTACTAATTGACTAGTAGGAAAGGAGAATTCCCTCAGGTCCTAAGGCCTCTTCCTACTGATAGCAATTGTTAGTTGCATGCAAGATTGTTTTCTTCCAAACAACTTCCACATGGGAAAGAAAACATAGTTAAAAAGCTGCTGCTGCTTGTGCCTTTACAATTACTACGTTCTGTGTTTGGGCATTGACAAATAAAGTCTAAGACACCTTTCTCTCATTCCTATCCTCACTATTCAAGTTGAGCTGAACAGAGAGTTCTTTGCATGTAGGATTCAAGAGCTCCTAGAGCAGATGGCTAGTGGCTTAAGAAGAAGGAGCCACACAACTAGAGAAATTTGCTGTGTTTTATTGACTGAATAGTGATAATATAGATTTATGAACAATCCATATTCATAAATACTTACCATATATACTTATTTATTTATTTTATTTATTTTGTTAAATTTCTATACTGCCCACTTGACCAAGGCCGACTCAGGGCGGTTCACAATCATAGATAAAACATATAAAAACATACAGAATTAAATTAGGTACTTGAGTATAAGTCAGGTTTTTAGCCGCCAAAATGAGGTCCAAAAATGGGACTCGACCTATACTCGGGTGAACATAAACACTCAAAAACGTACCCACCTAAATG
The DNA here is from genome assembly GCA_035047345.1 of Bradypodion ventrale. NCBI lineage: Eukaryota > Metazoa > Chordata > Lepidosauria > Squamata > Chamaeleonidae > Bradypodion > Bradypodion ventrale. The sequence goes on from JAWDJE010000003.1 coordinate 255,350,084, forward strand.
TCTAAATTAATTAATTTTACCATATTTTCATGTATTTTAATTATTGAAACTCACTAACAGCTGCTGCATTTTCTACCCCGACCTATTCTTGGGTCAATCTATTTCCCTAGTTTTAGAGGTCCAAATTAGGTACCTCGACTTAAATCCGGGATGACTTATACTCAAGTATATATGGGTATTTGTTTTACTGTGACTGTGAGTCAGTATGATTATAAAACAGTAATCATAACAGTATCTTAGGGTGCACTATATTCTGTTGTGCTATGGATGCAGAAAACCACAAATCCTTCACATCCCTGTAACATGGATAAAAAAGGATCACATTAATTTCAGATGTGCTTAGACAATATACCGCCATATTCCTATTCATGTTGACTGCAGGGGCAAAGGGCAGTGGTGAATATAGTGAATGGGGCTATGGATCTCTGAAATTTGTATTATAATCTTTTGTAATTCAGCCTTGACACGTCCATCCTAGGTATTGTGCAACATTGATGACCTGTTTGATCGGGAAGAATTATCAGCAGCTCCTGATCCTGGCTGGCCAGATTGCTTTAACAGTGGCGTGTTTGTTTTTCAACCTTCCTTAGAAACATTTAACCTCCTCCTTCAGTTTGCCAAGGAAATTGGGAGCTTTGATGGTATGCTTATTGAATCTGATCTTCTTCCTGACTCTGTTAGACAGTGATTTGCATTGATGTAATTATTCTGAGGATGGAAATGTTTGGTGATGTACTGTGAGCATCTTAGGAAAAGTTTCCCTAGAGCGAAATCTTGAAGCATTTGGCATTAAAAATAAGAATCCCCAATAACCTCTACTGTCAAAAATCATCATAGTGTGTAGAGATCCACTCATATAACATAATGTAACATAATTAAAGCAATTAAATATATTAAAACACCTAGAAAACAGTCTAAAAAGTAGATTACCAGAATGTGATGGAAATACAGAACTCAGTGTGATAATAACAATTGTATGCTATCAAGTAAATCCTGACTTATGGTGATCCCTTTTTAGGGTTGCTAGGTAGTGAATACACAGAAATAAGTTACCACTCTTCCACAACCAGAAACCTAAACCATTGAGCTATCTCGCCAGCTGCATTTGGGATAAAACAATGGTCATTTATGAACTGGTTTAAGTATAACATGTACACTGTCTTTTTGCAAAGTTGTTAAATCTTTTATTAGTCCCATACAAATGGAAATGTGTAGATTTAACAGACTTTGTTTATGCTTAAAATGTAATTTCAACTGGAAAAAAGTTACTGTACATTGAAACATATGTATCATTATACTCCCACTACAGCTAAGTAGCAAATTGGATGTGCAACAGTTTGACAGAAAGGCACGATAGTTTCTATGCTTTTCCAACCACAAATCACCAGCAGAGGCTGCTTATCATCTTGTTCTCTCATCAGAAATCCTGCACAGAAAGAGCCTCCTCGAAGAATGTGGTATTTTTGGACCACAATCGGGCGTACTCTGGTAATGGAAACTTTGTGTTGCCTGCTAATCTTTTTGACACTAGGTCAGGCAAAGGGAACTGCAGAATGAACTCACCAAAAGGTGCTTTCATTTTGGCAGTTTCACATCTGGTCTAGACATAGAAGAAGAATCAGAAATCTTAAATGATGAAAAGCACCATTTGCAAACTGCATGCTAAAACAGGGTTTCTCAACCTTTTTCAGCTGCGGGTTAGACCACTCCTCCTCAGACAGCTCAGCAGGCCAGACTGGTGGCTCCCCCTGCTGTAAACACTGCCATAAAATGCATCAATGGCTGTCGTGAAACAAATTTATGATGGCCATAAATGAGTTCATGGCTGATTCCGGTAGCAGCGGCAGCAGGTGTGAGGTCGGGGCCCGGATTATTTGGCACTGTGGGCTGGATTCAGCCCACGGGCCATAGGTTGAAAATCTCTGTGCTAAACTGTCAAGAGACAGCATTGAGCCCTGGAAGACCTGCAGTTATCTTGACTTAAATAAAAATAGTAAATCCAAGAGAATAGATTGACTAAATTAATTGCTGAACTGTCAGTCAATACTTATGTAAATTTGTTGATTCAATGGAGCAGTTGTAGCCAGGACTACCAACTGGATTCAGGCTGCTGCATGTATGAGCTGTACTGTAGCCCTACCATGAACCAAACAAAGTTCATGGCAGGATACATTGAATTTATATGTAAAAGGTACACTAATTTACACATACAGTGGAACCTCATACAACAATCGCCCCGTATAGCAATGAAATTGCATAACAATTAGGTTTTGGGGAGAAATGCTATCCCACATAACAATTTTCCCTATGGAAAAAATCGTACAACAATGCGAAAAACCACTTAGCAAAAAAAAAAATTGCTGTACGATTCATCCCATAGGGAAAATCGCTATACAGTACGATACATGCATCATATAGCAATTGTTTCGTACAACAACAAGCCCCATGGAATGGATTAAAATCATTGTATGAGGTACCACTGTACATACTTTTTGTTTGTGAAGAATGGTAACTGAGCTAAAATGCATCAATTGGCTTAAATTTTCAGTGACTCCTCCCCCACCCCTTGAATTGGGAGTGTATTGCAGATTCATTATTTGACACAGTTTAAGTAAATTTGGGTCTGAAGATCAAACCAGTTGTTTATGTTGCAATTCAAGTTAAAAGGTGTTTTCATCATTCATATGTATTCTTTTTGATCTCTAGGAGGTGATCAGGGACTGCTAAACAGTTTCTTCAGCAACTGGGCAACAAAAGATATCAAGAAACATCTGCCATTTCTCTATAATCTAACCAGTAGTGCTATCTACACATATGCCCCTGCTTTTGAACAGTAAGTACATATGTTTATGCTATTTAGTAATTATACATGAATGAGTGGTTGCATGCGAGCCTGGGACATTTCTTTTAAAAATCATGCAACTGATAAGATATTACCATGAAATCTGGCAGATTCCTGATTATATCCTTTAAAAGTAACTTTTGAAAGTAAGTAGAAATTATTTATTTTGAAAAAAATGTAATTGTTTTTTAAAGATGTTAACTGCCCAGAATAGGATAAAATCCTAGAGGGGTAGTGTATAAATTAAACAAATAGACAAAATGATTATTTGTCATGTTACTTCTGAAAAGTAATTTAGTTACACCTTGGTCTTCCTAAAAGTAACCATTTGTGTTCATACACTGGGTTGTATTGGTCCAGGGCAGAAACCACAGCAGTCTAGCCTAGAGTGGACAAATAAGTCTCCTTCAGTAGCAGCAGAAAAAATTGCATATGCTCATAGATTGCTTTGCTGACATATTGGGCATTCATTCTATAACAGTAAATTGATATTGTTTGAGAATCATGTCTGATATGTCTACTGAGAGCATTCATCCTCTGCTTTCATGTTATTGCTACTAATAGTTCATGAATGTGGCCCACTGCAAGTGAATATAGTTACAGTACACGGTTCACCAAAAGAGTACACTAAGCACTGTGGGGCAGTATAGAAGTGTGATTGCTATTACAGTGGTACCTCGTGTTACAAACACCTCGGGTAACGAAATTTTCAGCTTATGAATGAAAATCCATTGACAATAATGCCTTGGGTTACGATTCCCCCCACCCCGGGAATATGAAGAAAGTTGCATTACCAGAGTTGGACACTAGAGGCCACTGTCTGCAATGTAAAATACAGTGGTACCTCGGGTTATGAATTTTTATGAAATACCATTGGATTTTTCTTTTGCCCAAGGAGTAGCTAAACTTGTGCGCATGTGTCTTATATGTATGTCTATCTGTGGATGAATAAAATTAAAAGGATACATATTTTCATAATATCACTGCCGAGATGAAATGTCTCATGACACTGTTGAAAATGGTGCTTAACATAAACTTCTTTTTCACAACGATGCTTTTTTTCTTGCAGTTTTGGCAAAGATGCAAAGGTGGTCCACTTCTTGGGACGGGTAAAACCATGGGACTACAAATACAGTCCTCAGACAAATACAGTTTTAGACGATAGTCCAACCTCAGTATCTGAAAGTCAGTTATCGTTCCTTGAACTCTGGTGGATGACGTACACTTCTAGTATTTTACCATTGCTGGGAAAACTGCAGGAGTCAGAAATCCCAAGGGAAGAGGTAAAATGGCATTGGAGGAGGAAGACTTTATCATCATTATTGTTTCTTTTCATTTTCTAAACTCCTCATGCTGTGGTTGATTTAAACTGCGACCCTACATGCAGTGAATGGTTGTACTATATATAGTGCAAAACTACTTAGATGCAAGCACCTTTCAAAGCAGGACTAGAATTGCACTTCCTTTTTATGGAATACTAGCTGGGGACCCAAGCCTGGGGCCATCCTCCCTTGCTCATTTTCAGGCCTCTGTCCTTATTATCTTTGCAGGGGCAGGTCTTTCCCCTCTGACTGGGGTCCTGGGCACAGCCTGGGTCTTTGTCCGCTGGTCCTGTTGGATAGGTGTCCTCCGCGTCCCTGGGCGGCCGCGGATATGCCAGCCTGGCCCTTTTGCTGCATGGTCTTGCCAAGGGATTTCCCCCACTGCCCATTCGCCCCTTGGCCTGCCCTGCCGTCTCACCCGCTGCCTCCTGTTGCAGCGGTTAGCCTGGGGCATGCAAGCTTATGTGCGCTGCCCCATCATCCTATTCCAGGGCACAAGGCATCCTGGGGGTTGTAGTCTCAGCTCTGGGTTCACCTGCTGCTTCTGGTGTAGGGTGCCCCCTATGTCCCTGGGCGGCCGTTTTCTTGCTAGCCTGGCCCTTCCACTGCATGGCCCCGCCAAGGGCTTTTCCTCCACTGCCCACGTGCCCCGCTATACACACACACACACACAGAGAGAGAGAGAGAGAGAGAGAGTGAACTGCAGTAATTGAAGGATAAGAGCTCTGATGTTAGAGCTTCATAAACATCCACAGGTCTGTCTAGCTCATGTTAGTGAGGGAGGAGCACTATTTCTGCTCTTTCCCCATGCCAGTCATAGTCATCATTCTCATTGTCCCATCTTTTCTCTCACACATTGAATACAACTAACCAATGACACTTATAGGGCTCATATAGATTACTGACTCAATGAATCAGGGGTAAGGTGTGCTGTATGGGACATGGTAGCTTAGAAGTTAAAGACACTGAGCTGATTGGTGGCCAGCATTTGAGACTCACACCCTGTGAGTGCCTGTCCTAGCTCCTGCCAACCTAGCAGTTTGAAAGCAAGAAATTGCAAGTAGATAAATAGGTACTCCTTCTCTGGGAAAGTTAACAGTGTTCCATGTGTCTTGGTGTTATAGTCATACTGGCCACATGACCAAGGAAGCATTTTTGGACAATGTTGGCTCCTTCGGCCTAGGAATGGAGATGAGCACCAACACTTAGAGTTGACTATGGCTGGATATGTGGAAACCTCTACCTTTACTTAAAGAAAGCTGTGATCATCCTGGATTGAACACCTCTTCCCTGACAGTTTCAGACCTCATCAGGTTGTCCCCTAGCCTTGATATTGAATTTCTGGACCAGAGAAGTTTCCCTAAGTGGGAAGGAGGGCAGGGGGCATCTGAGCTTGATTTCCGCTTTTGGGGCTGAACAAAACAGAACTTTTCACTGATGGAGGGTGTCAGAGCTATAATTTCTGTTGTTTTGTTTTTATTAGCTTATTTTGAGTGGAGATGATGGAAATACATTTGAAGCAGGAAATCCCTTTGGTAGTAGTTTTTTACCAATCTCAGCAGATTTAGCACATGTATCAAAATTGGTTAGAAACTCATCCAGTGAGAAACCTGTGAAAAATGTAAGTAATTTTTTGGTGCTGTTTTTGCTACTTAGTTAGCAATCATGTCTTGGAAAATATGAATATACTTCCAAGTGCTATGTGTACAAAGGTATCTTTGATTTAAAATGTTTTGTTATCTTTATCCTCAACTACAGAAATCCTTTGTAATTAGGATTTCAAGTGTAAAAAAACTATTAACATAAAATGAATTTCTGTTCAAAATGAGTGTCTTTGGGCCAGCAGAGAGCAGAAACCTTAATCACTTAGCTCTCTTCTCATCAACATTCTGTCAGTCTGAGAAGAGTAGGATTAATGTGGTTCTTCTCTGTCTTTGCATCCAAGACATCCCAAAGTCTTTCTTAGTGTCTTCCCTTTAGATTAGGATTGGGGGCTGTCAATGTTATATAGCCAAAATCCTGTTGCTTTTTTAAACTGTGTGTATAAAACAAAATGTGTAAAGGAACAAGGAATTAACAAAGTGCCAAACAATGCCTGGTTGCATGCCGATTTTGTGACAAAGTATGCAACCAACACCTCATTAATTAGCTTCACTTAGCTGCTGTGGGTGCTGAGTTTTCATTTGCATCTATGTAAGCAATAACAACAGGATTCTAGCCCAGCATTTTCCAAACTATGTTCTGCCGAACACTGGTGGACTACAATTCCCAGAAGCCTAAGTCAGTACATTGACTGATCAGTGCTTTGGGGAATTGACTTTGGCTTCTGGAAATTGAAGTCCAGAAACCAAAGTTTGAGAAACGCTGTTCTTGCCGATGATCATATTGTGCAAATCTGTAAAAAAAAGTGCTGATATTAGTGAACCTAATTTCCAGCTCTGTTTTAGCATTATTAAATTATTGGTAGCATGGAAGGTCTTCGCATGAGCAGAGTGAGGACTACGTCAAGTACCCGTGACCCTGATGTGGTGTCAATCTTTCCTTCACTCCTGCAAGTATCTGTGCTGGCTGAATTAATGGGGTGTGTGTGTGTGCATGCATGCACGTGAATACTCTGCTGTATCTATGGCAGCTTTCACATGATGCAGCACCCCATATGAATTCTGAATCACTCTATAAATGGACTATTCTACACACTGTGCAGCTCCATAGTGGGAGGCTACAGGTGTCATCACTACAGCTTAGGATAGCCGCAACACTAGTGATGAGTCTTCATATGTCCAGTAAAGCCTGAATTGGACCAAGTTACATGGTAAATGTGTGCAATTTTTAAGAATGAGTCATTTTTCATGTTTGCGCCTGAATGCTATTATATAGAATAACATTTCATGCAATTATTTTTTCTTACATTATTTATGAAAATGCATAGAGAAGGAAGTTACAGTAATACCTCGGCTAACGCTAAAACTTGGTTCCACAAGTCTTAGTGTTATCTGATTTTTAGTGTTATCCGATGCATGTATCGGATAACGCTAAAATCCTATGGGATGCAGTGGATAACATTAAAATTCCATAGAGATGCGTTGTAACTGGCACAGGCTTTAGCGAATGTTATCCGATGCATCCCATAGGATTTTGGTGTTATCCGATGCAATTTCCTCCCCAAAATATCAGGTTGTTATCCGATTTTAGTGTTATGTGATGCAGTTGTTATCCGAGGTTTTACTGTACTGTAATTCTGATTGCCATAATAATGAATACTCATATAAAACAGATAGAAGGAGGAGATCTTTAATCACCAAAAAATCTCCCCCTGCTAGAAATGCCATCACTCTTTGGTTGGAATACCTTCAAGCAACAGGCATTTTGTCATAGCTTAAGATGAGAGCTGTAACATGGAAAGCAGAAGTCTTTAATTACCAAAATAGTCACGAGTGGATGACTGTCAACAGGGAGAAATTTGGTGAAACCGCTACACATTCTGTTACTTTGCCCCAGTTTTTAAAACCATGAGTGGTGGATGATCTGAGATCAATTTTTACTATTGATCAGTTCCATTTATATTCTGCCTTTTCACCAAGTGACCCATAGCAGTGTATGCAATTCCCTTCTGCCTCATGTTTTCTTCACAATAGTCCCGTGTGTATGGTAGGTCAAGCTGAGAACGCCTGGCCTAGCTCAAGGTCACATAATGTGCTTTGTTTCTTAGTGGGGATGGCAGATGCAATTATCACAGCAAGCAAGCAAGCAAGCAAAGGATGATGATCATTGTTAGAATATATGGCACATTACATATTTTAGGAATTGTCATATTGGTGGTGTATTTTTCAGAAAAAACCCAAAGTTATAGCTTGCTTACTGTTTGTCATGATGCAATCAGGTTGAATCTGTGCCTGTCTTCCTTCCAGTGCTTTGCTTTGATGTCTTTCTTGAGTAACCTGAGCTGATATTCCATTTTCTGCAATATAGTAACACCATGCGTAAGGCTGACTTATTATAGCGCATATGATTGAGTGCCATTTTTTGGTGCTCAACAGGGCTCCAGGCAGACCAGGAATTCTGGGGCCCAGTTTGCCTGCTCCACATTGGAGGTAGAGTAGGCCTGAAACTCCTGGCATAAGGTAGGATATTAAAATGACCCTGTTTAGTGCTGATTCATTTAGTGTTGTTGTTTTTCTTTAAAGGCACCCTAAGTGCTATGTAGGGCATTGCTGTAATGTTCATATCTGAGTAGATCAGAGCATTGGATGCAACTGTTAATGTCACTACAGTCTTGCAAACTATCTTTCAGAATGTATATAACTAGATATCAGATTACTAGAGATTAGTTTTCTAAACCACCCTTCCTTTCTGTTTTCTTGCAGGATTACTTCCCCAGTCATGTTTCATATCTGTCCATTAAGCCCAGAGCAGATAAAATGAGCACAGCAGAAGAACGAAAGAAATGGGAAGAGGGCCACGTTGACTATCTGGGGAAGGATGCTTTTGAGAACATTAAGAAGAAGTTAGATTCCTTTTTATTATAGATTTTGGTGTGTGTTTTTCTTTTCTTTGGGTATACATATGGGAACTGGTCAGTGTTTACATTTGTCTGGGATGTCTCCAGGGTAAGACCTGTGTTCTACAGGAGAAATGCAACCAAAACTATCCATTCAAAAATAGATTTATTTGCTAAATGCATGTGTGTGTCTATTGCAGGGGTGCCCAAACTTTTTGGGCTGCAGGTCTGACCACGCCCCCCCAGACAGCAGATTGGGCCAGTGACGTGGTTCTTCCCACCAGAAGCAGAAGTAAAATGCGCATGTGTGGGATGCATCACACACCAGTGCATGCACAGAATGTTAACGTAAATGACCAGAGACTGTTGTAAATGCGTTTACGACAGTCATGGGTAATTTACAACAGTGTTCTACACATGCACGGGTGCATCACACAACCACACATGTGTGTTTTACTTCAGCTTCTGGGAATGATAAGGGCACTGGGGGCTGGATGAAATGGCTTCGGAGGCCAGATCTGGCCTCGGTCCATAGTTTGGGCACCCCAGTCTATCGTGTTAGTGCTTGATCTCAGAGAATGAAACACACTGAACTTGTAAAAATGTCATATGCAGAGTCAGACCATTGGTTCATTTTGTGTAGCACCAAATATTCTGCTCGGCAGCAACTTCCTCTCTCTACTTATCCTGTTTACCTACAAATAGTTTAACTACAACAGCCAGTTTGTTTTCCATTCATTGGTTCTCAGCATATTAGAGCAATGTTGGAGTTTTTCTTCATCAATTTAATTCTGTTACTGTTGATGCATTAGAATTCATTTGTTTATTATTGCAAAGGTTTGGTATGTTCTCTGCTAAACACAAAGTTCCCCCCAGTATTGACCACTCTCATGAAAAATGTTCACCTTCATCACCCAAAAAACCCCAACATCTGTTTTATTTTACAAAGTAATAAAGTTGACACTATACTTCAGGAATGGGGAACATTTTACCTTCCAGTTGTATTTGGACTAAATCCCATAAGCCCTACGTAACATGGCCAAATCAACGCCAGTTGAGTCTATGTCTTCCAATAATCCAAAACAAAAAATATCAGGGCATACCATAGTTTCTTAAATTGGACAAACGCGTGTTTCATCAGTTAGTTGCTAACTGGCACAGGCAGCCTCCTATAGTGGTGCTAAATGTAATCACAGTACTGTACTTTCATTATTCATAATGTTTGATAAGTTGCTGTGAAAGATTCTTTATATACTATAATGTCTGCCAGGAAGATGACACTTATTTGTTCTCATCCACCCGAGGTGTTTCAATAGTCAAAATCCTGTTGGCATAAATATTTAATTAAAACTAATAGAAAACTTTGTATCCCCTTCATTTTGGGTGCTGAGGCTTCCTGTGGTTCCCTTTTGTCTTGGAGGCAGCTTTAGGTTAGGCGGGGGGTGGGGGTGGGGGTCATTAATAGTTTTTTTTAAAAATGGCCATCAGTGGCCCCCCATTCTGGTGCTAAGTATGATAGCAATTTTTAAAAAAACTCTTAATGGTTCTCCCACCCATCCCAAGGCTCACTTGGGGGAACTCCAGAACCAGAAGGTGGGATAGGAAATTTGCCTGGTCCAGGATATAGCAGCAGAAATTTACACAATAGGCTTTTGCTCAATCTATTTGGGACCAGAAGAAAAAGGCTAAAATGCTTGCTGATTTACCTATGCTAGGCCATGTGATGCTTGACAGATATGAAACTTTTTTTAAAAAAAGGTGGCAACAGCTTCCAGAGGGGTTACATTTTTAGTCTGTCAACAGAAAAACATTGAAAAGTCTTTACAGCATCTTAAAGACTATTTTATTGTGCCATAAACCTTTATCATGAGAGTCCACTTCATCTGATGAATGGAAGTGAATACAGTACCTCCTCTGTTAAAGTGGACTCTAGTTAAGAAAAACATGTATCATCATAAAATATTTTTAAGTGCCGCAAGATTCTTTTTGTTGAAGTGTAATGGTGGATTTCTGCGGCCAGTGAGTTAAAAAAATTACAAGGAATTCCATATAAATGGGCAACTTGTTCGTTCCAACTAGAGTAGACCCATTGCTGCTTACTAAACCATTGGCTTACTAAATTCCCATTTAGGATTTATACTATATAGTAATTGAATCTTCACTTACCTGGGAATAAGTCTCATATAATTCATTGAGGCTGAGTAGACTTTGATAGGGTTGCACAACACACGATGAAACAATAACTTATTAGAAATCCCTTTGTTTTCCTTAATAGCAGTGCATTCCAAAGTAAACTATCCTGGGATAGTTGTCTGGGCCTAGAATTATTTCTTGGGAATTTCGTGTGTAAATGGGCCAATAAAGAACAATTTAAGAAAACACGAGGAGGAAGATGAAACCCTTTTATCAATCACCTCACTTGAATTGTATGAGAACAGCTTTCCAACAACGGGTGCATCATTCTGTGTAATTTAAGGTGAATGCTTTGTAGGCTGCAGTCCTATATAATACTTATGTAAAAGCTAAGACTCATTTTCTGGGACTTACTTCTAAGCAGAAACACTTAGGACAATGCTTATTGGAAGGATCAAATCCTGAACTGACCATTTCTGTTCCTCCTAGCAGTGTTGCCTTTAATAGCCGCGGATGTTAGTTGATTTTGCAAGCTGCCGAAAGGAGGCCTCTATCTGCAATTAACTGTTTTATAATTCTGCATGAATACCTCATGGTTATGTAAATACATGGTAAAAGAAATTTTGCTTTCCTCCTCCAGTTTGTTTTTCCTCATTTTTATAACATTATTCATCATCAAATAAACATTTTGTATCCTAGATCTTTATATCTTGTCTCTTTCTATTGCTCATTGACTGTGTTTAGCATTTATAATTGGAAGAGGTAGTATGAATTGTGGAGCTCCTTGTTGGAATACTTTTGCATGATTAGTTGTATAGGTTTTCAACTGAAGGTGACCACATGAAAACATCTGAAAGGTTTGCTTTTGTGGTTGTAACATAACTCTTTGAGGGGGAAATTAGGACCTCTAACCACAAGTATTGCTAAGAATGTGATATATTGTGAAAATGGTTAAATAAGGGTAATGAGTGATAGAAAGAAGGTGTGGTACATATTTTGGGTATCTAACCAGGTTAACTAGGAATAGATGATTTAAAGCAGGGCTTTGCATCCTATGGCCCATGGACTGGACCCGGCCCCCAACGCATTGATGACCCCAGAAGCAAATGTGCATGCACAAATGCACCAGCACATGTACAGACATACCCACCGCCATTTTGTCTGGGCCATGGCATAGTCTGAAGAGGAGTTGTCCAGCCCGTGGTGTGGTAAAGTTGAGAACCCCTGATTTAAAGAAAAGTTAGCCAATACAGTAAAGAAACATGAAGAGGCCACCTACCAAAATACAATTTATTAGTCTCACAGAATGGCTTATATTATGAAAATAATTGTCAGTGCTGAAAAGAGGCATGCTTATAACTGAATGACTCTTCCAAGACTCTTAAATCAGGTACATCATAGATCAGGCTTTCTCAGCCTTTTCGGGGGAGGGGCCGGATCAATTGCCTCAGAATGGCTGTGCAGGTTTGTCACATGTTTCTGTGCAAAAACATGTGTTTTTGATGAGATTTCGGTGAGATTATGTGTGTTTTTGGTGAGATCTCATAAGATTTCAGTGAGATCTCATGAGATTTTGGCGTGATCTCATGCGTTTTCAGCAAGATCTTACTGAAATCTTGTGAGATCTTGCAGAAAATAGGCATTTTTGCTGGTTTTCGGTTCTTCCAGGCGGCAGCGGCGGGAACAAGGAAGATGTTGGGGAGCGGATGAAAAGGCTCTGGGGTCTGGGTCTGGCCCATGGGCCATAGGTTGAGAATGCGTGTTATAGATCATTATCCTATAAATCAAGTTTGGATTACTGTATCTGTTTCACCACTTCGATTGACTGATGCAGAAGAGAAGCGGTTCAATTCAGTTCAGCATTCAGCACACAAACTCAAGGGCTCAGTGGGGTTTTGCTTAATCACTTCTTCACACTGGGAAGCTGGCCATTTATTTTAGGTGCCTAGCAACTCAGTCTAGATACCAGTTAAGCTGGTACAGAATGAAGCTCCTTTAGTTTGTTCATCCTCAATGGAAATTAATCAGCTTAAATCCAAGTACACAGGTTTAAGTAGTGTTGAAGTCTGAACTGTTTATAAGGTTTGAGATGATGCTTATTAGCTGCAATCTAATGTATAGTTACGAGGACTGATTTCAGTGGGGCATAAGAAGGCATATCATTGTGTTAGACCTGTTAGCTATTTCTTGAGAAATAGTTAACAGAAATGGCCAGAATTCAGAATCTTGCACTGTGGGAAGAATAACTTTTTATTAAATATGCAGCTCCTCCAGGAATTCTCTATGATGGGGTGGTGGCGATGGTGAGATCACACTGCACCCAGTACATGTGAATCCAGTGCATTTTTGCCACCTTTTTAAAGTTTTCTGGGCCTTTCCCATTGAAATGAGCCAAAAATGCACCGATTTTGGCACTTCTTGTTTCTCCAGCTCACTTCCAGTTTTTGTGTTTGCTCCTCCAAGGCTTTCCTTTGGGTGGGGCCTTGGGGGGTGTGTGTGTGAAAGCATTTTTGTGGCATTTTTTAAATTTTGGGGTGCATTTTTGGTACCAAAAATAACCCCAAAATGGCCACACCCTGGGGAAAAGTTTTCAGTAAGGGAGAAAAAATTGTTATCCAAGTGCACAATTTCCCTTCAATTTCCCATTATGTGATTTTTTCATTATTAGAACCCTTCGTTATCTGAAGTTTTACTGTATATCTTTTTAAAAAAAAACCTGTTAGAGCAGGAGTCCTCAACCTTTCAAAGCCAAGGGCTGGTTCAGTAGTAGGATTCATTTTTTTTACTACATACTCTCTGGGTGTGGTATGGTGGGTGTGGCCAGGGGGAAAGCCCTGCATTATTTCAAAACTTGGATGGGCGGGGCCAGCCAGAATTTCTGCTACCGGTTCTGGCAAACTGCTGAATCCCACCACTGGGCTGGTTCATACCCCCTCAGACTGTTGAAAGGCTGGACTGGTAGTCCTGCCACACGACTGGTGTCAGCGGGGTGTGTGTGTTGCCAGTGGTGGGACCACCCAAGTTCCCACCACTCCCCACCACCACCACTGCTGCTAGTGACCACCCCGAGCCACTCACCATTACCCCCCACCACCACCACGCTGCTTACCGTCCTGGAGGAGCTGTATAGCACCAAATCATCCGGCCCACACCCTCGTTCCAGCCACCACTTCTGCTGCCACTGCCTCAATTCTTGCCCCCTCTGCTTGGCTTGGCGTGTCCCTGGTGGTGCTCCATAACAGGCTGTATGTTGTAAGGCCAAGCCAAGTGGAGGGAACAAGGATTGAGGTGGCGGTGGTGCCTGGAGCGAGGGGTGCAGGTCAGATTATTTGGTGCCATAGGCTATAGGTTGAGAATCCTTGTGCTAGAGCCGCTGGCTTGGTACAGAATATAAACAGCCAGGAGACTTAGTGGAGCATGAGATATATTCCAGACAAACAAATTTGGTCATATTCATGAAGTATGTGTTCCTATTGTTGGCCTCAGACTAGAACAACATGGCGAACGTGAGTCCCTGTCAACTGAGAGGACCATCAGGACCAAGGTAGGTAGACATTCGACTGAGGTCTAGGATGGGGATTAGCTTCTCCAGAAAATATATGATGCTCTCAATAAATGAGATAGCTAGATGGTATTGTAGATGCAGTGAGCACAGAGCTGGGTGGGTTGAGGAGGATGGTGGAGGACAGGGGTGCCTGGAGGGCGGTGGTCCACGGGTCGCAAGGGGTCGGAATCGACTGCGACAACAACAGCAATAAGGGTATTTACGTGAAATGTATTCAAAGCTATGTGTGTTTCAACCAGGTAATTCTGAATATATTGAAAATTTTGTCTTTGTCTGATTTGAATGATTAATCAAAACTCCTAAACCAATCAGTCCAATTCAGACATTTGATTTCAAATATGTGCCACCTTTAAATTAACATTTTGCTAATGCAACTGAAGGTCAAACCGAACAATGTGCTTAGCATGTTTTAGAAAATCTGTTTTAAATGGTGAAATCTGTCCCTGTAATTTTCTTCAGCTATGCCCACATTCCTGTTGATGTTTTATGTATGCATACAGTGGAAGTCTCAGTGGCTTATTGAAGCTAATTTAAAAAGGTGGCAGTTGCTTGCTTGACTGCATGCTGGTTGTGGAAACAGGCACACAGTCATCCACATGGCTGGATCATTAATTAGTTTCAATTTGCTGCTGCAATCTCCATATTTTTGCTTATGTGGAAGTATACCGGCAGGATTCTTGCCTATGTTTCTTGCATTTAGCATGCTTTGTTTTCTGTTTGGTCACTGGAAGGAAAATACCTGCCACATTCTCAAATCTGAATATTGAACCAGGAAGGGGAAATGTGTTAATTGGAGGAAATACACAGCTCCCTAACCAACTAGCATGATTTTAAGATTGTTCTCATAAAAATGTTGTCAACTCGGTTCCTTCATTCATCTGTATGCGGCCAAATGTTCGCCCAAAGTATGAAGGAAAGACCATATTTGACACATAAGTGTTTATTGCAGGCAAAACAATTTCTTTCACAAATCTGTTAACATAATTGTGAAATCATTACTACTTTCATCATCACACCAACAAAAAGGGAATGTCCTGCAGCATGGTTGCAGCCATGGCTTCCATGCGTTATTGTAGTCATCAAGTTGTTGTGGGACAGGAGTGAGTGTCTTACGATGTTCTTCCACCACATGTTCAATGTGGTTCATAATGGTGTTAAAAAGTGATTCAGAAGTTGGAGACAAGGGGGTGGCTTCAGCAGGATCACGTGAGAGGTCAAAAAGCAAGGGAGGGTTGTGGTGAGTCACATCCTCTCCAAAACAGGGACACATACTCATGTCATAACAGCCTCCAGCTCCCAGTGGTCCAAAGTTCGGAGTCACATAATGGGCCTTCCAGACTGCACCACCTTAGAGAGAGAAAACTAAAACTTTAAAGCTCACTTTCTAGTAAATGTGATTCTTCACAGGACTACTGCAAGCTGAAAGGGAGATTAGGCTACTTCCACATATAATTCTGCAGAGATGGTAAATTGCTAGATCCTTTTGAAGGATGCTCTTTCCCAGAACTGTAATCCTGGAGAGACAATTGTTCTAAGCATTTAGGTATTATGTGAGGATAGTTTATAGCAGGGATCCCCAACCTGTTTTGCACTATGGACCGGTTTCATGCCAAGCAATTTCTCCATGGGCTTGTAAGTGGTGGTGGTGCAAGCACATGATAAAATATGATAAAGTGCATAATATATAATTTATTACATATATACCTGATTTGCTGGTGCATAAAACCCACTTTTCCCCCTTTAAAATACACTGAGAAATTGGGGTGTGTCTTATGCTGTATATAGTGGCCTACAGTGAGTATTTTGGTAATAATGGGGTGTGTCTTATACTCCGATGCATTTTATTTGCCAGCAAATATGGTAATTCTTGTTCAACCTAGATTACTATGTAATTACAGGTATGTAACTAATGTTAATACAAAAGTAAATACACAAAACATGACCTGTTGCTAGGCCTTGAGAACAAATTTGTGAAACACTACAATAACATACATATATGTTATATTCTCAAAATATACTCACAGAGTATATAATTCAGTTTTTCTAAAATCTTTTTAAATCTCTCCCATCTGCCAGCCACAACTTGAATATGGGCAGTGTGATACAGTCCCACTGTAGCTCAAAAATGAGGAGGAGGAGCCCAGCCGCGTGCCAGCCACACCGTTCGACTTGGGCAGTGAGGTATCACACTGTACACAGGCGGGGGGCAGAGCCCCGTCATTGTTAACCAGCATGGAGGAGGGGCCCAGCCAGTGATGCACTGCAAATATTTTTACTATCTACTCTGGGCTGGCCAAATCTGTGGGTGTGGCCAAATCTGTGGGCATGGCGAAACATCCTGCATTATGGGCTATGGAAGTGGGCATGGCCAACCAGGTGGGTGTGGCCAACTAAGTGGGCGTGGTCTGGGGGAATTTCCACTATCGGTTCTGCAGAACCTGACAGAACTTGCTGCAGTGCATCACTGGGCCCAGCCACCTGCCTATCTGCTGTGTCTGAAGCCTGTGCTCTCGCTCCATTCACCGGGCAGAATTGGTGGAGCATATTGAGGGCAGAAGGCTGCAAAGTGCCATCCAACCCAGCGGCCCATTTTGGGGCAGCCTGTGGCCTGGTACTAGTCTGTGGCCCAGTGGTTGGGGACCCCTGGTTTATAGCATCAACAGGCTGAGCCTGATGTACAGATTAGGGAGAAGCATTATGTGATTGAACAAAATTGCTACTGTATGCCAGACCATCGATCATCTCTCTCTCTCTCTCTCTTCATTCATCTGTTTGTCTCCTTCTAATGTCAAGTGTCTACATTTAAGTGAAGAAAACAATACATTGGCTTGGGAAAGGTCTTTGTGAAGCCCAAGCACAGAGAATCCTGGGTCTTGGGCCATGTCAATCTACACAAAACAGACTGCCAAGAAGAAGTCTTATGTTTATCTGGATATAAGGGGGGTGGGGAGGTCTTTTGAATACAGTCATGATCATTTCATCCAGACAAAGAGCCTGGAACTATTCTGCCATTACATGAGATCAAATGAGAAAAAGTTTCATATCCTCAAATAGGAGAAGTACCTGAAAGAATACTAAATGAAGCAAATAAAGTGAGCATGTTTTCTAAGAAGTTCATTACAATATATAATGTTGTAATAGTTTTTTCTTTCCCTTTCCCTTCTTAAGTAAAATACTAAAATATTCTGAGTTATTCTCAGATATAAAATGTTAATCCTATATTTTTTCAGGAAAATGTTATCAAGTGCATAACCCTTGCTGTTTGTCTTTTATATGACAATCCTTTGGCCTCAGGCTTGCCTGAAGCTGCCTATTGGAGCACATTTCCTGTGATTTCATGTTCTTTGGTTATTGGTGATCAAAATAATATTGAAAAATCTGCTCTCAGGAAGTACTTGGAAGTAGAACCGCTGCAGAATGTGACAATCAGGAACACTCCCAAATGCACCAAAAATCTGCCTCCCTAGTAGTGTTCCTGAAAGTAGAGCAGCTTGTGAAATGGATGGGATGGATCACTATTACTGAAAACACATGTAGTGGCCGGAAAATAGGGTGGAGCAAATTCCACCAAAACCAAGCGAAATAGCAAGCAGTATGCCCATCTGATCACCCTCTTTGGCTGAAAAGCAGACATATTCTTCATGACTGAATTATGACTGAAGTCATAATTTGATGAGATATTAAGGGGTATCATTTTTGTACTCACTCTCTTTTTGGTTCCAACGCACTGCATGCAAGTACGATCCACAGTAGTGAAACATGAATTCATGCTCTGAATGTTGCACTGTTCCCTGCAGTAAAGCAATCTGGTTCTTCCCATCTATTATCCTAACATTCAGAGATCAAGACATTTATTAGAGAAATATTATAAATGGATGCCTAACAAAAGTTTGTCTAAAGATTCAGAATGACCCTGGTAGAGGAGGCAGTTTCAACTGCTAGATTTTGAAAAGTTCTTTTTGCAACGTTATACCTCTTGCTCTTTTGAGAGTAGAACTTTTAGATTGGCTATACTTGTTTCTCAGATTAACTCAACATGCAGGTCAGATGTGTTTAATTGTAAGTGTATTTATTTGTCATTCCGGCATAGATCACAAAATTTTTACCTCAATTTTTTTTGGAACATATGGTCACAGTACCAAGCTATTAACATGACAAAAGTTAAGCAGCTGGATTTGGTGCTGCATTCTTTATTAAGCAATCTTTCATTAATTCAGGTACTTCTCTAGAGAACACCCACATCTGGCATGGGTCCCCTGTTAATCAAAGCTACCTGCATGTGCAAAGTACATCAGATCGCAATTAAAAGGAACACCATAGCCCTCACCTTTATGGGTGCATCTGCTCTCTGCAATTCTGCCCGTACGGATTTTAGACTAAGGCAGGGGTGTCCAAACTGTTCAGGCCGCAGGCCAGTCATGTTGTTGAGCGGGCTGATCACGTGGTTCCTTCCACCATAAGCGGAAGTTAAATGGTCCCATGCATGCAGAAAACGCTGCTGTAAATGCTCCTGCAGCTGTCGTAAACCAGCATTTTGTGCATGTGTGGCTGCATTTAACTTCCACTTCTGGGAGTGGCAAGGGTGGTGTGGGTTGGAATATTAGGCCTCATGGGCCAGATCCAGTACACGGGCCATTGTTTGGTAACCCCTGCTGTAAGGAAAGATGCAGAAAAAGCGAATTGAGACCCGTTGGATAGCCTCTTGTGGAGACATTAATAAACCCCTAACGCTTAATGCTTTTGATCACAGGTGAATTGTTTCCATCTGCTATACTGTACATTGGTGGCAAACTCTTTAATCATGTAGTTTCTTTCAAATCCTTAAAATGAAAATAGGAACTCATTTTGACCTTCCAGCTGGATACTTTTTTCCTGTTGATACAAATATTTGCATTCTCTTTTAGGCAACTCATTGCAAAGTGCATGGAGTATTATATATGGAAATGAGTTATGAAGCTACAAATGCAACATGTACCAAAAAAACTAAGACAATGGATATGAAGATTTGGGAATATATTTTATAGCAGGTTTGCATAAGTAAACTCATATATCACTGGACCTGTTTTGAGGACAACGTTCCGTACCTGTCCTGTGGCACTGATGCCCCTGCCAAGTGAGCCACCGTGGGGTATATGTCCATCAGACTTGTTGGTTCATCAACAACAGTGTTGGCAGGGATCATGTCAGGCCACCTGACTATTCCGGGCACACGGATTCCTCCTTCCCAGCCTCTCATGCCTTTTCCACCTGCCATGGAGGAAGCCATTAAAACATTCTGTTCAAGCTATGTAATTTTGTGGGTTTTTTGGGGTGGGTGGGTGGATGTTTTGTTTGCTTCTATGGGGAGGGGGTAACCTCATCATGTCTACACTTCACTATCTGTTCTTAAACTCTCAGATTTTACAGACACAAATCTCAAAGTAAAACTACCAAATACAGGTATGCCCTGACTATTAAATCCTTTTGATAAAATAAAAAAAAACTACATTGAAATAAGGGACTGCGGTGGCTTAGTGGTTAAGATGTTGAACTTGATGGCTGGAGGGTCAGCAGGTCAGCAGTTCGAGACCTGAGTGCTGCATGATGGAGTGAGCTCATGTTTCTGTCCCAGCTCCTGCCAACCTAGCAGTTTGAAAGCAAGAAATTGCAAGTAGATAAATAGGTACCACTTCAGTGGGAAGGTAAACAGTCTTCTGTGCACTCCGGTGTTTAGTCATGCCTGCCACATGTCCATGGAAACATCTGCAGACACAGACCAGCACTGCCTCTTTGGTTATAAACAGAGATGAGGACTGAACCCTAGAGTCAGATATGACTGGCTTTTCAGCAAGGGCAACCTTTACCTTACACTGATGATCTTTTTAAGAAAAGAAAGGTTTTACAATTTCAGCTTTTGAAGAACTTGGGAAAGCAAAATTAATATGATTTAAAGGGTATAGAGAATAGCTAAAGTCATTGCATAAGACAGTGATGACCAACCTTGGCACTCCAATTCCCAGAAGCCCAAGTTAACACACCTTCTGATCAGGGCTTCTGGGAATTGAAGTTCAAGAACATCTGCAGTGCCAAGGTTGGCCATCACTGGCATAGGACATCAAAGAAAGTGACTGTTGGCCCTTCTGAGAGCAATCCACAAATGGAGTGCCATTTCTGTAGCCTCTAGTGGGTGGTGCACATATTTCAGCCAAACTGCAGAAATTTCCATGGTCATGACTAATCACTGGAGTGCATGAAATGTTATTACCTTTCCTGCCAAAGCAGTACCTATTTAACTACTTGCAAATTTTTGCTTTTGAACTGCTAGATTGACAACAGACACTCACTCTGTTGTGCAGCACTCGGGGCTTGAACTGTTGACCTGCCAACCTTCTATTCGTCAAGCTCAGCATCTTAACTCCTAAGCCACCACAGTCCTCTACAATGCTATCTGTGGGGTCATATATCCCACTTTTGGGATTGTTTGGTTTCACACACACACACCACACCACACCACACCACACCTCACCACTATTTACATGTACTGGGCAATGGAGCAGAACAAACTGCCACAATGTGCAGCATCTTGACCTGCAGTCAGAGGTGGGGGAAATGTCTACTATTTTATCCCATTCATTTATATCTCATTCCAATGTGTGGGAATGTGGAGAACAGGGTATAAGTGAGCATTGAAGTGGTCAAAGCTACTTCCAGTGACAGCTTCTGGCATCCTGAAGCAACTAATAAGCTACTTCGGGATATCAGGAAATTGAAAACTTCCCCTTTAAAAAAGCCTTATTTGCCTGTCTGTGTATTGCTGCTTGAGAAAGTGCACACAACAACTTCTTGATCAGGAATACAAACAGGTAGGTAAAGAAGCAAAGGAGCTTCGCTTTTGAATTGCTAGTATTATGATGTGGCTTACAATTTGCTTCAAAATACTATCAAATTAAATACATTAATATTAGAAGTGATTTTTTTAAAAAAACATTGGGTTGGTGATTGTTGTAGCCTTGCATTTATTGGATCTCGATCATTATTTTTTTACTCTCATCTAAGATAGTGGTTCCCAAATTTGAGTCTCCAGATGTTCTTTTGCAAAAACTCCTAGAAGACTTCACCATTGGCTCTGCTGACCAAGATTTCTGGGAGCAATAGTTGAAGAACATCTGGTCCTCCAAGATTGGGAACCACTGATCTAAACAATGCAGCAATAGAGTGCTACAACAATCACCAACCCAATTGGTGGTTACTCAAACTTATCTCTCCATGTATTCTTGGACTTCAATTCCCAGAAGCCCAAGTCAGCACACCAGCTGATCAGGGCTTCCGGGAATTGAAGTCCAAAAACATCTGGAGAGCCCTAGATGGTCAGGAAAATCCTTCAATTTGCTGGTATTGTGAAACAGTTTGTCTGTCACATCACAAAAACCTGCAAGATGGTGTTTGAATGGGGTGGGTGGGGGAGGATAAATAACATTCAGTTCCTCCCCCTCATCCTTAAGTGTCTGGAGCCTTTCAATCCAACCCACACCCAAAGGGTAATTGCAGACAAGCCCTAAATTAGAATAGCAATAGCAACTAAAATTATATACTATAATATAACTGTCCCGTAGTGCTTTGTGTACTCTCTGGGCAGTTCTGGGCAGTTCACAAGGTAATTAGCATTATGCCTCAAACATTTTACCAACCTTGGAAGGATGGAAGACTGAGTCAACCTTGATCTCCATCAGGTTTGAACTCACAACATATTGGCTGCAGTACAGCAGTTTTAACAACTGTGCCACCAGGGCTCTTCTAGAAGTTACCAATGAAAGGATAATAATGGAAGCCAGTCTAATTTTACCTTTGTATATACCGTTCCAGCCACCAAGTTGGACGTCGTTTTCCCTAGCCTCCAAAAATCCTCCATGGTCAGATGCAAAATAAGTAAAAGTGTTGTTCCTCAAACCTTCCTCATCAATGGCAGCAAGAATTCTTCCTATAGAATTAGCAACCAACAAGAGTTCATTTAAAGCTAAACAGAACCCATCTTTGTAGAATTCATTTGCATTTCTGATCATGCCGAGAGAATGTATCTGTCCCTGTCAAATGTTGAAATATCACTGTCAAATCTTGGACATACAGCTCTATTTGTCTTGCCTTCACCAGCTTATCAGACTACAAAAATACTTTTGAGTGCTATGAATGAAAAACCTGTGCAAATGAGGCAGTAGAACAGATGTCACAAAGGGAGAATTTTCAGATTACTGAAATTATATTCCCTAATTGAATTTTTTTGAATAGTAGCTGTGTTAGTCTGTGTTTCAAGCATATCAGAGGGCAAACAAAAACAAACAAACAAACAACATTGTGGCACTTTAAAGAGTAACTGTTGTATTTTAATGTTAACTTTAGTGGATCAATCAACTAACCAGAATAACAACCAAAGATCCTCTGCTATTACCAGTTGTAAAAAGCCATATTTATTTGTATACTTCTCTGTTATGCCAGGGGTTCCCAACCTATGGCCTCCAGGATGGATCTGGCCCTCGGGCCAAATTCATCCAGCCCCATTGCTGCATTGCTCCTGATGCCGGAAGTGCCCCGATGTCACTGGAAGTGCTGAAATCACCCATTTTCACACCAAAATGCCATGAAAATGTGGCAAAAGTTTCAAAAATGGCTCAAAAAATGTTCTTACCTTGCTCCCTCTTCCAAGGGAAGTGGTGGAGGTGGGAAAAATGACCAGAAATGCAGTGTAAATGCATGCACAGCCGCCACCAGGAAGAACCACATAACCAGCTCCTCAGCTAACTGAGGGGTATGGTCTGGCCTCTGGCAGGAAAAGGTTGGGAACCTCTGTGTTATGCCAACTAACCACTCTGTACCTCTGTATCTGATGTGTATAAACTGATGCCATGAAGTCTCACTCCTCTGTCTGACAAAGTGGACTTGAACCGAAAGCTAACATGAAAACACAGCAGTTAGTCTTTAAAGTGTCACAACTTTTTTTTGTCTTTTTTTGTCTGATATATCCCCAAGTGTTTACAAATCAAACACTAAAGTCAATACTATACTATGTTCAAGTAGAAGAAAGTGAAGAAGCTCTACATTTTAGAAGGGAATTTAGGAAGATAAATAATTTGTCTTAAATAATTTACCTACCCACCATCCAGTCCATCTCCTCTATATTGTCTCCATATAAGCCATGCTTGCTTTTCCCCTGAAACTGCTTTGTGGTATAACATGGTGTATGGACATGTAGGAAAGAAACAAAGAGAAGAAATGGTCCTTGCTTGTTTCTGGAAATAAACAAATAAATGAAAACTTTGACTGTTACTCCCTGCATGCTGCTGTAGATTAACTGAGTGATATTTGTAAGTAAGCAGAGATCTGAGCCTGGTGATTTTAACTTCAAATATACATTTGATTTTTACACAATTTTTACTATATTTGGTGAAAAGCATCAACATGACCTGCTTTCATCATACATAAAAACAGAATATTTCTAAGGTCCCAAAATGCAAGAGATAAATTTTGTTTGTATGTTATCTGTTATATATAAAAAAGAGGGTGAAACCACTACAAAACATAAAATGAATGACTGGCTTATCCAGACCCCAATCAATTTCTGCCTCTACCCACCTCCAAAATGTAGACTCAACTGCTATTCTTTATGTTATGTGTACTAATGTTCCCAAGGTGAAGGAAAAGATTTTAGTATGCAGGCACTGTTTTCCTGACACATCTTGCACAGTGGTTAATGTTGGGCTGAGAGTAGTAAGACCAAAAGAACTCAGCAGATTTTTAAGAAGCTTCACCACCATATGGAGTTTTGTTCTTTTCTTTCTAAGTTCTGCCTTCTACCTTCCAATACGTCTCACTTCAAATAATCGACCTTTTGTTGAAGTTAATGGTAACTCTTGTATTCTACATTAATGCACCAGCATTCCAGGTTCAACAATTTGTTTGTAGGTTTTTTAAGGTCAGTGAAAGCAAGAGAAGGCTCAAACCAAGTGTACATACATACATACATACATATAAAATGCACATATATAGTACTGTGAAAAAGTCTTAGGCCATATCAGCTGGTTTGGGGGGAAATTCAAGTGATTCAAGGGCGGTATAACTCAACCCCTGGGCCAACTAGACACATCAACATTGGGTAGAATCTTTTTCTGACTCTTCACATTGGTGAACTTTGGAGTTAGGGTGTCTTGTTATGCCCCCCCCCCCACCCAACTTGTGGTGGTCTAAGACTTTTGCACAGTACTGTATGTTGAAGTGTCACATGTGCCACATGTTCATATTGCTCACAACCACTATATTAATGGTGGGGGTGCAAAAAAGTCAGGAAAATATGGAAAATAGGTTTTTAAAAATCAATCAAATACTGTCTATAAAACTGGAGGTGTCCTAAATTAGCATTATTAATGGATTTTGGAAATGTGCAGATAGAATGGAATAAGAAAGATGACTGTTATGTTTGTTACTGGTTTGAGACTGATTAGTGTTTAAAAATTGAAAGCAGATTGTGAATTGGATGAGTGTAAAGAGATACCAAATGACAAATTAACATGTTAGTTGGAGGGGGAAAAAGGGATTAATTTAAAAAAACCCTGATTTTACAGAACTATGGAGAGAATTTTTAGATTATGTATAAGTGGAAGGGAAAGGAGTAAAGCCAGAGCAAGATATCTAATATTTTTGGAATGAAGGGATGAACATATAAAAATAAATTATAATAAATGTTAATCTAGAGGGCGTGGCCAAGATGGAGACAGAGTAACATCCATTGTAATTCTCCGCACACATAATGCGATATCGAAAGTGGGTTTTTTCCTTAAATCGGAAAGAGTTTTACTCTAAAAATTCAGTTCGTGCTGGTCTTGCTGTGGAGTTTCAAAATCTGTTCCCTTTCCGAGGAGTCGGAGTCCGCGGAGTGGCGACGGGTGGCGAGGTAGGCGGCTGAAGCCGGGCCAAGCCAGCTGTGCTGCGGGCAGGTGAGACTACTGAGAATGGGGGTCGGAGAAAGTTGGAAAAAACTGAATAATAAACATCGAAGAGGCATAAGACGACCGGACAAACGGAACTGTGGTGGAAGGAGAGTCCTCCGGTAGCCGAGGCTTGGAGAGAGGAGTAAGAGGAATGTAAGTGTATGAGAGAGAGAGTTCAGAAGTTTGAGGGGTAATGGTGGTGTTGCAGAAAGTAAAAGTTAAAAGAGTGTGCTGAGGAAGAAGGAGGCACGGAGAAGGAGCTGAGTGTTGGGATGAGCATCAGAGGCTTGAGGGTACGTGGAGATGGTGCGTGGATGAAAAGAAAGAACAGGAAAAGGAATGATTTTGGAGAAGTGTTGTTCTGAGGACAGAGGAGCTCGTGAGTTTGGGAGGAGAAGGAGGAGGAGGCTTTGGCTGCGGGGGCTCTCGGACCTTGTAAGTTTTTGGGTTTTTTCTCTTTCCATGAACATTTAATGGGATATAATCTTTGGTTTTTCAATGGATATAAATTTTTTACTGCCTTTCTGTGCTATGGATTATTGGTGTAATTTTTGATCGCAAGAGACCTCTGATTCTTTATGTACTGTGTTTGCCTCCGCTCCTGTTATAGGCCAACTCCCTCCCTTTTCCTGGCTTTTTGGGATACATTGCTTCAGTGAAGAAGTCGCTGGATACTAATTTGCAATCTACAGCAATTGAAGATCTTTGGATATATTAAAGTGTGGTTTTGTAAACTGAATATTGAGGATCACTGGCTTCAATCAAATTTATGGATTATTTGGCTAATTAAGATTTTAAATTGAGATTAGGTGGCTTCAATCAAGAGGAGGGGATAACGATATAACATTTGGCTGGTAAAGGTCCTCAAGAGTTTTACTAGCTGTCTGCGACTTGGAGTATTTGGATACTGGAATTGGAAGGGAATTTTGAACTATAGTAGTGCTGGATCAATATCAGGAACAGAGGCCTAGAAGAGCCAAAACTGTTGTGGCTTTGAAGCTTTTGGGAGACACCACCATGGATAAGTTTACAAAGGGGAAGGATAAAGAGGAGGAACTGGTGGTGAAAGCTAAGAAGAGGGATAAACCCGCAGCAGTGGAAGTGCCATCAGCAACATCATCATCATCCCCTGAGCCATCAGCATTTGATCAATCACAGATAATGGTGGAATTTAGTAAAATGTTTCAGAAGTTTGATAGTATGGAACAGGCAAGAGTGAAGGATAGAGGTGAAATTTTGGGAAGACAGGACAAATTAGCAGCAATGTTTTTTGATTTTTCTAAAAAAGTGGAAACAAGTTTGCAGAAATTGGAGGGAAGTGTTAGTACAATGAAAAGTGACATAATGGGTATGGAAGGAAAAATAAAAGAGGTTAAGAAAGAGGGGAGGGAGACAAAGAAGAAAGTGGATTTACAGGAAATAAGAATTGATATGATGGAAGAGGTGATGAGGAAACAAAATATTGTGATACGTCAGATGCCAGAAAGAACGCCAGACAATTTAAGGGATAGAATAGTTGATTGGCTAAATGGTCTGAAAATGGGGAAAGATTTTGTTAATGAAGACATTGTAAGTGTTTATAGAGTGGGACCAAGGAAGGGGAAAGTACTTCAAAGAAATGTTTGGGTCAAATTTGCAAATTGGGGGGATAAATTGAAGGTAATGGCTTTTTTGAAACAAGCAGGGTCTGGCGTTCTGAAAATTGATGGGATTGATGTGGAGGTTTATAATGATATTTCAATCACTGAACGCAGTTGGAGATACAAGATGAAACCTGTTACAAAACTTTTGATAAGGAAAGGGATTAAATATAATTGGCAATTTCCACAACAATTAAGATTTTTCTGTGATAAAAAGATTCAAGTTATTGATGCTGAGACTGATGCTTTGGAACTTTTGAGCCTGATTGATCTGGTTAAGGTGAGCTCAAATGAATGGCTGGCTTTGGGAAAAGAGTTGTTGGCTTCGGGCGCTATAAGAAGAGAATTCAACGGTACAGAGGAGGGTGGTGCGGCGGGAGGAGAACAACCTGGTACAGCTGAGGAGGCGTTGGTAACAGTGGCGGAGGAAGAGGATGGAAATGGCTAAAAGAGTTAAGTAGTTAATTTAGAACCATATAAGGTGCGCTAGAGGGAAAGACGTACATTTGGCATGTCCCCCCCTCCCTTTGGAAGACGAAGGTGATTTTTTTGTGAGGAAAGTGAGGAGGGTAAAGATGAATCTTTTTTGTTTTTCTTTTTTTAGCAGTATTTTTTTTGCGGTTGTGTGGTGTATTGTAGTTTATTAGGTAGCACGCCCATTGGAGGACTCAGGTGTGATAGAAATGGTGGTGATATAATTAACAATGAGGGTAATTAAAGTGTTAACATGGAATGTAAAAGGTACAGGATCTGCGATTAAGAGGAAAAGATTAGAATCAGTTTTGAGGAAAGATAGACCGGATATACTTTTTTTTACAGGAAACCCATCAAAAATCTCAAAATTCAAATAGTTTTTTTTTTAGGATGGATGCAGCACTATGATAAATCATATGGCATGTCTAAAGACAGAGGAGTTACAACCTTAATCTCGTCTAGATTGGGGTTTGAGATAACAAAATCCATTGCAGATCCAGAAGGTAGATATTTGAAAGGGAAATTGGATGATGAAGAGATAATCTTGGTTAATATATATGCCCCAAATGAACATCAATATGAATTTTTAGAAAAAAATCTTGGAAAAAGAATTACCAACGAGGATGATTGTGGCTGGGGATTTCAATTTAGTAAAATCGAATTTAGACTGCACAAATATTTTAAGATGTGGAAAAGGAACTAAAGGGCAGATCTTAGACAATTGGATGGTGGCTTTGGGTTCGAAAGACTCATGGAGAGAACTTAAGGGGCCAGAAAGGGCATACTCATATTTTTCACATGTTTATAATTCATACTCCTGAATAGACTATGTATTTGTAACTGAAAAGATGGTCAAAAATTTGGAAGAGACGGAAATTGGAATTTTTAAGGAGTCTGACCATGCTAAAGTTGTTCTGGAGTTGAGATTACAAAGTGAAAGTAGAGGGAGAAGGAGCTGGAGATATGAGGTTCAAATTATGGAAAATTGGAAGGAAATTTGGCAATTGAATGACAATGATGAAGTAAATTTTAATATGGTCTGGGATGCCATGAAGTCGGTTTTTAGAGGGGAATGTATTAAAGTGGCAAGTAATAGATATAAAGATTATAAATTAGCACAGGTTAAAATTGAAGAGGAGATAAAGCAGTTACAGGAGGAACACTCAAGGACAAAGAATAGTAAGGTTTTTGCAAACTTACAAAGATTAAAAGCTGAAGTGGTAGGTAAAGATATAGAAAAGGTTAAAAGAAATTTGGTGTATTTGAAAAGAGAGTATTTTGAATTTAGTAATAAAAATTCGAAATTATTAGCAAAAGCAGCAAAAGATAAGCGTGAAAAAAAGGAAATTGGAGTTTTGGTTGATAAACAAGGGGTAAGATGTAATAAGGATAAGGATAAATGTAAGATTGTGAAGGATTTTTATCAAGCTTTGTATGCAAAAAAAGAAATAGATGAGGAAAAGCTTAAAAATTAGAGAAACAAATAGTCAATGGAATAAAACAGAAGCATAAAGATAGAATGGAAGATCAAGTGTCGGAAAAGGAGGTAAGGGAGGTGATTGGGGGTTTGAAGCTGGGGAAGGCCCCAGGAGAAGATGGATTGCCGGCTGACTTTTACAAGGAATTTAAAGATATAGTGGTAGCAATGTTAGTAAAATTATACAATTATATATTGGATGGAGGTAAAATTCCGACTTCATGGCATCGGACCACAATTGTGTTATTGCCAAAACCTGGTAAAAATTTAGAAAAAGTAGAATCCTATAGACCTATTTCATTGATAAATCAAGATGCCAAGATCTTCACAGCAATATTAGCTAATCGCTTAAATAATTTCATGGGTAATTATGTAAATGCGGACCAAGTAGGTTTTTTGAAGGGGCGACACATGGCTGACCTGACCAGAAGAGTTGTGGATTTAATAGATGTTGTGAGTCAAACAAAAGAAAAAGTGGGATTAATATCATTGGATATATTTAGAGCATTTGATTCATTGCAATGGATCTCAATTAAGGAAATAATTAAATGTTATGGATTTGGCAAAAAATTTAGAAGAGTAATAGACCAATTGTATTATCAAGGATCAGCAATTGTTAGAGTCAATGATGAGTTCACAGATGAGATAAAGTTGGAGGCAGGTACGAGGCAGGGTTGTCCCTTATCACCAATTCTGTTTATTATGGCAATGGAGATTTTAGCAAAAGCTATAAGAGATGATAGAAATATAGAGGGGATTATGGAAAATAAAATAAGTATGTATGTAGACGATACAATGATAATTGGAAGACATCCCGAGAGGGCAATTGAGAAAATTAGATTACAATTACAGGATTTTGAGGATATTACCAGCCTCAAGATAAATTGGGATAAATCTGAAATGATATTGTGCAATGCAGGAGAAGAAGATAATTGGGAGGAGCAACATTCAAATTAAAGATAAATTGAAATACTTGGGAATAGTTGTATCTAACAGATTGGAGGACCTTAAAAGACTAAACTACGATAGTTTAAAGATGGAGATTAAAAATAAAATACAATCTTTTCAAAAATTGAAATTGTCATGGTTTGGGAGAATAGCGCTTATTAAAATGATGGTGCTACCTAAAATTAATTTTTTATTTGATGCATTAGCAATTCAACTGAAGGATAAAGAAATTAATGATTTTCAAAAAATGATTAATAATTTTTGTAATGGTGGAAAGAGGCCGAGGATTTCTAAAAAATTATGGTATCTGTCTCAGAAGGAAGGTGGTCTGGGAATACCAAATCTGAGAGGATATTATCGAGCGTTTCAAATTAAGAATGTGGTGAAGATCTTGGCAAGAGAAAAAGTAATATGGGAGGAAATTAAGATGAAGGACTATAGACATATAGGCAAAATGGTCTTTTTGGGGGAGAATATGGGAAAACTAGAAACCAAAAGTACTATGATGAAAGGATTAATGAGGGTTTGGAAGAAAGCTAAAAAGGTTCTGGCCCCGAATTTCTCTCCAATTATGGAGCTTTCAGATATGATGGGTTTCCTGATTAAGACAGATAATGTAGTAAAAGAAATTTTGGACAAGAATGAAATTTTTTTATTGAAAGATTGGTTATGGGTTTGTAGTAAAGTTAATAGTAGAACTACCCTTTTTGAACAATTAAAATTGAATTGGTTTCAAATAATGAAAATTAATAAATGGAATGATAGGTATATGAGGGAATATGGTAGGGAAAGAGATAGGATGGAATTTGAGGACTTGGTTTTGAAAATTAGGAAGGGAGAAAGAAGTATTAAGGGTTTAGTTAGCAAATTATATACCTTGTTAAATAAAGAGGGTGACCCACAGGAGAATTTGATACCAATCTGGGAGGAAGAGTTGAAAACAAAGATAGATGAGGTCACATGGAAAAATAAATGGAAGAAACGAATAATGAGAACTATGTCAGTCAGGATAAAAGAGCATAATTATAAAATGTTATGGAGGTGGTATTTGACCCCAGTGAGGTTACACCAGATTGATAATAAAAAAGATAGGATGTGTTGGAGATGTAAAGATACAGTGGGATCTTATGAACATATGTGGTGGAGCTGTAAGGTGGTAAATGATTTCTGGAAAAGAATTGAAAAAGAAATGAGTGAAATAATGATTAAGAGAATTAAGCTGGGGTTAGGTACCATCATGTTAACAAATGTGGAATGTATCTGTCAAGATAAAGATGTGAGAGAATTATTAGAAATAATGCTTACAATGGGTAGACAATGCATTGCCAGAAACTGGGAAAATGATATAATTATACAGACTGAAGAATGGTATTAAGAAATGTGCAATTTAGCATTGAATGACAAATTGACGTGGGAAATAAAAGAAAAAAGAGATAATTTGAAAGAGAATAGATTTTTGAATATTTGGAGGCCTTTTGTGGATTATGCAATTAAGGGAGATAAAAGCAACAGACCTGTACCAGATCAAAGTAGCTTCTGGATGTAATACACTGTGGCACCCGAAGTCCTCCAGGGCATTGTATATTATCACAGGGTCTATTACAAATATGTTTTTGCTTGGTCTCCTATCCTGAAGAGTAATGATGTAATATGTTAGTTTGAAAAATGCACTAGGATAGGTGTTATCTGCTTCTATTTTTACTTTTTTTCTTAATTTTCTTTTTCTTTTTTTGTATGTATTCTTTATTTGTATTTTAGTTACGTTAATATAGTTTGTATTTTATGTATTCTGTTTGTTTTGTATGTGTGATTAAAAATAATAAAAACATATTAAAAAAATAAAAATAAATAAATTTTAATCTAGGTCTATAAGTGCCACTTTTGGTTGCTGCATGTTGTAGTTATATTGTACTATATGTAATTGTTAGGATTTCTGTATGTTTTTATTGTTGTGATTTTTTTGTTTGCTTATATTTTTGTATCTAAATATTTTTTAAAAAAATTAATCCTAAACATTCCATCAAATATTATTGAAGATAAGCATTGATCTGGCAGAAATTTTAAAATCAGATAATTCATACAATTGAGTTCAATAAGATACAGTAAATAGTTACCTTTTGATAAACAAGATAGACTCTTTCACTATCCTGGAAGCAGCATTTTCAAGATTTATTGGTTGTTCAGTAATGGTATGATCTCTCAACATAATACAATCCCAGTATCTTGAAAATCCATAAAGGACAAACCATGAAAGAAAATATAGGATTCCACACAGTATTACAAAGGCTATTGTCTTCCAATTCAAAGTGAACAGTCCAGTCAACTTCCCTAGCAGAAGAGTCAACACTGAAAGAGCAACCATCTGTGTGTAAAACCAATACGTAGCTCGCAACTGTACACTTATCTCTGGATTCTTGCCAGGCTGACATTCATTCACAAGTGTAAAAGGAGTGCCATAGAAGTAATCAAAGCCATGGTTTAAAGGGTGGTGACAATGATCACCACGGAATTCGCAGTTCAGACCCTGGTGCCATTTTCCTAGAGAGACAGGGATCAAAGAGCACTTTTCAAAGAGGTAGCTGCGTTAGTCTGTACAATGAAAGTACAATGAAAGCAAGTACAATGAAAGCAAAAGCAAAACTAAAAACATAAATATTGTGGCAGCTTAAAGACCAATACATTTATTCCAGAGTTTCTAGGAATCCCAACCCACTTCCTTAGAAACATTAAGGCCATAGTTCTGTAGACATAGGACACGGCTGTGGAGATGGGAGCCAAGTGACATAAGATATAGTTACAAGTTTTGATATTTTCAAATGGTAGTAGCATTCATAACATAGGTAATGAACTTCCAAAGTATTAACTGCATAGCAAGTGTAAATAGTTGCAGGGATGGAACCAAGTGAAGAGGGACAGAAATATACAGTAAAACCCCATTTTATGAACACCTCTTTTAATGGAAAAATCGTTTTGTGGAAGGAAATTCTGCGGAAATCATGTCCTGATTTAGGGGGAAAATTCAACTTACAGAACGGGTTTCCCCAGAGTTCCTTCTGTCTGTGAGAGTCTAAAATGGGAACAGTGGCAGCAGCATTTTCCACAGTGTTTGCCGCTTCTATCAGCAGTGGGATAACTGTGAAGACCATATTCGCTGCATTTTAATGGATTTTGGGGAAATGTTTTTTGTATTTTTTCATTACTATTTTTTGGTCTAGTTGGGACCATTTTTTATTTTCAATGCATTCCTATGGGAAATCATGCTTCATTTTATGGAAAAAGCGAGTTATGGGAAAAAATTACGGAATGTACTTTTTCTATAAAACAGGGTTTTACTGTAGGTAATTAACTTTGAAAGTGGCAATGGCATTATTCACATAGATAATGAAGTTTCAAAGTGTTGGCTACACAAAGAAGTAGAATAGAGCAAATAATTTGTGAAAGTTGATGTCATGTAGGACTCAGGAGGCCTCCATTTAAATCTCTACGTGGAGAAGGAAATTTGGAGATGAACAAGTAAGTGAAAATGGAATTGTAGACATGACATGAATATTTGTAGCAGTGTCTTGTCCCTGTCTCTATATCCATGTTATTTTTCAGTAGATAAGACCTGGGAGGGGAGAGCCATCAAAAAGTGGGAAAAGGCTTATCATTGAAAGCCACAGCACTCATTTATTCATTAATTTTTTTATGCCATCCATCTAGTATAAATACTACATTGGGTGGCTAACAAACTAATCATATATACAACGTAAGACATGGTGGTAGAAAAAGCTAGATATACGGTATACCTGATGAAGTGAACTTGATCCACAAAAGCTAACATTAAAATACAACACTTAGCCTTTAAAGTGTCACAAAGTTTTTTTGTCTTTTTGTTTTGTTTATTCTGTGATATGCTTTGATAGAGCTGTGTCTCTTGAAGCAGTTTTAGAAGAACTGTCATATCTGCTGCAGAATTAGGGAGAGAAAAGCACGGAATGAATGGGCCCAAAAGAAAGAAAGAAAAAATCATGCTCACTAAGTTTCATGTTCAGGGAATGAAGAAGCAGACGAGTGAAGTAGTGAAATTCAGCTCTTTATTAGTGGGGTTTGAACACAGTTCGGATGGGGGCAAAACTCGGACTTATATACACTATAAACAGTAACAGTAACAATAATACAACAAGCCCATTGGCTAACAGAGTGTGCACATTTTCGATCCACTTATTTGAATAAGAATAGATACATGAAAAAAGATACATTCAGCTCCTATAAACACTAACAACAATACAACAGGCCCATTGGCTAACAGAGTGTGCACATTTTTCGATCCACTTATTTGCATAAGAATAGATACATGAGAAAAGATACATTCCACTCCTATAAATAGTAACAGTAACAATAATACAACAAGCCCATTGGCTAACAGTGTGCACATTTTCAATCCACTTATTTGCATAAGAATAGATACATGAGAAAAGATACATATACCGCTCCTGTCAGAAAACACAGTTAACATACATAACATTCTCCCCCCCTTAGGTAAAAACAAAATCCTTTAACCAGGATGGGGGTCTATTCCCTTCTGGGTCGGACGCTTGGCTGAGCCAGCTCAGGAACTTGTAGGATGGGTGACCCGACTGGAGTGAGGGATTGACTGGAGGGGGAGGATTGTAAACCCAAATTTAAGCCCCGTTTGTCAGATGGAGGAGCAGGGGATCGCTCAAAACCAAAATCTGATTCTGTGGATAAATAAGACAACTCAGGGTCCCTCCTGTGTGTACTAAGAGTGGAGGGTGACTCCAAACAAAATTGGTCATCATCAATAAAGAAATCCAGATTGCTAGGCTGGGACAGTGTAGGCGTACACCTGGCTGGAATAGGGGAGCATTCCACAAATTCCCCTTGAAATCAGTTCCTAGAAGACACTTCTGAGTCAATGTTGGCTGGCTGCTGACTGTTACCTCTGTCCCCTGGGTTTAAACGGGTGGGGGCCAACCCTAGCGTTGAGTGTCTGTATTCGTCTTGTGGGTCCAGTGCTCTGGGTCTCAATTGATCCACGTGCCTCCTCCAGATCAGACCAGTGGCTGTTTCGATTCTGTAAGAAACAGGACCAGTTTGACGATCACAAACCCAGGCACCCATGTAGGGCCACCAGCTGCATAACTGAGGCAATGTACAGGGTCTCCAGACGAGAAACCCTTCTGGTGTTGGATTGCTATATTTGTGTCTTTGTCCTCTACCCTAGAGGGATCCAATCTGTCCAGCAAGGATGAAAGTTTCCTTCGCTGGAGCAATTCAACAGGGATAGCCCTGAGGCATGGGGGATGATATGTGAAAAGAAACTGGCATAACTGGAGCTCCAAATCCCCTTCGCCCATACTCTGAAGCGCATCTTTAGTTATGTGCACCTGCCACTCTGCCTGGCCATTGGTGGCTGGGTGGAATGGTGTGGCAGTGATGTGCCTAATTGCATTACTTTCCATGAAGGATTGGAATTCTGCAGATGTGAAAGTGGATGCGTTGTCAGACACCAGCACATCTGGAAGTCCAAATGCTGCAAACAGCTTTCTTAGGTGCATTATCATGGTGGCTGAAGTGGTATTAGGCACCCTAATCACTTCCAGCCACTTAGAGAATGAATCCACAACCAACAAAAATAGGGCACACCTAAATGGACCTGCAAAATCTATGTGCAACCTGGATCACCGGCCGCGAGCATAATCCCATTCCCGAGAGGGAAGGTGGGATTGCTCTGGGTGAGAGGATTGACAACTGGCACAAGTGCTAACCATTTGTTCTATGTCTTGGTCCAGTTGAGGCCACCAAAAGTAGCTACGGGCAAGGGCTTTGGAACGGACAATTCCCGGGTGACTTGTGTGAAGTAGATGTAAAACCTTTTTCCTGAGAGTGACAGGAATGACCACCCGCTGGCCCTATAGAAGGCAACCTCGTTCCACTGACAATTCCAAATCCTTGTGGTGGAATGTTCTGAATTCCTTGGCTAGAGGAGAGACAGGCCAGCCTTTTTGTACCCAAGACATTACTTTAGTCAATGTTACATCCTTGGCCGTAGCCTTGGCTATATCTGAGGGGATGACTGGGGTGAGTCAAAAGCCTCAATCATAAGCACCTGGTGGTCGCTTTCGATCTCACAATCAGCTTCCCTGACCCCTGGCAGTGGAGAACGTGACAGGGCATCAGCATGGCTGATGTTCTTGCCGGGCCTGTGCACCAAAGTAAAATCATATGCATTTAGGAAAATTGCCCAATGCAACATCCTTGGGGACAGAATTTGAGGCATGGGCTTCCCATTCACAAAGATTCTAAGGAGGGGCTTGTGGTCAGTTACAATGGTAAAAGGTCTTCAGTAAAGGTAATCGTGGAATTTCTTAGTGCCAGCCACGATTGCCAATGCCTCCCTGTCAGTCTGAGTGTAAGTTTTCTCAGGCTTTGAGAGTGATTGGGAATAGAATGCTACGGGGGTTTCCCTCCCATCATTTATTACATGGCATAACACAGCTCCCACCCCCACAGGGGATGCATCACACACAAGTAGAACTTCCTTGTTAGGATCAAAATGAGTTAATACAGCATCCAAAGATAGCAGCCTTTTGAGTTCTAGGAACACTTTCTCCTGGCAATGGCCCCAGTGCCAAACAGTATCTTTCTTAAGAAGCTGATGTAATGGTTCGGCAATTGAGGCTTTGCGATGGAGAAAAGCATGATAGAAGTTTAACAATCCTAGAAATTATTGCAATTCAACTTTACATTTTGGCCTGGGTGTATTTCACACGGCTGCCACCTTGGACTCAGAGGGCATGATACCTTGGGGTGTAATTCGGTACCTCAGGAACTCCACTTCCTGTGCCAAAAACACACATTTGTCTCTTCTGAGATGTAGACTGGCCCTCTTGAAACGTGAGAGGACTCAATCAAGCCTGGCCGCTAGTTCGATGGTGTCCTTAACGGTGATCAGGACATTGTCAAAATATGGCAGGACACCGGGCAAACCTTTTAAAATATGTTCTACAAGAGATTGAAATATTCCAGGGGCCACATTCACCCCGAATTGTAGTCTAGTTACCTAAAAGCTCCCCTATGTGTTACTATGGTCTGGGCTATGGCAGCAGCGGGAGACACAGTCAACTGTTGGTAAGCCTGGGCAAGGTCAAGTTTTGCAAAGCAATTTCCTCCATGCAAGGAGGCAAGAAGGTACCTTACCATGGGCACAGGATATACGTTCGGGCTAATAGCTTTATTAATTGTACACTTGTAATCAGCACGTATCCTGACCTCCCCGCTACTTTTCAAAGCAGTCACTATTGGTATCGCCTACTCTGCGGAGTCCACTGGCACTAGGATGCCCTGCCCCACCAGTTTGTCCAGCTCAGCTTCTATCTTCTCCTTTAAAGCAAAGGGTACCTGGCGTGGCTTCATCCTACAAGAGAAATGGTTGGGTCAAGCTCAAAGTCCACAGGGGGTCCTTTGTATAACCCTAAACCCTTTTTGAACACCTCAGGATGTGCAGCACAAACGTCCCGGATTGGGTCAGCGTCTATTGCGTGAATGTCAGAAAGCCAGATTCCCAGGGGCCTAAACCATTGGGTCCCAATAAGACCGTTAGTGCCCTGCTTAAATACAACCAATGGCAAGGAGGTGTGAATGTTTTTGAATTTGACCAAGAAATTTCCCATCCCCCGTACCGGAATCTGGCAACCTTGCACATCCCGGAGGGAAGTTTTAAAAGATTTGATCTTGGGCCGGGAGGCAGGGCGAATTCTCAAAAACTCCCGCTGTGGGATTATGAAAAAGGTAGTACCTGAATCCACCTCCTTCTTGAAGGGGATGACTTGCAGGCTCAGGTCTGCAAAGAAACGCTCGCTGACGATGCCCACTTGGCATGGCTCAGGCTCTGGTGACACTTTGGTGGTGGACGTTTTGTGGTGATGACTCTTCTTGGACTCAGGTGCTGGAGTTCTTTGCTTTTGCTGTCGGCATACTTTAGCAATGTGCCCTCGTTGCCCGCAGTTGTGGCATTCTGCGGTGTGGAAGGGGCACTTCCTGCGGTCATGCCGGGCTCCGCAGCCATCACACTTACAAAGGAATTTCTTCTCCTGATTGTCACGGTGCTCTTGGTGCTTTCTTCAGACTGCTCGGACTCCTCCCTCTGCGTTGCTGGACTCCGATGAAGAGGTGGAACCAGGCGACACTGAGGAGGATGAAGGTGAATTTTGCTGAGCTTGCACAGCTGAGTCGGTGGCACTGGTGGTGGAGTGACGATGCCTGAAAAGCTTGATGCCAGACCGTGCAACCTCAGCCGCTACCGCCTCTTCTAGGACAGCCCTGAAAGTTAGCGTCTTTCTGATCATGAGGCGACATTGAGCATCTTCATCCCTCATGCCGGCCAGCAGACGGTCCCAGAGTGCTTCTTTGATGTTGTCCCACTTGCCCGGGGCGGCAGCAATGCGCAGAGTGGCAGCGTATTCTGCAATGGACTCCCCAGGTCTCTGCTCCCTTCTGTGGAAGGCCACCCTGGCCAGGAAAATCGAGACCTCTGGCTGCAGGTGTTTCCTCAGTGTGGACATGATTTCTGTGAGCGGCACCATATCCATGTCCCTTGGGAGAATGAGGTGGGTTGCCAGTTCAAGCATCTCAGAACTGCACTGAGTGAGGAAACAGGAGCGCTTCTGGTCTTCGTCGGTGATCCTATGGCAGGCCATTGCGTGGCGGAATCGGCGTTCGTATGTTGCCCATTTCTCTGGGTGCACTGGGTCAAATGGGCCGATGTTGCTGCCATGTGGGGACACCATCCCATCCTCATTGCCAGTTTCGTGTTCAGGGAATGAAGAAGCAGATGAGTGAAGTAGTGAAATTCAGCTCTTTATTAGTGGGGTTTGAACACAGTTTGGATGGGGCAAAACTCGGACTTATATACACTATAAACAGTAACAGTAACAATAATACAACAAGCTCATTGGCTAACAGAGTGTGCAATTTTCGATCCACTTATTTGCATAAGAATAGACACATGAGAAAAGATACATTCTGCTCCTGTCAGAAAACACAGTTAACATACATAACACTAAGACATTCATCTGCTTCAGTGACAGGCCCTAAAAATGAACTGAATTACTGCAGGTTGAACATATTTTTCAACAGTAGTGAAATCTGAGATTAGTGCATCATAAAGTAGAAAAAAACATCAAAGGAAATATCCATGGAAAGATAAACAAATGCTTCTACCATATTTTACCTATTAAGCCATTGACATAGCCTTGGTGTTGTAACAACTTAGCAAATGTTGTCTCATTTGTGGGGAGCCCTCCTGAAGCACCAGTTCGGATGAAGACCCGAGTGTTGATTTTGGATGCCATGCCTGTGACGTAAGAGAGAAGCAAAATGAGGGGGGGGGCAGTGTCTCCATCTCTACCAATTTTTATTCCTGATAATGGGGGAAGGATAGGTAAAAGTAGTAGTAGGCAGCTGATACCACTTGAAACCACAGAAGAGCCTTGGTGGCACAGTGATTAATTTGCTGTACTGCAGCCAAAATGTTAAGTCCTGATGCGGGTCAAGGTTGACTCAGCCTTCCATGGTTCAGAGGTCAGTAAAATAAGTACTCAGTATGTT
The DNA here is from genome assembly GCA_035047345.1 of Bradypodion ventrale. Classification (NCBI taxonomy): domain Eukaryota; kingdom Metazoa; phylum Chordata; class Lepidosauria; order Squamata; family Chamaeleonidae; genus Bradypodion; species Bradypodion ventrale. The sequence continues at coordinate 255,389,550 of JAWDJE010000003.1, forward strand.
GAGGCCAAATGCTAATTAATTTGTGAACTGCCCAGAGAGTGCACTAAGTGCCATGAGGTGGTGTATAAGTGTAATTGCTATGGCTTGCTAGCCTATTGCTATATCATATGGTCTTTCTGGTTGCTTGAAAACATTGTGGGCTTAACCTACCTCAAAGTCCCTCATGGACTTGTGCTGATATACAGTACAAAAAAGCCATCTTCTATTTTTCTAATAGCTATATAACTTTAGAATTTATTTATTTATTTATTTGCTAGTGTGAGGGAGCCTTAGGGGCACTAGAAGACTGCATTTGGGCCACTAGGCTGTATGTAGTTCATCCCTGGCCTTTGGTCATTGTCTTATAGCCTCTGGAAAGCAAATGGACCCCCACCATCTCCCTCAGGTGCTGTTGAAATACAGAATTTCCCAGTGTTCCCACAAAACAATCACAGTCTGATTCTTTGAACTCCTTACACACAGAAGGAGATACTAGGTGCCAGTGATACTTGATGCTGAACTGGAGTGTCTAGGACTCTAGTCATTTTGGGCCTGAACACTTGCACCTACAACTCACAGAAGAAAGTCTTCACACATGGTCTGTTCTGGAGGTCTATATCAGATATGGGCCACTCATGTCCTTGTGGGCTTTCTGCAGTCTGCTTGGATGCCCTTCTTGCTCACACTCTCACAGGCACTACTAACAAAAGACACAGCTAATATTCAGTGCAATCCCTCTCCCCACTAGCCATTCCCACATCTTTTCCTTCTCTTTCAATAAGATAGCAGCAGGTGTCAGAAGTTACTTTGGCCTCTGATGTCACCACACTTTTGGCTTCAGTTAGCACCAAAATCATTACTAAAATTGGCAGTTCTTACTGACTTGTGGCATCAGCAGTTCAGCTCCATGAGTTTGTGATGGATTATGGAGATCAATGCACCCCTTGACTCTCTTGTCAGATTCAATAAAATGCCACATGCAACAAAGCAATAAATATCTTTACCACATGGGGAATGACAAAAAATGTTCATTGATTACATTGATATACTATACAACTCTGCCACCTATTGGTTTTGAACAAAGGTAGAGTGATACCTCATACAACGTCCAAACTTGGTTCCACAAGTTTGGACTTTATACAGATTTGGACTTTGTATGAGGCATGCAAAATCCTAGCTGCGATGTCTCATACAACGTCGTTTCCATAGAGATACATTTTACTGTAACAGCACAGACTTCAGGGCAAAGTCAAGGAAACAGACAGGAAACTGACAGAACTTTAAGAAATCATTGTCTAAAGGCTAAATACATTACAAAAACTTGTCAAACAACCCTGATTGTCCAAGAACTTGAAGAATGCTGCAAAAATCCCAGGAATGCTTCTAAAAATTCTGACGAAAAAATTCAAAAAATAATAATCCAAAATCGCACTCAAAACCACTCCTAAACACTCTTTGCCTCATGCAAAACCCACAAGAGCAATGCACGCATGCGTCCTGCCTTTTATACTGCCCAGGCACAATGCAACCTGGGAAAACCCTAAAGCCTCATACAAAGTCGCACGACTTTGTATGAGGCAACTTTTTTCAAGGAATTAGGTGATGTTGTATGAATCCGAAGTTGTATGAAGCGGACTTTGTATGAGGTATTACTGTATTATAATATGTTAATAATGGAAAGGACACTCTTGCTCCCAAGCCAGTCATATCCAACTCTAGGGTTCAGTGTTCATCTCTTTTTAGAGCCAAAGTTTCAGCACTGTCTGTGTTTGCAGACATTTCTTTGGACATGTGACAGGCAGAATGCGACATGTGACAAGCAGAATGCGGTTTACCTTCCCACTGAAGTGGTACCTATTTATCTACTTTTGTACGTAATGTCTGAGTTTGCTTGGTAGCTAGAAAAGAAAACAAATCTGCTATGAAGCCAGGAAAAACCAAACAGACCATCTTCAGAATACAATAAGGCCAGATAACAATCACAAGAAAGGTATAAATATTGAATCTCAGATAAGAAAAATCAAGGAAGAAAGACCTCTGCACTCTGCTGTGGGGGTGAAAAAACATATTTTTAATGTGATGGCTAGTTCTTATGGCTTATGTTTTTGTTTTCCCCTCACGTTATAGTTTCTGCTATAGGTTTGACATATCTTATGGTGTGATATTTTAATAAGTGGCTTAACATTTCTGAGTGTCTTGAATTTACAGAATATTGTAACTAAGATGGTTAAATACCAAATAAGATATTTTACCATCAAAATACTTCTGCAGCAATTTTAAAAACCATTAAAATGGAACTCCCTGTACATATTGTGCCACATAAGTGGTTGCCAACCTGATCGGATGGGATATCTGCCCGTCAGAAAAGCTGCCCTGCTCGGGGTACAAAGCGGGGCTGCAGCAATGTGGTGAGTCAGTCTGACTCCTTCCTTGGCTAGCTGGTCAATGTTAGGAGTCCTAAGATGGAGAAACAAAATCATGCATTATTAACTTCTTTTGGTTGTAATGCTTGTAGCTGTCTACACTTTCACGTATCCCCACCTTTTTGGCTGTCATTGAAGCAGTTTGGCAAAACTCATATTACAGCTTCCTCACTTTAGCTGGGACAATTTTCTTCAACCAGTCTTCTGCTTGGTTGCATTGCAGCAATACCTGTGTAATGTTTATACTCATCTTCCAAACCCAGCAAGTAGGATCCAACCAGGGGCTGCCACAAGTATGTATGGTATTTTTGTTGTTAAGTATTCTAGTGCAACCCCAGCATGCAGTGACCAGACAGGAAAGTATAGCATGACCTAAAGGAAGTTGTTTTTGCATTGTTTGCCTGCAATTACAATTAGAAAGGTTCTTTCCTGCTTCAAGGGGGGGTAGTGTCATTCAACCCTATTTGCGTGTGTTCTTTTGGACTTCTCTCTCTTGCTTTCTGATTTGTAAGAGGAAATATGTCCTTTTTCAGCTCCTCCATCTTTCAGGCCACATGGCTGAAAGAAAGACTTCCTTCTAAACCAAATTACCAAGACTCCTGAGCACATGTATCTTCTGACCATATTTTGTGAGTAAATTATATTTTTCTTTCTCTTCAGTATCTAGTTCAAGTGTGTTTATTAGCTTGTTTAGAATTGGGAGACTTGCATTCGAACATAAAATTACCTGAAGCCTGCCCCGCTTTGTTGTGTAGCTGCTACAAATAACTTAACATTTTACTGCAGGTTGTCATCCTCCTTCTTTGGTTTCCTTTGGAGCAGAAGAAGAATGACTTTATTGAACTTTTGTGCCACTTTTTCCCCCTTCAAAGAGGCCTATAGTTCCAATTCCTTTTTTCTTATTTTTGCATATTTACCATTAGGTGAGGATAATGTCATCATTTTTGTTCACATTTAACAAAATGTCAAAAATAGGAGAAAGTGAAACATGCAGATTTGACTTTGCCGGACCCATTCCCCAAATGATGACATGGACACTTTATTTGGATGAAAAATTGGGCCACTTTATTAACTTTATTCAACTTTACTTGGCTACTGCCAATAACCAAACGGGCCGTAATAGCACTGGTAAGTATTACTCTAATTATGAACCCAACTTAAAATGCACATCACAATTTGTTACCACTGTAACAAACTGTGTTACCCTGTCCACATCCTGCTTCCACTGAAACACGTTGTGGACCCTAGTCAGGCTGCTACTATTTAGCACCTGATATTATAATGCCCCCTGTACATATTGGAGGCGTAGCCTGATGTTTAAGCATACCAACAATTTTATTTAAAGCTGGTTGGCCATTCACACTTTTTGTTTATACCTTGTCTTCCCTATGTCCAACCAACTGTGTATACCAAATTAAATGGGCCATGCCTTTTTTATTCCTTACCAGTGCTATCCGCCAAAGTGACCATCAAGAAACATAGCTGAACCCCAAATCTCAACCATCAGCAACAGTGTGGGATGGGTGAAAACGCCAGGAACCAAGGTGCCAATGCAGGTTCAAGCAAAAATTCCCATCCAGCCCCGGAGCGACCAAAATAATCACACTATTACCTAGGGAGGGGGTGGTGGGCAAACGCACCCTGGCCCAGCCTGATTGTGGGGGGAAAAGCCGGTAAGCGCTGCTGCTGCTGCCCCTTTTATAGGGGCTGGCTAGCCATGCCCCCGGCTTCCCCGAGGCAGTGTTCGTGCCTCGGCGCAGGCCAGCAAAGCGTGCGGCAGCTAAACGGCTGCCATGCGTGCCTTCTCCCTGTTTATACATTTCCTCATTTCCTTCTTTTGGGGGAAGCACTGCTCTGTTCCAGAGTTATACTTACCTAATAGTGTCATTACCAAAACATCCTAAATCACCATACCCAAGATCATCTGCCATTATCAGCAAAATGTTTGGTCTTGATAAATTCTCTCCATATGTTTGAAGAAATGAGGAAACTAGCAAAATAGCTAGATTCCACCTAGACAAAAACACCAAAACCATCTCCATTATTCCCGTCTCATAGGCAAGAGTAATTATTTAGCTCAGCTCTGAGATGAAAAAGTACCCTAATTCTTTGTTTTTGAGTACAGTATTATGATTGTATTGAATACTGTACAGCAGGGGTAAGCAACCTACGCCCGCTGGCTGGATCCAGCCCATGGTGCCACATCAAATGGCCCACAACTTTGTTCAAGCCGCCACCATCAGCTACGGACTCATTTACGGCTGTTATAAATGCATTTACAACAGCTGCAGACTCATTTACGGTGTTTACAACAGCTGGTTCTGGTGGCAGCAGCAGTGGCTGAACCGCCAGTCCAGCCTTCCAATTGTCTAATGGAGCGTGATCTGGCCTCCAACTTCAAAAGGTTGGCAACCCCTGTTATACAGTATTGTAATTCATTAACATTACTGTAGCTTAACAAGCTTTAAAAAACAGTGACTAGTGTAACCCTCTGTGTACTATTTGCTTGAACCCAATGGGGCAGGGACTTTAGGAAGGGGCTGTGATTGAAAATCCCAATTTAGAAAGAGAGGAAGAGCTGGAAAAGGGCAGAAGCTGCTATTTACCTGGAGGAATATATAGGTTCTTATAGCCTTGCCTTGTTGTGGAATTTCAAGAGATTTATGCAGAAGAGGCAGTGGAAGAATCAATCCATGCTGTGATATTGGCTGAGATTCTTTTGCCTAGCAAAGTAAATTGCAAGAAGGGCAGGCCCATTAAATCAATGACACTTAGAGAAAAGTTGACTTACCAGATTGCCACTGATTCAACAGGCCTAGTCTAGTTGCAACTTACTACTCTAAGCAACAGGATTTTAGCCATCATATATTTGTATCTGAATTGGTACTTTATTTTAGTGCCTCAATGGTTACGTACCTGGAGGTGTTTTCTTTGTGCTTTGCTCCAGTGTTTCACAATAAGATATCAAAGACTTTGTGACTCAGTTTTCTTTCAAGATGGGGCTGCAGTGGCTCAAGTGGTTAAGACGCTGAACTCAATGACTGGAAGGTTGGAGTTCGATTCCCAATACTGCACAATGGAGTGAGCTCCCATCTCTGTCCCTGCTCCTGCCAACCTAGTAGTTCAAAAGCAAGAAATTGCAAGTAGATAAATAGGGACCACTTCCGTGGGAAGGTAAACAGTGTTCTGTGCACTCCAGTGTTGAGGCATGTCTGCCACATATCCACAGAAACATCTGCAGATGCAGATAGCACCGATTCTTTGGCTGTAAGCACTGAACCCTAGAGTTGGATACAACTGGCTTTCAAGCATGGACGAACTTTACCTTTACCTTGCTTTCAAGATACATTTGCACTACTTCATTTGTTCCACAAGCAACTTCTGTTCTGACACAGGACTGGTAAACAGACCTTAGAGGTCTATATTTTGTAGCATACAGTTTGGGCTATGGTTTCACTACTCTTGTTCTGTTGCATGAAAAAAAATCCTCATCTTTGTAAATTCACTGTGCTTGAAATATAGCCCATAGAATCCAGAGAGAAGTAAACCAGCAAATGTCCCTCTATAGAGAAACAGGAAAAGTGTTTCATTTCCCTACATGGTGAAGTGGCTCAAAAAAGCTTGTTTTGCATCAAAGGGTCATTTCAAGTGTAAATGTAATTTGGCCCCTCCCTTATCCTCTAGCAATCTGAAAATGAATGAACCTAGAGAGATTACACACTCAGAGATTATTTTAAAAATGAGATTGTCTGCATAGCCTACACGTTCATAAGGCAAAGTTATCTCTTACAAGACCATGAAGTCAATACAAGTAATGGAGAATATAACTGAGAAGACATGCCATTAATTGCTCTCTAAAGAATGTTTAATTCTTGCACTGAAAAATAAACATCACAAAGAATCCACACTGAAGGCATTTCTCTCACCTGGAAATCCTGCTCTTCAATTTATTAAGCATCACTGACCAACTTGGATGACTAGCTTTTAAGAAGCACAACAGCTCGTACAACCTCCATTTGTGTCTGCACTTAGTTTTATTTTTGCTCTCTGGCTTGCCCATTTTACCTGAGGTTAAAAATTGACAGGAAGCTCTGATCAGCAGCGTGTAAAGTCCTTCTTGATAACTTGTCACTCTAACATTTTCACTTGCTCTTTTATGCAATCACCTAAAGAATTGGTTTGGTTCCAGCTAAGTGTGACATTAAAGGTGTAGAATACCTATTACATTCACTCTCTGTTTTAGTCAGTGAAGGAATCAGGGCCACTGAGGGCCGGGGAGCCCGGAGGAGGACTGATCAAGTAACGACACGAGGCAAGGAAACAGGATCAGATCAGTACTTTATTGAGAAAAGGCAACATCATTTATAGGGAAAAAAGAGCAACGGTGGCAAGCTGTCATCTGACAGGAAAATTACCTCACCCACGTACCCGGGTTAATGGGGAACACCTCAAAGGGAAGTTAATTAACTGGGGCAAACATGGACTTAGGAGTCCCATTGTTCAGGGATTAGGCAGGGGCAAACATGGCCCTTATTTGCACCGGGTAGGAGATGAGTCATTTACTCTAATAGGTAACTGGGGTCAGCGAGATGAGCTTCTTGCAGAATCGCTGGCCAGGCAATAAGCGGTCGAATTAATCCCTACCATTAATCTCCCCCCTTGCTCGCCGACAAAGGCCAGAGGCCAGGAGTCTGCTCACTGGTTTAACCTCTGCCAGAGGCCACCGATGCCCAACCGGGCACGCGGAATCCTCATCTCCCCTTTCTGTTTAATTTAAGAGCCTGGCTGGCGATCCCGCGCAAAAGCGGCATCAGCTGTTGGGCGTGAGTGACGTCACGGAGTTTCTCTTTGGGGCGGCACTTAGAGATCAGCGGGGGAATGCACTGAGCAAGGCAACAAATCGTGATGCCTAGTATGACTATCCCCATCACTACCTTAAGCACCGTTTGCAGCCACCCCCAGGGGATCCATGACCACATCCAATTCCACAGGGAACTCCACCAGGCTCCCCACGCGGAGCCTTCTGTAATGCCTGCAACTATGGTGTGGAGATCCGTGATCTGGCTTTGGATTTTACGGGAGTTATCAGTAAGATTGAAACAACACATTCCATGAAAAGATTCGCAGCCCAGGTGGTGCAGCAAGAGGAGGTAGTCAATAGCCGCTCGATTGTCGAGAACGGCACGGCGGAGTTCCGCCTGCTCCTGATTGAGGAGCGCTATCGCTATGGAGGTATGGTTAATGGCTTTAGCCAAACCGCAAGCCAAGCGGCCAATCCTCCGTGCGTTGCCGACGGCCAAGCCTGGCACGCCGACAAGGCTGACTGCTAGTGATACATACTCAGCGGGACTCATTACCCTAAAGCTGCTGTCACAAGAGCTGTCTAACTGGGTTGTGCGTGTGTGCTGTATGAGTGGGGAAACATCAACATTTGATACATTTGTGTCATTTGCACTTGGGGCAATCATGTCCTTGGTAGGAAGCAACAGTGTCAAACGGCTGAGACAACACATGGAGTCCGACAGATTTGCAGGGATATAGTTCCATGTGAACTGGTTGCAGGTGAAAAACCACCCTGAAGGTAGGGTGACATGAGCGTACAGCGAAATGAGGGTTTCTGGTTTATTACAAGTCCAGTTGCCGCTGCCGGGGTCAAGGCAGCGGCGCCGAGTCGGACCGCCTGAGGTGCAGCCGGTCATTCGGGTACAAGCAGCGTCCGGGCTGACCGCCACTCGAGGGGTATGAAGAGTGGCTGCATCAGCCGGCAAGGTTGGTGTAAGTCGCAATCCCCCCCAGCGTGCGTATGCTGAGAAGGTGGTGGGAGTGTGTGGGCCAAAGAACGCCTTCAACAGCCAGTCGCCATCCTTGGTGCGCGTGTCCAGAGCGTGGCACACGGGGATGAGACAGGTGCTGAGGATCGAGGCAGAACCAATGTCCTGCTTCAGGCAAAAATCGGACTGGTTGACGAGACCCGCCAACCTTTCCCACAAGTTGTACTGCATTCGTGCAGAAAGATCTTCTCCAGGCGGCAAGCCGTTGGCCTGGATTGGAATAGCCTGAACGCCTCCCCCCAAAAGCAGGGAAAGGGCCAGGATGATGGTGTAGATCACAGAATTGATGTGAATCTGGGCAAAGACTGCTGCAACGAAGTTCTCCGGTGTCGGCTCCTTCCCCTCCGTCCCGGGCCTCACAGCAAAGGGTCTTGACCATCCCCCAGGTGATCCTCTGCGCTTGGGTCCGCAGCCGCCGCTTCTCCTGGTGGGTCTCCTCGATCAGAGTGAGGTCCTCCATCTCCGGGATCGGACTCGGGCCGGCCTGGTTCCACGCCATGCGGTTCCAAGTGGGGCTTGACACACCGGGCTGGAATCCAGACGACACCTGTAGGAGACATAACTGCAGCATACCCTCTTCCCCAGGTTATGAGCGGCACCGGGCCCCTCCAAGAAGGGTCTGGTGGCACTCGGTACCGGACCATAGGTCGCGGGAGAGCTTCCGAACGGCGGAAATGCCTCTCCTGCGGCGTACAATCCGAAAAAACATTAAGGTGATTGTAAGTGAACAATACCTTGTTGAGACAGAACTGAGCTTCTCCCTGTGACTTGGGGAGGGCTGGTGGCTCCCCCCTTTCTGTTTGTTTGTCAATATAGGACTTTAGCGTCCGATTGACCCGCTCTACAATCGCTTGCCCTTGCGGATTGTAGGGAATCCCAAATGTATGCTTGATGTCCCATGTGGCCATGAAGGCGGCCAGATGCCTAGAGCTGTAGGATGGCGCGTTGTCCGTTTTCACGCGCCGTGGTTTGCCCATGGCAGCTATGCAGGAAAGGAGGTGCTGCTCCACGTGGGTCGCAGTTTCCCCTTTCTGCGCCGTGGCCCAAACGAATTGTGAAAAAGTGTCTATGCAGACATGCATGTATTGCCACCTGCCAAACTGCGGCACATGCGTGACATCCATCTGCCACACCTGATTGGCCTCTGTCCCTCGTGGGTTGACCCCCCACGAGGGCCCCCCCGGTGCCCCTGCACAATGCTGGCAAGAGCGAACAATGCCTTGGGCTTGAGAAAGTGGCAGATTGAATTGTCTGGCGAGTGCCTTGGCATTTTGATGGAAAAAGGCATGACTTTGGATTGGAGTAGTAAAGACTCCCAAAACTGAACGTTGCTGAATTTCCTTTGCGGCCGCGTCCGCTCTGCTATTGCCCGCGGAAATCGGACCCGGTAGGTCTTGGTGACTTCGAATATGGGCAATATAGAGCGGCTCCGTGCGGTTTCGCAAATGGAATTGAGCGGTGAGAAACAGACTAAGCAAATTTTTGTCTATCGCAGGAGTAATGTAAGCTCCCGGTAGACTGTGAAGCAAATTCCTTACATACAGACTGTCAGTAATGATATTTAACCGTTCTTTGGCGAAGGTGCGCAAGGCAAGGTTCACGGCTGCCAACTCTGCCCGCTGAGCGGACTTCTGTGGAAGAGTTAGCAGCGTGTGCCAAGCTTCGCCCTCCTGCCAGGTCAGAACACCATAGGTGCGACCACCATCCGAGAAAACTGTTCTGGCTCCCTGGATCGGGACCAGCGAGAGCAATTCGAACAAGCTGACTGTTCCTGTCTGAAGTGAAACGAGTCTGGGGTCTTTGGGCAAGTGATATGCTAAGCTCCCAGTGAAGCCTTCCAAAGCTATCGGAAGCGAGTCACCTAGCTGCATTAACTGATGAATTTGTTCCTTGGTAAACGGAACCACAATTTTGGCCAAATCATTTCCTGAAATGTCCCTAGCTCTCAGCCTGCCGCGGTAAATCACCGCGGAAACTAGCTCTTGGGGCGGGACGATGTTCCGTGAAGATGTATTAGGCAAGTAGACCCATTCCACAATTTTCGCCCCCTTCTCTGAGTCTACTCCTAGCGCCCCAGTGAACATGGATCCTGATCGTACGATGTACAAATTCAGGATCGGGGCATATGGCCCCTGGGCGATCCTATCCACCCACCTCTGGCTGAGAACTTGGTTCACTTTCTCGAGCGCCAAGCGCGCGTCTCGAGAGATTTTTATCCGGTCTGCCGGCTGCTTACCTAAAGTTAGCAGCGAGAAGAGCGGTTTTAGAAGATCCGTATCCAATCGGAAGTACGGTCTGGCCCAATTAATGTTTCCTAAAATCTGCTGTAATTCTACGAGGGTGACTGAGTCCTGTAGATTTATCTGAGGCAAAACTGGCGCTGCAAAAGAGCGGAGAAGCCGATGGCCCAAGTATGAGAAGGGCTCGGTCTTCTGTACTTTTTCAGGGGCAATGAGTAAACCCTTGTCCCCCAGGCTAGCCCGGAGGTCTGAAAACACTGTGCTGCCAAGCTGTGGCAACGCTACCAAAATATCATCCATAAAGTGACAAACTATGGCTTGTGGGTAGAGGTTTCGAAACCTTGCCAGCGCGTCGTGAACGTAGATTTGGCACAGGGTGGGCGAATTGAGCATGCCCTGTGGCAAAAATTTCCACGCGTAACGGAGCGTGGGCTCACTGTGGTTCACGACCGGCACCGTAAAGGCAAACCTCTCCCGGTCCCTGGGGTCTAAGGGGATTGTATAAAAGCAATCCTTGAGATCTACGACTAGAATCTCCCACCCCTCGGGAATCATATTAGGATTAGGGATGCCGCATTGAAGCGGACCCATCGGCTGAATACATTTATTGATCTCTCTGAGATCGTGGAGGAGTCGCCACTTCCCCGACTTCTTCTTAATAACAAAAATTGGCGAGTTCCAGGGACTCGTGGACTGCTCTATATGTCCTGCGTCTAGCTGTTCTTTCACTAGCTGCTTGAGAGCAACTAATTTCTCTCCCACTACCGGCCATTGTTCTACCCAGACCGGAGTATCGGTGAGCCATTTAAGTGGCAACGCCATTACCCGAAGGTAAGGGTGGCACCGTACTGCTCGAGAATGTCTCGCCCCCAAAGGTTGACGTGCACGTCAAGGATGTGCGGCCGAATTACCGCTGTGCCCTCAGCCTTTGGGATTGTGACTTCTACCCACTCTCGGCTCCTAAACGCTTCCTGAACTCCACCTACCCCCCACACATCGGAGACCGGCTCAATGGCCCACTCTCTCGGCCACTGACTCCTGCTTACCACGCTCACATCCGCTCCGGTATCGAGTAACCCTGAGAACACTCTTTTGTTCAAAAATACCTCGATAACGGGGCGCTGCTTCCACTCAATGTTGGTCTCCACTGTCACTAAGACCTGGTATCCTTGCACTGCCTCACTTGCGCTGTCACTGAGCCTTCCCTGGCTGCCTGCTGACGAGTGACAAGGAACCATGATCAGTTGCGCTAAGGTGTCTCCCTTATGAATTGTTTGGGGCAGGTGTGTCCAGAGCTGAACCTGGAGAACGCCTGAAAAATTCGAGTCAACGACTCCTGGAATTATGAAAATTCCACGTGCACCAGCTACACTACGGGGCAAAACTAAACCTAAAAAGCCTCTGGGCAGGGGACCCATGTACTGGGAATCGACCAGATAGACTGTGCCTGGCAGGTCGCATGTAACGTCTGCCTGGCAAGTCAATTCTAGCCCTGTACTACCCTTGGGGCTGGCCTGTGCCCTCGCAGTGCCTGGGATGTGCCTAGAATCTAGTCTAGCTCTGGGGAGTTCTGGATCTGGGTGAGGGAAGCCTCTGTTTGGACCGGGGCCAGAGACGTGCCCGGATTCCGGTTTCCCGAACTCGGACAAAACCTGGCCCAATGATAGCCTCTCTTGCACTTCGGACAGAGGGTGTTCGGAGCCTTGGAATGGCCGGACTTTTGTCCGCCTCCCTTGGATCGGCACTCCCTAGCGAAGTGGCCGACCTTGCCACAAGTGTGACATGCCCCTTTGGTCTTTCCTCCATTAGGATGAGATCTTCTACCCCCTTGCACGGCTGCCGCTAGCAGACCCATCTTATAGGAATCCGTGCCAACGTCAGCACATGCTCAGATCATGTCCGTTAAGGTCAAGTCAGGACGATTGCCTAGCGACTGCAAAACCTTACGGCAGTCCAAATTGGCATTGTCCTTGGCTAGCTTAATCATGAGCTCTTGCTGGGCTTGCTCATTATCAATCTGCCTGGTGATTGCTTCTTCCAGGCGATTGATGAAGTCCATGTAGGGCTCCTGGGCTCCCTGCTTGATCGCGGTGTAATTTTTGGCCGTTTTGCCAGTCGCTGGGACCTTGAAGTATGCCCTATAGGCGGCTTCGGCCGACATCTCTAGGGTGGCTAGAGGCAAGGTGATCTGTGCCTGGATGGATTCAAAGGCACCTGAACCATATAGCTGTTCAGCGATTACTGCGCCTCCCATCCTGGCGGCTCTGGCCTGAGCCTCGAGCCGGTACTCACTGTCCCAGATCATGTACTGGCTAGGGGTTAGCATCATCCTCATGACGGCTTTCCAATCATGAGGAATCCACATGGTGGTTTCGCACGCCTGCTGAAGCGTGCCCCTGGTAAAACGACTTTGGAGCCCTGTCTCTGAGATTGCCTTCCGTAAAGCCATGAGAAGCTTGTATGGGACTGGGGAATGAATGATCTGTTGGGCGCCCATGAGCGCGTCCATCTCCATTCGGATTGGACATATCTGTCTAAGCTCAGCTAGTTCTTCCGCTGACAATTCCCCCTTTTTGAGTTCTATCTCGGCTGTGCGCTGAAGGGCACTCTTCACGACTAGGGAGCTTGGAGCTGTCAGAGAAGCGCCTGCGTTTCTCATTCCTTGCATTCCTTCGGTGACGTCTGCAGCTGTCACCGCGGGAATGCTCCCTGCGTTACTATGCTGATAGCTAAATGACGGACAGAGTGCCGTGGGCGCAGTCGGCTCGACTGGCCTGCCTGATGACTTCTCTAACGGGGGTTCATTGGCCTCTATCCGGACTGGTTCGATCTGTTCTAAGAGTTTCCTACACTTCCTCCAAGTGCGAACTATCCCTCCTGGAGCTTTGGGGGGTTGCTGAATGCAGTCTCCTATCTGATCCCAGAGCTGCAGGGTTAACGTACCTACTTCTGGGTAAAGTAGGCAGTGTTCCCTGAGGTACGCCAAAAGTCTCGCTAGTTCCCTGCTGTGAAATCGTAACTGAAATACCCTGGCCAGGATTCTGAACTCTTCCTCCCGAGTTCTTTGGCTAGCGGACGGACTTGGTCCATGAGAACAAGTCCCCATATTACCTGCGATGGTCCTCTGGAGTTTCCCCCTCGGGACGGAGATCGACGCGTCTTTGCAGGCAACAGGTTCGGGCGTCGGGTGTCTGGGGTAGACCTCGGAGCGTGGACCTTCTGCCACGGGCCCTCGGCGGCCTCTGCGCTGTCAGGGGCTCACAGCCTGCCCTGAGCGGAACGCGTTTTTCCCTTTGCGCAAGCCTCCCCGAAAGCTGGGAGCAAGCTGTAGGAATGCCTCCTTGGAATGCCTCGCCGCCGGCCGTCTCTCTGTCCGGCTGGCTGCCGACCAGAGTGCCGCGCTGTCCTCCGGGCTGTCGGGTCGCGGTTCAAGCGCAGAACCGGACCGCGTGGATCGTTACTCGCGAGTAGACCTCTCCGGGGTCCCTTTACTCACGAGTAAATCACGTCGGGGTCACCAGATGAAGGAATCAGGGCCACTGAGGGCCGGGGAGCCCGGAGGAGGACTGATCAAGTAACGACACGAGGCAAGGAAACAGGATCAGATCAGTACTTTATTGAGAAAAGGCAACATCATTTATAGGGAAAAAAGAGCAACGGTGGCAAGCTGTCATCTGACAGGAAAATTACCTCACCCACGTACCCGGGTTAATGGGGAACACCTCAAAGGGAAGTTAATTAACTGGGGCAAACATGGACTTAGGAGTCCCATTGTTCAGGGATTAGGCAGGGGCAAACATGGCCCTTATTTGCACCGGGTAGGAGATGAGTCATTTACTCTAATAGGTAACTGGGGTCAGCGAGATGAGCTTCTTGCAGAATCGCTGGCCAGGCAATAAGCGGTCGAATTAATCCCTACCATTAATCTCCCCCCTTGCTCGCCGACAAAGGCCAGAGGCCAGGAGTCTGCTCACTGGTTTAACCTCTGCCAGAGGCCACCGATGCCCAACCGGGCACGCGGAATCCTCAAGTCAGACTCTAGCAAAAGCAAGCACAGCCACAATCTGAATCAGACCCAGCATGTAAGAAAGGAAATATGTACAATATTTAACTCTTTCCCTGTATTTGGCTTTATTTTAACTTTCCATAATGTACATGAGAGCCAAGGCAGTATTCTGCATTGACAGAGCAACAAGCTAGGACTCAGGAGCCCCGAGTAGAAACTTTGCTCAGCCATGGAAATTCCTGGGATGAGCAGGGATGGCAATAGAAAAACCACTCCTTAGATACTGTAGCTCAGCTCAAAAAGGCATGCTGTGCATCAAATGAGAATGGACAGCACATAATCAACAAGAAAACTAACCTTGTTCAGTTAGACCAGCACTCAAGCTGTTCCTGAACTTCAATTCCCAGAAGCCCTGATCAGCAGGAGTCCTGACTTGGGCTTCTGGTAATTGAAGTCCAAAAACACCAGGAGTGCTAAGGTTTGCCATCAAGGCTTTAGACCAGTGATGGGCAGTCTTGGCCCTCCAGCTGTTCTTGAACTTCAATTCCCAGAAGCCCAAATCAGCACTCCTGCTGATCAGGGCCTCTGGGAATTGAAGGTCAAGAACAGCTGGTGGGCCAAGACTGCCAATCACTGCTTTAGACTGACATTAGCCTAGACCAGTGGTCAGCAAACTTGGCCCTCCAGGTGTTCTTGGACTTCAATTACCAAAAGTCCAAGTTAGTACACCTGCTGATCAGGGCTTCTGAGAATCGAAGTCCAAGAACATCTAGAGAACCAAGTTTGCTGACCCCTGGTCTAGATAGTGAGTGGGAAAACTACTTGGGTTTTTCTGTCCATCCATAAGAGCATGAACACTGAAGTGATTAACTTGGTGAGTTTGGAGCTGGAGAGAGAGCTGGCTTTAGCTGTGAGTTGCATTTCAGATTTTGCAGAGGTCTTTAAGGTGATATTTATCTTTCATGTCCAAAAATGTAAATGTTAGATTTCTTTTTAAGGTGGAAGGCAAGGTTTAGTTGAAATATGGAATTAATGATGAGTTGTATATCTCTTGCTTCTTGGTTTTGATGAGCATAACATTAAATTGGGGTATCATGGGTTTCTGATCCTGCTTAGTGAGCTGTATAAATGAAACTTTGAAACAGTCATATATGTGATGACCTTATCTGGTGATATCCCTACTCCTGGAGAATTTTTATTTTAAAGAAATGGAGATACAACCAAAAATATATTACACTTTACCTTTTCCATGGGCCTTTGGCCATTCTTTATTGAGAATAACCCAGATGTGTATCATAAGAAGCTGATTACTTTCATGTGTCTGACTGCAATCAGAGATAAGACTGAAAAGAAAAGCAGAAAAAATCTAATAGAGAGGTGGAAATCTATGTTAGGTATTGGGGTCTGTGTGTGAATTCTGTAGAGCTAAGCAGTTAGCTTGTGGCAGCAGTGGTGGTGCCCGTGTAGTGTTTTCACTCTCACCCAGACAATAACATGCAGAGTAACAATAAACAGAATAGCTTTTACTTCAGCAAGTCAGTTCTTAAGGTCAACACAAAACATTAGATTCCTCTCTATGAAAGTAAAGTCAGGCAAACAGTTTGTAAGTCTTTGTAAGCATTACTTTCAAGGTCAGAGTCCCAGTCAAAGTACTCACAGCAAACTCCAGCCTACTCCCGGGCTGGCTGTAGGCTATGCAAAGCCTTGTTGTCCTGGCTTCAGGAAATAACAGAGCCTCCAGGATCAGTGTCTCTGCTTGGTGTAGTTTCTGGAAACTGGACTCACTTTGTCCATTCAGTTGGATTTCAATCCTCCTGAGAGTTTCAGACTGTCTCTCTCCTCCTGAGATTTCAGCAAAGCCAGTAGCAGAACTCCAGGAGGTGAAGCATCCTGTCAGAAGCAGTTTTGGCAAGAAGGCAGTATGGCTAGCAAGCAGTTCAGCTAGCAAGCGTTTTGGCATGAAGCCTTTGGCTATAAGTTTTGGCATATAAGCCTTTCACATAGAAGCGAGGTGGCTAAACAGCAAAGTGGCTTCTGAGAAGCCTAGATTTATACTTGACAATTTGCTCAGTCACCCACTCAGTGGTTACAGCTGGGTAGTGTGCTGAAGGCTCTCTTAAAGATACAGCTTCATGCATCTTACACAATACCTACAGGACATCACAATCCTATCAATCTACACTTTGGAATCTGGTGTAATTAAACAGATAATTACATATAATGAATTTTTTGTGCATTTGTCAGGAGGGGACCAGACTACAGTCTTTCCATGTCATCTGGGAATGGTTTGAGCCAGTTTTCCCTGATGAAGTGGACAGGCTCCTTGCAGCTGTTCCTGCTACTACCTGCCCTTTACAGCCCTGTCCTGCTGGCTTGGTGAAAGCATCTAAGGCAGTGACAGGCAGCTGGGTCGGGGTGATAATTAATTCATCTTTACGGGAGGGGGTATTTGCACCTTTAAAACATGTTTTGGTGCGCCCCCTCCTAAAAAACCCTGCTCTCGACCCAACAATTCCAGCTAATTATAGGCCAGTCTCCAACCTTCCATTTTGGGGGAAGGTATTGGAGAAAGAGGTGGCGCGGCAGTTGCGGGTGTGTGTGTGTGTGTGTGTCCTGGATGAAGCGGATTATCTGGACCCCTTTCAGTCAGGGTTCAGGCCCAGACATGGTATAGAGACGGCATTGGTCGAACTGATGGATGATCTCTGGCGAGAAAGGGATGGAGGCCATCCAACCATCCTTAGTCTCCTTGACCTCTCAGTGGCTTTCGATACCGTCGACCATGGTATCCTTCTGGAACGGCTCCGAGGATTGGGGATCCAGGGCACTGTGTTGTCCTGGTTTTCCTCATTCCTGAAGGGCCGTACCCAGTCGATGTGGTTGGAGAGTGAGATGTCCAGCCCTAGGCCACTCCAATATGGGGTGCCTCAGGGCTCAGTGCTGTCTCCTCTTCTATTTAATATCTACATGAAACCATTGGGTGAGATCATCAATTGCCACGAGGCGTGGTACCATCAGTACACAGATGACACCCAAGTGTACATCTCGTCTCGTGGTGATCCCAGTGATGCTGTCAAAGTCCTGTCTGAGTGCCAGGTGGCTGTAGGGGTCTGGTTGGGGGACAACGGATTACAACTGAACCCTGATAAGACTGAGTGGCTATGGATTAGGGCCCGGTGTTATCTCAGGAGCTACCATTGTTGGTTTTGGATGGGGCTAGTCTGCCCCAGACAGATCCGGTGCGCAACTTGGGGGTCCTCCTGGACTCGCAACTGCTACTTGAAGATCAGGTGGCGGCCGTGTGCAGGAGGGCTTTTGCTCAACTTCGGGTGATTCACCAGTTGCACCCACTCCTAGATGGGACTCCTTACTCATGGTCACTCATGCTCTGGTCACCTCTAGACTAGATTATTGCAATGCACTCTACATGGGGCTACCCTTGATGACCATTCGGAGGCTGCATTTGGTCCAGAATGCAGCTGCTCAGGTGGTGATGGGGTGTTGGCATTATGCTTGCACCTCACCACTGCTTCGGGAGCTGAACTGGCTTCCAATTTGCCTCTGTGTGCAATTCAAGGTGCTGGTCATTACCTTTAAAGCCCTACATGGTAGTGGGCCAGGATACCTAAGAGACCGCATCGCCCCAAGAACGTCTGTCCATCCAACCAGAGCAGACCGGAGGGCTCTCTGCTTGTACCATCTGCTAGAGGGGCCTGTCTCTCTAGCACACGAAGGAGGGCCTTCTCTGTGTCCGCTCCGGCCTTGTGGAACCTCCTGCCAGTGGAACTAAGGCTGCAGAGGGAATTGCTGCCCTTCAGGAAAGATCTAAAAACATGGCTGGTGGGGCAGGTGTGGGGTCCTGAAGATGTTGTGACCCCCACCTGCTGGTTGGTTTAATATCAAAGTAATCTTCCACTTTTTAATGTGTGGGGGTTTTAGCGGGGTAATTTGTTTTAATGGGGTTGTTCTTGTTTTAAGGGTTTTAAGATTGTATGCCGCCCAGAGTCTTTGTGAGTTGGGCGGCTATATAAATATGAATATAAATAAAAAATAATAAATGAATAAATAAATTTGGAATTAACTTTAGTAGCATTTCCTGACCTCCAAACTCCACCAACCCCTGAAGCGGGATAAAAGGAGCTGCCATGGCTGGGGCCGGCTGAAGACGCTGCCACTGACCTCTGAGCCTCACAAATGCCCATATGGGGAGAAAGTAGCCACTGTAGCCATGGCCAGCAGAGGATGCTGCCACTGACCTCTGGCCCCACCAATGCCCAGAGGGGGAGAGGAGGACAGAGGAGGACGCTGCTGCTGATTTCTGGGCCCTACTAAGGGTTTTGGTTGTGGTGCCAGGGTACAACTTGTCCCGTTACTGTTATTTGGCTGTTATGGAGCTTTTTCATATGAATGATTTTATTTACTTGCTGTTTTTCCATTGTATTTTACTGTGTTGTAATATGTAATATGTACTATGTATATGCGTTTGAGATACTATGCTGTTTCTGTGAGCCACCCAGAGTTGCATTGTTGAGTGGGCTGCATAAAAATTCAAATTCAAATTCAAATACAACAACAACAACAACAACAACAACAACAACAACAATATCCCTTCAGCATTTTGAAGCCTAGTGTATAAAGCAAACAATGCTGCAAAACACAGGCAATTTAGATTTTGTGCAATATGGTCTAGGAATCTGGCCCTACCTTCAATATGGCATGTGGCAGCCATTTATGTACAATCAAGAGCTTGAAAGTCAAAATAGCAATAGTTTTAGCACATATTCAGAACACGTGCTCCTTTAGGTGACAAAATACATCTTTCTATCATAACATGTGCTTTCATTTGCATCTTAGTGTGCTTTGTTTTGTGAAGCATGTATCTCTGAAGAAACCACATCGTGGGGAGGAAAATGGAATGATGCATACAGGGAATATGCATTCCTCTTAATGTCTAGTTTGACCCAAAGATGTGTTTTAAATGAAGTTATTCTTGTTCCATTCGTACTTACTGTATATTCTACCAGATGATTACCCGGCCTTACTCGTTTTTTTTCTTTAAAGGAAGTATAGTTCTGCCAGCATGTCCTGCCTTTTAGTTCCCTTTTCTTCATCACTGCCTCTGCCATCATTGCCTTCACTGTTGTCATTGGCTGCATCATTATTCTGCTGCCTCTGTTGACACCTCTGTCGTCACCTCCTGTGTTGTTGCTGTGTGTCTTGTGATTTTGCTGCCTGTATTGTTTTGTGTGCTGCTTCCATCTTTATTGTTGCTGGCAGGCTTCTTGTTCAGCTGAACTGTGTGTGTAGATGTACCCTTCAACCATCGCCCTCTTTCCTCCCTCTTCTGAGAACTCCAAAAAAGGCTCCAGTGGGTTTTTTCCCTCCCCAACCGCTGGAGGAGAGTGGACCGTTCCACAGGGGTGCCATTATTCCATTTTGTCCCCCCTTCCCCTTCTTTCTCTGTTCCACAATATCCCAACACCATCCTGATAATTTAAGAATAATAACCCATCAAAGGAAAGAATAAAAACAGGTTTCTTTTCTTTTTAAATATTTTTATTCTTCAGCTCTGGAAAAGGATCCCTCCTCACCCACTTTCCTCCCTCTTCTGAGGGCTCAAAAAAAGAGGCTCCAGCAGTTTGTTTTTTCCTCCCCAACCGCCAGAGGAGAGCGGACCATTCCATTGTACCACCCCATGGGGGTGCCACTATTCCATTTTCCCCCCATTCCTCTCCCTTCTCTGTTCCACAATATTCCAACACCATCCTGATACTTTACAAATAATAACCCAATGAAGGAAATAATAAAAACAGGTTTCTTTTCTTTTTAAATACTTTTTTATTCTTCAGCTCTGGGAAAGGATTCCCCCTTTTTTGGTGGTGGTACATGCTTTCTCTCCTGTTGGTGGGGGTGTCCCTTTTGCATCCCAATTTGTGGGGCATAAACCCCCCAAATGGGTTTCGAGACCCCCACAGTGCTGATCTCGCAAGCCCAAGGTAGGTGTGTGCCAATTTTCAGCGAGATTGGTCCAGGGGTGTGGGTTCCTTTAGAGCACATACAAGACCACACCTTTGCTTTATAGATATAGATTACTGGCCTCAGCTCAATGTAACTTCAGCCTCCATGGGTTCCTATCAGCTTTGGCAATGGTCAACATTACTCAGGGCTGAATTCAGGGGATCTGGAGAAGTTCCTATGCAGAAAATATTTTGATGCCCTCAGCAATTTTTTTTACAGAGACAAATTCAGCACTCCACAGTTTTGGACATTCATTCAGACAGTTCTGACTACGTTGAGTATGTTGTCTATATTGGACGTGAAAGCATTAATTAAATAACCTAAAACAAAACTAAATTCTTTAATTATTAATTTATTACATCTTTGTTAAACACATACCTGCCTCTCCTTCAAGGAGTAGAATGTAGGATATGTTATCTTCTTTCTGTTTTTCATCCATACCTCAACCCTTACTACATGATGAGTTAGGCTAAAAGATAGCAACTAGCCTGCCAACTCATTTCCTTGACCAAGTGGTGAGTTTGAACTTGAGTTTACCTCAGTTTTAGTCTGACATTAGTGTAACCATGACACCACATTATTTAAAAATAATTTTTATTGAGAGAAAAAGAATACAATAAGTAAAATAAATTGAAGCATAAACAATTATACATAAAAAGTAATGAATAAAAGAAAAAGTAGTAGTAAAGGAATAGATAGCAATATAAAACAGTTGACATTTGCATGTAAAGCATTTAACAATGCTTAACCTTATTCCAAATAATTAAAAAAATTAATAGTTACTTTTAATTACTTCTATATTTTATTATTTAAATTATTAAAAATTCTTAAGTACTTAATTATTTGTTATTTGTTATTCGTTACTATATGCTAAACAGTGGTTAACTTCTTTCTTACTAAAGTATACAATTTCTGTGCTGTGTGCACCCTACGCTAGTATGAGGAACCGCTTACATTATTTGGGTATAATTACAGCATCATCCTTTGTTTTCACCTTTCCAGAATTCCAAAGTATCTTGGACAGGTTTATTTCCAAAATTCCTTTTCATTGCAAATTCAATGAAATATTTCCAAAATTTCCAAAACTGGTTATGTTTAATCAAACCTTTTTAAATGACACCACACTGTGACACTTTATTTAACCTCCATTTTTTAAAAAAAAAAATTGAGACAAATTATTAACACAAACTGACTTACATTTAGCTTTCTACTGTCCTTTGTCAAGACAAATTGTAACAATTCAGTTCTTTGCAGACACTATGAGGAAAATGCATTTTACAGAGCGGAAGTGTTTATTGTGGGCTAACCAAACCATCTGTTAATGCTTTTATATAATTATGGAACCAGTATTATTTTCATAAGCACACCAACAGAAAGGGAAGGCCCCACAACAAGGTTGCAGCCATGGCTTCCATGCGTTATTGTAGTCATCAAGTTGTTGTGGGACAGGAGTGGGTGTTTTATGATGCTCTTCAACCACTCGTTCAATGTGGGTCACAATGATGTTAAAAAGTGGCTCAGAAGTTGGAGACAAGGGGGTGGCTTCAGAAGGATCAAGTGAAAGTTCAAAAAGCAAGGGAGGGTTGTGGTGGGTCACACCCACTCCAATACATGGGCACATTCTTATTCCATAACAAGCACCAGCACCCTCTGGTTTAAATTTAGGAGTCACATAATGGGCCTTCTAGACATCACCGCCTTGGAAAACAAACAAATAAACAAAAATACCAAGTGATTACTAGGAAAACATTTGTCCACCACAACCAATACCACATTGGAAAGAGCCCTAAACTAGGGTGTGAATAACCCTCCCTAACCTGTTTTTTACTTGCATACGGGTTGTATAGTTAGGCAATTACAAATAGTGGCTGATCCACCCTTTATGCTTTAGGAGACACCCCATCCTGCTCTGCCACTAGGCCTCTGACATTTTCTGTGTATTTCTAAGTATCGGGGGGGGGGGGATCCTGCGAATGGGGGAAACGGAGTGTCTCAGTCTATTGCTTGAAGGTACCACACGGCTTTCAGGTTTCCCTTTCCTTGTACAAATAGTTAACCATCTTTTGAACTTTACAAATATTGAATGGGATACGAAGAATCCATTTTGGTGCAGCAAAGGGCAGCACCTCCCTGGAGTATTTCAGAACCACATAAAAAAGCCCTCATTTGCTCTGTGTCTCTCCCACACACACACCCCTGGCCCCACTATTTGTCCAAAGGCAGTGTACAGTAGAGTAGATGCCAACTATTGCTATTCTGTCTGAACTATTGCTGTTTACTTCTGTAGCCTTTTCCCTCATGCAGCTTTGTCTGAGATGATGGATTGCTAGCTGTCTGGGCTACATGGGGTAACTCTTACATTTCATTTCTTCCTTTCACAAGTATCTTGGTTCTAGAAATAGCCCTTGGAAAGCAGCTGTCAGAAAAGGGGAAGAAATAATGGTTGTTTGCCAGGTGTACAGTGATGGTGTCAGGATATTTTACAGTTGCTTGAGTCTTCCAAATAGAAATCATTTCCCATTAAAGGTTATTTGTAGGGGTGGGAGGTATATGTGTGTATATCTACATCTAGATATGAAAGGCGAAAATAAAAATATTTGTGCCAGGTACATAAAGTGCATTTGAAAAAAGTAAAGGTTCCACTTTATCACACCCCCCCCCCCCAAGAAATCTTCATGAACACTAAGAGTAGAAAACTTATAGACTCTAGATTTCATGCACAACAATACTGTTGGATCGGGGCCGTGGAGCGGCCGTGGTATCCCGGAGGAGACTGGTCAAGTAACGACAGGAGACAGGATGGAGCGAAGACCAGTGGTTTATTGAGGGAAAATCATCATCATATATAGGAATTCAAGGCAGCGTGTGATAGAATCGTCATCTGACAGAAAATCACATCACATGTTTACCCGGGTTAATTGGGAACCTCTCCTGGGGAAGTTAATTAACTATGGCAAACACTGGCAGGGGAAGTCCATTGTTCCTAGCTTACACAAGAGTAAATATGGCCACTATTTGCGCTAGGGCTTGGGGTAATCTGCAGGTGCGGTATTACCTATTTCCTAACTGCTTAGTTAGGCATTCAATTTCCTCCTGCCTGGACTGCCTGTCAGATCAGATATGGGTGAATCAATCTTATGACTATTAATCCGCTCCCCAATTTCTGTCCCCGCAGAACCCAGAGGCCCGGAGTGTGCTCACGTGACATAGCCTCTGTCAGGGACAGTTATGCCAATTGTGCTTGCGGATACCACACAATACTATACACAAAAAAGATTGCCACAATTTCTGTAAACAAAATAAGGACCTGCCAAATAAAAAAATCAACATTCATTTAGCCCAGGGGAGGCTGAAATTGTATGCTGGAAGTAGACAAGGTTACACAGAAAAATCTATGCATCCCAAAGAAAAACATACAGAGTAAAAGATCACTGATTGAAGGATGAAAATCAGTGAGTTTTTTGCTTCCCCACTAAAATCAAACAATACAATTTTTTAGTTATAATTCTGCCATGAGATTTTAGTATTGGGTTACTTAAAAAACCTGCTGTAGCCTACAGATTTGCAATTTACCTTTGAAAGAGTACGCAGTGGTCCTCAATCTTGGCTGAAAGCACTTATGGTTTTGGAATCAATTCCAGGGTTGTGTGTGTGATTTTGTCTTTTAATTTTGTGGGGGACAGCACTATTTAGATACTGGTTCTAGGAAAGCATTTGGGATTTGCTCAGAGATATTTATTTCAGTATTTATTTATTTCCCACTTTCATGACAGCAAATGACAAAAGGCTACATTTCCTTTAATAACCCCCCCCCCCCCCAAAAAAAACAACCAAAAAAAAAACACCAAACCCACACACACAAATTAGGTATCAGTGGTGTCTGGCAAGTCCATTTTTTCAAAGGAAATATGCATTATAAAATAACATCTCCATGAAACCGCTAGGTGAGATCACCCGATCCCACGGGGTGAGATATCATCAGTATGCTGATGATACTCAGTTGTATATCTCTGCCCGTGGTGATCCCAGTGATGCAGTCAAAGTCCTGACCAGTTGTCTAGAGGCGGTTAGGGTCTGGATGGGGGACAATTGACTACAGCTGAATCCTGGCAAGACTGAGTGGCTGTGGGTGAGGGGACCCAGTCCTCATAAGAAATTATCACCGCTGGTTTGGGATGGGGCACCATTGCCCCAATCCAACCCGGTGCACAACCTGGGGGGTCCTCCTGGACTCACAGCTTCTGCTCCAGGAGTAGGTTACGGCCGTGGCCAGGAGGGCCTTCGGGCAAGTGCGTGTTATTAATCAATTGCGCCCACTCCTGGACCAGGAGGCCCTGCTCATGGTCACCCATGCCCTGGTCACCTCCCATTTGGACTACTGTAATGCGCTCTGCATGGGGCTACCTTTGATGACCATCCGGAGACTGCAGTTGGTCCAGAATGTGGCATCCCATGCGGTCGTGGGGTGTAGTCATTTTGCCCATGCCTCGCCACTGCTGTATTCAATAATAATAATAATAATAATAATAATAATAATAATAATAATAATAATAATAATAATAATAATAATAATAATAATAATAATAATAATAATAATAATAATAATAATAATAATAATTTTGTGGCAGAAATTATTCTGTGTTAAAAGGATTTTTGCAGAAGAAACTCAGGGAATGCCCAAATGAGACTCATTTCATGTCCCCAATATCCAAATCTGAATTTTTAAACTTGAGTTTTCAAGGAGAGTATGTATGTCGTGTTGGGGTGTGGGTTGTCCCAAATATATGTATGGCTAGAACAAAAAGAGAGATAGTCAGTTTATCATTAAATATAACCTGCCAAAAAGCAGATCTGTATTTAATGCCCAAGCTTCTATGAAATGGAATTTATGAAGCTCTTTTTAAAGCTACCCTTGATTGTTCTCTTTCCCCACAATAGCCATGTTGAGACGGGTAACAGGCTATCCCAGACCACAGCACAATCTACTCATCTTGAAAACTCATGTGTTCGAACATGTCATTTGTGTTTTCTTTTTGGCAGGATTGTCAGAATGCCAAGGGTTCAAACACCTTCAGTGTTTACTTCTTCTGCTGGGATGTGATCACATGGACATACAGCTTGCATTTTGGATTGTTTGTGTAGTCCAGTGCGAGCTTTCCCCCGGCAATTACACAATGTATGGGCAATGGCACTCCAGCCCAACCCTGATCTCTAGCCAAGCTGGAAATAATTTGGACCTGCAGAAGGACTACTATTTTTTGGAACTGGGATGGAGCAATTCCCCAAAAGATGGAAAGGCCACTTTAAGGGAGATTGCTCCAAGCAAAGTGACCTTTTCTAATGCAATCTGATGTGCACCTTTCTCGTAATCTGATTTACCCTCAGATAGGTTGTATCATCTTGGAAGTGCTTCATCAGCTGTAAATATGCTGATCCCACCTTCATCATTCCTACCACCCACCTTCATCATCCCTACCAACACTTTGTATACAAATGTGCAGCACAGATTTGTCCTCCATATACCTGAGTAAATGGACAGTACCTTTGAATCTATTAGCCTCTGAAGTGGCAAAATACATTTGTTTTTACTCTACTTTGCTTTGGAATCTTAGAAGTACCTGATCCCAAGAGCCTAGCCAGAAATGAGGTTCTGTGAGAGACAGACAAATTGTCCTCAAGTAAACCGAGCTGAATAGATCCTATTTAGCTGAGAATTTTCCAGGATGATAAGAAGGAACATTTTTGTAATCACTCTCTTTCTGGTACCATGCAAGTATGACCCACAGTAGTAGAGCATGAATTTGTGCTCAGAGTGCTGCACCTCTCCCTTCAGCAAAGCTATCCAAATCATGTGGATAAGGGGGATCCAGTTGACATTGTTTATCTGGACTTTCAGAAGGCTTTTGATAAGGTCCCACACCAAAGGCTCTTGAATAAACTTACCAGTCATGGAATAAAGGGACAGGTCTTGTCCTGGATCAGCAACTGGCTAAGGGACAGGAAACAGAGGGTAGCACTAAATGGACACTTCTCCAAGTGGAGGGAAGTAAAGAGTGGGGTCCCCCAAGGTTCAGTACTGGGACCCCTGCTTTTCAACCTCTTCATAAATGATCTAGAGGTAGGAGTAAAAAGCAAGGTAGCCAAATTTGCTGACGACACTAAATTATACAGGGTAGTGAAAACTGTGAGAGATTGTGAGGAGCTCCAGAGGGATCTCTCGACACTGGGGGAGTGGGCAAAACAGTGGCAAATGAGTTTCAACATTAGTAAGTGCAGAGTGATGCATGTTGGGGCAAAGAACCCCAATTACATTTATAAACTGATGGGGTCTGAACTCTCTGCGACAAACCAGGAAAGGGACCTTGGTGTCCTGGTGGACAACTCAATGAAGGTGTCAACCCAGTGTGCCTCAGCAGTGAAAAAAGCAAACTCAATGCTAGGGATCATTAGGAAGGGTATAGAAAATAAGTCAGCAAGTGTCATTTTGCCTCTTTATAAATCTATGGTGAGGCCCCATCTGGAATACTGTGTACAGTTCTGGTCGCCATACCTCCAGAAGGATATTATGGAGCTGGAAAAAGTGCAGAGGAGGGCAACCAGAATGATTAGGGGACTGGAACACCTTCCTTACCATCTGAGGCTGCAACGGTTGGGCCTCTTCACTCTTGAACGACGACGTCTAAGAGGTGACCTGATTGAAGTTTATAAAATCATGCACGGTGTGGACAAAGTAGATAAGGAAAAACTGTTTTCCCTATCGCATAACACTAGAACTAGGGGACACTCCATGAAACTTTTGGGTACTAGTTCTCAAACAAATAAGAGAAAGTACTTTTTCACCCAGAGGATTACTGGTCTATGGAACTCCCTGCCAGAAGAAGTGGTGACAGCTGTCAGTCTTGACAGCTTTAAGAAAGGATTAGACAAGTTCATGGAGGACAAGAGTATCAATGGCTATAATTATGGATACTTAAGGACAACCTCCGGGTTGGAGAGATAGGCAGGATATCTCTCAATATCATTTCCAGGGAATCCTAAGCAGGTGAAGGCATCTGCTTGGGAATACCCTGAAGGAAATGGTGAGCCACTGTGTGAGACAGAATGCTGGACTGGATTGGCTGTGGCCTGTTCCAGCAAGGCTGTTCTTATGTTCTTATGTTCTTATCTGGTTCTTCCCATCTATTATCCTAAAATGAAGGTGAAAATTACTTTTAAAAGAATCATAATTTAAGATTGGCAAAAGATCCGGAGCAACATCCCCTGAGAGAGAAAAGAGAAACAGAAGTCTGTTCAAGTTGATCAGGGAGGGCAAAGACACTGGAGACAAGACTGAGGGTGCAATTAGAAGGCTTCAGTGGAAAGGGTCTCTTTAGCAGGAGTGATCTCCCTTGAGGTGGTCCTTCCGTCTGTTCAAGAATTGTTCCAGACCAAAAAGAGAAGCTATATAGATGGACCAGCTTGGACCATCTGAATCCAGGTGGAATTCAGTTCCCCATGTGATTGTCAGGTAGCAGATGGTACCACAAGCTGTCCAAATCACATTTCCCCTCATGCAATCACACCCTTAATCAACATCTTACTGCTGGTTTCAGTTTCCAGGACACCTGTTTCATGTTACTCTCATTTTAATAATAGCACTTGTTCTTGATTTAGAGCCAGAGCCTTTGACTTGGCAGTATGAGGAAAACAATGGGAGCTTCTAAAAGAGGAAAGTTCCTGTGTTGGGCAGTTACCTGAAAAGGTTATTCATCTTGCTGCAACTAGTAGCAGGTACATTATTAACCTTGTAACCAACAAGCTGGTCCAATCACATAATTGTCTGACCATCAGTGACAAACTTTTTGATTGTGGCAAATACTATGATGTTAAGTTTCTCCTAGAAAAATCTTCCATTGACCGCTGGCTGCTCCAACTGATCTGCGCTCTCCACACCAACACAAACCTTAAGGTCAGATGCTCCCAGCAGGGACACCTTACAGAGCTGGGGCATCAAGCAAAGATGTGTACTGGTCCTACTTCTTGCTGACAAACCCATACACATATTGTACTCCTATAAGCTGATAATGGCGTAATTCTCTGTAGGGCTCCATGTTCATATCCCTACTGCCCTGCAAGTACCCTTGTCAGTCAAACAGCACATACACCCACTGGGTGCTAACTGATGAAAAGCCATTAAGACTATCATACTATGCTATGGATATGAAGATGTGGGAATATATTTTATAGCAGGTTTGCTGAAGTTCCCCTAGGGGAAGTAAAGCGGTATAGAAATGTAAATATAATAATTATAATAATAAAGTAAACTCATATATCACTGGACCTGTTTTGAGGACAGAGTTCCATACCTGTCCTGTGGTACTGAAGCCCCTGCCAAGTGAGCCACCATGGGGTATATGTCCATCAGGCTTGTTGGTGCATCAACAATAGTGTTGGAAGGGATCATGTCAGGCCACTTGACTATTCCGGGCACACGGATTCCTCCTTCTCAGCCTCCCATGCCTTTTCTATCTGCCATGGAGGAAGCCATGAAGATCCAGAGTAAAAAATACATGTCAGTCACTTCAGTCCTACAGTCCAGTGGTTACCCTATGCAGATCAGCTGATTAATACTTTCAAAGGGCTCTTTAGACTGCAGTGGCACAAGATATCAGAGAGCCATAGTGACATGGTGGATAAAGTGCCTGAATAAAGGTGTAGATACTTAGATTCAAATCCCTGTTTGGAGACTCATTGAGATGTAAGAATGGAATTTAATCTTTGATCGTTTCCCATACCTTGATAAATCCAATTACAATTGCCATAAATTGGAAGTAAAATGATAGCACGTAATGGCAACATAAGAGATTTACTTCAACAAGCCTGAGCTCCTACTTTAAGTAGACTATCTGCCCTCCAATAATGACTTTATTTATAGCGCTGTACATGTTAACCTCTCATAGCTGTCAAGTATCCCGTATTGGCCAGGAAAACCCCCTTTTTTACCCTCTTCCCTGCCGTCATCCCATATTAATTAGACTGCAATGCCCTATTGCCGTCATTGGAGGGCAGCAAAGGATAAGCATAGCTGTCAAGTATCCCGTATTGGCCAGGAAAACCCCCTTTTTTACCCTCTTCCCTGCCGTCATCCCATATTAATTAGACTGCAATGCCCTATTGCCGTCATTGGAGGGCAGCAAAGGATAAGCATAGCTGTCAAGTATCCCGTATTGGCCAGGAAAACCCCCTTTTTTACCCTCTTCCCTGCCGTCATCCCTTATTAATTAGACTGCAATGCCCTATTGCCACCTTTGGAGGGCAGCACAGGATAAGCATAGCTGTCAAGTATCCCGTATTTGCTGGGAAATTTCCCTTATTTCCAAATCCAAAAGTTGACAGGTATGGTGAGATATTTAAGGAATGGTTTTATTTTTATCTGTCAGCAAAAGGCTACATTTTCTCTAGAGTTGAATTTTGATGAACTAATGGAAGTGAAACATAATTCTTACCCATCTTTCACAGGCCATTTAGTTCTTCAGGCAGCCTTCAATTAACAACTCATGAAGAACAGTGATTTCCTATGACAGGCATTTGCAACCTATGGCCAGATCTGGTCCCTGACGCCCTCGCTGCCTCAAGAAGCAGAAGTAAAACACATGCTGCGCATGCGCAGAATGCTGCTAAATGTGTTATGTGCATGCATGGCATGCATTTTACTTCCACTTCCAGGTGGGAGGAACTACGTGACCAGATCAGCTGCCCTGGAGGTGTGGTCAGGCCCACGGCCTGAAAATGTTGAGAATTGCTGTCCTATGCCATATAAGTACTCATCACATCTTAATTTTGCTGAAAGGGTAGCAGAAGCAATATATTTCACCGCCTGCTCCTTTTTCTATCCTTGCAATTCTTCCGACCATCAAATCAACCTTTTTGCTATTGCTCTCTTCCTGCATTTTGCTCTCTTTCTAGTTTTGCTCCACTGATTCTTATCTTACATACATGTTTATATTTATGAGATTGGTATTGGTATATATTCTCAAAATTTCAGTCCCATTGCATTTCCTTCTATAATGGTGTAAATTAGATTAGCTGAACATACCAAGCATGACAGATATTTACCCTTGCAAAAGAGGATTTTTTAAAAAACAACAACAACAAACCTAGACAAGTAACATTAGATGAAGGAAATGTTTCCCTGTGGCATGAGGTTTTACAAGATAGAACAGAAGCAACAGTAATTACATGGCTTTCATTTTTCCTCTTTAAGTA
Source organism: Bradypodion ventrale (assembly GCA_035047345.1). Lineage (NCBI taxonomy): Eukaryota > Metazoa > Chordata > Lepidosauria > Squamata > Chamaeleonidae > Bradypodion > Bradypodion ventrale. The sequence continues at coordinate 255,420,292 of JAWDJE010000003.1, forward strand.
TATGTGGCTCTTTATTCCCCTGATTTTGTGAGAAATTCTGAAGGAGAAAGCTGGCAATACAAAGCTCTTGTGTCACTTTTGTCCAAAACATTGGTTTTTTGATTTCTGCACATATGAGGATTGCAACAATTGTCAGGTCTCCTTTCATCCTACTGTTGATATCCATATATGTGCAGGAGGAATCATGGTCTTGTTGACTGGCAAGGTTGCAGCTGCATCTTGGTCATACGTGGCACGTATGAAGCAAGCATGTGGCACGTATGAAGCAGCCCCTTGTCAATTAGCTGCAATTAGCTGTTGGCAACTTTGATGATTCCTCTTGCATGTCCAAACTACCCAACATAATTTTGACCATGAGCTAGAAACCTTCACCAAGGCCTGGAAGATAATTCCCACCCCCTTCTTTTATCAGACCTACAAGCCTGAAAGGAGAAGAGGACATTTTCTCTGCCCCCACCCCTGCCCCCATTCCTCCCCAGGCATGATACTTTTTCCATCCATGTGTTGTGCAGAGTCTGGCTGGAAGGAAGAGAGAGCAGGGCTGTGAGATGAGAAGAGTAGAAAAGGTTTCAGGTCCATTGATGCTTCATGGCCATGACCCACAGCCATGCACTGTTCAGCAGGACAGGACCACCTTTGCTATCTTGGTTCATAAACAAAGTTTCATTGGATCAGGATTCTGTAGCTAGTCCAAACCAATTGAATTGATGTTGGCATCTTCATTGTCACACTGACAGAATGGGAACGTCCCACAGCAAGGCTGGAGCCATGGTTTCCACATAACGTTGAAGAAAGAGAGTTGCTGTGGAACAGGTGTGAGAGTCTGGCGGTGCTCCACAACAGCCTTCTGGATTCTCCCCAGAACTGCATGAAAGAGTGGCTCAGTGTCCAGTGACAGAGGCACAGCCTCTGAGGGGTCCCTCGAGAGATCAAACAGCAAAGGAGGATTGTGATGTGTGACGCCTTCGCCAAAACAGGGGCAAATTCCTTTCCCATAACAGGCCCCTGAATCCTTGTCTGAGAAGACTGGGGTCACGTAGTGAGCTTTCCATAAAGCCCCAGCTAATAGGAAAGAAGCAAAACAAAAATAACTGGTTCAACGATTGTGAGATATCATGACATTGCCTAGGCATCTATTTTCATTCAAACATTCAGGCATGATTCCTAGACAGCTAAGAAAAGAACATAATTCTCCAAATCCCTTTGCACTAGATGCATTGCCTACCCATTTATACTGCTTTTGACCATTTCACCTAATTTTGCCAGGTTCAATATGGCAACAGTTGCCTTAGTAACTGCTGTCTGTGGCAAATTATTAGCTGCTCACCCACCCCCATCCAAGAAAAAGCCATTTTAAGGTTACAAAAGAGAATGTGCACATTACATTGGTTCTGAAGAGGGTAAAGGTTAGAGCAGTGGTTCCCAACGTGGGCCCCACAGGGGGCCTTCAATTTCCAGAAGCCTGAATCAGTACTTTGGCTGATCAGTGCTTTGGTGAATTGACTTAGGCTGCTGGGAATTGAAGTCCAAAAAACCAAAGGTTGAGAAACTCTGGGTTAGAGATACAAGTGTAGTTGCAAAATTCTGTGTCTTTCTTCATAACTCTAGTTATGGCAATATACAGGAAAATGTTGCTGTTGTATCATGAAATTCTGACAGGGCAAGAGTTCTAAATCTTCACTGTAATACCTACCTGTCTTTTTGAGTTTCTTTCCAGATCAGTGCTATTTGGGCTGGAGTTTTGTTTGGGGTTTGTTCGGGGTGGGTGGGTTGTGTGGTGGGGAGGCTCCCTTCAATGCAAGTAAAGGTAAAGGTCTCCCTTGCTCTAAAGCCAGTCATGTTTGACTCTAAGGGGTGGTGCTCACCTCTGATTACAGCCAGAGCTGTCTGCGTTTGCAGATGTTTCCATGATCATGCGGCAGCCATGACTGGATGCCAGAGCGCATGGAACACTGTTACCTTTCCCGCCATAGCAGTACCTGTTTATCTACTTGCAATTTCTTACTTTTGAACTTCTAGGCTGGCAGGAGATGGCCCCTGCCCAGAACTTTATTCACAATATTTCCTCCTCACTGCAGTGCTAAATGATTTCTGCCTGAGAGGGCAGCAAGCAGTGAGGCCTGCAAAGAAAGACTGACAGCTTAACCCTTGAACTCAACTGTTCCACTTTCAGCTACCAAGCTACACCCTCTTCCAGAATATGCAGATTCTACTTTCCCATGGTTTTCTTCCTTCTTTCTGAGCTGGCAGTCAATGTTTTGGGGGCCGTCTTTCTCCTACACTGGGGTTTTCTGGAATACAAAAAAACCTCTGTACATGCCAATACTTCTTTGTTGTTTCTCACTGGCTTGTTTACAGTCCTTGTGAGAGCCAACATCTGAGTTTACTACTGAAGAAACTAAGGGCTATATTATACAATAAATTATACAATAAATTATACAATAAATTTCCCTTAAACCAATAGAAAGCTTTGACACAAATTTCATGTAAATTTATCACACATTAAAAATGAATTTCTCGCACTTCATGGAATTGTCCAACATGTAAATTTGTCATACTTCAAAAAATGAATTTCTCGCACTTCAAACCCATTCCGGTAAAAGGTTTACGAGAAAATTCTTCATCAGGAAGATTAACATATATCCTTTTGCATCAATGGCTTCACCCGGTTTCTCTTTCAGTGCCTAGTGATGATGAATTTTCTCAAAAACCATTTACTGGAATGGGTTTGAAGTGCGAGAAATTCATTTTTTGAAGTATGACAAATTTACATGTTGGACTGTTCCATGAAGTGCAGGAAATTCATTTTTGATGTGTGATAAATTTACGTGTTGGATTGTTCTATATTTGACTACAAGAGACCTTTATTTTGAACTCCCATTGAGGAAATTATTGGACTACAGTTACACTGAATATAAGGAATTTATTTTGAAGAATACTGAATATAAGTGCTTTTATTTTTTAAATAAATACAGTTGCTTGAGCTTTAACGGTGCATTTTTTTCTCTGGATCATTACCGTTAGCCCCTGTTTTTCCTACAACTGCTTTCACATCAGACAGGAAATTCAGGTACTCTGAAAATACATCATTTCACAAATGTTGGTTGTCAGAGGCTCTTGAAGCAGAAAATCACAACTCTTCTGACCCCACCGTATATCTGTATTTATATTTTTGTCTACATCTATGTTCTAATCTATATCCCCTTATAACAGAAGATAATTTAGTAGTGTTTTTCAATACTCACTGTCTTTCTGATGCCACCGCACTGCGTGTAAGTATGATCCACAGTAATGAAACATGAATTCATGTTCTGAGTGCTTGACTTTTTGCTGTAACAAAGGCACCAAGTTCCTCCCGTCAATTATTCTGCAGTAATACAGAAAACAGAAACCATCAAACGAAGCCTAAAGACTGATGAGAACATGAGTCAATAAGTAAACAAACAAAAAGGTCATGCTTCAGTGATGCTTTTTTGTGAATCACAGGTAGTCAGATTAGCGCTTAATTACACACAAATAAAAGTTAGTGCAGAGAATCACTCAGATGCAACAGACAGCTTCCTTTACGTACTTCCAGATGGATGAATCCTAACATCACCAGTCAAAAGGTACTGTTCAGCTATTTTGGCACAAACTCTCTCTTTTTACACTTTTATTTTGGTAAGTAGATAACCCAACTAACCAGAAACCATAGCAGAAAAACATGGGAGGCTTAAAAATGGATGACTAAATTCACTGGACACCTTTCTTTCTGCCACCATTCCAGCAGGTGAGCCAGAGTGATTCTGCACTATACAAATGTTTGCTATTTTCAGAAATCTTTTAGAAGGGATATCTGAGCACACCTCTCCTCCTGTGTGTAGAGGAAACATTAAAAAGAGGGGTACATTTCCAAAGTTCACAAATCATTCACAAAGTTCACAGGCATAGCAGAAGAAGCTTTTCAGCATAATCAGTTAAACCAGACATTGAGCAGTAGATATTTACCACACGTGAAACCATCTCCTACACAACTGTGACAGCCACAATGGAAGTGGGCAGGCATCTGGTTTCAGCTCTCATAGGGTGCAGTTGTGGTGTTTCTCTCTTCCTGTGGTGTAAAGTTGTTTTAGCTAACACCTCTTTAAGTGAATGCTTTTTTGTAAATATCTTTTTAAAAGGAAGAGGTGGGACTTAAGGTGGCTGGAAACCATAGCCAGATAAAGCTACACAACCCATACCCGTCAAGTGTCACTCCAGAAAATACTGGAACTTCTCCTGCTTGGGTGTGTATGCGCAGCAAAAACTCCTTTGTGTATGCGCAGAACCCCTTTGTGCATGCACAAAACACATTTGCACATGCACAGATGGGTACTGCGCATGCGTGTATGCACAGTAACCCATTTCCCTGCCGTTACAAATATGGGACGGTGCTGGGAAAGGGGATTAATGCGCACCAAAATACGTGATTTCCCGGCCAATCACGTATGACACAACCCGGCCTTTTTTCATGTGGGAGCATGATAGTCTGAATTCATACACAAACAGGAAAGAAACAGCAGATGTTTCAGCAAGTCACTCAAATGATGGAAGTGTGAGGTAGGTCAGGAATTTTGCTTTGCAGCTCCAAAATACACTTCCCCTACAAATGAAGTGTTACTCACAGAAAGTTGTTTGGATCTTAGACAAGAGTAGAGGTGGATAGTAAAAGAAGTGGCACAAAAAAGAGAGAAAAGAAATTCCAGAGTAAAGAACACACTGAATGTGAGAAGCAACTCTGACTCTAAAAGAAAACTGCCTATATTAGTTATGCATATACAGTGTACAGCCTGATGAATTCAATATAGTTGAAGGTGCATTCCAGCACATTCTACAAGCAGGAATTTCACACTCTGTACCTATCCTGAGGGACAGCTCCTCCAGACAAATGAACTACTGTAGGGAAAATATCCATGAGACTTGTTGGTTCATCAACAGCAGCATTGGCAGGGAGCACTCCAGACCATCTAACTATTCCGGGCACACGGATGCCTCCTTCCCAGCCTCCCATGCCTTTACCTCCTATATTGGAAACAAAAGATAACTATGACATTTTGGGTGTGAAAAACACAACAACTTAAAGATCCATGCAGAATTCCAGACCACCAGAAGCATCCCCCTACCCCACTACTAGTTTGCTCAAACCCAGACTCAGCTACATGAATAAATGTAAACCAAACACTTGAATGATCACAATTGCAAAGAATATGTGCACATATGTGCAAGTGTGAGGGGCTGAAACATGATATTTACAAGTATCTGCTTTTTAAAAGCAAAGTCCCCTGTTCGTTCCTCTCCCCTTATTTTCTTCATATAAGTTTCCCAAAGGAACAAGTCTTAATAATAATAGTGTGCTGTCAAGTCAATTTTGACTTAGGCAATCCTTTCCAGAGTTTTCTAGAGATAGGCCAAAAGAGATATATCATTCTCTTCTTCTGGGGGTGCCCTAGAACTTGGCAGCTTGCCCAAGATTAAACAGACTGGCTCAACTCCCAGGAGGCACAGCGGAGAATCAAACTCCCAACATCTGGATACACAGCCAGATACCTAAAGCATGAGCTATCCAACACTCTTAGCATGAAACATTTGACAGTGCAAAGGTGGGCCTTTAGAGACTCATACACACCAAGTGATGTGTATTCATATATTCATCCATCCATTTTAAACAGAGGAAGCGTAGATTTTGTAAAACACTTGATTCTAGAGCAGTCTTTAGTGACATTTGGGGATATGAACAATAAAAACACTTATTCAAAATAGTGTTACAAATATTTTTGACCAGAGGTGGGCCACTCTTGTCAACCTTCATCTGATAGATGCATGGGAACTGTAGTCCAAAATCTAAAAGACCAAAAATTGCCTAGCCTTGGCTTAGAGAATATAGTTCTAAATCTGTTTGGGATTTTATTTCAGAACAATGCACAGGCTGTTAGCTTTTGCAGGTGAACTGCAGAAAGAAAATCTATGACTAGTTCCTGAAGTTAGAAATTGGGTTCCAGAGTTAAGAATCTGCAGACACAATGTATTACAGTATATATGAAAATACTATTTCATAAGGTGTACTAGTACTTGAACAACGTTGAGTTTCCTAAGGCACATATGCACAAAATGTAAAGGGGTATGTGTGATCACATTCCGTGAACCTCACTAAGTACCCAATTGTACCTGCTCATGAATACTGTCTGAAGTATGAACTCCAAAATTAAAGCTAGGTGAATAAACTGTGCTTTATACCTTTAAATATGCCATTCCAACCACCTAGCTGGTTCTTTCCCTCTTGAGCTTCTAGCTGTCCTCCATGATCTGAAGCAAAATAAGTAAATGTGTTGTTTCGCAAGCCTTCTTTGTCAATAGTATCTAGAATCTGTCCTAGAGGTTGAAAAAGAGATTTACCATGAATATAGTACATCGAAATATCCAGAACACATTAATAAAGATGATGAATTCAATGTTTTTGTTATCATACTGGTATTAAATTCTTCTTCCAGCCATGCACACATGGGGTTTATTATCATTTTTATCCTGAGAACATTCTTGTTGCACAGGACATATTAAAAGACAAAGGTCTGGATCTTAGAAGAAGCTTCTTAAAGATGCTGTAACAGAATGAAGTATACCCTGTGCTTTATTCTCTTTCAAAATGGCTATTTCAAATCAGGGGGAGAGAGAAAATATGTAAACATCCTTGCCTCATGGTCTAGAAGAAATGAAACTTAATGTGTGATTGACATGTCTTATTGTAAGGTCATTGGTTGGAATCCCTAAGGAGGAGGGCCAAAGGTGGATCCTGTGAGAGGAGATATAACCCAGAGACACACACACACATGCTGACAAAGAGACACTCTGTGGAGTGCTGTACTTTAAGCTGCTAAGATGTAGAAGCTTGAGAGAAAGGGGGGCCTATGGGCTATCCCTTAGAAAATCAGTTTGCTTTATTTCCTTGCTTTGAAATGCTTCCTGTCCTTTTGGTGGACTGTATCCTGAATCTTGCTATGCTTTCAATATATTTCTAAAACACCTGAAGAGACTTGGAGTGATTACTTGGCTCGACGCTACCTTATCTACACATATCTGATGCCTGGGTTGTCCAGCCAGGGAGCTGCAACTCAGAAGAACAATAGAGCCTACTCGAGAGTAAGGCATCGTATTGCCTCATTGAGTATCATGACTGAGCAGGAAAGGGAATTAATCTATACTTGGTACAACTCCAGAAATGTACATTATGCTACAATACTACCTATACATTTTAGTTTCTTATGATCTGCATGTTGGGTTTGGTTGGAGTCAACTCAGCTTGAAAACCCCCGCAGAAGCAGTTCCACCAGTGTAAATTGGATCAAGCCATTGGAAATAATTGATTTAAACTAAATTAATTTAATTATTCCACCATTTCCACTTCTAAGCTTCTCTAAGGCTCTCTTCTGCCTGAGGGAGTCTTTATATTATTATTTTTTTAAAAGGGGAGGGGGGAGCAGATGAGCTTGTAATGCCAAAAGCCACTGCTGGATTATTGGTAGTGGTCCCGATCCACTGACCTTTTCAGAGATGAAACATTTTCATTATTTCAAGCCAACTTACCTACCAACCAGTCCATTTCTTCCACATTATCTCCATATATACCATGCCTGCTCTTCCCAAGAAATCTTTTTGTTGTAAACAGGGGTGTGTGGACATGCAGGAAGGAAATAAAGAGGAGGAAGGGCCTGTGTTTATTGCTTAAAAGAAACAAAAAGAAAGGACACATTTAGTAAATGTTTGGGCTTTTTAAATTATTCTTTTGAAGTTTGACAGCTCAGGGAATTGATTAATTAACAATCGTCACATGCCGTAAAGTCATTCCCCACTTTTAATAATTATTTTCAGGGTTTTCTAGATATAGATTTCACAGAATACAAGCTGTAAAGGTAAAGGTTGCCCTTGCTCAAAAGCCAGTCATATCCGACCCAAGGGTTCAGTGCTCATCTCTGTTTCCATGGATGTGTGGCATGCATGAGTAAACACTGGATTGCATGGAACACTGTTTATCTTCCCACCAAAGTGGTACCTATTTATCTACTTGCAATTTCTTGCTTTCAAACTGCTAGGTTGGCAGGAGCTGGGACAGAGACAGCTCACTCCATCACGCAGCACTCAGGTCTCACACTGCTGACCCTTCTGACCTTCCAGTCATCAATTTCAGTGTATTAACCCCTAAGCCACGACAGCCCTTGTAAAAAAACAACAACAAATGAACCTTTAAGGAGCATCCTGGGACTATGCACTTTGCTCAAGACTACACAGGATGGCTCTTCTTTCAGGAGAGACAGAGGGGAATCAAACCCATGAACTATGGCTCCACAGCTATGGCACACAGCTCACTTGAGCCTTCTAAACATCCAACCAAGAATCAATTACCTCTGAATAAATGAGACTGCTTCCTTTAGGATGAGAGAAGCTGTTCTTTCAAGCTTCATTGGTTGTTCCGTAATATTGTAGTTGCGCATCAGGAGACAATTCCAGTGTTTCACAAAGCCGTAGCTGGAGTACCAGGAAGCGAAAAACAAGAAGCCAAGCACAGCAAACCACGTTGCTGCTTTCCAAGTAACAGAAACCAGCCCAATCATCTTTCCGATGAGAAGCGTGAGTACTGCAACAGCAATGAGCTGAGTATAAAACCACAGTTCAGCCTGGAAAGCTGCATCCAGCTCGGGAGGCTTGTTGTCCTGGCAGTTGTTGAGAAGAGTGAAAGGCATGCCGTAAAAATAATCAAAACCATGGTTTAAAGGATGGTGGCAATAGTCATTGACAGAGTCACAGTTTACACCTTGATGCCACTTCCCTGGCAAACAAAACAGAAAACTGACCATTATTAGGACTCTTACCTCCACCATAAATGTGTTACAGAAGCCATTGATGGGCACAATAGTCTGGGAATGTCTTGCTTCCAGTCCTACTGCGCAAATCCCATCATGTCACGATGAATACAGCCAATCTTATCTCCTTTCATGAGCTAAGCAAACTGATGACTGGTGAGAACAGGGAATACCAAACAGGGACTACCAAACATTTTACTGCGAGAGCGCCTTACTTCAGGGTAGGGCAGATGTCATTCACTCAGTAGGTGTCATAAAAATCCTTTCAACCCGGAGTAACCTCAGACACGAAATTATTAGTAAGCGAAGACCCAATCTTCAACACATTCAAAGAAACCTAGGACAGAATCCTGCCTGAAACCCTTAACAGCTGATGCCAGCTAGAAGCAAAAATATTGGGCTAGGTGGATGAACCAGCTAGATTAGGAAAACCCATATCTGTATGTTTCTAACTGTATTCCTTCATTGGTTATCTTCATTTCAGTTAGGATGACATAGGACAGTGATGGTGAACCTTTAGAGCAGGGATTCCGAACCCATGGCATGTGGGTCTAGTCTGGCCCATGCATATCATTAATCTGGCCCATGGCGGCCACCTGGGCACCTCTAGGACTGCACCCCACCACCGGAAGTTGCAATACGTCACTTACCACAGCGGCAGGGGGGATTGCATGGTTTTTCTGGGGTTTTGCACAGCCTCTGGGGTTTTGCAAAACCCAAACCATAGCAAACATGCTCTGAAAAACCTTCCGCTGCCCTAGGAAGCAGAGGCTGTGCAAGCACCCAGAAAAAAACCGTGTGATTCCCACTGCTGCCACCACTAACGACAACAAAAATGTAAGTAGTGGGCACAGCCTTGCCTCCGGCCTCACAGCTGAACGTGGTGGCGGGAAGTGGCTCCTGGTGGGAAAACATTGGGAACCCCTGCTTTAGAGACTGAGTGCCCAAACAGAGGGTCGGGGCGAACTCTGTGCTGGGGGAGGGCAGAAGCGCCCCCATTGGGCTGCTGGGCAGAGTGAACTGTGCTGGGGCGATGGCACACGTGTCCACAGAGAGGGCTCTAAGTGCCCCCTCTGGCATGCGTGCTATAGGTTCACCCAGGGCCGGATTTAGGATATGTGGGCCCCTAGGCTGAACCTGTGGCGCGGGCCCTACCAGGGAAAGTATTTTTCTAAAATTAACCTACAAAAACCATATTTTCAGCAATTATCCAATTAAAAACTGAAAAATAAATGTTTAAAGATTATTATTAAATTATAGAAATTTTATGTAAGACATTCCTATACAGTATTTAGAATTTGATGAATTGATGAGATGATAAAAATGAAAAGAACTGAACATCATTAAGGTAATATATCTTAATGGTATTTAACATGATTTATTAACATTGCTACAAACAACTATATTATTAAAAAAGAATACAAAGTTGAGATTCAAGTCTATGTTTCTAAATATGCAAATATGAGTATTACGGTTTTAAAAATAACATATCATAATTTTAATTAAACATGTTAAAAATGCAAAATGCAAGATAACAAAAAGGAATGTAATGAACAAGCAACATTCATTTAACCTATACAACATACATAATATATTATTTAATTCAAATACAGAACTTTTCCAAACAATCTAATTATAATGAAAGTGTCACATAATCTTAATGGCTAATTAGTTTACGTCTACACTTCGTATTAATGAAGCTACTTATAAAATAATGCACCGTGTGGACAAAGTAGATAAGGAAAAATTGTTTTCCCTATTACACTAGAACTAGGGGGCACTCCATGAAACTTTTGGGTGCTGGTTCTCAAACAAATAAGAGAAAGTACTTTTTCACCCAGAGGATCAATGGTCTATGGAACTCTTTGCCAGAAGAAGTGGTGATAGCTGGCAGTCTTGACAGCTTTAAGAAAGGATTAGACAAGTTCATGGAGGACAAGGGTATCAATGGCTATAATTATGGATACTTAAGGACAACCTCGGGTTGGAGAGATAGGCAGGATATCTCTCAATGCCATTTCCAGGGAATCCTAAGCAGGTGAAGGCATCTGCTTGGGAATACCCTGAAGGAAATGGTGAGCCACTGTGTGAGACAGAATGCTGGACTGGATGGGCTGTGGCCTGTTCCAGCAAGGCTGTTCTTATGTTACTTATAATATCTTCATAATTTTGTTGTCCTAAAATGTCACTTTCAATGCTGAGTAAAGCTAAAACGTTGAGCCTGTCTTCTAACATGGAGGTTTGAAGCCTGTTTTTGATTAACTTCAATTTGGAAAATGACCTTTCTCCACTGCTGTTTGTGACCATAAGTGACAGGTACATTCTTAAGGCAATCTCAATATTAGGAAAACAACCTTTAATGTGTCCGTAATACTAGATTAAATGGAAAAATATGAAAAAATGACTTGAATAAATAATGATGAATAAATAAGAAAAATAAGGTGCCACACTATGCCCACAAAGCACTTTTATTATTTATTTATTTAAATTTATATCAACACAGCCCAAACAAACACATTTAATAATTCACAATCCAGAACAGAACATAATCATGACTACACAGCAGACTTATATATCGCCACTGCAAAAATAAAAACAAACACTTTTTTTTGCTGTAGAGAAAGTCTGCTGTGGGTCTTTCTTTCTCCATCTCTCTTTCACTTCTTCCTTTTTTCTTCATCTCCCTATCCCTTCTTCCTTCTTTCCTTTCTCTCCATCCCCCTTCTCTCTTGCTCTCTCTCTTTTCCCTACTGCAACCAAAATGTTGTGAGTTCCATCCTGAAAGGGATCAAGGTTGACTCAGCCTTCCATCCTTCCAATGTAGGTAAAATGAGTACCCAGCATGTTGGGAGCAAAATGCTAATTAATTTGTGAACCACCCAGAGAGTGCACTAAGTGCTATGGGGCAATATGTGAGTGTGGTTGTTATTGCTATTGTTTATGCACTGAATATTTATACCGTTGAATGTCTGGCTGAGAACATGTTCTGAATGGAGAATTTGGGTCACTCTATAAAGCTTCCTATGCTTATCTTTCTAAAGGATCAAAAATTAGATAATGTCAATTATTTTTCTTCTTTGCAGTTAAGAATTCAGGTTGGAAAATCCCATAGTCTTTAGTCAAACTGTTTCATTTCCTGCTTACCACATGGGAATTTTGGGCACCAAACTGAAATCTTTTCATTATATGCCACCAAATTTAATAATGTGAAATGCCAGCATTGTTATTAAATTTGTATTTTAATTTTGGTGATCAAGTAGTCTGAGCTGAAATAGCAATAATTTGAAAGCAGTATCAAAAATTGGGATCTAATCCAGAGAAGTAGTTTCTATTACAAATAGTTCAAACATGACTAGCCTCTTAAATCTAAACTTAATATATAATATTTTCAGGTTAATCTGCTATTGTGCAATACCTAAACAAAGCAGAGCAGGAGATCACCTGAATATTTATATTTATGTTCCTTTTTCCCTCTCTTTTTTTCCTCATGGCTTTTTGCGCCTGCCTCCCTTTCCAAGAAGGAGGGGAGATGACACGGAGCGCCAGGAGGGAGTGAGGGGTGGGTGGGGCGCACGCGCGGCTCCTGCTTCCTCCCCTCCATTGCTGGGGCAACATGCCAGCCAATCCCCTGAGTCAGATGGGTGGCTGTCACTCTCACTTCCGTCCCTCCTTTGCCCCTCCTTTGCCCGCGCGCCACTTTGAAAGAGGCTCTTTCTTGCCTGCCTGGTGCCTGCCTTCATTTTTTTTTTGGGGGGGGGGGGTTGTGGTGTAGGGCCCCCTGTGGTGCAGGCCCATAGGCTGCAGCCTAGGTAGCCTATGCTTAAATCCAGCCCTGAGTTCGCCACCACTAACATAGGAGATGATCTCAGCACTTATCCTGTAAAGAGTGATCTTCCCTTTACGAGACAGTAAATCAAACAAAAGATAAAAAAATATAGACAAAGACATTGTGGCACCTTAAAGACTAACTGCTATATTTTAATGCTAATTTTCATGGTTCAAATCCGCTTGAGACACTTTGATTTAATTCACGAAAGTTAACATTTGCAGTATGTATTCATGGCAAACCTTTTAGAGACTGAGTGCCTAAACTCAACAGGCGGGGGGGGGGGGGGGGGGGGAGGAAGCACTCCCATTGGACTGCTGGGCAGAGGGGTGAGGCAAACTGTGTTGGGGCAATAGCACATGTGCCCACAGAGGGATGGCTCTGAGTGCCCCCTCTGGCACATGTGGCATAGGTTTACCACCACTGCTTTAGCCTAAAGCAGGGCCTTGGGTACCCAGAAGCCACACCAAGGGTGTGTGGGCTTCACCGAGGGGTGCAAGCTGCTGGAGGGCAGATAGAGTGATGTGGCAGGGGGTCAAAGCAAGGGGCTTGAGAACTGTTTCACCCCTCCCTTGCCCTTATAAAGGCATGGTTTGAATGTAATAAACATATAAACAAAGAATATGCTTTTGCTCAACAGAGTTTTCAATTGGGAGGTCATGAAGCCTCTACATACCTATAAGTCCCGTGGCATAGCCCTGTTGACGTAAAATCTTGGAAAAAGTGGTTTCATTGACAGGGAGTCCTCCAGAGCCACCATTCCATTGCAGAGCCCGATACGCATTGCTTGAAGCCATGCCTGCATTGCACAAGGAAACCACTCACAAAAATACACAATTCAGTTCAGTGTTTCAATATCATGACCAATGTCCCTTACTTAATTCTACATTCTACCAAGAGTGCATATATCTCAGCCCTACAAATCCATCTGCTGGTTTCACCTGCAGACATGTATTATCTGATGCACCCACAGACATGCCATAAATCAGGGCTTCCCAAGTCATTTGATTTCAGTACTGAATAAGTCTATATACAGAACAATGATGAAAGCACAAACCTAGACTATATGCAAGAGTAAAAAAATGGGGGGGGGGGGGGAATTTAACGCATGATTAATTTTGTACATGCAATGGACTTTCTGTAGAGTCTGTTCATTCTACTGATAGATCAAGAGCATTCCTGTGAAGGTAAAGAAATATATTTTACAGTTCTGGCTAGTGTATGAAGAGTATCAAGGTCAGTAACAGTTATGAAATTATGGAAAGCTATCAGGATACAGTCATCTCTTTCCGTTGCTAAAAAAATGGGTTTCAGGATTGACTACAAAAGCAGACAGGATCCAACAAATCTACTAATACCAACAGGATTTATATTAATCCTGATAAATTATCTTATTATTTTCAGTGCATATACTGTAAAGGTAAAGGTTTCCCTTGCTCGAAAGCCAGTTGTATCTGACTCTAGGGTTCAGTGCTCATCTCTGTTTCAAAGCCAAAGAGCCAGCGCTGGCTGCTGCTGCAGACATTTCCGTGGTCATGTGGCAGGCATGACTAGACACCGGAGTGTACGGAACACTGTTACCTTCCCATCAAAGTGGTCCCTATTTATCTACTTGCAATGTCTTGCTTTCGAACTGCTAGGTTGGCAGAAGCTAGGACAGAGACAGGAGCTCATTCTGTCCTGCAGTACTCGGGAATCGAACTGCTGACCTTCCGCCTGCCAGTCAGTGTCTTAGCCACTTGAGCCACTGCAGTCTCACATATACTCTAAGTATAGCTAAATCTAAACCTAACATATCTTATTAGACATTTAAAACTCCCCATGCATACAGAAGGGCTGTCATATCATAATCTGATAGTACATCACCATTCCCTCATCTAAGGAAAGATGACGTGACACAGAAGAAGACTAATACAGCAGTCTCCTGGCTGCTGATGTTCCAAAGGCAACACAAAATAGAAATCAAAACACCCAGTTGCGATAGCTGCATGGCAGTTTTTTCCGATGTAACATAAGGCTGAGGGGACCAGCCATAAACAGGGACAGACAGAAAGGAAGCATGGACTCTGAGGAATGAAACAGGGGCAATGTCAACTGAGAAAATTAAGCAAACAATAGGTAAAAGAGACAATTGCAAAGAAACTGACTGACAAAGAAGTCAATCAGCTACTTCACAAGCACACCTTGACATTCCATTTCTAGGTTAAGCATTCTAACATGCTCTACGAGGGTTGCTTGTAAAGACCACTGGGAAGTTGAATTTAATTAAGCATCTGAGTTGCAAAATTGCAAATGATGTGTGATTAGAAAATATAATGTAAAGATAAAAATCTTTTATTGTCCTAGAATTGGGATTTTGAAGATAGTTGTTTGAATATAGATCAGGGCAAAGTGTTTCTCCAGGCCATAGTTAATTAACTTAGAGAGCTCATCACCAATAGACAGGAAAGCAATCAATGTAGAAAACTTGAGAAAAAATCAAATAAATGTATGAAGGAGAAAAATATCTGCGGACAACTACAGGTAGTGTACTCAGAAGATAGGACAGTTTGAAAATATGGCTTACCATGTAGGACCAAACGCGTAACTTGTAACGTGTAATCATATAGATTTTGTTCTGCTCCTCACTTTAGGAGTTTTAAGCGAGGAGTACGGGTAGGAGTACAGTTAGGGGGCTGCGGTGGCTCAAGTAGTTAAGATGCTGAGCTTGCTGACTGGAAGGTTGGAGTTTGATTCCTGGGTACTGCATGAAGGAATGAGCGCCTGTCTCTGTCCCAGCTCCTGCCAATCTAGCAACTACAAGTAGATAAATAGGACCACTTCAGTGGGAAAGTAAATGGCGTTCTGGTGTTGAAGCATGCCTGCCACGTGTCAATGGAAACATCTGCAGACGCAGACAGCACTGACTCTTCGGCTATAAGCAGGGATGAGCACTGAACCCTAGAGTCGGATATGACTAGCTTTTGAGCAAGGGCGACCTTTACCGTTACTGTTAGGAAACTAGTGTTCTTGTTCATGTGGAAAGCCTTCAAGGCGGAGGAACTTGTTTCAACCCACAGCAATGACAGACTGGAAAGGGGCAAGGCATGCCTCTCAAAGCATGCTGAGTGTATCTACAAAGATGACAACTGGCCACTCCTGCCGTCTCAGCTGTGTTATACAAAGATGCTTTCCAAACGAACCCTACCTGATCGGATGGGGTATCTGCCAGTCAGAAAAGCTGCTCGGCTTGGGGTGCAAAGCGAGGCTGCAGCAATGTGCTGAGTCAGTCTGACTCCTTCCTTGGCTAGCTGGTCAATGTTAGGTGTCCTAAGTGGGGGGAAAGTGAAGCATTGTGAATAGGTGAGGTATTGTCTACTAGCCGGATAATTATAAAGTAATCAAATTCTCTTTCTGACCACTTACTTAGTTTAAGAGCTTTTAAAAACAAACAAAAAACAAACATGATATCTCATGTTTTAGTGTTTCTAGAACAGTGATGGTGAACCTTGGCACTCCAGCTGTTCTTGAACTTCAATTCCCAGAAGCTCTGATCAGCAGAAGTGCTGACATGGGCTTCTGGTAAATGAAGTCGAAGAACACCTAGAGTGCCAAGGTTCCCCATCACTGTTCTAGAAGAAAACACAGATTTAGTAATGAAGGCCATACTCAGATTTGAAAATCAGCACCCTCACTAACCACATGCATCAACTTATAAATTTGTATTTTCTTATCTGTACACAGATTTGCTTAAGCTGAAAAAGATACCATGAGAGCCATGTCAGGTTGGGAAACTAGCTGCTAGGCTGGTCATTACAAAAAGAGGTCTGTCGGGTAAAAATTCACTAGTCCCTGGAAGGGCATCTCAGGGGCCACAAGATAGAACAGAGCTCCTCTTCTTATGAAGAGAAATGCCTGTGGGCAGGCAAGGATGCTGACCATTGTAAGCCTCCTCTGTATGGTTTTGCAAACAGGCCAGATAAAGATGCCATTATTAAGAGGGAAGGCAGGCATGGATTCAAGCTAGGTGTCGCATGTGTTTATGCATCTGGCAGAACACACTTAGCTGGTGATAATCTGAAAATGCTTTACCTGATAGTGGTGTTACCATAGCAGCCTATATCTCCAATCCCAAGATCATCTGCCAGCATCAGAAGAATATTAGGTTTTAAGTCGAAAGCTGCAGTCACTCCATGGGCGTCAAGCAACAGAAATGAAGCCATCAGAAAAGCCACAGAGATCCTACAATCAAAATTAATTAAAACAATTATTTATAGTCAAACGATGCTGGTGAGAAACAGATCAAAAATATTGACCACAGTTTATAAACAAATAGGTCGATCTTAAAAGAAATCAACCCCGACTGTTTCTTGGAAAGTCAAATATTGAAGATGAAGTTAAAATACTTTGGACATCAAATGAGAAGAGAGGATTCACTTGAGAAAGCTTTGATGCTGGGGAAAGGTCGAGGGCAAAAGAAGAAGGGGGCAGCAGAGAATGAGATGACTAGATGGCATTGTTGACGCAATGGGCACAAAGCTGGGTAGGCTGAGGAGGATGGTGGAGGATAGGGGTGCCTGGCATCCATGGGGTCACAAACAGTCGAAATCGACTATGCGACTGAACAACAACTTAAGCAATATGTAGTAATTGCCTAAACAAAAGTCTCACAAACACTAAAAAAAAGAACTATATTTTGAACTAGGCTATTTGAATTGGGTATAAAACAGCCAGCTCTGAATAATGTGTGTTCTTGTAAATATAATTTGAGCCACTTTCTTTTATAACATAACTCTAGTTCAGGAGTTCTCAACTTTTAAAAGCTGGGGGCCGGGTCACACTCCCTCAGACAGCTTCCCAATGGCTATTTTGCCCTTCCCCCACCACATGACACTTCCTGGTGTGGTGGAGGCAGTGGGGGGCTACATGAAATGGTGCCATGGCCCACATCCGGCCCATGGGCCACAGGTTGAGATCCCTGTTCTAGTTCCTTTCAGCCCCATTACTTGCTCATCCTGTCTTTTATTTCTCCATCTTTCTCCTGCTGTATCCGTTTGCCTTCCAGCTTTAGATCTAGCTTCTAATGTTCAATCTATGTGTCTTTAAACATCCTAAATCCATGTTCTTCCATCTACCTTTCTCCCCCTCTATGCTTGCATTTTTTAAATTCATGCCTGGGTATACAATCTTACGAAGTAACATAACATTTCATTTGAAAGCCCTATTAGGTAACCATAAGTTGGTTCAAAGTAACTAACTAGATAGTCACTCTCTCCCATACACCACACTGGGTAACCTCTCCCCTTGCTTGCTTGTTCGGGTCAGAGATTACTTTGGGTTGAAAGGATTTTTTAACCTCTCCCGTAAAAAATGGAAAATGGTAAAGTTCGCCTAAAGGCACGGTGAGATGTTGCAAAAAATCTGTTTGCATTTCTGGTGCAATGGAGTAAAATATTTACTTCCCGCTTCTCATATTAGTGAGTTACATCCAAAGCTGGAAGTGGAAGACAAAGGTGGTCATGTGGATAAGTTCTAGATGTAGGGATGGGAGGCTGTCATTCAAGACATCTGGAGACCCTAATTTCCAATTCTCCCTACACCAACTTTCTAAGCTGAGCACTGGATCTTTGGAGCAGAATATTCTATAAGCCTGTTGTACATGTGTGTGCTAATAAAGTTTTCTGACACATTTCAGAGCATTTCCAGGACTCTACCCTTCCCTTGCATCTATTTCAACTATTAGTTTTCATGCCAAGGACTGTAGTATCAATCAGTGGCCAATCCCTCCTGAACTAAATTAGCCCAGGAAGGGAGAATTAAACTAGTGTAAGGCTAAGTAGCTAAGATGCTGGCTGGAAGGCGGCAGGTCAGCAGTTCGATCCCCGAATACTGCAGGACGGAATGAGCTCCTGTCTTTGTTCCAGCTCCTACCAACCAAGCAGTTCGAAAGCAAGAAATTGCAAGTAGATAAATAGGAACCACTTCGGTGGGAAGG
The DNA here is from genome assembly GCA_035047345.1 of Bradypodion ventrale. NCBI lineage: Eukaryota > Metazoa > Chordata > Lepidosauria > Squamata > Chamaeleonidae > Bradypodion > Bradypodion ventrale. The sequence goes on from JAWDJE010000003.1 coordinate 255,438,962, forward strand.
TAAACAGCATTCCATGCATTCCAGTGTCTAGTCATGCCTGCCACATGACCACATAAATTTTTGCAGAGGGAGACAGCGCTGGCTCTTCTGCTATGAAACAGATGAGCACTGAGCCCTAGAGTCGGATACGATTGGCTTTCAAGCAAGGGTGACCTTTACATCCTATCCAACAGCAGACTGAAAGAAATGATCCTTCTTCTTCAAGTGCCGTATCTATTCTGGATATTGGGCATCATTATGGCAAAAGTCTCCCTGTTCTAACTTCTGGGAACAGTTCTTCTGAGGGCATTCTACACCAGACTCTCAGGTTCTTTAGCCACAAAGTCCATCTACATCCAGGGCCTCTCTTTCCATGGTTCTTCCCTTGCATAGCAAGTTGGAGTATGCTATACTTCATGTTGTTCCTCATGATATGCCCACGGTATTGGTTCTTTCTTTCTTTAATGGTCTTTAACAGTTCTTGTTCTTTATCCATCCGGTGCAGCACTTCTACGTTAGACACATGGTCAATCCATGATATCCTTAGCAGTCACCGGTAGATCCACAGTTCAAAAGCTTCAATTTTCTTTTCAGATGGCTTTTTTTTCAGGGGTTCGCAACCTATGGCCCATGGCCCAGGTCCGGCCCATTGCCCACCGCCCTTGCTACTGCCATAAGCGGCAGAAGAGGCGAAAACAGCAAAAATAAAAAATAAAAAAATGCCACCCTCACTCCCACTGCCATAAGCGGCAAAAACAGGAAAAAAAACATGCTCTAAATGCACCCTTGGGTGTTGTAAATATGTTTACAACAGCTGCGGATGCGTTTTACAGCATTTATGGTGGGGGAAACCATGCGTCTTGCCCGATCAGCTGTCTGAGGGGACATGGTCCAGCCCACAGCAGGAAAACATTGAGAACCCCTGCTTTAGTCAATGTCCAAGCTTCGACTCCACAAAGCAGGGGTGCCCAAATTTTTCGGGCCACGTGCCGGTCACGTGGTTGAGCAGGCTGGTCACGTGGTTCCTCCCATGGAAGCAGAAGTAAAACACATCTGCGCATGCATAAATCGCTGCCGTAAAGCACCCATGACTGTCATAAATGCATTTACGACAGCCACGGGTGCATTTATGGCAGCATTTTGCCCATGCGTGGGTGTGTTTTACTTCCATTTTCGTGGGTGGCATGGGCTGGATTATTAGGCATCGCAGGCTGGATCCGGCCCGTGGGGCGTAGTTTGGGCACCCCTGCCATAAAGGAACACTGTAAATATGTAACATCTCACGATTCGAATCTTTGTAGCGAGAGTTAGATCCCTACTGCATAACAAATGTTGCATTTTTATAAAGGTGGATCTTACTTTTTGTATTCGTATTTTAATCTCTACCTCTTTTCATTTGACATACTCCCCAAATAGAAAATGATATCCACTCTTTTGATTTCTTCTGTTTCTGCCATTATCTTACACTGAGTTGGTTCTCAGCTTATAACAAGATATTTAGTCGTCTTCATTTGTTTTCAAAATGGAAAAATCCCAGTCATTTATGTAACTTCATCATGAGTAATATGTTTTATGTAACTGTGCTCACATTTAAATAGGTAAAGTTTATACCTAATGACTCAAGAACCTGGAAAGAAGAGAACAGTAAGGTGTTTTTTTTAAAACAACAACAACATCTTGCTATCTGTACCCAGTGTGGAGTAGTAGATAGAGTGGCAGAAAGGATTCTGGAGAGCAGGTTTGAATCCCGACTCAGTCACGAAAACCCATTGGGGGTGTGGAACTGGTAAAGGCCTCCCTTGCTTGAAAGCCAGTTGTCTCTAGGTGGCTCAACTCCATTTACAGGCACTGTTTCCATGGTCATGTGGCAGGCAGGACTCGACGCCAGAGCGCACGGAACGAGCAGTACCTGTTTCTCTACTTGCAATTTCTTGCTTTCAAACTGCAAGGTTGGCATGAGCTGAGACAGATGATGGGAGCTCATTCCATCGCACAGCACTCGGGTCTCAAACTAGGTGACCTGTCATAAGAACAGCCTTGCTGGAACAGGCCACAGCCCATCCAGTCCAGCATTCTGTCTCACACAGTGGCTCACCATTTGCTTCAGGGTATTCCCAAGCAGATGCCTTCACCTGCTTAGGATTCCCTAGAAATGGCATTGAGAGATATCCTGCCTATCTCTCCAACCCGGAGGTTGTCCTTAGGTATCCATAATTATAGCCACTGATACCCTTGTCCTCCATGAACTTGTCTAATCCTTTCTTAAAGCTGTCAAGACTGACAGCTGCCACCACTTCTTCTGGCAGGGAGTTCCATAGACCAGTAATTCTCTGGGTGAAAAAGTACTTTCTCTTATTTGCTTGAGAACTAGTACCCAAAAGTTTCATGGAGTTCCCCCTAGTTCTAGTGTTATGCGATAGGGAAAACAGTTTTTCCTTATCTACTTTGTCCACACCGTGCATGATTTTATAAACTTCAATCAGGTCACCTCTTAGACGTCGTCGTTCAAGAGTGAAGAGGCCCAACCGTTGCAGCCTCAGATGGTAAGGAAGGTGTTCCAGTCTCCTAATCATTCTGGTTGCCCTCCTCTGCACTTTCTCCAACTCCATAATATCCTTCTGGAGGTATGGCGACCAGAACTGTACACAGTATTCCAGATGGGGCCTCACCATAGATTTATAAAGAGGCAAAATGACACTTGCTGACTTATTTTCTATACCCTTCCTAATGATCCCTAGCATTGAGTTTGCTTTTTTCACTGCTGAGGCACACTGGGTTGACACCTTCATTGAGCTGTCCACAAGAACACCAAGGTCCCTTTCCTGGTTTGTCGCAGAGAGTTCAGACCCCATGTCAACCTTCTGGTTGTCAGTCTCAGCGTCTTAACCACAAAGCCACTGCAGCCCTCAACCCAGGTAAAGGTTGCCCTTGCTTGAAAGCCAGTCGTATCCGACTCTAGGGTTCAATGCTCATCTCTGTTTATAGCCAAAGAGCCAGCGCTGTCTGCTTCTGTAGATGTTTCTGTGGACATGTGGTAGGCATGCCTCGACACTGGAGTGCACTGAACACTGTTTACCATCCTACCGAAGTGGACCCTATTGATCTACTTACAATGTCTTGCTTTTGAACTGCTAAGCTGGCAGGAGCTGGGACAAAGACGGGAGCTCATTCCGTCCTGCAGTACCCGGGAATCGAACTCTGACCTTCCAGGTAAAGGTTTCCCTTGTTCGAAAGCCAGTTGTACCCGACTCTAGGGTTCAGTGCTCATCTCTGTTTATAGCCCAAAAGCCAGCGCTGTCTGCGTCTGCAGACGTTTCCGTGGACATGTGGCATGCATGACTAGACACTGGAGTGCATGGAACGGTGTTTACCTTCCCACCGAAGTGGTCCCTATTGATCTACTTGCAGTGTCTTGCTTTTGAACTGCTAGGTTGGCAGGAGCTGCGGCAGAGATGGGAACTCACTCTGTCGTGCAGTACTCGGGAATCCGAGCCCCGACCTTCCAGGATGGCACCACAAAAGGTTAGGGCTGTGATGGCGAACCTTGCCACTCCAGATGTTCTTGGACTTCAATTCCCAGAAGCCCAAACCCCCTGTGAATCCACACGAATGGGTTTACTGCGATTCATCCGGCCCGCGCTGCTCTCGTCGCTCCCGGAAACGGAAGTAAAACGCGCCCGTACGGAGGAAGGGTTAACCTGGAAGAGTCTTAACCGTACGGGCGTGTTTTACTTCCGCTTCCGGGAGCGACGAGGGCAGCGCGGGGGCGGATGAATCGCGGTAAACCCATGCGTGTGGATTCACAGGGGGCTTGGGATTCTGGCAATTGAAGTCCAAGAACATCTGGAGTGCCAAGGTTCTCCATCACGGGGTTAGGGAAGGCTCCCGCCCCACATGGACAGCCAAGAGCAGCCACCGGCCTGCGTGGGGCCAAGGAGACATACACACAGACACACCTTGCAAAGCGAGGGCAACTCCTGCCCCGGTGGACCGCGCCGGAAACCTGCGTGTTCGCCATTCCGACGGCCCCGGAAGCGAGGCTGGCAAAAGCGGGCGGCGCAGCGCGGAGCCAATCAGGGGTTCGGCAAAGGGGGAAATCCTCCCTCGGTCAGGGGAGGAGCGGAGGGAGGGAAAGTTTCCATCTCGGCTGGGAAAAGGGGTGGAAGGAGGGCTTTCAGACGTGCTAACCGACTACTGGGCTCAAGCCTTGCTGTCTTGCTTTCGAACTGCTAGGTTGGCAGGAGCAGGGACAGGGACGGGAGCTCACTCCGTCATGCAGTACCCGGGAATCGAACTCCAGCCTCCCAGTCAGCGAGTTCAGTGTCTTAACCCCTTGAGCCACCCACCCAGTCCCCCAGGCTGAGATCCCACACTTTAAAAACCCGTGCCTCTCTGGATGCCGATTGCGTTCGAATCTCTCAAGCAACCCTGCCGTGGGAGCCGAGAGGTCCTGACCCGAGATCGCTGCGATTTTCGTAGGTCCTGTAACATCTAGCAAAAGCTGTGTGCAGCGAGCATGAGCCCTGGTGTGTGGCGCAGTGGTTGGTTAAACTGCAGTAAGGTAAAGGTTGCCAGTTGATGCTCATCTCTATTTACAGCCAAAGAGCCAGCGCTGTCTGCGACTGTAGATGTTTCCGGGTCATGTGGCAGGCAAGACTCGACAATGGAGTGCATGGGACACTGTTTACCTTCCCACTGAAGTGGTAGCTATTGATCTTCTTGCAATGTCTTGCTTTTGAACTGCTAGACTGGCAGGAGCTAGACGGAGCCAGGAGCCTGGTTAGAGATGGGAGCCCCCCCTGTCTTGCAGCATTCAGGGTCTCGAACTGCTGACCCTCCAGTTGTCACATTCAGTGTCTTAACCACTAAGCCACCGCAGTGCCAAAGCATTGTGAGTTTGACACTGATGCGACCCAAGGTTGACCCCACCTCCTTCTGAGGTTGGTAAAATGCATACCCAGCATGTTTGGAGCAAAACCATCCATAGAATGCACTAACCGTCTTAACCACTAAACCACCACAGTTCCTTTGCTTTTAATTACAAGAGTACAAAAATAACTTATCTGGATCTTCTTCTGTGTCTAGGCCAGACATGAAACTAATTAGCAGTGTCTATAGGCGTGTCTTTTTATTAAAAAAGACATTCATTGATGGATAGGCATAGGCCACTTGTCTCCATTTGTTAAATTTGATTAAAATTTGGCCGCCTTTAAAAAACTGCTTAGCTAAAATAAACATTATCAGCTGTCCTCATATGGCTCATGACATCAGGCTTTCCATATACTGTACTTCCATCTGGTAGAAAAGGCATGCCGAGAAAGAGGAAATGGAGCAGTAACTTATTGCTTTTCCCCAGACAGCTGCTCAGGCAATGCTCAGAGAGAGAAGACAAGTGATCAGCCTCTGGTGGATGGATAAGGAAGAACTGAGCTAGTAGAGTGTGTATCAAAACATATTCTGTGGAAGCTATTTATTTGAAATATATAACATATTCAAAGATTGTTCTTTGCTCCTACCCCAGTTTCTTTCCCCTAAAAACAATGTTCTTTGGCGCTGACTGGGAGGCAGAAGGTCAGCAGTTCGATCCCCGAGCACTGCAGGACGGAATGAGCTCCTGTCTTTGTCCCAGCTCCTGCCAACCTAGCAGTTCGAAAGCAAGAAATTGCAAGTAGATTAGTAGGAACCACTTAGGTGGGAAGGTAAACAGCGTTTTGTGCGCTCCGGCGTCTAGTCGTGCCTGCCACATGACCTCAGAAACATCTGCAAAAGCAGACAGCGCTGGCTCTTCGGCTTTGAAACAGAGATGAGCACTGAACCCTAGAGTCGGATACAATTGACTTAGGGTGACCTTTACCTAGCATTTGGTCACACACTCTGTCAAAAGAGTATAAAACCTTTTCCTGAATGTGTGAGTCAGTTGTGGATGACTTCTGTTTTCACAGTGAAGCCCATTGTCACTACTGTATTTGTCAAGGATATTTGCAAAGTGAAATTAGGTGGTACGTTTACCTAGTCTTCTATGGAGATTAGAAGAGGTAAAACACATTTATTATTTTTCTACCTTTATTGCATAACAGTGGCACAGAACTTTCTTGGTTTGGCTCTTTGTACTGCTATGAATAAACAGTTGAGGCTATTTGTATTAAAACAGGTTAAATGAGGCTGCTTACTGTTTTGCTTCCAAGTCCTACTAATCTGTAAAATAATCTCAACGCAACACACAAAATCCTACCATTCTGTTTTCTTTTTATTCATTCTTTCTCTTATCGGCTCCTGCTCTTACTGTTGCTTTCCAGATGTGGGGAGATTTTGTCCAAAGAAAAGAATATATGGTCTGAAAGATGTTATTCGTCAGAGACCTTTGAAGCTATTTCCCATTTTCTGTATTATCCTTTTCTTTGTCACACTGACAGAATGGGAATGTCCCACAGCAAGGCTGAAGCCATGGTTTCCACATAACATTGAAGAAAGAGAGCTGCTGTGGGACCGGTGTGAGAGTCTGGCGGTGCTCCACCACGGCCTTCTGGATTCTCTCCAGAACTGCATGGAAGAGCGGCTCAGTGTCCCGTGACAGAGGCACAGCCTCTGAGGGGTCCCTTGAGAGATCAAACAGCAAAGGAGGGTTGTGATGTGTGACACCTTCGCCAAAACAGGGGCAGAACTTAGTTTTGTAGCAGCCTCCAGATCCTTTGGGTTGAAAAACTGGTGTCACATAATGAGCTTTCCATGTACTTCCAGCTGACAGGAAAGAAACAGCATGGTAAGATGGAGCAAGACTACATTTACAATCAGGAACCCAGTCTTGTAGATTATATATTGAAAAATAGCACACAGGTTGGTTTTCTTTGTCATAGCTGATCTCCCTACACTTGTTAATGACAGCAAACAAGTTTTAAGTATGTTGTCTGATTACTGCAATCTTGTGATATTCTTTTAAAACATAATTATATACCAGGTCTTCACTTTTGTTGTCTTTGTCGTGTTTTGCAAAGTGGCTTTCCTCATTTGAGGGAACGCACTGCATCAAAACATATTCTTAGTGTATCTTCTAGTTTGATACACAGCAGTCATTGCTTTATCTTCTAGATTGCATGCTGGGTTTTGTGTCACATGCTCCAGATTAGTTGCATACCTGTCAAGTTGCGGTGATGAAAAACGGGAAGCACCCCTTCATCTGACGGGCACACATGCATGAAGGGGTTACTGCAGCAGTGTGCATACACGAAGGGGTTACTGCACATGCTCAGTGACCCCTTTGCACATGCGCACCACTGCAGTAACCCCTTGCACATGTGCACCACTTCCTCTGATGGGCGCACATGCTCAGTAACCCCTTTCCTGGCCATTCAAATACGGGATGGCCGCGGGAAGGACTGGGAAAGAGAGGTGAAATATGGGATTTCCCAGCCAATACGGGATACTTGACAGGTATGATTAGTTGGTCTTTTGTCCTGCTAATACATAGCATTGTCTAGATCAGTGATGGCTAACCTTGGCACTCCAGGTGTTCTTGAACTGCAATTACCAGAAGCCAAATCAGCACTCCTGCTGATCAGGGCTTCTGGGAATTGAAGTTCATGAAGACCTAGAGTGTCAAGGTTCGCCATCACTGGTCTAGATTAAGGTTTGTTTCCAGATTTGATATCAAGGGTAACAATATCTTGTTTTAAAGGAACAAATCTCCCTGAAATATCAAACATGGCGAGTTTGTCATTTTGAACTTGATGTTTGAACTGATCAGCAGGGATTGCAGTGGCTCAGTGGTTAAGAAGCTCGCCTTATTAGCTGGAAAGTTGGCAAGTCAGAAAAACAGGGATTTTGTTTCTCCTTGTGAAGCCATTGTTTTTGTTAAAGGTCATTCTAGCAGAGACTGTACTGATTTTCTTTATTGTGTATGTGGGAAGCCTTTCTACTTACTGTTCTTCTGGTGCCACCGCACTGCATGCAAATGTATTCCACAGTAGTGAAACAGGAATTCGTGCTCAGAGTGCTCAACCAGTCCAAGCAGCAAAGGCATCAGATCCTTACCATCAATTACCCTGAAAGGAGAAATAGCATCAGAATCAGATTACTTTCAGTACTGAGCTGAACAAAATTCTTCAGTGTAGTTTTAATTTTAAGCCACAAATAAAAAAAAAGTCTTAGAGGATATCTCGTGCATTCTAAACTTGAATCCAATTTATCTGGTCAGATATTTTTCTGATTCTAAATAATTGCATGTCAGAAAGCTCCTGGTACGCACACAGATAACTCCAAGAACAAAGGCATCTCAATCCACATTCCCATGAATACAATTTCTGAAGGGAATGGGAAACTCCGCTTCTAGTGGAACACACAGGATATCTGACAAAACCATTTACAGTAAAACCCCAGCATATGACTGCCCTGGGTTACGTTTGCCGCAGGTTATGATGGCACATTTCATTTAAAAAATTCCCCGGGTTACGACCAATTTTTGGTTTATGACCGAAGATTGTGCTGCAGTATTTTAAACTCTAAAATGGTAGCGATCTCCCTACCTTTTCCACGCTGTTTGGGGACCTTATCTGATGACAACGACAGCATCTCCGCAGCAGTAAACACTGCATTGTGACTTTGGGTGAAGGGGTGGCCATTTTGAATTCTGAAATGGTTGATCAGCCATTTTGAAATTAAAAATGGCTGACAACCATTTCAGAATTCAAAATGGCCACCCTTTCACCCAAAGTCACAATGCAGTGTTTACTACTACAGATGTTCCGTCGTTGTCATCGGATAAGGTCCCCAAATGGCATGGGAAATGTAGGGAAATTGCTTCATCCCTTTTGTGGGGGTGGGAGAGGGTCATGTCTGGCATTTTGGGGATTTTTTTTTGGGGGGGGGGGTTTGTATTTTCTGAATTATTTTTGATCCAGTCAGAACATTTTTTATTATTTTCAATGCATCCCTATGGGAAAACGTGCTTCAGGTTATAATTTTTTCAGGTTATGACAGAGGCTGTTGGAATGGACCTCCATCATAACCTGAAGTTTTACTGTACAGGTATCTCAAAATCTCAGTTTTTGTTGGAAACACAGACAAACACTCATGCCTTCAGATCACATCAGTGATGCACTGCAACAGGTTCTGTCAGGTCCATTCTGCAGAACCGGTAGCAGAAATTCCCACAGGTCGCACCCACTTGGTTGACCACGCCCACCTCCATAGCCCATAATGCCCACAGATTTGGCCAGCCTACACAGTAGGTAGTAAAAAAAATTGCAGTGCATCACTGGATCACATATTTAGAGAACAGCGCAGTGGCTTGGTTAAGACATTGAACTTGGCCAATGGAAGGTCAGCAGTTCAAGATACGAGTGCTGCATGATGGAATGAGCTTCTGTCTCTGTCCCAGCTTCTGCCAACCAAGCAGTTCGAAAGCAAGCAATTGCAAATAGATAAATAGGTACCAGTTTGGTGGGAAGGTAAACAGTGTTCCGTGCACTCCGGTGTCAAGTCATGCCTGCCACATGTCCACAGAAATGTCTGCAGACTCAGACAGTCCTGGCACTTTGGCTATAAACAGAGATGAGCACTGCACCGTAGAGTCGGATACACCTGGCTTTCAAGTAAAGGTGACCTTTATTTACTGTGGGTCCACAAGGGGAAAGTCTGTGACAGAGGATCCACTACTTCCTTAAAAAGTGGAGCTGAGTGGTCTCATCTTCTCGCTCTTCCATTTTTAGAAGAATAACCTTCCCATTGATCCCAAACAAGGAAAATTGCTTCATCTTCTCCGTATCTTTGAAAAAATTGTTCAGATACAGATTTCAAAGTTCTCTGAATCTCAAAGTTTGTTAAGGTACTCTTAATTGAAGGACACACCCTATTTTAGTTTGTTCAGATGATCTTAGGCACAAACAATGGAGAGAGTGCCCATTCTTGTAAAACAGTAATGGTGAACTTTGGCAAGTCCAGGTGCCCACAGGACCCTTTAGGGACTGCACAGGCAAAAAGGAAGGAAGGAAGGAAAGCAAAGGAACTGGAATTTCTCTTTCTAAAAAAAATATTTCCCAGTGTTAAATGGTGAAAGACTGAGCTGCTATGGATAAGGGGCCTTGTGCTATCCTGGGAGCTACCATCTTTGGTTCTAGATGGGGCTATTTTGCCCCAGAGAGACCAGGTGTGCAACTTGGGGGTCCTCGCGGCTGCTGTTGGAAGAACAGGTGACGGCTGTGGCCAGGAGGGCTTTTGCCCAACTTCGGGTGATTCGCCAGTTGTGCCTGCTCCTGGACCGGGACTCCTTGCTCATGGTCACTCACTCTCTGGTGACCTCCAGACTAGATTATTGCAATGCACTCTACATGGGGCTGCCCTTGATGACCGTTCGGAGGCTGCAGGTGGTCTAGAATGTGGCGGCCCGGGTGGTGATGGAGTGTGGACATTATGCCCATGGCACACCACTGCTCCGGGAGCTACACTGGTTACCAGTTTGCCTCCGGGCACAAATCAAGGTGCTGGTTTTGACCTTTAAAGCTCTATATGGTAGTGGACCAGGATACCTAAGAGACCACATCACCCTAAGGACGTCTGTCCATCCAACCAGTGCAGACCGGAGGGGCTCTCTAATTGTTCCATCAGCCAGAGGGGCTCACCTCTCTGGCACAAGGAGGAGGGCCTTCTCCGTGTCAGCACTGGCCATCTGGATGGAATTGCTGCCCTTCAGAAAAGAACTCAAAACCTGGCTGGTGGGCCAAGTATGGGGTGCATGTTGAAGGGTAACCTCTATTGGGTGGTTGGTATAGAGGATAACTCCTTCCCCCATGGTCCCTTTGGTCCCTGCACCCTTTTTAAGGGGGTGGGTAGTTTTAATTAGTTTTAATTGCATTTTATCTGTGATTGTGAACCACCATGAGTTGGCCTAGGCTGAGTGGGCAGTGTAGAAATTGAACAATTAAATTAAAGGTCTCCCTTGCTTGAAAGCCAGTTGTGTCTAACTCTGGAGGGGGGTAGTGCCCATCTCTGTTTACAGTCTTTTGATCCAGCGCTGTCTGTGTCTGCAGATGTTTCCATAGTCATGTGGTAGGTGTGACTAGATGCTGGAGTGCATGGAATACTGCTACCTTTCCCACTGTAGTGGTACCTATTCATCAACTTGCAGGTTCTTACTTTTGAACTGCTAGGTTGGCAAGAGGAAAGGGGACCATATGACACCTTTAAAAGGGTGAATCACTATTATTGGAAATGCCAAACAACTACAGTTCTACCTCTTTTTTTGGCCGGACAAGAGGGAACCACAAATAAGTTCTGGGTTCCACCAGAAACCCCAGAAATGCATTTTGCCCATCAACATGTTGCATGTGTGCCAATTATTCATCTGGACAGTGGTTCTCTTGCTGAAGGCTGAGGTTCAAATGAGTGTGGTAGAAAAAAGCAGACTAGTTTATTTGCCACCGTAATGGAAAAACCCAGTACAGAGACCAAGGTAGTGTGCCAACATGGCATTTTCACACAGCTTTTATACTTTTCTTAGACAGAAAGGAAGAGGATAGCAAGTAAGTCTACCAACCAGCAAGTTACAGGATTTATCTTTTACCAATCAACAAGCTATATTTAGGCAACAGCCTAATGGAGCAGGTATGGCCTTTTCTAGTTTATTGGCATTTAGGCAAGAGACAATGGAAATGGTAAATGTGTAACTGCATTAGTCCTATGCTCTTGAGCAAGTCATGGGCCTTTGAATAGGTCCTTGAGCAACTTTCATACAACAACCAAGCTGAAAAACAATCTAAAGCAAACAAAGCATGTACTGTATCCCTATGAAGGGAACCTGGCACAGTAAGAGGGTGCCATGAACTTGCATTGACATTTTTATGCCTGCTTGATAAAGAGATCTTTCGATTTTGAAAGCTCGCAACATTTTGTTTTGTTTTAGTGACCCAAAATAAAGGTATCACCTTCCTCTCGCATTCTTTGCATCTTTTTATAGTCTAAAGCAAGTATACCCAAACCTGCCATTGTACTTACTAGGTGAAGATGTCTCACAACAGCTTACTAGGCTAAAGAGCATGCAATTATAAAGAGACATTAAGTATTGAAGAAAAATGAAACATTAAAATCACTTCCCAAAAAACTTTTAAAGAGGTCCATACAGTCCATTTTCAAAATGCTAGGAGACATTCAAAGAATATAGCCCAACATCATTCATACCTGTCCTGGGGTACTGTCCCACCCGTCAGGTGAACTAATGTAGGGTAAATGTCCATAAGACTTGTGGGTTCAGTAATAACCTTGCCCTCAGGTAGCACACCTGTCCATCGAAACAAACCAGGGACACGGATTCCACCTTCCCAGCCTGCCATGGCTTTTCCACCTAGAATTATTGCAATAACATCAATATTGATATGATAAATCTTCTCCTCTCAAACTGTAATGTTCAAGCTTGGTTTTATAACAGAGACTTATTTTTTTTTGTTTCATCATAACTTAATGACTCAATAAGCAAATTCCCAGAAGGCAGCTCAGTAGCCATGATTGGCTAGCCTGGAAGTAGCATTCGTGAGGGCATTAGTTAGTGGCCTGTTCTGAGATGGTTTCCACAGAGTACCAACGTCTACCAGATAAGGCCCTGTGACTTCCTGTTTTTGCAAATTTAAAGTAGCAAGGCAAACGAGTGTGTCTGTTTAAACATCAGATTAATATGTACTATATAGAATTAGAAGTAAAGGAGAAACAGAGTTGAACATCAACATTTTCAGAGATTACTTCATTTGATAGCTTTCTAAATCTATATTCTTTCATCAATATTCAACAGTATATGGATAGTCGGCAGCATCAGGGCAAATGTGGAACTGTGGGATATGATAGTGTATGTGGGGCAGAATAGCAATTCTCTGGCATTCTAAAAGCAGACCTTGAGACAGATGTGATACTGCTGAAACACAAGAGACCAATCTTCAATCCACACGGCCTGTCAAAAACCATATCATTGCTAATGGTATCAAAGAACGTCAAGAAATTCAAGAAATTTAAAAGTTATGCTTTGCTATCCTTTCATTTATTGTGTAAAGAAATTTTATCCACTGAAGTACATTCTGTCTTGAAAATATCCTTTTCCTATGGCTGCTTCAGTTTTTTTGTCAAACTTATAAGGCTTTGATATAGATTCTTTTGGTTATTGTATTTTTGAAGGTTTTTTTTTAAAAAAAAACTTTTGCACTTGAATAATATGTGTTAATGAAGGGGTTCCCAACCTAAGGCCCAGCCCATGGCACCATTTCATGTGCCCACCCCCAGCTCTCCAAGGGCATTCAAGAAACAAAATGGCCCCCCTTTGAAGCTGTTGGGACAAAATGGCCACCCCCCATCATGCAGGCAGGGCAAAATGGCCATCCAGCCGTCAAAGCTTACTGAGAGAGCATGACCTGGGCCCCAGCTTGCAAAGGTTGGGAACCCATGTGTTAACCCTTAGAGATCGCATCGTCCCGTCTGCCTGTCCGACCAGAGCAGACTGGAGGGGCTCTCTAATAGTGCCATCAACTAGGGGATCACATCTATCCAGCACCCAAAGGAGGGCCTTCTCCGTGTCTGCACCAACCTCCTGCCAACAGATCTAAGACTTCAAACAGAATTGCTGCCCTTCAGGAGAGGATTGAAGATCTGGCTGGCCGGGCAGGTGTGGGGTCCTAATTGGAATATGGTCCCCACCTGCTGGCTTATATAAAAAATTAAGAACCCTCTCTTCTCTTTTATAGTGGGTCGGGTGGGTGGGTGGGATATGGGGTTTTAAGTGTTTGTATATGTTTTTAGAATTTGCTGTAATGCCGCCCTGAGTCAGGTTCTACCTGAGTGGGCAGCACATATAAGTATGACTATTAAATTAATGTTTTCATGTCTTTTTGCTCAGACTTCAAATATTTCAGTAATGCTAGAGTTTTATTTGATGGATTATTGAATGCAACAGAAAGTCTTCTAAGAAGCACAGGAGAGAGACTCAAGATTCTTACCTTTGTATATGCTATTCCAGCCACCTAGCTGAACATTTCCTTTCTGGGCCTCTAGGTGTCCGCCATGGTCAGAAGCAAAATATGTCAGTGTGCTTTCTTCCAAACTGTGATCATCAAGTACATCCAAAATTCTTCCTGTAGATCAATAGTGACATAGGTGTAGAGCTAAAACTCCCATACCTCACTCTATGTAACATTTTCCAAGGATATCCTGAGTAGTTTTATATATTGAGTGAAAACATCTAACCAACATACTTAGCCTTCTTGTTGTTGTTCTGCTATATCCGAATCCGAATATTGGCGATTCTCATGGCAATCAGCCATGAAGATTGTCCTGAGAATATAATGCAGTGGCCTTTCATCTGCCTTATGCATTGCAGCATGACTCCTGTACCACTGATCCAGTTTCCCGGGTCACTTTCTGGTCTCGAGCCCTTTGGGCACACAAGGTCCTCATTGGCCCCAGGCTAGTATTGATGAAGCTGCTGCCTGCCATCAGGATGGATCGAAGTGGGATTGAATCCACTTGGGGACCATCACCTTTCCCTGTGGACTTCGGCACTCAAGGCCTTACTCCTCAGGATTGTCAGGTTGGTTAACCGCTGCCTGTCACTGGCAGTGTGGTCTACTCTATTACCATGAGGCACAACTAGCCCGTACCTAGCCACATACCTCACATTTAGATCCATGACTTTATTTTTAAAATACTTCTCTGTGCAAGGTTTTTCAATGAAACTCCTGGGGAAGTAATTGTAAAAAAATGCAAAACATAGTGCGAGCTTTCATTGTTCAAGACCATTTCTTCAGGCATTTATTAAAATGTTCAGGGCATGGTGGTCTGCCAGGCTCTCTTCTTAAGAACAGCAAAATATTTCATGGAGTTAGGATATCACTCCCACAGGAAGCTGGGTGTTTGCCCACCCATGGACATGTAGCTTTTGTTTACCTGTTGCACTCTCTGTGTATTATGCTCTATACAGGGTGCCTCTAAAAGGATTGTAGCTCTTAAGAAGCATGGCAGCAATTACTTCTTTAAAATATTAACAGTGGGAAGGGAAGGTCAGAGGAAGCCATGTAGTAGTATCGGGGCTCTGAATTTTGCCTTCTGGCATAAGCAAAAAAAGAAACAAAGACCAGACCCCTAGTTAGAAGCTATCTGATGATAGATTAACAACCAACCAAGAATGTGTCTTGACTGTTAAAAGAATCGGAGTTCCAATCCTTTTTTTAAAAACATATGGGTGAAGGTCGTGTAATGCTCGTTCCAGTTTCCCTATCCTTTGAAGTAACATCG